>CM044052.1:18958352-19558352 GCA_024086825.1 Abrus pulchellus subsp. cantoniensis | reverse complement strand
AGAGATTGGGGTTAATAAATCCAAGGAAAGAAAGAGTAATATTGCCATTAAACCCAAGAATTCAAGAACCATGTGAGTTGACTAGGAATTACAAGAAAATTTAGCCCTCCATATGGATGGGCTTCACAAATGAAAGAAGGGAATGCAGAAACGTAAACAACATTAATGTAAAATCAATGAGAATCAAAGGGAAATTGGAGATTAAAACCTATAATGGATCCCTGGCTGTCACCCAAGGCTCCAAAGCTCTGGAAAAGAAAATATCCTAATTTGGCAAAGGGAATGAAAGAAAATTAAAAGTCTAAGCTCTTGTACCCTAATTCCTAAAATCTATTTATAGTGGAGGACATGTTAGCAAAGTGCCCACTTTTGCCTTTGAAAGTGTCCACTTTGGCTCTTGAGAGTGTCCACGCGCATCTTGCAAATTCTCTAGAGTTGCCACTTTTCAAGCTGAAAGTAGCTACTTTGGATACGCGTGGCCACTATGAAAGGCAATAGTGTCCACGCGTAATTTGTTTCTCAAGTAGCGTCCCTGGAGCTTTCTGGAGTTGCTACTATGAAGGTTGAAAGTTGATACTTTGGACGCACGTAGCTACTATGAAAGGTAATAGTGCCCAAGCGCATATTGCTTCCCAAACAGCGTCCCTGGAACTTTCTAGAGTTGCTACTATGAAGGTTAAAAGTAGCTACTTGGACCCTTTAATGCCCAGACTTGCTGTAGTTGCTACTTTTGCTCTTGAAAGTGGCTACTTTGGGGTTAGCTTTCATCCAAGGGCCAAGATTTCTCAAAATTAGCTTGGGGACTCTGCAAAATTATCAAGATAATTAAAATTGCAATCTATATCTATGTAATTAAATGCAAATTAACGAAAAATTAATAAACCTATGATATTTACTCAAAATGTGATTTCTGTATTATTTATACTATCTAAGTCCATTTTTTCTATCAAGGAGCACCAAAAAGGCAAGTAAAAATATAATAAAAAGTGGATTCATCATTGAGCTGTTGGTCCTGCATTTGAAAATGGAGCAGCAGAGTTAGAATTTTTCCAATTAGAATTTTGGTTATTCCAGCTATGTTGCTGCTGGTTTCTATTCTTAGAGAATGGAAAACCAGGAGGAAATGAAGATTGTTGTCTTTGAAAATTCCCCATATAATTGACTTGTTCTTGAGATTCATAATTATTTCCATCACGAGCTCCGTTTACATGATTCCCTCCACAAAAATCACACACAAGTGGAGTATTTTGGGTTGGTGCAGCTTGCAAGTTGCTGATTTGTTGGGTGAGTGCAGTTATTTGCTCAGAAAACAATTGATTTTGCAGCTGATTTTGAGTCAAAAAAAGTCTCAAGAAGTTTTGCCTCATAGCCACTACTCCTTGTTGATTGTCTCATACTACAGCTTTGATGCATGGAGAAGGCCATCATATCTATAATTCCTTGAGCTTCTTCTAGTGATTTGGTGTTCAAAGAACCTCCTACAGCTGCATCTATCATGGTTCTAGTTGCTGGATTGATCCCATTGTAGAAGGTTTCAAGTTGCATCCATTCTAATATGCAATGATGTGGGCATCTTCTTAAGACTTCTTTGTATCGCTCCCATGCCTCATATAAAGTTTCTCCCTCTTGCGGCATGAATGATGTGATCTCTCCTCTTAGCTTTGCAGCCTTAGAAGGTGGAAAATATTTAGAGAAAAATTTATTGACTAGATCTGTCCAAGTAGTTATACTCCCTTGTGGTTGGGCTTGGAGCCAACATTTTGCCTTGTCCCTCAAGGAAAATGGAAACAATCTTAATCTGATTGCATCTTCGCTAACTCCATTGATTCTTATAGTATCACATAACTGCAGAAAATTAGAAATATGCAAGTTAGGATCATATGAAATTAAACCAGAAAATTAATCTTGTTGAACTAAATGAAGTAAGGCTGGTTTAATCTCAAAATGGTTGGCTTGAATGGTTGGTCTGACAATAGAAGAACTGTATCCATGCATATTAGGTACTCCATAGTCTCCTAAAGTCCTTTGTCTATGTGGTTCAACCATCTTTGCTTCTAAATTTACAGATGAAGTTGAAGAATTGACTTGTTTTTCTGCTGAGTTTGGTGAAGAAGGTGTAAATTGTGAATTCTGGCTCTTTTTAGCTGAGTTCTCTACTCTCAAATCATTCCTTATCCTTCTCAAAGTTCTGTTTATGTCTGGATTAAATACAAGAACAAATTTGTCTTTATTCTTCCCACGCATATAACACAAGGAAAACTAAACACAAACACTAAATACTTGAGCTTTGATTAGAACACAGAGCAATGAAGTGCAGAGAATCTATAATCAAAATATTCTTCAAGAGCTAAAAGAGATAACCTTTGTTTATTTAAAAACAGAACAGCAATGCAGTATTCAAAAATTAAAATTACAACAACTAATATATGTAAAATCACTACCAAAACTTAATACGAAATTGAACTATCAAACAGAACTGAATTAAAAACAGAAAATAAATGGTACAATCTAGCTATTTTCTAGTTACTAATGATGTTAAGAACTAAGATCCCTGGCAACGGTGCCAAAAACTTGATACACATTTTCTATCGTAGTACTTAAATGGTGTAATTCACTACTAGCAAGTGTACTAGGTAGTTGTAGCAAGTTATAAAATGTGGAAATCAGATTGAGTCCCAAGTATCATCTTCTAGGATCTTATTTTTAATCACCAATTCACAAGAAAATAACCATCTGCACCAAACAATTCATTGAACAAGTTTCAATATGCAAGAAAGTAAATTTCAGAATTAAAGAAATGAGAAATTGTTAAAAACAGAATGTTAATTTGTACTATTCAAATGAATCACGAATGGATGAAAGTTAGGAATTTATTTCACTAGAATATCAATATCAATTCAGTTCTGCCTTTGAACATTTAAGCAATTGATTGATTGACAATCGATTTCTCTTTACGATAACCAAAGATTGATTCCTAAATTCATTGGTCCTAATATTCAACAAAATCTCCCTAATTCCTTAGGCCAAATTTAGTTCAATATTGCATTACAAATTAGAACCAAAAGATTGCAAAACTAAGACCAATTATCCCTAAGAAAATCAATAGTTTTGGGAATCAATTCAGATCGAAGCAACAAACCCAATTTCCATTAGTGAAGGTTACTTTTTGATTAATCAATTGAACTTTCATTCAAAGATCAAGTAAACACAGAATTAATCCCTCAATCAAATCAAATACTCAAAGTTCAAAGTTAAAACGAAATCAATATATTAATTCTAGATCCATAAATCCCCAACAAAAAGAGTTAGAAACACATTACAATGAAATGAAGAGAAGCAAGAAGAAAAGAAGATGAAAAGCAGAGTCATCTCCATAACTCTGTCTTCCCCCAGATTCCTCTAGCAAAGAAGAACAAAAGTCGTTCCTCTCTTCTCCCTCTGACTTCCCTTGGAAGTTAAAACTGTTACAACTGAATACCAAAAACTAAAAAATGACAAAAAGCTTCTTTTCTAAGTTTCTAATTCCTATTTATAGAGTTCCTCTAATTTTTTGACTTAATCCTTGGAATTCTAAAAGTTAGTTATCCCCAGGTGTTCTAGAATCTTCTAAAAGTGATACAAAAGCTCCAAAAGTCCAGAATTGGCAAAAAAAAAAGTTATAAAAATTGCGGAGTTTTGCGCCAAAACGCGCAATGGCTGGAGTGAAGCCGCGCAGTTGCACGCCTTGGCTGTAAGTAATCTGCGTTGCAACGCGCTCTTGCGCGCCAAAGCTTCAGATGATGTGCATTTCAACGCACAGCACTTCAGTGAACACTTCTTCCATAAGCTTAGCTCTGCGTTGCTACGCCATCTGTTATGAGTTGCCACTCTCTGTTGCGCGCCAAAGCTTCAGATGATATGCATTTCAACACAATGGCAGTTATCCAGTTACAGTTGCTAGAGTGTTAATGCACATCACTTAGAGTAGCCACGTAGACACAATGCTATATTTTCTTCTTTCCATGTTCAAATGCCAATCACTTGGAGTTTTAACGCCCAGCTCATAGGATTTCTTCAAGCTTGATTCTTTGACTTTTCTTCTTTAATTTCAGCTTTTAATCCTTCCTGTAAGCACTTTCAACAACTTTCCATCTTTTGCATGAACTCCTACAAAAATCTAAACAATTTTTAATATTTCAACAAAACAACAATTTATACTAATTATTTTATTTTTGTGATCTTTTAAGTTATTTTTAGAACTATTTTCCTAATTATTAACCAAAAACCCAAAAACATGGTAAAATATGGATTTATCAACCTTCAGCAGCCTGGGAAGAGTTTCACACGTGTTCGTTTGCCACTAAGCAAAAAAGGATCAAAAGTGACAAAAATCGGATCATGGGTCAAAAGGCACCAAAAAGTGCCAAAAGGGGAGAATGTGCTGAAAGACCCTTCCTTTCAGTCCTAGGAGTGATATTCAAGGAGTTTCAGTGGCTTGAGACGAGTTTTGCATCTGTTCCATTGCCGCTAAGCAAAAAAGGACCAAAAGAGACCAAAATCGGAACTTCGGTCCAAAGGCGCCAGAAAGTGCCAAAAGTGGAGAGAATGGTGAGAAACCCTTTCTTTGAGTCGTAGGAGTGATATTCATGGACTTTCACCGGCCTGAGAAGAGTTTTGCACGTGTTCCTTTGCTGCAAAGCAAAAGGGGACTAAAAGAGACCAAAACTTAAACTTGGGTGCAAAGGCGCTATAAGGTGCCAGAACGGGAGAAGGTGGGAAGAAACCCTTCCTTTGAGTCATAGGAGTGATATTCAAGGAGTTTTAGTGGCCTGAGACGAGTTTTGCTTGTGTTCCTTCGCCGCTAAGGAAATAGGGACCAAAAGAGACCAAAACTGGAACTTGGGTCGAAAGGCGCCAGAAAGTGCCAGAAGTGGAGAGAATGGTGCAAAACCCTTTCTTTGAGTCGTAGGAGTGATATTCAAGGACTTTCATCACCCTGGGAAGAGTTTCGCACGTGTTCCTTTGTTGCTAAGCAAAAGGGGACTAAAGGAGGCCAAAATCAAAAATTGGGTGCAAAGGTTCCAGAAAGTGCCAAAAGGGGAGAAGGTGGTGAGTAAGCCTTATTTTGAGTCCTAGGAGTGATATTCAAGGAGTTTCAATGGCCTGTGACGAGTTTTGCACGTGTTACTTTGCCAGAAAGAAGAAAAAGGGGAACAAAAGAGGCCAAAATCGTAACTTGGGTCCAAAGGCGCCAGAAAGTGCCAAAAGGGGAGACAGTGGTGAGAAATCCTTTCTTTGAGTCCTAAGAGTGATATTCAAGGACTTTCAGCGGCCTTGGAAGAGTTTCGCACGTGTTCCTTTGCCGCTATGCAAAAGCAGACTAAAAGAGACAAAAATCGGAACATGGGGGCAAAGGCGCCAAAAGGTGACAAAAGGGAAGAAGGTGGTGAGAATCCCTCCTTTGAGTCCTAGGAGTGATTTTCAAGGAGTTCCAATGTTCGAAGACGAGTTTTGCATGTGTCAAAAGGCATCAAAAAGTCCCAGAAGGGGAGAAGGTGGTGAGAAACCCTTCCTTTGAGTCCTAGGAGTGAAATTCAAGGAGTTTTAGCGACTTGGGACGAGTTTCGCACGTGTTCCTTTGCCGGTAAGCAAAAGGGGAACAAAAGAGACCAAAACCGAAACTTGTGTCCAAAGGTGCCAGCAAGTGTGAAAAGGGGAGAAAGTGGTGAGAAACCCTTTCTTTGAGTACTAGGAGTGACATTCAAGGAGTTTCAGCGGCCTGTGAAGAGTTTCGCACATGTTCCTTCGTCGGTAAGCAAAATGGAACAAAAGAGACCAAAACCTGAACATGGGTCCAATGGCGCCAGAAAGTGCAAGAAGGGTAGAGAGTGGGGAGAAACCCTTTCTTTGAGTCCTAAGAGTGATATTCAAGGACTTTCAGCGACTTAGAAAGAGTTTCACACATGTTCCTTTGTCGGTAAGCAAAAATGGAACAAAAGAGACCAAAACTGGAACTTGGGTTCAAAGGCGCCAGAAAGTAGAAAAAAGGGAGAGAGTGGAGAGAAACCCTTTCTTTGAGTCCTAAAAGTGATATTCAAGGACTTTCAACGTCCTAGGAAGAGTTTCGCACGTGTTCCTTTGCTGCTAAGCAAAAGGGGACCAAAAGTGAATAAAATCGGATCATAGGTCAAAAGGCGCCAGAAAGTGCCAGGAGGGGAGAAGGTAGTAAGAGACCCTTTTTTTGAGTACTAGGGGTGACATTCAAGGAAATTCAGCGGCCTGACACGTGTTTCGCACGTGTTCCTTTGCCACTTAGCAAAAGAGACCAAAACTAGAGCTTCGATGCAAAGGCACCAGAAAGTGCCAGAATGGGAGAAGGTGGTAAGAAACTCTTCCTTTGAGTCCTAGGAGTGATATTCAAGGAGTTTCAGTGGCGTGGGAAGTGTTTCGTACATGTTCCTTTGCCGCTAAGCAAAAATGGAACAAGAGAGACCAAAATCGGAACTTGAGTCCAAAGGCGCCAGAAAGTGCCAGAAGGGGAAAGAGTGGGGAGAAACCTTATCTTTGAGTCCTAAGAGTGATATTCAAGGAGTTTTAGTGGCCTGAGACGAGTTTTGCTTGTGTTCCTTCGCCGCTAAGGAAATAGGGACCAAAAGAGACCAAAACTGGAACTTGGTCCCTATTTCCTTAGTGGCCTGAGACGACTTTTAGCGGCTTGGAAGAGTTTCACATGTGTTCCTTTGCCGCTAAGCAAAAGGGGACCAAAAGTGACCAAAACTGGAACTTGGGTCCAAACGCACCAGAAAGTGCCACAAGGGGAGAGAGTGATGAGAAACCATTTCTGAGTCGTAGGAGTGATATTCAAGGATTTTTAGCAGCCTGAGACGTGTTTCGCACCTGTTCCTTTACCGCTAAGCAAAAGGGAACAAAAAGAGACCAAAACTGAAACTTGGGTGCAAAGGTGTCAGAAAGTAAAAGGGGACCAAAAGAGACCAAAATCGAAACTTGGGTGCAAAGGTGTCAGAAAGTGCTAGAAGGGGAAAAGGTGGTGAGAAACCTATTCTTTGAGTCCTAGGTGTGATATTCAAAAAGTTTCAGTTGCCTGGGACAAGTTTTTCTTGTGTTCCTTCGCCGCTAAGGAAATGGGGACCAAAAGAGACCAAAATCGGAACTTGGGTCCAAAGGCGCCAGAAAGTGCCAGAAGTGGAGAGAATGGTGAGAAACCCTTTCTTTGAGTCGTAGGAGTGATATTCAAGGACTTTCACCGCCCTGAGAAGAGTTTCGCACGTGTTCCTCTGCCGCTAGGTGACAAACCTTTTCTTTGAGTCAAAGGTGCAAAACGGGACTAAAAGATAGCAAAACTGGAACTTGTGTCGAAAGGTGACAGAAAAAGCCAGATGGGGAGAGAGTGGTAACAAACCTTTTCTTTGAGTCCTAGGAGTGACATTCAAGGAGTTTCAGTGGCCTGGGAAGAGTTTTGCATGTGTTCATTTGCCGCTAGGCAAAAGGGGACCAAAAGTGACCAAAACCGAAACTTGGGTCCAAAGGAGCTAGAAAGTACAAAAAGGGGAGAGACTCGTGGGAAACCCTTTCTTTCAGTCCTCGAAGTGACACTCAAGGAGTTTCAGTGGCCTAAGAAGAGTTTCGCACGTGTTCCTTTGTCGTTAAGCAAAAGGGGACCAAAAGTGACCAAAATCGGCACTTGGGTCCAAAGGTGCCAGAAGGTGCCAGAAGAAGAGAAGGTGGTGAGAAACCCTTCCTTTGAGTCCTAGGAGTGATATTCAAGGAGTTTCAATGGCCTGAGACGAGTTTGGCATGTGTTCCTTTGCCAGTAAGAAGCAAAAGGGGAACATAAGAGACCAAAATTGCAACTTGGGTCCAAAGGCGCCAGAAAGTGCCAGAAGGGGAGAGAGTGGTGAGAAACCTTTTCTTTGAGTCCTAGGAGTGATATTCAAGGAGTTTTAGTGGCCTGAGACGTGTTTCGCACGTGTTCCTTTGCACTAAGCAAAAGGGGACTAAAAGAGACCAAAACTGGAACTTGGGTACAAAGGTGCCAGAAAGTGCCAGAAGGGGAGAAGGTGGTGAGAAACCCTTCGTTTGAGTCCTAGGAGTGAGATTCAAGAAGTTTTAGTTGCTTAAGACGAGTTTTGCTTGTGTTTATTTGCCGCTAAGCAAAAGGGGACCAAAAGTGACCAAAATCGAAACTTGGATCCAAAGGTGCCAGAAAGTGCCAGAAGTGGAGTGAGTGGTGAGAAACCCTTTCTTTGAGTCCCAAGAGTGACATTCAAGGACTTTCAGCAGCCTGGGAAGAGTTTCGCACGTGTTCCTTTGCCGCTAAGCAAAAAGGGACCAAAAGTTACAAAACCGGATAATAGGTTCAAAGGCGTTAGAAAGTGCCAAAGGGGAAAAAGTGGTGAGAAACCCATTCTTTGAGTCCTAGGTGTGACTTTCAAGGAGTTTCAGTAGCCTTGGAAGAGTTTTGCACATGTTCTTTTGCAGCTAAGCGAAAGGGGACCAAAACTGACCAACAATGAAACTTTAATCCTAATGCAGCAGAAAGTGCCAGAAGGGGAGAGAGTGGTGAGAAACCCTTTCTTTGAGTGATTGATATTCAAGGAATTTCAACAGGTTGAGACGTGTTTAGCACGTGTTCCTTTGCCGCTAAGTAAAAGGGGACTAAAAGTGACCAAAATCGGAACTTAGGTGCAAAGGCACCAAAAATTCCTAGAAGGGGAGAAGGTGGTGAGAAAACCTTCCTTTGAGTCCTAGGAGTGATATTCAGGGGTTTCAGGCCTGAGACGAGTTTCACACGTGTTCTTTTGCTGGTAAGCAAAAGGAGACCAAAAGAGACCAATACTGAAACTTGGGTCCAAAGGCGCCAGCAAGTGCCAGAAGGGGGGAGAGTGGTGAGAAACACTTTCTTTGAGTCCTAGGATTGATATTCATGGACTTTCAGTGGCCTGTGAAGAGTTTCACATGTTTTCACACTTCAATATCACTTTTCTTTGAGTCCTAGGCATCACATTCAAGGAGTTTTAGTGGCCTTGGAAGAGTTTCGCACGTTTTCCTTTGCTGCTAAGCAAAAGGGGACCAAAAGTGACAAAAATTGAAACTTGAATCCAAAGGCGCTAGAAAGTGCCAGAACGGGTGAGAGTGGTGAAAAACCCTTTCTTTAAGTCGTAGGAGTGATATTGAAGGAGTTTTAGTGGCCTGAGACGTGTTTCGCACATGTTCTTTTGCCGCTAAGCAAAAAGGGACCGAAAGAGACCAAAACTGGAACTTGGGTGCAAAGGCACCAGTGATGAATTCATATTTTTACTGATATTTTAGCATAATTTTAACTCATTTGATAAGGAAAATATATGAAGGAAGCAGAAAAACTCAGAAAAAGAGAATGATTTGAAGTTTTCTTTCAATTTGTAGTTATTTTAGTAATTGTGAAATTGTTGCTTAGGAATTTAGTTTTTAATCTTGTTTTTGAAGGAATAATTCGAGCAAGGTTCATGGAAATGGAGGCTTGATGAAAAGGAAGAGGAAAGTAGCAAGTCTGGACTCCAAAACATAAGAATAAGGAAATGCAGGCTGGGAGTGATCACTATTGCTAGTGAAAGTGATCACTCCAGAGCTCAAAGAAGAAGTAAAGCCTGGGCGTTACCACTTTTGCCAGGAAAAGTGAGAGTTCCAAAGAAACCTCAGACTTAGCATGCTCTGCGTTATCACTTTTATCATTAAAAGTGAGCATTCCAGAAAGGCAAAATATCAAGAAAGCTCTGCGTAACCACTATTGTCATCGAAAGTGATCTTTCCAAGAAGCCTTCAACTTGGCGAGTTGCGCATAGTCACTTTTATTCATAAGAGTGATCACACGCAACCACTTGAGCTTTGCAGTGACACTTTTATCAGCAAGAGTGATAGTTCCAGAGAGCTCTCAATTCAGCAAAGTCACGCGTGGCCACTTTTTCTCATAAAAGTGTTAACACCTTCTCCGTAGCTACTATTTTTGAGAAAAGTGATAACACTCAAATCTGGAAATTTCTATAAATACCAGAAACGCTCAGATTTTTGGGGATTCTGTTCATTTTGTGTTTTGTTAGTTAGATTCTCGTTGGAGAGAGTGAGAGAGAGGGTTGGGGAGTCAAATCTTGAAGCTTCATGAAGAGACATTGAAGTGGAGCTTGTTGGATGGCGATTCTGAGTTTCTTCTTCTCTTCTTCTTCTTTCTCTTTCTCTGCTTCCATGATTGAGTATTTCTTTGTAGTTAGAAATTTATGGAACTCGAATTGATATATTGATTCATCGTTTGCTTCTAAATCTTGTGTTTTTGGAATAATTGCATTGTTAAATTATGCACTTCATGTATCTTTCAATGGGAATTCAATTGATTAATTGGTGTGTAAAAATAGATCACTGGGCAAGTGTACCCGTTGTCGGAGTAATATTATTAAAATTTAAAATTAAAGTACCAAGTGTCGTATCCACAGGGACTGTTATTAAGAAACTTTTCCTTAATTGCGTAATTGTTAATAAATATGAAAAATAAACTTTGTTGACGAAATTGCTAAAAGTAAAAGAATAATAAATTAAAAAGAATAGATATTCTAGTGAAAATAAATTATAGAAAATTATGACTAAAGGTATTCAATGTAAAAAGGCAAGTATCTAGACTGTAAATCCCCCTAAGTGTACAAATAACTGAAATTCTTCTTCAACTACTTAGTCCAAACCCTTATCGCTGTAGAAAATTCCAAATTAAATCATTACCTTTCTCAAGGATAATGATTCCTAACCCCTAGGTTGCATTAAGTTCATTATGAATTCCATAATTAAGGTTAATCCTAATACAGAAATCTCACGTCTTTCTATCTCTAGAAATACATTCAAGTCTTTTTAATTGAGCAATGTTAATTTCATGCAAGAATTTTACTCAAATTCAAACAAGAAAACAAGATAGAAGAAAATTGATACTACTCAATTAAACTCAAGAGAAAAGAACATGAAATAGCATTAGAAGAATTCCAGAAAATTTAGTCAATTACGATTCATTACGTCTAGATACTTAAAGGAAAGTTAGAACCTAAACATCTTGAAATTAAAATTACAAAAGAGATGAATTAAAACGCTTGATCCTATCCTCCTGCCGTCTCTGAGTCTTCTGTCCCGAAAAACAGCCTCCCTAGTTTGAGTCCAGTCCCCCCTTTTTATATGAATTGTCCTAGGGTTCTCGCAAAAGTTAAAATACTGACGCGTAAAAGTACACGCCCAAGTACACGGCCATGTATTTGGCCGTGTATATCTCTGGATTCTTCTTTCTTCAATTCTCGTCATCTTTAAGGTTTTCATATCTTTGATCCTTTTTCCTGAAATATAAATAAAATGAGATTAATTATAATAATATCTATCAACGAATAGCTTAAAAACTCTCAATTATCATAATATAGGATTAAGTATTTAGAGCATTTATCAAATTCTCCCGAACTTGAACTTTTACTTGTCCCTAAGCAAAGGAATGGATCAATTTTACCCTTGACAACAAAGAATCAAATTCCTGAATTTTTATTATTATTATTTTTATTTTATTTTATTTTTAGAGGGAAAGTAATTCTTAAACATCAAATTGTGCTTTCTTTTGCTCTCGACCTCTGTAACTTCAGACAGAACTGAAATAAGGACCTCTCTACCATTAGCTCTTAAAATTTTAATTCAAAACTTTGAATTCTTCCACAAGGTGTTATTTAATTTTTTTATTTATTATTATTATTTTATTTTTCTTTGAGCCATGATCGGCTAATAGGGTGCAATTTATGCTCCATCCCAATTAGCACAAGGTATTAATGGAAAATTCCACCCTTTGCTTTCCACATCGGTACCTCAAACAATTTCAGGGTTCTAGGATGTGGTATCCGGATATTGCCTGCAATCCACATTCAACTAGTTATGCTTCTATGGCATGCTCTTTTATTTCTAAGCAGAGCCCCAATTTTTCAGATATTATCGATTCTTAAAAAAAAAAAAATTGCATAGATTCAAGGGCATAGATTCAAGGTCCTCAAGTCAGAAAAATCTACCGACACTTCAATCAAGAAACAATCAAAAACACAAATCCAATATCTAGAATAACTACATATGAATCTTTTTTTTTTGTTTTTATTTTTATTTTTATTTTCAGGAATATCATCTTCTATGCAACAGTAAAATTGACTCAGTATTGCTCAAGAATAAAACAACAATTCAGTTCAAAAATCTATAATTATCTATCCCACAGTGTAAGATTTGCATTGTCCTCAATCAAATATAAGAGTTAGAGTGCAAGTGAAACTTCCCTGAAAAGTAAATAAATAAGCAAAGAGTCGTGGGAAGCAAATCTAATATGGGATTCAATTGGAGAGAGAACCTAATTAAAATTGATTTAAAAGGGAATTTAACTCAGTTCATAATGACAAGAGGAGTAGAACGATCAAAATAATGCGATAAAGAAATAGAAGCAATAAAGAGACAAGCAATTTAAATCCTAAAAATAACATAAGTAAAAGAAAATTCAAAATTGTTTCTATCCTAAATTTAAGCTAAACTAAACTGCAGCACTAGCATCACTCGAGTCTTCATCATCTGAACTAAAGAAGTGATAAGAAGGGGGTGGAGATGGATGGAGAATCGTCGATCTTTGAGATACCAAAGTGATTAAATAGAGCAGCAAAGTTAGCTTCGACTGTGGATTCTAGCCTAGTCAAATGATGAATACATTCTCAGTGGCTGCTCCTCAAAGACCGCTGGGATGCAATGATCTGCTGCAAGTGATGGTGAATGGGGTTGGGAGCTTCGGTAGGTGTAGAGGGCTGTCGACCCTAGGTGGATGTGAGGGGAGCTCATCAAAGGGGTCGTCTTGGGCAGCAGAAGGGGTATCGGCTACTGGTTCAAAATGCATGGCTCTCATTATGTCATGCAGGATAGGGGCCATGTTATTCACTAGTGTTAAACCAGAATCATTGCTCAGAAGTCCTAACCCTTTAGCCAAACGAGTGACATAAGAACCCGCACAAATACTCCCAACCTGATCATCACTTGCTTGAGAGAACAGAAATTTTTCTAAACAAATACCTAGATGGATTGGTATTTCATCAATCATGCTCCGCAGATATTCTAGATCCTTTGTACCCACGACCCCGAAACTGTAACCTCTCCCAGTGAGAGTGTGAGCTAACAGGGCATGTATATATCTCCAAGCCGGGTTCTTCAGTGTGGAGGCCTTCGAGCGAGCAGGATTCCAATCTTTCTCAGCAGCGCTAATCCTTCGCCAGAAGTCTTTATTTGAGCAACCCAAAAGGGGAATATGAGCAAGGTTTCGGTACTCTTCAGTGAGTACAAAATCAGCTGTGTAAAGACCCATTCAGAAGGAGAATTCAGAATAACTCATCTTGTACATGGTATTCATCATTCTAAATTGAATGCAATCTTCATAGTCCCAACCCAAAAAATTACGTTCAACAACTAAGGTAGTGAGGAATTCTAAAATGAGTTCTTTATAAGTAGGCTCAATGATAGAAAATAGAACTTCCCAATGCCCTACTCCTATTAATTCTCTCACTTCATCAACCAAATTGTAATGTTGTAGAACCTCCCAATCAATGTATTTGCTCTGGCCCCAAACCTTTGTTTTCAACTTATCGTACCTTGTGAGATGAGCAGGGGCATTGAATCAAAGCAGCTGGGATGGAGGGGGTTGTGGTGGGCGCTCAGTCTGGGGACGAAGACGTTTCCTCACTTGTTGCTTGCCTCTTCTTGGTGCTCTAGAGGAAGATCCATCAGCCATGGTAGTTGCAGAAAAGCTGGGCGTGTAGATGGATGGAGAAGGATTGTAGAATTCCTTTTCTGCTATGAAGAAAGGAGGAGAAAGAGAGGGCGTGGGGTTTGCAGAGGAGAAGGAGTATTGAACCAGATACAGAGGAGGGGAAGGGGGAAACCTAGGTTTTGAAGGAGATTTAAAACAAGGATTATAAAACAGAGGTGTAGCGCGAGAATTTAAAACAAAGGAGATTATCTCGCCAGATACACGGCTGTGTATCTAGACGTGTAGATCTCGGCCCATTGAATTTTAAAAAAAAAATCACGAAACTGGGCATGTACACGGTTGGATACACGGCCGTGTATCTAACCGTGTATATCTCTATACAAGATAGATTAAATCTACATGGGCGTGTATCTTAGGCGTGTAAATCCTTGCCTAACTTTGCCTAAGTACAAGGTTGGATACACGGACGTGTTTCTAACCGTGTACATCTTTGCATAGCAGAATTGTCATGAAACAAAAGTACACGGCCATGTACATGGCTGTGTAGTTGACCGTGTATCTCACTGCCCTCTCTCTTTTATTATTTTCTTCAATTAGTTTTTATTTTCATTATTATTATTATGATTATGAATAATTGGAAACAATTGAACCAAACACCAACTAAATTATAGTAAACTAAAACTTCCTAACTTAAACAAATAAATAACCAGATTAAAACAAACTAAATCTACCTAACCTCAACTACTCAATGTGATTCAGTATTCAACATAGAGGAGTTTGAACTCCTCATTCTCAAATGTTTGAATTTGACCTCCCTGGTACAGTTTTAGTTTATGTCCATTTACCTTAAAGTTTCCTTTCTCCTGATGTGTTAATTCTACTGTACCATAAGGAAACACTTCATGCACCGTAAACGGCCCAGACCAACGGGATTTGAGTTTACCTGGGAATAATTTGAGGCGAGAATTGTATAACAGTACTAAATTACCCTTTTTGAATTCTTTACCTCCCTTGATTTTCCTATCATGATATACTTTCATCCTCTCCTTGTAGATCCTGGAGTTTTTGTAGGCCTCCATGCACCATTCTTCCAACTCATTCAATTGCATCAACTGTTGGTTTCCTGCATGATCAAGATCCATATTCGAGAGATTTAATTGCCCAGAATACTTCTAATTCAACTGGGAGATGACAGGCCTTTCCAAATACAAGTCTATATGGTGTAGTGCCTATAGGAGTTTTAAAAGCTGTCCTGATAGCCCACAAGGCATCATCTAATTTGTTAGCCCAGTCTTTCCTATTCCTTTCTACTGTCTTTTCTAATACTCTTTTTAACTCCCTATTAGCTACCTCAACTTGGCCACTCGTTTGAGGATGGTATGGGGTAGCAATTCTATGGGTGACTCCATATTTATTTAAAACTTTTTCTAGTTGTGTATTGCAGAAATGTGTACCAACTATCACTTATTAAAGCTCTTGGTGTGCCAAATCGTGAAAACAGCTTTTTGAGGAACCTAATGACTACCCTTGCATCATTATTAGGTAATGCTTGTGCCTCTACCCATTTTGACAAATAATCAATAGCCACTAAAATATATTTATTCCCTTTTGAACAAGGAAAGGGTCCCATAAAATCTATCCCCCAAACATAAAAAATTTCACACGTTAAGATGTAATTCTGAGGCATTTCCTTCCTTTGAGAGATATTACCTGACCTCTGGCAATTATCGCATAACTCAACATACCTGTGAGCATCTTTAAAGATAGAGGGCCAGTAAAATCCAGAATCTAGCACCTTTTTAGCTGTCCTAGTCCCAGAATGATGTCCTCCAGCAGGGCCAGTGTGACAGTGTCCTAGAATTTTCCATCCTTCGGAGTGTGACACACATCTTCTAATAACCTGGTCTGCACAAATTCGAAACAAATATGGGTCCTCCCAAAAGTAGTATTTCAAGTCAGAAAAGAATTTCTTCTTTTGTTGACTTGAAAATTCTTGTGGTAGAACCTTAGCAACCAAATAATTAGCAAAATCCGCAAACCATGGTAAAGAAAAATCGGAAGCAATTACCACATTGTACAGATGTTCTTCTGGAAACTTGTCATTGATGCTTCTTTCTTCCAATTTCTCCATGCTGGGATTCTCCAACCTTGACAAGTGATCAACAGCTAAATTCACTGAACCCTTTTTATCCTTGATTTCCAAGTCGAATTCCTGCAGTAACAAGACCCATCTCATTAGTCTCGGCTTTGCATTGCTTTTATTTAGCAAATAGCATAATGCAGAATGATCTGTATATACTATCACTTTAGATAGAATTAAATATTGGCAAAATTTATCAAACGCAAACACCACAGCTAATAATTATTTTTCTGTTGTAGTGTAATTCTCTTGGGAACTTGTTAGGGTTTTGCTAGCATAATAAATGGGTTGAAAATGCTTGTCTTTTCTCTGGCCAAGCACAGCTCCCACAACATAATCGCTTGCATCGCACATTAATTTGAATGGATAATTCCAACCGGACCACATAAAATAGGGGCTTGGGTCAGCTTTCCCTTCAGTAGCTCAAAAGCACTTAAGCACTCCTCATCAAAATTAAAAGAGTTCTCCTTTTCTAAAAGCTTGGTCAGAGGTTTGGTGAGTTTTGAGAAGTCCTTGATAAACCTCATGTAGAAGCCTGCGTGGCCTAAGAAACTCTGAATTGCTTTAACAGATGTAGGGGGTGGTAGTTTTTTAATTGTATCAATTTTTGCTTTATCCACCTCAATTCCCTTGCAGGAGATTTTATGACCAAGTACAATGCCTTCTTGTACCATAAAATAACATTTCTCCCAATTAAGCACCAAATTAGTTTCTTCACATCTTTGAAGCACTCTTGACAAATTCTGTAGGCAATGGGAGAATGAATCACCAAAGACTGAAAAGTCGTCCATGAATATCTCCATGATATCCTCTACCATCTCGTCGAATATAGCCATCATACACCATTGAAAGGTTGCCGGTGTATTACATAATCCGAATGGCATCCGGCGATAAGCAAATGTTCCGTATGGGCATGTGAAGGTAGTTTTCTCTTGATCTTCTGGTGCTATTGGAATTTAAAAGTATCCAGAGAGGCCATCCAGGAAACAATAAAACATATGGCCTGAGAGACGCTCGAGCATCTGGTCAATGAATAGGAGAGGGAAGTGGTCTTTCCTTGTTGCATCATTCAGCTTTCAGTAATCAATACACACCCTCCACCCAGTGACAGTTCTCGTAGGGACCAACTTATTTTTCTCATTGGGAACTACAGTCATCCCCCCTTTCTTTGGAACGACTTGCACCGGGCTCACCCACGGACTGTCTGAGATGGGATAGATCATTTCGGAATCCAATAGCTTGATCACTTCCGCTTTCACCACTTCTTTCATGTTTGGGTTTAGTCTTCTTTGTGGTTACACTACTGCCTTAAAGTCAGACTCCAAAGAAGGACTAATCCCTCTAATGTCAGAGATTTTCTATGCTATTGCTTTCTTGTGCTCTCGGAGCACATTCAGTAGCTGGCCTTTTTGTTCTTGTGTTAGTTTTGAAGCGATGATAACAGGTAACTTGCAACCGTCTTCCAAGAAAGCATACTCCAGATGTTCAGGTAGAATTTTCAGTTCTACTTTTGGTGGTTTGTCAGTGGATGGGCTGGGCTGCTCCTCTGAAATTTGTTCCATAGCTTCAAAGTTCCTCTTTCTCAATAATGGTTTAGTGGCTTCTAGATGATACCACTATTCTTGAGTTAGCAGGCCCATATTATCTGTTCCTTCTTCATGTATTAGGCTTCTCTCCAACGGGTCTGAGATCAAGAATTCCTGTGTAAAATCAGAAACAAGGTTATCAATTACATTAATGAAGAAACATGAATCATCTTGTTTTAGGGATTTTTTCATTACTTTAGGAATTTTGAAAGTTACTTCTTCGTCTCCAACCCTCAAAATTAACTTCCCATCACTCACATCAATTATGGCTTTTGCAGTAGCTAAAAATGGTCGACCTAAGATTAAGGGGACCTCAGTGTCCTCATCCATATCAAGAATCACAAAATCGACAGGAAAAATAAATTTGTCCACTTTTACAAGCACATCCTCAATGATACCCCTAGGATATTTAATTGACCTATCAGCTAGTTGAATACTCATCCTAGTTGGTCTAGGTTCTCCCAAACCTAATTTCTTAAAAACAGAATATGGCATCAAATTAATGCTAGCACCTAAATCAGCTAAGGCCCTATCAACTATCAATCTACCAATGAGACAAGGAAGAGTAAAACTCCCTGGATCCTTTAATTTCTTGGGCATCTTGTTCTGTAGGATTGCTGAGCATTCTTCATTAAGTGTTATCGTGGCCAACTCTTCCAGCTTCTTCTTGTTCGATAGTAAATCCTTCAGAAATTTGGCGTATTTGGGCATCTGTGCTAAAGCATCAACAAACGGTAAATTTATATGAAGCTGACGAAATAAGGAAAGAAATTTACCAAATTGTTCATCGTCCCTGTCCTTCTTCAATCTAGCTGGGTAGGGGAGTGGAGGTATGAATTCTTTCACTGTAGGGGGTTTTTCTACAGTCTCCTCTTGAACTTTATCCTCCTCTTCAATTGTAACTTTTTCTGCATCTTGCTTTCCCTTTTCTTGCAATGTTTTGCCGCTCCTTAATGTTACTGCCTTCATCTGCTCCTTAGGATTTGTTTCAGTATTGCTAGGTAGGCTCCCTTGGGGTCTTTCTAAGAGGAGTCTAGAGACTTGACCCAACTGATTTTCCAGATTATGGATTGATGCTTGTTGATTTCTTAGTGCTCTCTCGATGGAAAGAAACCGAGATTCTGAGGTGTGAATGAATTTGGTCATCAGCTCCTCAAGGTTTGACTTCTTTTCAGTTGGGGGTGGTGGTTGATGTGGAGCTTGTTGAAACCCTGAGGGTGTGTTGTTCCGCATTGGCTGTTGGTTGTTGTTCCACGGTGGGTTTGCATAGTTCATCCAGCCCGGATTATTCATGCCATTATAAATTTGGTACGGTGGTCTGTTTCCTATCACATTGGCATGTTCTTCCTGAGTAGCTCGACATTCATGATTAGGGTGGCCTCCTCCATAAACATCACATCTCATCACTGGAGCAGCTGGATGGTTAACAGATAAACCATCAATCTTTTTCCCTAAGGCTTCAACTTGCATTGCCAAGGATGTCACTGCATCAAGACTATAGATCCCTGCAGATTTTGCAGGCTTTGATAGCTGTTCATTGCCATCTCTTCAAATAGTTCTTGTGCAGCCCTTGGTGTCTTGCTATTCAAAGTGCCCCCAACTGCAGCGTCTATCATTTGTCTTGTGGCTGGGTTCAATCCATTGTAGAAAGTTTGCACTTGAAGCCAGTCTAGAATCCCATGATGTGGGCATTTCCGCAACAATTCCTTGAACCTCTCCCATGTGTCGTATAACGTCTCTGACTCCAACTGATAGAAGGAAGAGATATCATTCCTCATTTTGGCAATTTTCGAGGGAGGGAAATATTTTGCCAAGAATTTTTCTGCCATAGCCTCCCATGAAGTGATAGATCCTCACGGGAGAGAGTTCAACCACTGTTTTGCTCTGCTCCTAAGAGAAAATGGAAATAGCCTTAAGCGGATTGCATCATTAGTAGCTCCATTGATCTTGAAAGTATCACAAATCTTTAGAAAATTTGCAATGTGAGCATTGGGGTCTTAATCTTGTAACCCATCAAATTGAACAAACTACTGAACCATCTAATTAACATTGGGTTTTATTTCAAAATTTCCCTGCATATCTGGACGGACAATGCTAGACTCTGTTCCCCTTAATGATGGACGAGCATAATCAGACATGGTCCTTGGTTGATCTTCATTATTCGCCATTCCTTCCATGTGGGGTTGTGTGTTTTCTCTGTGTGCTAGTAGTTGCCTCTCTTTTCGAATTTTTCACAAAGTTCTTTCGATCTTTGGGTTTAATTCAAATAGTTCTTCAAACGGTGTAGTAGAACGGGTTCTGATCATACACCAGAAAAATCAGCTCCTAAAAAGAATGAAAGCAAAAATAGATAAGTTAATTCAAGATTAAAGAAATAAATAAAATTAGTAAATACGAAATCAAGGGATTCCTAATTAAACAGTCCCCGGCAACGGCGCCAAAAACTTGGTGTGTAAAAATCGATCACTGGGCAAGTGTACCCGTTGTCGGAGTAATATTATTAAAATTTAAAATTAAAGTACCAAGTGCCGTATCCACAGGGGCTGTTATTAAGAAACTTTTCCTTAATTGTGTAATTGTTAATAAATATGAAAAATAAACCTTGTTGATGAAATTGCTAAAAGTAAAAGAATAATAAAGTAAAAGGAACAGATATTCTAGTAAAAATAAATTATAGAAAATTATGACTAAAGGTATTCAATGTAAAAAGGCAAGTATCTAGACTGTAAATCCCCCTAAGTGTCCGAATAACTGAAATTCTTCTTCAACTACTTAGTTCCAAACCCTTATCGCTGTAGGAAATTCCAAATTAAATCAATACCTTTCTCAAGGATAATGATTCCTAACCCTCAGTTGATTAATCGGAATCTCTTCCTTAATTAATACCCCTAGGTTGCATTAAGTTCATTATGAATTCCATAATTAGGGTTAATCTTAATACAGAAAACTCACGTCTTTCTATCTCTAGAAATACATTCAAGTCTTTTTAATTGAGCAATGTTAATTTCATGCAGAAATTTTACTCAAATTCAAACAAGAAAACAAGATAGAAGAAAATTGATACTACTCAATTAAATCCAAGAGAAAAGAACATGAAATAGCATTAGAAGAATTCCAGAAAATTTAGTCAATTAGGATTCATTACGTCTAGATACTTAAAGGAAAGTTAGAACCTAAACATCTTGAAATTAAAATTACAAAAGAGATGAATTAAAACGCTTGATCCTATCCTTCTGCCGTCTCTGAGTCTTCTGTCCCAAAAAACAGCCTCCCTGGTTTGAGTCCAGTCACCCCTTTTATATGAATTGTCCTAGGGTTCTCGCAAAAGTTAAAATTCGACGCATAAAACTACACGCCAAGTACACGGCCATCCGGCCGTGTATATCTCTGGATTCTTCTTTCTTCAATTCTCGTCATCTTTAAGATTTTCATATCTTTGATCCTTTTTCCTGAAATATAAATAAAATGAGATTAATTATAATAATATCTATCAACGAATAGCTTAAAAACTCTCAATTATCATAATATAGGATTAAGTATTTAGAGCATTTATCATTAATCAAAGAGAAGGTTTTACCAATGGGAATTAGACTTGATTCTCTGAAATGAATTAGCAACCAAAATTAGGGGTTCTTAGGGATAAGCACATCTGATTTTGCAATCTAAAGTTCTAATTCTCAGTGCAACATGTAATTTAATTTCACCTAAGGGATTAGGGAGTTTAAATTATCATTAGGGTCATTAGCTTAAGGAATTAACTCTGACTATTATTAAGAGAAACTGATTGTCAATTGCCTAATAACTTGGATTTTAAAGGCAAGGGTGAATTAATGTTGATATTCTTGTGAAGTAAATTCCTAGCTCTTGTTTATCATTCTATCATTACACTTTTGTTGTTCATTGATCTGTTTTTCTGCAAGATTCTTTACTTTTTAATTGCTTTGGTTTCTTGCTATTACATGTTACAACTCTCCTTCCAAATTTGTATGGCTCAAATTGTTATAATTATGTGAATTGATACTGGAAATCTAAATTCCCTGTGAAGACGATATCCTGTTCTTAAAAATCACTCATTAGTTGCTGCAATCCTAGTGCACTTGCTAGTATTAGATTGCAAACAACAAGTTTTTGGCGCCGTTGCTGGGGAATTTTGAATTTCAATATCAATAGTAGAAGAAAAGTAGCTAGATTGAGCATATTGTTTCTTTAAATTTCTGCAATATTAGTCTATAGTTGGAAATTTCTGTCTGCAATATTAGTTGAATAGTTAATTCTGCATTTGTGAATTTCTAATTTACGATAGAATTGATATTAATAGCGATAGTCGGTTTGCATATAGCTGTGATTCAATTCAGTTTTCTATTTTTCTTCCTATTAGTTCTATAGTGTTAATTTTGCATGCGAGGTAGAAATAAAAACAAATCAACCATAGTCTTTGATCCTGATATAGACATAACCTTAAGGAGAATAAGAAGAGAGACTAGACTGAAAAACTTTATAGATTAAGATAGTGAATTAGAGGTTGTCCCTACTCCAAAGAATAATAACACTCCTAAAGTAAAAAAGAATACTTACACCTTTGAGGCTACCAAAACCAGAACTAGAAATGGCAGACCAAAACAATAATAGAACCTTAAGGGATTATGCAATTCCTAATATGCAAGGCTTTAATTCTTTTATAATCAGGCCAACTATCCAAGCCAATCATTTTGAGATTAAACCTGCCTTATTACACTTAGTTTAACAGGATCAGTTCTCAGGAGGAAATTCTGAAGACCCTAACTTACAAGTCTCAAATTTTTTATAGCTATGTGACACAATCAGGATAAATGGGGTTAGTGAAGAAGCAATCAGATTGAGATTGTTCCTTTTTTCCTTGAGAGATAGAGCTAAGTGTTGGCTTCAAGCTCAGCCACAGGGCAGCATCTCTACATGGGCTGATTTGGTGAAAAAAATTTTGATTAATTATTTTCCCCTTCAAAAGCTGCAAAAATTAGGGGGGGAGATTACTTCATTTGTTCAACAAGATGGAGAACCCTTATATGAGGCGTGGGAGAAGTACAAATAGTTACTAAGGAAGTGTGCTCATCACTGCATACCTGAGTGGATGTAGCTGGAAACATTCTATAATGGGATGACTGCTGCAACTAAAACAATGATTGATGCAGCAGCTGGAGGCTCACTGAGTTCAAAGACATTGGAGGAAGCTCAGCAGATTATTGAAATGATAGCATCCTCCATGTATCAAAATCTAAATGAAAGGCAAGCTGCAAGGAGAGGAAGTTATGATGCAAAATCCATAGAAGCTTTATTTTTTCAAAACCAGTTGCAAAACCAGCAATTTGCTGAACATTGTTTCATTAACTTAACAAATTAGCAACATGCAGACTGGTAGTATGCCGGCTTCACAACTGATTTGTGATTTCTGTAGTGGCAACCATGGAAATGGAGATTGTGACCCTACAACAGTGGAACAAGCTGACCAAATCAAATATATGAACAATTACCAAAGGCCATAACAACTAGATCCACCTGGTTTTCAGTCTAATAAAAATAGAGGGCAGCAACAATTTTACAAATGGAACCACAGAATTCAAATGCAAAAGGAAATACAAGTTCTGCACCTTTTCCAAATGTAGCACCTCAATCACAACAGCAATACTTCCAAGAGAATTCTTTTGCATAGTTTCAGAAAAATCAAGGGTATCCAAATACAAGACCCTTGAGTGAGAAGGTGAATGGGATAGAAGAAATACTATTACAATTCATGAAGGTGACCCAAACAAAATTCAAGAACCAAGAAGCTTCTATAAAGAAGCTGGAAACACAAAATTGGACAGTTAGCCGAGCAATTGTCCAGCAGAGATGAAGGAAGATTTCCCAGCAATACAGTGGTCAATCCTAAGGAACAATGTCAAGAATTACCACTAGAAGTGGTGTTGTAGTTTCAAGTCCAAAAGCTGCAGAAAAGAAAGACAACACTGAAACAGCAAAAAAGAAAATTGAACAAGACCTGCAGCAGGGAAATTTTAGATTATTGAAGAGAGATAATGCAGAACAGAAGGCAAAAGCTCCTACACATTTTGAGAGGAAGACAAAGAAACAACTCTTTGAAGATGCTTGCAAGCCTTTAGACCCAGAAAAATACAAGAGGCTACCCTATCCTTAAAGAGTTCAAAATCCAAAGCAAGAAGAACAATTTGAAAGGTTTCTTAGTGTTTTTAAGAAACTACAGATTAATATTCCTTTTGCAGAGGCATTAGAGCAGATGCCTTCATATGCAAAGTTCATGAAAGACCTACTTTCCAGAAAAAGGAAGTTAGAGCATAATAAGACTGTACCTTTGACAGAAGAGTGCAGTGCAATCCTCAAGAGGAAGCTTCCTCAAAAGCTAAAAGATCCTGGATCATTCAGCATCCCTTGTGAAATAGAAAACTGCACATTTGGAAGAGCACTATGTGATTTAGGGGCAAGCATTAACTTGATGCCATTAGCTATTCTGAAGAAACTTGGCATAGAGGAAGTAAAACCCACCAATATCATACTGCAGTTGGCTGACAGATCCTACACTTATCCTTATGGAGTAGTTGAAGATTTATTAGTTAAAATTGACAAGTTTATTTTCCCTGCAGATTTTGTAATTCTGGACATGGAGGTGGATGCAAACATACTTGATCCTAGGAAGGCCATTCCTTGCAACAGGGAGAGCTTTGATAGATGTACAGAAAGGTGAACTTATGCTTCGAGTCCAGGATGAGAAGGTGGTGTTTAATGTATTTGAAGCTTTAAAATATCCTATGGAAGATAGTACATGCATGAAGATACACATTTTAGATTCTATTATTCCACATTATTCTATTAATGAGCTTGATGAAAATGCTGTGTTAGAAGAAATAATATCTACAGGGAGTGTCAATTCTAAAATTACTAATGAGGAATATATCATGGAAATGGAGCAGCAATTAGAAGCACTGCCAATTCAAAAACCTACAGAAAATTCAATTAAAGAGGAACTGAAAAATGAAGTCAAAGAAGAGAAAGAGCAGAAGTTAGAGCTTAAGCAGCTGCCATCCTATCTGAGGTATGTCTTCTTAGATAAAAAGCATGAGAATCCAGTCATCATTAACAATGAGCTGAAGGAAGAGGAAGAGGAAAATCTGTTGAGAATTCTGAGAAAGCATAAATCTGCAATTGGCTGGAGTATTACAGATCTGAAAGGTATAAATCCTTCATTTTGTAAGCACAGAATTTTATTTGAAGAAAATTTTAAGCCTGTTGTGCATCCATAAAGAAGATTGAACCCAGCTATGAAAGAGGTAGTCAAGAAAGAGGTCATGAAGCTGCTAGATACAGGAATAATCTACCCAATTTATGACAGCAATTGGGTTAGTCCAGTTCAAGTTGTCCCAAAGAAAGGAGGGATGACTGTTGTAGCTAATGAGAAGAATGAACTCATACCCACTACGATTATGACTAGATGGAGAATGTGCATAGACTATAGAAAGTTAAATGATGCCATAAGAAAAGACCATTTTCCACTACCATTTTCCACTACCATTTGCAGACCAAATGTTAGAGAGACTTGCTGGACATTCATTCTATTGTTTTCTTGATGGTTATTCAGGATACAACCAAATAGTAGTGGATCCTTTGGATCAAGAGAAGACCGCATTTACATGTCTATTTGGAATCTTTGCATATAGACAAATGCCTTTTGGATTATGTAATGCCCCTGCCACTTTCAAAAAGTGCATGCTTTCTATTTTTTCTGACTTGGTAGAAAATATTATAGAGGCGTTCATGGATGACTTCTCTCTTTTTGGTGATTCTTTTGATGATTGCTTGGCTAATCTATCCACTATTTTGCAGAGATGTCAAGATACTAACTCGTGTTGAATTGGGAGAAGTGCCATTTTATGGTACAAGAAGACATTGTTCTTGGTCACAAAATTTTAGAAAAAGGAATAGAGGTGGATCAAGTTAAGATAGAAGTCATTAGTAAATTGCCTTCACCTATCAATTTTAAGGGAGTTAGAAGTTTTTTAGGACATGCTGGCTTTTATAGAAGGTTCAAAAAATATTTTTCCAAAATTGCTAAACCTCTGAGTAATTTACTTGTAAAGGATGCTGATTCATATTTGATGATAATTGCTTGCATGCATTTTCTGTTTTAAAAGAAAAACTGATTTCTGCACCTATCCTTGCAAAACCAGATTGAAAATTACCTTTTAAACTTATGTGTGATGCAAGTGATAGTGCAGTGGGTGCTCTTTTAGGACAAAGAAAAGATAGGAAATTGCATGTTATTTACTATTTGAGCAAAGTGTTAAATCCTGCATAAGTGAATTACACAACAGAAAAAGAGCTTCAAGCTATTGTATATGCCTTTGATAAGTTCATATCATATTTAATGGGTTCAAAAGTGATTGTATACACTGTCCATTCTGCACTTAAATACTTGTTATCAAAGCAGGATGCAAAACCAAGGCTGCTGAGGTGGATTCTACTGCTGCAGGAATTTAAGTTAGAAATTAGAGACAAGAAAGGAAAGGAAAATGGGGTATCTGACCACCTGTCCAGACTGCCATTGGAGAGTTTAACCACAGAATCATTGGAAATCAATGAAGAATTTCCAGATGAAAAGTTATTTGCAGTGGCAAACATGCCTTGGTTTGCTGATATTGCAAACTTTAAGGCAACTCAATTCATCCCAAGGAGATTCACTTGGCAGCAGAAGAAGAAGTTCCTACATGATAGCAGATTCTATGTGTGGGAAGATCCATGCCTGTACAAAATTGAAGTGGATGGACTGATTAGGAGCTGCATTCCATAAAGTGAGCAATTTGACATATTATGGCAATGCCACAACTCAGAGTATGGAGGTAATCATGTAGGCTCAAGGACTGCTACAAAAGTTCTGCAAGCACGGTTCTTTTGGCCTACACTTTTCAAGGATGCCAAGAAGTATGTGGAGAATTGTGATAAATGTCAAAGAACTGGAAACATTTCGAGAAGACATAAGCAGCCCTTGACAAACATTCTAGAAGTGGATCTATTTGATGTATAGGGGATTGATTTTGCGGGACCATTTCCCCCATTGTTTTCATATGAATACATCTTAGTTGCAGTAGATTATGTATCCAAATGGGTAGAGGCCATTCCGGCCAGGTCAAATGATGCATAGGTAGTGATTTCCTTTATAAGAAAGAATATTTTTGCAAGATTTAGAGTGCCTAGAGTTCTGATAAGTGATGGAGGTACTCATTTCTGGAACAAGTACCTTGAATCTGTATTAACGAAATATGGTGTGAAGCATAAGGTTGCTACTCCATATCATCCACAGACAACTGGAGTTTTCAAATAGAGAAATCAAGCAAATTCTAGAAAAAGTGGTGAGCGGCTCAAGGAAAGATTGGTCAAAGAGGTGGATGTTCTTTGTGGGCATACTGAATTGCTTTTAAAACTCCAATTGGTATGTCTCTAATGAATCCATATCTTTACTGATATTTAGCATAATTCTAACACATTTGATAAGAAAAATATATGAAGAAAGTAGAAAAACTCAGAAAAAAAGAATGAATTGAAGTTTTCTTTCAATTTATAGTTATCTTAGCAATTGTGGAATTTTTGCTTAGGAATTAAGTTTTTAATCTTGTTTTTGAAGGAATAATTCAAGCATGGTTCATGTAAATGGAGACTTGACAAGGAAGAGGAAAGTAGTAAGTTTGGACTCCGAAACACAAGAACAAGGAAATGCAGACTGGGCGTGATCACTATTGTCAGTGAAAGTGATCACTCTAGAGTTCAAAGAAAAAGTGAAGCCCGGGCGTTACCATTGTTGCCAGGAAAAGTGAGAGTTCTAGTGAAGCCTCAGACTCAGCATGTTGGGTGTTATCACTTTTATCATTAAAAGTGAGCATTCGAAGAGGAAAAATACCGGGAAAGCTCTACGTAACCACTATTGTCATCGAAAGTGATCATTCCGAGAGAGCCTTCAACTTGACGAGTTGCGCGCGATCACTTTTATTTATAAGAGTGATCACGCGCAACTACTTGAGCTCTGCGGTGACACTTTTATTAGCAAGAGTGATAGTTCCAGAGAGCTCTCACATCAGCAAAGTTGCATGTGGCCACTTTTTCTCATAAAAGTGTTAGCGCACAACCAAGTAACCTTCTGCGTAGCTACTATTTTTCATAAAAGTAATAACATGCAAACGGGAATTTCTATAAATACCAGATGCGCTTAGATTTTTGGGAGTTCAGTTTTATTTTTTGTTTTTCTGTTAAATTGTCGTTGAGAGAGATTGAGAGAGAAGATTGGGGTCAAGTCTTGAAGCTTCCACAAAGAGGAATCGGATTGGAGCTTCTGGCCATGGCTTTTTGGAGTTTTTCTTCATCTTCTTCTTTCTCTTTCTCTTCTCCGATGTCTGAGTAGTTTTCTTGTAGTTAGGAGTTTATGGAACTCGAATATATGTATTAATTTGACTCTTGCTTTTGAATTTTGAGTTCTTGGATTAATTGAATTGTGAATTCTGTTTTTCTTGCAATCTATGAATGGAAATTCGTATGATTCATCAAAGAGGAACAATTACCAATGGAAGTTAGCAATCAGAATTTGGGGATTTCTTAGGGATAAGGAGACCTAATTCTGCAATCTTAAGGTTCTATGTCTTAATGCAACTTGAAATTGAACTTCACCTAAGGGATTAGGGTGGTTTAGTTGCTTGTTAGGGTCAATGAGTTAAGGGATTAACCTTTGGCTATTGAAATGCGAAACTGATTGTTGATTAACTAAGTTCTTGAATTTTGAAGCATAATTGCATTAATATTGACATTCTTGTGAAGTAAATTCCTAACTACCTTTCAATCTATTTCTAATCCCACATTGCATTCATTGATCTGTTTTACGCAAGTTTCTTTTACTCTTAATTGTCTTGGTTTCTTGTTGTTAAATGTTACAAATCTTATTCAATTTTTGTATGGCTCAAATGGTTACAATTCTGATTTTAAAAATTACTCATTACTTGCTGCAATACTAGTGCACTTGCTAGTGTTTAGATTGCGAACAAGAAGTTTTTGGCGCCGTTGCCGGGGAATTTTGAATTTCAATATCATTAGTAGTAGAAAAGTAGCTACATTTAGCATTTATTTTTGTTTTTTTGCTTTCAAGTTTTTCTGCATAATTTCTCTGCATCTTTTGTAGATTTCTGCATAATTTCTATGTTTTCTGCATTTGTGAATTCCTGATTCTGATAGAATCGACATTGTTAGAAATAGTCAGTTTGCATAAATACCGTGATTCAATTCAGTTTTCTATTTTTCTTCCTACTAGTTCTATAGAGTTAGATTGAGTAATTTATGTTTAGTTTAATTTCTGCAGTGTTAGATCACGTTTAGAATTTTTTGTTTGCAGTTAGTGTAATAAGCTAATGCTGCATTCGTGTAGTTTTGATTTCTGATCAATTTGATACGGTTAGAAGTAGATAGCCTATATACTGTAGGATAGTTCAATTTTCTGTTTTCTTCCTATTAGTTTCATAGTATTCATTGTGTATGTGAGGTAGAAATAAAAACAAATAAATTCTAGTCTTTGATCCTGATATAGATATCACCTTAAGAAGACTTAGAAGAGAGACTAGACTGGAAAATTTCATAGAATCTGATAGTGAATTAGAGGTTGTCCCTGCTCCAAAGAATAAAAACACTCCTAAAGTAAAAAGAATAATTACACCTTTGAACAACTAGAACCAGAACCAGAAATGGTAGATTAGAATAGGAATAGAACCTTAGGGGATCATGCAATTCCTAATTTACAAGGCTTTAATTCTTCTATAATCAGGCCAACTATTCAAGCTAATCATTTTGAGATTAAACCTGCCTTATTACATTTAGTTCAACAGGATCAGTTCTTGGGAGGAAATTCTGATGACCCTAACTTACATATCTCAAATTTTTTATAGCTTTGTGATACAATTAGGATAAATGGGGTCGAGAAGAAGCAATCGGTGAGATTGTTACCTTCAAGCTCACCCACGGGGTAGCATTTCTACATGGGCAGATTTGGTGAACAAATTTTTGATTAAGTACTTTCCTCCTTCAAAAAATGCAAAAATCAAAGGGGAAATTACTTCATTTGTTCAGCAAGATGGAGAACCATTTTATGAGGCATGGGAAAGGTACAATGACCTACTAAGGAAGTGTCCTCATCACCGCATACCAGAGTGGATGCAACTGGAAACATTCTACAATGGGATGACTGCTGCAACTAAAACTATGATTGATGCAGTAGCTAGAGGATCACTGAGTTCAAAGACATTGGAGGAAGCTCAACAGATTATCAAAATGATGGCATCATCCATGTATCAACATATGAATGAAAGGCAAGCTGCAAGGAGAGGAGGCTATGATGCAAAATCCATAGAAGCTTTATTTGTTCAAAACCAGTTGCAGAACCAGCAATTTTCTGAATAGATTGCTGCATTAACTCAGTAAATTAGCAACATGCAGATTGGTAGTATGCCAACTCCACACTTGATTTGTGATTTTTGTGGTGGCAACCAATGAAATGGAGATTGTGACCCTACAACTATGAAACAAGCTGACCAAATTAGTTATATGAACAATTACCAAAGGCCACAACAACCATATCCACCTGGTTTTCAGTCTAATAACAATAGAGGGCAGCAACAGTTTTACAAATGGAATCCATAGAATTCAAATGCAAGAGGAAACACAAGTTCTGCACCTTTTTCCAAGTGCAGCACCTCAACCGCAACAGCAATACTTCCAAGGGAATTCCTCTGCACAGTTTCAGAAAAATCAAGGGTACTCAAACGCAAGACCCTTGAGTGAGAAGGTGAATGGGATAGAAGAAACATTATTGCAATTCATGAAGGTGACCCAAACAAACTTCAAGTTCCAAGAAGCTTCTATAAAGAAGTTGGAAACACAAATTGGATAGTTGGCTGAGCAATTGTCCAGCAGAGAAGAGGGAAGGTTTCCAAGAGTACAATGGTCAATCCTAAGGAGCAATGTCAAGCAATTACTACAAGCAGTGGTGCTGTAGTGGCAAGCCCAAAAGCTGCAGAAAAGAAAGACAGTAATGAAACAGCAGAAAGGAGAATTGAGCAAGACCTGCAACAGAGAAATTTCAAATTATTAAAGAGAGATAATGCAGAGAAAAAGGTAAAAGCTCTTGCATATTTTGAGTGGAAGACAAAGAAACAACTTTTTGAAGAATCTTGCAAGCCTATAGACCCAGAAAAATACAAGAGGCTACCATATCCTCAAAAGGTTCAAAAACCAAAGCAAGAAGAACAATCTGAGAGGTTTCTTAGTGTCTTTAAGAAGCAGATTAATATACCTTTTGCAGAGGCATTAGAGCAGATGCCTTCATATGCAAAGTTCATGAAGGAGCTACTTTCCAGAAAAAGGAAGTTGGAGCATGATAAGACTGTACCTTTAACAGAAGAATGCAGTGCAATCCTCAAGAGGAAACTTTCTCAAAAACTAAAAGACCCTGGCTCATTCAACATCCCTTATGAAATAGGAAACTGCATAGTTGGAAGAGCACTATGTGATTTAGGGGTAAGCATCAACTTGATGCCATTTGCTGTTCTAAAAAACCTTGGCATAGAGGAAGTGAAACCCACTAATATAAAACTGCAGTTGGCTGATAGATCATACACTTATCCTTATGGTGTAGTTGAAGATTTGTTAGTTAAAATTGATAAGTTCATTTTTCCTGCAAATTTTGTAATTCTAGACATGGAGGTGGATGCTAATATTCCTTTGATCCTAGGAAGGCCATTTCTTACAACAGGGAGAGCATTAATATATGTGCAAAAAGGGGAACTTATGCTTCGAGTTCAAGATGAGAAGGTAGTATTTAATGTGTTTGAAGCTTTAAAATATCCAGTTGAAGATAATACTTGTATGAAGGTAGATATACTGGATGGTTTTATAACACAACACCCTATTAACGAATTTGATGAAGATGCTATGTTAAGGGAAATTATAGCTGCAAGAAATACAAATTTTGAGATTTATAAAGCAGAACAAATGATGGAAATTGAGCAGCAATTAGAAGCTTTGCCAATTCAAAAACATGCAGAAAATTCAGTGAAGAAGGAGCTGAAAAAGGATGTTAAAGAAGAGAAAAAGCAGAAGCTAGAGCTAAAGCAGCTTCCCTCCCACTTGAGGTATGCATTCGTGGATGAGAACCATGAGAATCCAGTCATCATCAACAATGAGCTCAAGGAAGAACAAGAGGAAAAACTACTGCGAATCTTAAGAGAACACAAATCTGCAATCGGCTAGAGTATTACAGATCTGAAAGGTATAAATCCTTCATTTTGTAAGCACAAAATTTTATTTGAAGAGAATTTTAAGCCTGTTGTGTAGCCACAAAGGAGGTTGAATCCAGCCATGAAAGAGGTAGTTAAGAAAGAGGTCATAAAGCTGCTAGATGCAGGAATAATCTACTCAATTTCTGATAGCAATTGGGTGAGTCCAGTCCAAGTTATCCCAAAGAAAGGGGGCATGACTGTTGTAGCTAATGAAAAGAATGAACTCATCCCTACTAGGACTATGACTGGATGAAGAATGTTCATAGACTATAGGAAGTTAAATGATGCAACTAGAAAGGACCATTTTTCACTACCATTTGCCGACCAAATGTTGGAGAGGCTTGTTGGACATTTATTCTATTGTTTCCTTGATGGTTATTCAGGATACAACCAAATAGCAATGGATCCTTTGGATCAAGAGAGAATTGCATTTACATATCCATTTGGGGTCTTTGTATATAAGAGAATGCCTTTTGGTTTATGTAATGCCCCTGCCACTTTCTAAAGGTGCATGCTTTCTATTTTTTCTGACTTGGTAGAAAACATTATAGAGGTGTTCATGGATAACTTCTCTATTTTTTGTGATTCTTTTGATGATTGCTTGGCTAATCTATCCACTATTTTGCAGAGATGTCAAGATACTAACCTTGTGTTGAATTGGGAAAAGTGCCATTTTATGCTACAAGAAGGCATTGTTCTTGGTCACAAAATTTCAGAAAAAGGAATGGAAGTGGATCAAGCTAAGATAGAAGTCATTAGTAAATTGCCTCCACCTATCAATGTTAAGGGAGTTAGAAGTTTTTTAGGACATGCTGGCTTTTATAGAAGGTTCATAAAATATTTTTCCAAAATTGCTAAACCCCTGAGTAATTTACTTATAAAGGATGCTGATTTCATATTTGATGAAAATTGCTTGCATGTATTTTCTATTTTAAAAGAGAAAGTAATTTCTGCACCTATCCTTGCAAAACCAGATTGGAAATTTCCTTTTGAACTCATCTGTGATGCAAGTGATAGTGCAGTGGGTGCTGTTTTAGGATAGAGGAAAGATAGGAAATTGCATGTTATTTATTATTCAAGCAAAGTGTTAAATCCTGCATAAGTGAATTACACAACAATAGAAAAAGAGCTTCTAGCTATTGTATATGCTTTTGATAAGTTTAGATCATATTTAATGGGTTCGAAAATGATTGTATACAAGGGCCAGAACTGATGGTGTCTCCAAAGCTGCATCTTCCACCACTCCTAGAAGAAGATCTAGCAGAAATCTTTAAGCTAGGAATAATCCAGCAGCAAAGAGGGCCAGAACTGATGGTGTCTCAAGCTCCTCACCCATTGAAATTTCTGACCTATCTCAGCCAAGATCCCCTGCAACTTCACCTTCTTCACCAACTCAGACAAGATCCCTTGCACCTGCACCTTCCCCATCACCTCAGCCAAGAACAACAAGACCTTCAAGCTCCTCACCTACTGCAACACGTGATCCAAGGTTCAGGAGCATTGCTCACGAAAACTTCTTTAAAGCCAATATTTTGAGAAGAAAAATTATCCCGGATAGAGCTTTTCAAATCACTAGGGACAATTACCTAGAATATAAAGAAGAAATCCAAAAAAGAGGCTAGGAATTTTTCTATGCAGCAGCTGGCCTGGGTTGGAGGGAAATAACTCAGGAATTTTATGCAAATGCCATGAGGTTCAAGGGAAAGCAAATCCCTAAGTTCAGCTCGATGGTCAAAGGAATGAGGATTGATTTCTCACCTACAAACATCAATAGGGTGCTGGAAATTAACTCTGCACAACATTCTGCACAGCTGGACTTCAAATCATTTAAGGAGAGTCCAGACATTGACTTTGTGCAGATTCTAGAAAAGATTGGTAGACCAGGCACCACATGGGAGCTGAACCAAAGCCCTCCTCCAAAGTGTGGAGCATGTTCATTTTGAACTCATTCATGCTTGTCAAACACAGTTCCACATTGGTCATCAAGAGGGTTGCATTGCTGTTTGCTATAGTCTCTGACATTTACATAAATGTGGGGAAAGTTATAAGTGACTGCATTTTGGGCATTCTAAAGACAAAAAGGGATTCCTTGGCTTTTCCCTCAGTCATCACTTTACTATGTGAGGATGTAGGAGTGAAATTTGGAGATTACCAAAAGAAGATCAGGGATGCACCTTCCATTACTGCAGCTATGATAAAAGAAATTTATGCTACTATCTCCTGCACTTCTACAACCCTCATTCCCTCCCAGTACAAGAAGGAGAAGCCTATGATGATGAAGGTGTTGTTAGCAATCTACACTAGCAAGTATACTAGCATTGCAGCAAGTGATAAGTAAATTTAAGATCCAAATATCGTCTCCACAGGGAATTTAGGTTCAAGTACCACTTCACAGAAAAATAACCATTTGAGCCATACGAATTTGGGAAGAGATTTGTATCATATAACAACACTAAACCAAAGCAATTAAAGATAAAGAACTTGTAAACAAACAGAGTATAAAATTGTAATGAAATGAAATAGCAATGAAGGATAGTTAGGAATTTATTTCACAAGAATATCAATATCAATCCAATTAAATCCTCTGAACATTCAAGCAATTGAATAATTGACAATCAGTTCACATATACCTAGCCAAAGGTTAATTCCTTAACTCATTGACCCTAACAATCCACTAAACCTCCCTAATCCCTTAGGTGAGATTCAATTTCAGGTTGCATTAAGAATTAGAACTATAAGATTGCAGAATTAGGTCTCCTTATCACTAAGAAATCCCTAAACAACTGGTTGCCAATTCAGATCGGAGCAAACAATCCAATTCCCATTGGTAAAGATTCCTCTTGATTAATCAAATGAATTTCCATTCAAAGATTGCATGAAAAGCAGAATTAACAACTCAATTAATCCAAGAACTTAAAGTTCAGAAGATAAAGTCGAATCAATACATCAATTCGAGTTCCATAAATCCCTAACTATGGGAAATTAAGCACACATTGCAACAAAAACAGAGAAAGAAGAAGAAGAAGATGAAGAAGAATGCAGAGCAGCCATGGCCACGAACTCCAATCCAATCCCTCTTCTTAAAGCTTCAAGCTTCGACCCCAATCTTCTCTCCACTCTCTCTCAACGACAATCTAACTAACAAAACAGAAAAATGAGCCAAAGATTCTGTTTTCGAGCTTCAATCATGTATATATAGAAACCCCAGTTCTGCGCGTTGTCACTTTTCTTCACAAGAGTAACCACGCAGAAGCTTTATGTAGTGCGCGTGTTCACTTTCAAGAGCAAGAGTAACCACGCACAACTTGCAGAGTTGAAGGCTTCTCTGGATCATTCACTTTTATTCATAATAGTGGCAACGCAGGAGGTCAAAGGGCTGCGCGTGATCACTTTCGTGAGTAATAGTAATCACGCGCAAGCTGTCCTGATACAAGTGCCTCTGGAACGCTCACTTTCGTTGGCGAAAGTGACAACGCGCAGCTCATCAGGAATGGAGTCTTCTCTGGAACGCTCACTTTCGTTGGCGAAAGTGATAACGCACACTGGCAACGCTCACTCTTGTAACTAAAAGTGATTACGCACAGGCTCCTCTTCTCCTTTAGGCTCTGGAATGATCACTTTCGCTAACAATAGTGATCACGCCTGTGTGCATCCCATAATTCTTGTATTTTGGAATCCAACATTGCCATTCTTCCTCTTCCTTTCCATTGATAATCCATTTCCATGACTTTTGCTCAGATTATTCCTTCAAAAACAAGATAAATTTCTTAAGAACTAAGCATAAATTCTACAAATGTGAAAATAACTACAAATTGAAATAGAACTTTCAATCATTCTCTTTTTCCGAGTTTTTCTACTTTCTTCATATATTTTCCTTATGAAATGAGCTAGAATTATGCTAAAATATCGGTAAAAATATGGATTCATCACCACCCCAAACTTGAATTTTTGCTTGTCCTCAAGCAAATCAAACTAAACCAAGGGTAAGTTCCTCCATTTTCAATTTCGGTTCATAAGCTGCTTATTTCAGATTTTTCTAATTTCTAATTCTGTGTTTTCTGCAAAATTTTCAATCAAGCTGTTCATCCAAATACTCATCATGATATTCCTACTGCATAATCATCATTGAGTAAGAATTGCTACCTAAGTTCATATATTTCATCAAAATTCATGTGAGTACAATTAATCAACATGATCACGGCTCACTTGGTAGTGGTTCTCTCCTCACTCAACACGGGTTAGGTGCTGTTTTCACTCTAGATCATCAATTTCACTGCACCCTACCATATGCTTGCCCAATTTCTCCATCTCCTCTGCTTAGTACAATTAATCACACATCTAGAGGACTTTTTCAGGTTATAACAAGGCTAAGGTTAGGGTAGGTATCAAAGAAAATGGAAAACAATACATGCTATTTCAAAAGATCAGAAGCATTTTGAGTGATTTGTTTTAAAACTAGCGTGGATCTGCATTATTCCTCCTTAATTCTCTCACTTATACAAAGAAAGAATTTTTCTGCAGCAGAGTTTTCATCTCTTTTCTTACTTTCAGTCACTATCTTCTTTTCTTTGATATTCTTTTTCTTTTTCTGCAGCACTTTGCTGCACTTCTTTTCTTTCGAACTCACATTTTTGTTCTTTTCACAGCTTTGCTTCATAAATTTTTCATTTTGCTGCAGCACTTTTGTTCTTTCTTTCTGGTTTGTTGAACTCAAACTTAGATATTTCCTACCCCAAACTTAGAACATTGCTTGTCCTCAAGCAATTAAAATCTGGATGCCACCCCAAACTTAGTTTTAAAACTCATTCTTGATTAAACTCATTATGCCTTTGATCTTTTGAATGGTAAAAATTGGTTTTTCAGCAAGGCTTATAATGAGGTAATTTCAAGAAAAGGGATATTAAGCTCAAAAGGGTGAACTAAGACATTCAATCATAAGGGAAGGCATTTTAGGCAAACTAAGTATATCAAACATGGCCTCTATCATGTGTGTGAGGACTGTAACATGCATATTCAATTTAAGAACAAGGGCAAGTTCTAGAGAATGCAGCCAATTATGATTAATCAAACAAGAAAAAGAATTAGACAGCTCAATTCTCACTAGGTATTTATAAGTGATCATGTGGGTTAATGAAAACACAATGCACTTTTCAGAAATCTATGCACCTAGTGGCAACTGCCTCATTTTTGAAAATACAAGTGTGATCTCATTTTGAGAATGGGAAAAACAACTTAAAAAAAAATTCACACAGAATTCACAAAATTGTCAATCATTTTTATTTGATTAACAGCCAGCAATTTATTATCTATTCTAGTATTTTGGTGTTTTTCAAAAGCAGTTCAGTGTAATGTGAAGCCAACACATGAACAAGAGGTAGAGAATGAAACCTCCCTTTCATGGTAGCTTGTGCAAGTGTCACCATCCAATGTGTCGAGTGTTGTGTGTCTCACAGTCTCAGCACAAAACACCACAATTCCAGCCATTAGCAAGTAAAAGGTACTTAATAAGAAAGCTAACATAAATGCAGAACGAGATATGTGAAAATTAACCCAAATTGTACCAAATTGTAATTACAACCGAAAAAGTTTGAAACCTAACTACATCAATTTACAAAACTCCTAATGACGAGAAAAATAAATTCCTAAACTAGTCTTCTTGGACATCCTCTTCATCGAAATTTCATCTTCATCTTCTTCCTCATCCTCCTCATCTTCCTCTTCCTCCACCACTTCTTCGGTTGGCTGTGGAAATTGAGTCTTGTAGATTGGCAAGTCTTTAAAGGCGATGAGTGTAGACATTGAGCATTCTCGGCCAAATATGGTGTGTGATAAAGTTCATCTTTAGTCATTCCCATTTTACGACCAATATTCATCAACACACATTCCACTAGCATAGTTCCCGCCTTCAAACTCTTTGTGGAGCTCGGTTTGTCTTTCAGCCAATTGATTTTGCTTTTCAACCAAAAGATGTAGGATGTCCTTCATCTTCATTGGTTTCTCCTTTCTGAACTGGGTGGGGATAGGTGCAGCTGAAGTGCGGGAGGTAGTGGCATAGATTTCCTTTACCATTGAGACGAGAGATAGAGGGAGCAGATCTGATTTTCTCTTGGTAGTCTCCAACTTCAACCCCTGCATCCTCACAAAGTAAAGTGATTAATGAGGGAAAGGCTAGTGAATCTCTTTTTGTTTTCAGAATATTTAAGATACATTCACTAATTACTTCCCCCACATCAATGTACATATCATTAACGATAGCAAACAATAATTCAGCCCTCTTTCTTGCCAGGGTTGAACTATGCTTGATCGGCATGAAAGAGTTCAACAGAAAAGTACTCCAGGACTTTAGCAAATGGTAAGCAGATTCTTGGTGGTGATACACTTGAGTTTAAGGCGAGGTTCAGCTGCCAAGTTGTGCCTGGCTTTCCAATTACGTGCGGGATTTCAATATAATGCTTATCTGGACTATTCTTAAAGTCGGTGAAGTCCATACGCCCAGGTTGCCTTTCGGTGTAAATTTCCAACACTCGATTGATGTTGGCGATAGTGAAATCCACCCTCATACCCTTGACCATTGTGTGAAATTTGGGAATTTGGTCTCCCTTGAACCGCATTGCATTTGCATAAAACTCTGTGTAATTTCTCTCCAACCATTATCGGCCAAGGAGCAGAAGTTGTCCCATCCCCTTTTCTGAATTTCTTACGAGTACTCAAGGTAGTTTCCTTCGGCAATTTCAAAGGCTCTATCGGGGACAATCTTCCTCCTCGAATATTTGCCTTGAAATAATTTTCGTGAGCAATACTCCTGAACCTTGGATCATGATCGGTAGGGGTAGAGGTAGAAGGAGCATTTCTTACGGTCTACTTTGAGGTGGTGAAGAGGTTGCATGTGTGGTTACTCTTGGTGAGGAGGGTCAGCAATTTCAATGGGTGAGGACGGTGAGACACCAGCAGTTCTTGCTCTTTTTGTGGTTGGAGAATTCTGGCTGTTCCAGCTTGCATATTCTGATAGATCTCCTTCTTGGAGTGTTCTTTGGCGAGATTTAGCTTTGGTCTTCTTAGCGAGTCTAATCGGTGTATTCAACGAAGTTCTGACCATTTTGAAACAGCTGCAAAAACAAGCAAGTAATTTGACAGTTTAAAATTCATGACACAAAATTGTGACATTATACATCTCTTTACTAGATAAATTCAATCAATCAATGTGCAGAATTCCAATTTGTCTTTTTACAATCAATTCTGTCATGAGAATTTTAATCATATAAACACACAAGCACTATTGCAAATTACTAAGCAATCACAGTCAAAATTGGTTAAACCTTTAAATTTGTAGTTGAGAGTGCACACTTTCAAAGCACATCAGGTTAGCACATAGATGCAAAAAGAATCACAATGTTCAACCAGATTTCAACTACTAATGGTTCCTAAAAGAAATTATCTTCTGACAGTAAAATTCCATCCAGAATATTGCCTATTGTTTCTTTGAATTACATACAATTAGAACAGTGCACTCATTCATTGTCATCAAAGACCAAATATCAGCTTAATGCAGGACCATTAGTATACTATCTGTACAATCGAGCAATTGCAATATACAACGATAATTCGTTCCATACAACTCGGTTCGAGACATCAACATTCAAATATTTCATGCAAAGAGTATTTTCGTTGATGGCAACTGGAATATTTCTATTTCTTTCAAAGTCATGTTTAGATTTTTCGCATAATGCAGATGTGAATATGTTATCAGAGGAGATTGAATGACTTTGAAAACCTATTCACAGTATTTAAAGGAAATTAAATCGAATACGCTCAAGATATTTCCCCATTTGCCATTTTTGATCTTTTTCCAGAGTTGCAGTGATGAATCCACTTTTTATTATATTTTTACTTGCCTTTTTTATGCTTTTTGATAGAAAAAAATGGACTTGGATAGTGAAAATAATATAGAAATCACATTTTGAATAAATATCATAGGTTTATTAATTTTTGGTTAATTTACATTTAATTACATAGATATAGATTGCAATTTTAATTATCTTGATGATTTTTGCAGAATGCCCAAGTTAAATTTGAGAAATCCTGGTCCTTAGATGGAAGTTGCCCCCAAAGTAGCCACTTTGAGGAGCAAAAGTGGCAACTCTAGAAGCTCCAGGGACGCCAATTTGGTTGCATGATGCGCGTGGTTACTATGGGCTCTCATAGTAGCTACGCGCATCCAAAGTAGTAACTTTGAAGAGCAAAAGTGGCAACTCCAGAAGCCTGACGCTGAATTTTTAAGCCTTCTGCGCGTGGTTACTATGGGCTTTCATAGTAGCTACGCCCATCCAAAGTAGCTACTTTCAGCACAAAAAGTAGCAACTCCAGAGAAGCGGCATTCATTCCATCCTGCGCGTGGACACTTTGAAGGCCCAAAGTGGACACTTTGGTGACATGTCATCCACTATAAATAGATTTTAGGAATTAGGGTACGAGAGACTAGACAACTTTACACAATTTTTCTTTGCCAAATTAGGATATTTTCTTGCAACATTGGAGTCTTGGGTGACAGCCAAGGATCCTCTATAGGTTTTGATTTCCAATTTCTTTTTTTTTTATTGTTGTTGAATTTACCTTAATGATATTTACGTTCTTGCATTTCTCACTCTCATTCGTGAAGCCCATCCATATGGAGGGCTAAACTTTCTTGTAATTTCTAGTCAATGCATATGAATCTTGAATTCTTGGGATTAATTGCAATACAAATCTTTCTTTTCTTGAATTTATTAACCCCAATCTCTGAATGAAGTGGAATTTGCATAAAGGGAACATTGCTTAATGAACCCTAATTTACCTAACGAAATTCTAATTCAAAATTGCTTAATTTTGATTAATCCTTAAGATTGCTTAATCTTAGGGATAGAGATTGGAGCCCATTAAGATGCTTAATTTTAATTGGGATGTTAAAGTTAGTCTTCGCTTGTTAGATTAACTTAATTCAAGGGAAAGAAAGGGGATTATTGAATCATTTGAGAGAATAATGATAGAACTCATTGCTTGACTAGGAATTACTCATTTTAATTGATTGAATTTCACTAGTTTACACTTTGCTCTTGATTAAATTCTAGAAATTGACAAACCTTCCCCCCCCCCAATTTACTTGCTTTAAAATATATGTTCACACTTGTTCGATGTTTGTTCTCAACCAAAAAAAAATTCCTTGGAGACGACCTAGGACAACACCCTAGTACTACATTCATTTCTTTGCATATTTGATGAGGATTAACGACAATCTTTTGCATGACGAATAGCTCAAATTTCGTTCCATCAAATTGGCGCCGTTGCCGGGGATTTATTGGTGCTGAACTTATGTTGAACGTGATTAGTGCTCTGTTTTTGTGTTTTTCATGTTAGTGTGTTTGTTTCATTTTGAGTTTTTGTGTGGTGTTGATAGTCATACGAATTTTATGGTCTGTTTCTGCATTATCATTGCATGATTTTCTGCATCATTCGCTTCATTCTAGTGCCGCAATTTTTCAATTACTCACTTTCGATTTTCTGCACTCATTTCACTGCATATTTCTCTGTTTTTCTGCACTTTTTGCTGCATAATTCTGCAGAATTCTGCAGAATTGTTTCAAATTGTTCTTGTTATTTCATTTACTCAATTTGCTTTTAATCTAGTTAGTAGATATCTAGTGCATGACCCGATCAAACCACAGGGATTTGTATCCATTAGACCAGGAGATTGATAGAACTTTTTATAGGAACCTTAGAACACATAGGGATCACTCGAACACTCGAACCACCATCATCTCCTACTGCATCTTTGCAATCTGTGACACCAATTTCTGTTTACTCTTCTACATTTTCACTTGACTCTAGTTTTGGAGCAATGGCAGGTGACGAAAGGACTCTTAAGGAGCTAGCTGCACCGGATGTCACATACCAAACATTATGCATCCAATATCCAGATGTAGACGCTCCTTTTGTTTTGAAAACTGGATTAATTCACCTTCTACCTAAATTCCATGGTTTTGCAGGTGAAGACCCTCACAAACACTTGAAGGAATTTCATATTGTGTGTTCCACCATGAGACCTCAAGGTGTCCCAGAGGAGCATGTCAAATTAAAGGCCTTCCCTTTCTCATTAATGGACACTGCAAAGGACTGGTTATACTACCTTCCACCGGGATCAATAACGAGTTGGGACAACCTCAAAAGACTCTTTCTAGAGAAGTTTTTTCCGGCCTCCCGAGCTGCATCCATAAGAAAGGAGATTTGTGGAATTAGGCAACTAGAAAGAGAAACTCTCTATGAATACTGGGAAAGGTTTAAAAGACTATGTGCAAGCTGCCCCCACCACCAAATTAGCGATCAATTGCTGATCCAGTACTTCTATGAGGGATTACACCCAATGGATAGGAGTATTTGGTAGACAAGACCCCTGTGGCAGCCAGGAACCTGATAGAAAACATGGCTGCCAACTCCCAGCAATTTGCAACTAGACAGAATTCTTGTGTTACTAGAGGTGTGCATGAAGTTCAAGCTACAGAACCAAACAAATTGGAGCACAAGATTGATGAGCTAGCCTCCATGGTAAAGCAATTAGCTGCAATGCAAAAGAGTGTTGTCTCTGCAACACCTCCACCACCAGTTCCAGCTACACTTTGTGGAATATGCTCAGCTGCATATCATTATACAGACAGCTGCCCCACATTGCAGGAGTCAGATACTCCTGAAGGTAACCCCCAGGCCTATGCTGCAAATATTTACACTAACAAATTTCCTTTTCAGCAGCAGCAGCAACAACCAAACTGGGATCTTTCTTCAAACCGATACAACCCAGGCTGGAGAAATCATCCAAACTTGAGGTGGGGAGGAAATTCCAACCAACAAAATCAGCAAAGCAACAATTACCAAGCTGGTCAAGGTAGGCCACATCAGCCACGCCAATGGAATGATCAACAACATGGGCAACAACCTCACCAACAGCAGCAAGCATCCTGATCCCAAGCCTCTTCTTGTCAGAAGAATGAGCCATCATTGGAGGAGCTTGTGAAGCAAATGGCCATGAGCAACATTAATTTTCAACAACAGAGGCCGGTATCGGAACAATTGAGAACCAGGGTGGGACGGTTGGCTTCCTCTATAAATCAAATTCAGTCCCAAGGTTCGGGCAACCTCCCGGCCTGAACAGTCACAAACCCAAAGAATGTCGGTGCAATTACTCGCGATGCAGGAAGGTAATGCAAGAGCCTGAAATGCCTAGGGAGAAGGAGATCCCAAGCCCCTTGGTTGCTGAAAGGGAGGAAGAAAATGCACCCACCACTCAAGAAGTGGTAGAAGAAGGATGAAAGGGCAGTTCCACCACCTTTCCCTCAAAGGGTTATGATTGCCAAACCAAGTAAGAAAGCTGAGGAGAGTGACAAAGAAATCTTGGACACTTTCAGAAAAGTTGAGGTAAATATACCCTTGCTAGAGGCAATTAAACAAATACCCAAGTACGCCAAGTTCTTGAAAGATTTGTGTACATATAGAAGGCGTCTGAAGGGTAATGAGAGAGTCAACATGGGTAGGAATGTTTCTGCACTTTTTGAGAAACAGAGAACCACAATGCCCGAGAAGTGTAAAGACCCGGGAACATTTACTATTCCATGCACCGTTGGTAATAATAGGATAGACAATGCAATGTTAGATCTAGGAGCATCCATTAATGTTATGCCATTGTCTATTTTTTCTTCTCTATCCCTTGGTCCCTTGCAGCCCACAGGTGTAGTAATTCAGTTGGCCAATAGAAGCACAACACATCCAGCTGGACTTGTTGAAGATGTGTTAGTGAAGGTGGATGACCTCATATTCCCAGCTGACTTCTACATCCTTGACATGCAAGAAGAAGAGTCACTCAAAAATTCTGCACCGATCATTTTGGGAAGACCATTCTTGAAAACTGCAAGAACGAAGATTGATGTACATGCCGGTTCACTCACCATGGAATTTGGGGATAACATTGTGCGCTTCAACATATTGGATGCCATGAAACATCCGATTGAAGAACATTCTGTCTTCCATATTGATATATTTGATGCATTAGTGGATGAGAGCTGGACCGCAATTTTGAGAAACTCTTTTCTTAATTTTTCCCATTGTGTAGATGCTTTTGTTTGTGAATCATATGAAAACTCTTTGCATGATACTTATGTTGCAAATTCTGATTATTGGAATGAAAGCTCTGAAATTTTTAATGTTGATGAAGTTGATGATTCCATAGGGGTAGAATGTGAGGTATTGGATGTAGCAAATACAGTTGAATCTAACCCCTTTGATTTGAATGTTGCAGAAATTTTGTCAAATGAAAAGGCTAAATCACTTCCATCTATAGAGCAACCTCCCACATTAGAGTTAAAGCCTCTACCGGAGCATTTGAAATATGTCTATTTGGAACCAAATGAAAAGCTCCCAGTTATCATCTCCACCAAGCTTGACAGTGACCAAGAGGAGAAGTTGCTAGAAGTGATCAAAAAGCACAAAAGAGCCATTGGATGGACACTTGCTGATATACCAGGAATAAGCCCCTCCATGTGCATGCATAGAATTTTGTTGGAAGAGGATGCTAAACCGGTGAGACAACCTCAAAGGAGGGTGAATCCCATCATCCTAGATGTGGTGAAGAAGGAAGTCACCAAGTTGCTTCAAGCTGGGATCATATACCCAATCTCTGATAGCACTTGGGTTAGCCCTGTGCAAGTGGTCCCAAAGAAATCTGGACTTACAGTGGTCAGGAATGAGAAGAATGAAATGATACCCACCAGAGTCCAGAACAGCTGGAGAGTCTGCATAGACTACAGGCGGCTGAACCAAGCAACAAGGAAAGACCACTTCCCACTACCCTTCATTGATCAAATGCTTGAAAGATTAGCAGGTAAGTCCCATTATTGCTTTCTAGATGGTTACTCTGGTTATTTCCAAATATGTATTGCCCCTCAAGACCAGGAGAAAACCACATTTACATGCCCCTTTGGCACCTTCGCTTATCGAAGAATGCCTTTTGGCCTATGTAATGCTCCTGGCACCTTCCAGAGATGCATGTTGAGTATTTTTTCTGATTTAGTGGAACATTGCATAGAGGTCTTCATGGATGATTTCACAGTTTATGGCACATCCTTTCATGCATGTTTAGTCAATTTAGAAAAAGTCTTGAAAAGGTGTATTGAAACTAACCTTGTACTTAACTTTGAGAAATGCCATTTCATGGTAGAGCAGGGTGTAGTTCTTGGACACATAATCTCTGAAAAAGGAATTGAGGTTGATCCTGCTAAATTGGATGTTATTTCACAACTTCCTTACCCCTCATGCGTGAGGGAGATTCGTTCTTTTTTGGGCCATGCAGGATTTTACAGGAGGTTCATCCAGAATTTCTCAAAAATTGCAATTCCTCTTTCGAAGTTGCTGCAAAAAGATGTTGAATTCGACTTTGATGAGGACTGCAAGGAGGCTTTCAACGTCCTTAAAAAAGCCTTAACCACCACACCAATTATCCAACCTCCAGATTGGTCAATACCCTTTGAGCTAATGTGTGATGCCTCAAATTATGCAGTGGGAGCTGTCCTTGCACAGCGGGTTGGTAAGGTCCCTCATGTCATCTATTATGCTTCTAGAACCTTAGACACTGCACAATCCAATTACACCACAACTGAAAAGGAATTGTTGGCCATCGTATTTGCATTAGATAAATTCAGATCATATCTGTTAGGATCAAAAGTTGTGGTGTTCACTGATCATTCTGCTTTGAAGTTTTTGCTAAAAAAGACAGATTCTAAACCTGCATCGATAAGGTGGATGCTCTTACTTCAAGAATTTGACTTGGAGATTAAAGATAGAAGTGGAGCACAAAATTTGGTAGCAGACCATTTAAGCAGAATAGAGGGAGTCCCTGAACTCATTCCCCTCAAGGATGATTTTCCTGACGAACAACTCTTAGCGTTGTGCACATCACATGTACCTTGGTATGCTGATTTGGTTAATTTTTTGGCTTCAGGAATTTTCCCTATAAATGCATCAAAAATTAAAAGGGACAAAATTAAGAGCGATGCCAAACATTATGTGTGGGATGACCCTTATTTATGGAAGTTCTGCAATGATCAAGTGATCAGAAGATGCGTCCCTGATGAGGAGATCCCATCTATATTGCAGTTTTGCCACAATTCGGTTGTGGGAGGACACCTTGGACCTCAAAGGACACCTTGGACCCTTCCTTTCAGTCCTAGGAGTGATATTCAAGGAGTTTCAGTGGCTTGAGACGAGTTTTGCATCTGTTCCATTGCCGCTAAGCAAAAAAGGACCAAAAGAGACCAAAATCGGAACTTCGGTCCAAAGGTGCCAGAAAGTGCCAAAAGTGGAGAGAATGGTGAGAAACCCTTTCTTTGAGTCGTAGGAGTGATATTCATGGACTTTCACCGGCCTGAGAAGAGTTTTGCACATGTTCCTTTGCTGCAAAGCAAAAGGGGACTAAAAGAGACCAAAACTTAAACTTGGGTGCAAAGGCGCTAGAAGGTGCCAGAACGGGAGAAGGTGGGAAGAAACCCTTCCTTTGAGTCCTAGGAGTGATATTCAAGGAGTTTTAGTGGCCTGAGACGAGTTTTGCTTGTGTTTCTTCGCCGCAAAGGAAATAGGGACCAAAAGAGACCAAAACTGGAACTTGGGTCGAAAGGCGCCAGAAAGTGCCAGAAGTGGAGAGAATGGTGCAAAACCCTTTCTTTGAGTCGTAGGAGTGATATTCAAGGACTTTCATCACCCTGGGAAGAGTTTCGCACGTGTTCCTTTGTTGCTAAGCAAAAGGGGACTAAAGGAGGCCAAAATCAAAAATTGGGTGCAAAGGTTCCAGAAAGTGCCAGAAGGGGAGAAGGTGGTGAGTAAGCCTTATTTTGAGTCCTAGGAGTGATATTCAAGGAGTTTCAATGGCCTGTGACGAGTTTTTCACGTGTTACTTTGCCAGTAAGAAGAAAAAGGGGAACAAAAGAGGCCAAAATCGTAACTTGGGTCCAAAGGCGCCAGAAAGTGCCAAAAGGGGAGACAGTGGTGAGAAACCCTTTCTTTGAGTACTGAGATTGATGTTCAAGGACTTTTAGTGGCCTTGGAAGAGTTTCGCACGTGTTCCTTTGCCACTATGCAAAAGCGGACTAAAAGAGACAAAAATCGGAACATGGGGGCAAAGGCGCCAAAAGGTGACAAAAGGGAAGAAGGTGGTGAGAATCCCTCCTTTGAGTCCTAGGAGTGATTTTCAAGGAGTCCCAATGTTCGAAGACGAGTTTTGCATGTGTCAAAAGGCATCAAAAAGTCCCAGAAGGGGAGAAGGTGGTGAGAAACCCTTCCTTTGAGTCCTAGGAGTGAAATTCAAGGAGTTTTAGCGACTTGGGACGAGTTTCGCACGTGTTCCTTTGCCGGTAAGCAAAAGGGGAACAAAAGAGACCAAAACCGAAACTTGTGTCCAAAGGTGCCAGCAAGTGTGAAAAGGGGAGAAAGTGGTGAGAAATCCTTTCTTTGAGTACTAGGAGTGACATTCAAGGAGTTTCAGCGGCCAAAGATTGAATTGCATAGATTCAAGGGCATAGATTCAAGGTCCTCAAGTCAGAAAAATCTACCGATACTTCAATCAAGAAACAATCAAAAACACAAATCCAATATCTAGAATAACTACATATGAATCTTTTTTTTTGTTTTTATTTTTATTTTTATTTTCAGGAATATCATCTTCTATGCAACAGTAAAATTGACTCAGTATTGCTCAAGAATAAAACAACAATTCAGTTCAAAAATCTATAATTATCTATCCCACAGTGTAAGATTTGCATTGTCCTCAATCAAATATAAGAGTTAGAGTGCAAGTGAAACTTCCCTGAAAAGTAAATAAATAAGCAAAGAGTCGTGGGAAGCAAATCTAATATGGGATTCAATTGGAGAGAGAACCTAATTAAAATTGATTTAAAAGGGAATTTAACTCAGTTCATAATGACAAGAGGAGTAGAACGATCAAAATAATGCGATAAAGAAATAGAAGCAATAAAGAGACAAGCAATTTAAATCCTAAAAATAACATAAGTAAAAGAAAATTCAAAATTGTTTCTATCCTAAATTTAAGCTAAACTAAACTGCAGCACTAGCATCACTCGAGTCTTCATCATCTGAACTAAAGAAGTGATAGGAAGGGGGTGGAGATGGATGGACAATCGTCAGTGCTGAGATACCAAAGTGATTAAATAGAGCAGCAAAGTTAGCTTCGACTGTGGATTCTAGCCTAGTCAAATGATGAATACAGTCTCAGTGGCTGCTCCTTAAAGACCGCTGGGATGCAATGATCTGCTGCAAGTGATGGTGAATGGGGTTGGGAGCTTCGGTAGGTGTAGAGGGCTGTCGACCCTAGGTGGATGTGAGGGGAGCTCATCAAAGGGGTCGTCTTGGGCAGCAGAAGGGGTATCGGCTACTGGTTCAAAATGCATGGCTCTCATTATGTCATGCAGGATAGGGGCCATGTTATTCACTAGTGTTAAACCAGAATCATTGCTCAGAAGTCCTAACCCTTTAGCCAAACGAGTGACATAAGAACCCGCACAAATACTCCCAACCTGATCATCACTTGCTTGAGAGAACAGAAATTTTTCTAAACAAATACCTAGATGGATTGGTATTTCATCAATCATGCTCCGCAGATATTCTAGATCCTTTGTACCCACGACCCCGAAACTGTAACCTCTCCCAGTGAGAGTGTGAGCTAACAGGGCATGTATATATCTCCAAGCCGGGTTCTTCAGTGTGGAGGCCTTCGAGCGAGCAGGATTCCAATCTTTCTCAGCAGCGCTAATCCTTCGCCAGAAGTCTTTATTTGAGCAACCCAAAAGGGGAATATGAGCAAGGTTTCGGTACTCTTCAGTGAGTACAAAATCAGCTGTGTAAAGACCCATTCAGAAGGAGAATTCAGAATAACTCATCTTGTACATGGTATTCATCATTCTAAATTGAATGCAATCTTCATAGTCCCAACCCAAAAAATTACGTTCAACAACTAAGGTAGTGAGGAATTCTAAAATGAGTTCTTTATAAGTAGGCTCAATGATAGAAAATAGAACTTCCCAATGCCCTACTCCTATTAATTCTCTCACTTCATCAACCAAATTGTAATGTTGTAGAACCTCCCAATCAATGTATTTGCTCTGGCCCCAAACCTTTGTTTTCAACTTATCGTACCTTGTGAGATGAGCAGGGGCATTGAATCAAAGCAGCTGGGATGGAGGGGGTTGTGGTGGGCGCTCAGTCTGGGGACGAGGACGTTTCCTCACTTGCTGCTTGCCTCTTCTTGGTGCTCTAGAGGAAGATCCATCAGCCATGGTAGTTGCAGAAAAGCTGGGCGTGTAGATGGATGGAGAAGGATTGCAGAATTCCTTTTCTGCTATGAAGAAAGGAGGAGAAAGAGAGGGCGTGGGGTTTGCAGAGGAGAAGGAGTATTGAACCAGATACAGAGGAGGGGAAGGGGGAAACCTAGGTTTTGAAGGAGATTTAAAACAAGGATTATAAAACAGAGGTGTAGCGCGAGAATTTAAAACAAAGGAGATTATCTCGCCAGATTCACGGCTGTGTATCTAGACGTGTAGATCTCGGCCCATTGAATTTTAAAAAAAAAATCACGAAACTGGGCATGTACACGGTTGGATACACGGCCGTGTATCTGACCGTGTATATCTCTATACAAGATAGATTAAATCTACATGGGCGTGTATCTTAGGCGTGTAAATCCTTGCCTAACTTTGCCTAAGTACAAGGTTGGATACACGGACGTGTTTCTAACCGTGTACATCTTTGCATAGCAGAATTGTCATGAAACAAAAGTACACGGCCATGTACATGGCTGTGTAGTTGACCGTGTATCTCACTGCCCTCTCTCTTTTATTATTTTCTTCAATTAGTTTTTATTTTCATTATTATTATTATGATTATGAATAATTGGAAACAATTGAACCAAACACCAACTAAATTATAGTAAACTAAAACTTCCTAACTTAAACAAATAAATAACCAGATTAAAACAAACTAAATCTACCTAACCTCAACTACTCAATGTGATTCAGTATTCAACATAGAGGAGTTTGAACTCCTCATTCTCAAATGTTTGAATTTGACCTCCCTGGTACAGTTTTAGTTTATGTCCATTTACCTTAAAGTTTCCTTTCTCCTGATGTGTTAATTCTACTGTACCATAAGGAAACACTTCATGCACCGTAAACGGCCCAGACCAACGGGATTTGAGTTTACCTGGGAATAATTTGAGGCGAGAATTGTATAACAGTACTAAATTACCCTTTTTGAATTCTTTACCTCCCTTGATTTTCCTATCATGATATACTTTCATCCTCTCCTTGTAGATCCTGGAGTTTTTGTAGGCCTCCATGCACCATTCTTCCAACTCATTCAATTGCATCAACTGTTGGTTTCCTGCATGATCAAGATCCATATTCAGAGATTTAATTGCCCAGAATACTTCTAATTCAACTGGGAGATGACAGGCCTTTCCAAATACAAGTCTATATGGTGTAGTGCCTATAGGAGTTTTAAAAGCTGTCCTGATAGCCCACAAGGCATCATCTAATTTGTTAGCCCAGTCTTTCCTATTCCTTTCTACTGTCTTTTCTAATACTCTTTTTAACTCCCTATTAGCTACCTCAACTTGGCCACTCGTTTGAGGATGGTATGGGGTAGCAATTCTATGGGTGACTCCATATTTATTTAAAACTTTTTCTAGTTGTGTATTGCAGAAATGTGTACCAACTATCACTTATTAAAGCTCTTGGTGTGCCAAATCGTGAAAACAGCTTTTTGAGGAACCTAATGACTACCCTTGCATCATTATTAGGTAATGCTTGTGCCTCTACCCATTTTGACAAATAATCAATAGCCACTAAAATATATTTATTCCCTTTTGAACAAGGAAAGGGTCCCATAAAATCTATCCCCCAAACATAAAAAATTTCACACGTTAAGATGTAATTCTGAGGCATTTCCTTCCTTTGAGAGATATTACCTGACCTCTGGCAATTATCGCATAACTCAACATACCTGTGAGCATCTTTAAAGATAGAGGGCCAGTAAAATCCAGAATCTAGCACCTTTTTAGCTGTCCTAGTCCCAGAATGATGTCCTCCAGCAGGGCCAGTGTGACAGTGTCCTAGAATTTTCCATCCTTCGGAGTGTGACACACATCTTCTAATAACCTGGTCTGCACAAATTCGAAACAAATATGGGTCCTCCCAAAAGTAGTATTTCAAGTCAGAAAAGAATTTCTTCTTTTGTTGACTTGAAAATTCTTGTGGTAGAACCTTAGCAACCAAATAATTAGCAAAATCCGCAAACCATGGTAAAGAAAAATCGGAAGCAATTACCACATTGTACAGATGTTCTTCTGGAAACTTGTCATTGATGCTTCTTTCTTCCAATTTCTCCATGCTGGGATTCTCCAACCTTGACAAGTGATCAACAGCTAAATTCACTGAACCCTTTTTATCCTTGATTTCCAAGTCGAATTCCTGCAGTAACAAGACCCATCTCATTAGTCTCGGCTTTGCATTGCTTTTATTTAGCAAATAGCATAATGCAGAATGATCTGTATATACTATCACTTTAGACAGAATTAAATATTGGCAAAATTTATCAAACGCAAACACCACAGCTAATAATTCTTTTTCTGTTGTAGTGTAATTCTCTTGGGAACTTGTTAGGGTTTTGCTAGCATAATAAATGGGTTGAAAATGCTTGTCTTTTCTCTGGCCAAGCACAGCTCCCACAACATAATCGCTTGCACCGCACATTAATTTGAATGGATAATTCCAATCCGGACCGCATAAAATAGGGGCTTGGGTCAGCTTTCCCTTCAGTAGCTCAAAAGCACTTAAGCACTCCTCATCAAAATTAAAAGAGTTCTCCTTTTCTAAAAGCTTGGTCAGAGGTTTGGTGAGTTTTGAGAAGTCCTTGATAAACCTCATGTAGAAGCCTGCGTGGCCTAAGAAACTCCGAATTGCTTTAACAGATGTAGGGGGTGGTAGTTTTTTAATTGTATCAATTTTTGCTTTATCCACCTCAATTCCCTTGCAGGAGATTTTATGACCAAGTACAATGCCTTCTTGTACCATAAAATAACATTTCTCCCAATTAAGCACCAAATTAGTTTCTTCACATCTTTGAAGCACTCTTGACAAATTCTGTAGGCAATGGGAGAATGAATCACCAAAGACTGAAAAGTCGTCCATGAATATCTCCATGATATCCTCTACCATCTCGTCGAATATAGCCATCATACACCATTGAAAGGTTGCCGGTGTATTACATAATCCGAATGGCATCCGGCGATAAGCAAATGTTCCGTATGGGCATGTGAAGGTAGTTTTCTCTTGATCTTCTGGTGCTATTGGAATTTAAAAGTATCCAGAGAGGCCATCCAGGAAACAATAAAACATATGGCCTGAGAGACGCTCGAGCATCTGGTCAATGAATAGGAGAGGGAAGTGGTCTTTCCTTGTTGCATCATTCAGCTTTCAGTAATCAATACACACCCTCCACCCAGTGACAGTTCTCGTAGGGACCAACTTATTTTTCTCATTGGGAACTACAGTCATCCCCCCTTTCTTTGGAACGACTTGCACCGGGCTCACCCACGGACTGTCTGAGATGGGATAGATCATTTCGGAATCCAATAGCTTGATCACTTCCGCTTTCACCACTTCTTTCATGTTTGGGTTTAGTCTTCTTTGTGGTTACACTACTGCCTTAAAGTCAGACTCCAAAGAAGGACTAATCCCTCTAATGTCAGAGATTTTCTATGCTATTGCTTTCTTGTGCTCTCGGAGCACATTCAGTAGCTGGCCTTTTTGTTCTTGTGTTAGTTTTGAAGCGATGATAACAGGTAACTTGCAACCGTCTTCCAAGAAAGCATACTCCAGATGTTCAGGTAGAATTTTCAGTTCTACTTTTGGTGGTTTGTCAGTGGATGGGCTGGGCTGCTCCTCTGAAATTTGTTCCATAGCTTCAAAGTTCCTCTTTCTCAATAATGGTTTAGTGGCTTCTAGATGATACCACTATTCTTGAGTTAGCAGGCCCATATTATCTGTTCCTTCTTCATGTATTAGGCTTCTCTCCAACGGGTCTGAGATCAAGAATTCCTGTGTAAAATCAGAAACAAGGTTATCAATTACATTAATGAAGAAACATGAATCATCTTGTTTTAGGGATTTTTTCATTACTTTAGGAATTTTGAAAGTTACTTCTTCGTCTCCAACCCTCAAAATTAACTTCCCATCACTCACATCAATTATGGCTTTTGCAGTAGCTAAAAATGGTCGACCTAAGATTAAGGGGACCTCAGTGTCCTCATCCATATCAAGAATCACAAAATCGACAGGAAAAATAAATTTGTCCACTTTTACAAGCACATCCTCAATGATACCCCTAGGATATTTAATTGACCTATCAGCTAGTTGAATACTCATCCTAGTTGGTCTAGGTTCTCCCAAACCTAATTTCTTAAAAACAGAATATGGCATCAAATTAATGCTAGCACCTAAATCAGCTAAGGCCCTATCAACTATCAATCTACCAATGAGACAAGGAAGAGTAAAACTCCCTGGATCCTTTAATTTCTTGGGCATCTTGTTCTGTAGGATTGCTGAGCATTCTTCATTAAGTGTTATCGTGGCCAACTCTTCCAGCTTCTTCTTGTTCGATAGTAAATCCTTCAGAAATTTGGCGTATTTGGGCATCTGTGCTAAAGCATCAACAAACGGTAAATTTATATGAAGCTGACGAAATAAGGAAAGAAATTTACCAAATTGTTCATCGTCCCTGTCCTTCTTCAATCTAGCTGGGTAGGGGAATGGAGGTATGAATTCTTTCACTGTAGGGGGTTTTTCTACAGTCTCCTCTTGAACTTTATCCTCCTCTTCAATTGTAACTTTTTCTGCATCTTGCTTTCCCTTTTCTTGCAATGTTTTGCCGCTCCTTAATGTTACTGCCTTCACCTGCTCCTTAGGATTTGTTTCAGTATTGCTAGGTAGGCTCCCTTGGGGTCTTTCTAAGAGGAGTCTAGAGACTTGACCCAACTGATTTTCTGAGGTGTGAATGAATTTGGTCATCAGCTCCTCAAGGTTTGACTTCTTTTCAGTTGGGGGTGGTGGTTGATGTGGAGCTTGTTGAAACCCTGAGGGTGTGTTGTTACGCATTGGCTGTTGGTTGTTGTTCCACGGTGGGTTTGCATAGTTCATCCAGCCCGGATTATTCATGCCATTATAAATTTGGTACGGTGGTCTGTTTCCTATCACATTGGCATGTTCTTCCTGAGTAGCTCGACATTCATGATTAGGGTGGCCTCCTCCATAAACATCACATCTCATCACTGGAGCAGCTGGATGGTTAACAGATAAACCATCAATCTTTTTCCCTAAGGCTTCAACTTGCATTGCCAAGGATGTCACTGCATCAAGACTATAGATCCCTGCAGATTTTGCAGGCTTTGATAGCTGTTCATTGCCATCTCTTCAAATAGTTCTTGTGCAGCCCTTGGTGTCTTGCTATTCAAAGTGCCCCCAACTGCAGCGTCTATCATTTGTCTTGTGGCTGGGTTCAATCCATTGTAGAAAGTTTGCACTTGAAGCCAGTCTAGAATCCCATGATGTGGGCATTTCCGCAACAATTCCTTGAACCTCTCCCATGTGTCGTATAACGTCTCTGACTCCAACTGATAGAAGGAAGAGATATCATTCCTCATTTTGGCAATTTTCGAGGGAGGGAAATATTTTGCCAAGAATTTTTCTGCCATAGCCTCCCATGAAGTGATAGATCCTCACGGGAGAGAGTTCAACCACTGTTTTGCTCTGCTCCTAAGAGAAAATGGAAATAGCCTTAAGCGGATTGCATCATTAGTAGCTCCATTGATCTTGAAAGTATCACAAATCTTTAGAAAATTTGCAATGTGAGCATTGGGGTCTTAATCTTGTAACCCATCAAATTGAACAAACTACTGAACCATCTAATTAACATTGGGTTTTATTTCAAAATTTCCCTGCATATCTGGACGGACAATGCTAGACTCTGTTCCCGTTAATGATGGACGAGCATAATCAGACATGGTCCTTGGTTGATCTTCATTATTCGCCATTCCTTCCATGTGGGGTTGTGTGTTTTCTCTGTGTGCTAGTAGTTGCCTCTCTTTTCGAATTTTTCACAAAGTTCTTTCGATCTTTGGGTTTAATTCAAATAGTTCTTCAAACAGTGTAGTAGAACGGGTTCTGATCATACACCAGAAAAATCAGCTCCTAAAAAGAATGAAAGCAAAAATAGATAAGTTAATTCAAGATTAAAGAAATAAATAAAATTAGTAAATACGAAATCAAGGGATTCCTAATTAAACAGTCCCCGGCAACGGCGCCAAAAACTTGGTGTGTAAAAATCGATCACTGGGCAAGTGTACCCGTTGTCGGAGTAATATTATTAAAATTTAAAATTAAAGTACCAAGTGCCGTATCCACAGGGGCTGTTATTAAGAAACTTTTCCTTAATTGTGTAATTGTTAATAAATATGAAAAATAAACCTTGTTGATGAAATTGCTAAAAGTAAAAGAATAATAAAGTAAAAGGAACAGATATTCTAGTAAAAATAAATTATAGAAAATTATGACTAAAGGTATTCAATGTAAAAAGGCAAGTATCTAGACTGTAAATCCCCCTAAGTGTCCGAATAACTGAAATTCTTCTTCAACTACTTAGTTCCAAACCCTTATCGCTGTAGGAAATTCCAAATTAAATCAATACCTTTCTCAAGGATAATGATTCCTAACCCTCAGTTGATTAATCGGAATCTCTTCCTTAATTAATACCCCTAGGTTGCATTAAGTTCATTATGAATTCCATAATTAGGGTTAATCTTAATACAGAAAACTCACGTCTTTCTATCTCTAGAAATACATTCAAGTCTTTTTAATTGAGCAATGTTAATTTCATGCAGAAATTTTACTCAAATTCAAACAAGAAAACAAGATAGAAGAAAATTGATACTACTCAATTAAATCCAAGAGAAAAGAACATGAAATAGCATTAGAAGAATTCCAGAAAATTTAGTCAATTAGGATTCATTACGTCTAGATACTTAAAGGAAAGTTAGAACCTAAACATCTTGAAATTAAAATTACAAAAGAGATGAATTAAAACGCTTGATCCTATCCTTCTGCCGTCTCTGAGTCTTCTGTCCCAAAAAACAACCTCCCTGGTTTGAGTCCAGTCACCCCTTTTTATATGAATTGTCCTAGGGTTCTCGCAAAAGTTAAAATTCTGACGCATAAAACTACACGCCCAAGTACACGGCCATCTGGCCGTGTATATCTCTGGATTCTTCTTTCTTCAATTCTCGTCATCTTTAAGATTTTCATATCTTTGATCCTTTTTCCTGAAATATAAATAAAATGAGATTAATTATAATAATATCTATCAACGAATAGCTTAAAAACTCTCAATTATCATAATATAGGATTAAGTATTTAGAGCATTTATCATTAATCAAAGAGAAGGTTTTACCAATGGGAATTAGACTTGATTCTCTGAAATGAATTAGCAACCAAAATTAGGGGTTCTTAGGGATAAGCACATCTGATTTTGCAATCTAAAGTTCTAATTCTCAGTGCAACATGTAATTTAATTTCACCTAAGGGATTAGGGAGTTTAAATTATCATTAGGGTCATTGCTTAAGGAATTAACTCTGACTATTATTAAGAGAAACTGATTGTCAATTGCCTAATAACTTGGATTTTAAAGGCAAGGGTGAATTAATGTTGATATTCTTGTGAAGTAAATTCCTAGCTCTTGTTTATCATTCTATCATTACACTTTTGTTGTTCATTGATCTGTTTTTCTGCAAGATTCTTTACTTTTTAATTGCTTTGGTTTACTGCTATTACATGTTACAACTCTCCTTCCAAATTTGTATGGCTCAAATTGTTATAATTATGTGAATTGATACTGGAAATCTAAATTCCCTGTGAAGACGATATCCTGTTCTTAAAAATCACTCATTAGTTGCTGCAATCCTAGTGCACTTGCTAGTATTAGATTGCAAACAACAAGTTTTTGGCGCCGTTGCTGGGGAATTTTGAATTTCAATATCAATAATAGCAGAAAAATAGCTAGATTGAGCATATTGTTTCTTTAAATTTCTACAATATTAGTCTATAGTTGGAAATTTCTGTCTGCAATATTAGTTGAATAGTTAATTCTGCATTTGTGAATTTCTAATTTCTGATAGAATTGATATTAATAGCAGTAGTCAGTTTGCATATATGCTGTGATTCAATTCAGTTTTCTATTTTTCTTCCTATTAGTTCTATAGTGTTAATTTTGCATGCGAGGTAGAAATAAAAACAAATCAACTCTAGTCTTTAATCCTGATATAGACATAACCTTAAGGAGAATAAGAAGAGAGACTAGACTGGAAAACTTCATAGATTCTGATAGTGAATTAGAGGTTGTCCCTGCTCCAAAGAATAATAACACTCCTAAAGTAAAAAAGAATACTTACACCTTTGAGGCTACCAAAACCAGAACTAGAAATGGCAGACCAAAACAATAATAGAACCTTAAGGGATTATGCAATTCCTAATATGCAAGGCTTTAATTCTTTTATAATCAGGCCAACTATCCAAGCCAATCATTTTGAGATTAAACCTGCCTTATTACACTTAGTTTAACAGGATCAGTTCTCAGGAGGAAATTCTGAAGACCCTAACTTACAAGTCTCAAATTTTTTATAGCTATGTGACACAATCAGGATAAATGGGGTTAGTGAAGAAGCAATCAGATTGAGATTGTTCCTTTTTTCCTTGAGAGATAGAGCTAAGTGTTGGCTTCAAGCTCAGCCACAGGGCAGCATCTCTACATGGGCTGATTTGGTGAAAAAAATTTTGATTAATTATTTTCCCCTTCAAAAGCTGCAAAAATTAGGGGGGGAGATTACTTCATTTGTTCAACAAGATGGAGAACCCTTATATGAGGCGTGGGAGAAGTACAAATAGTTACTAAGGAAGTGTGCTCATCACTGCATACCTGAGTGGATGTAGCTGGAAACATTCTATAATGGGATGACTGCTGCAACTAAAACAATGATTGATGCAGCAGCTGGAGGCTCACTGAGTTCAAAGACATTGGAGGAAGCTCAGCAGATTATTGAAATGATAGCATCCTCCATGTATCAAAATCTAAATGAAAGGCAACCTGCAAGGAGAGGAAGTTATGATGCAAAATCCATAGAAGCTTTATTTTTTCAAAACCAGTTGCAAAACCAGCAATTTACTGAACATTGTTTCATTAACTTAACAAATTAGCAACATGCAGACTGGTAGTATGCCGGCTTCACAACTGATTTGTGATTTCTGTAGTGGCAACCATGGAAATGGAGATTGTGACCCTACAACAGTGGAACAAGCTGACCAAATCAAATATATGAACAATTACCAAAGGCCATAACAACTAGATCCACCTGGTTTTCAGTCTAATAAAAATAGAGGGCAGCAACAATTTTACAAATGGAACCACAGAATTTAAATGCAAAAGGAAATACAAGTTCTGCACCTTTTCCAAATGTAGCACCTCAATCACAACAGCAATACTTCCAAGAGAATTCTTTTGCATAGTTTCAGAAAAATCAAGGGTATCCAAATACAAGACCCTTGAGTGAGAAGGTGAATGGGATAGAAGAAATACTATTACAATTCATGAAGGTGACCCAAACAAAATTCAAGAACCAAGAAGCTTCTATAAAGAAGCTGGAAACACAAAATTGGACAGTTAGCCGAGCAATTGTCCAGCAGAGATGAAGGAAGATTTCCCAGCAATACAGTGGTCAATCCTAAGGAACAATGTCAAGAATTACCACTAGAAGTGGTGTTGTAGTTTCAAGTCCAAAAGCTGCAGAAAAGAAAGACAACACTGAAACAGCAAAAAAGAAAATTGAACAAGACCTGCAGCAGGGAAATTTTAGATTATTGAAGAGAGATAATGCAGAACAGAAGGCAAAAGCTCCTACACATTTTGAGAGGAAGACAAAGAAACAACTCTTTGAAGATGCTTGCAAGCCTTTAGACCCAGAAAAATACAAGAGGCTACCCTATCCTTAAAGAGTTCAAAATCCAAAGCAAGAAGAACAATTTGAAAGGTTTCTTAGTGTTTTTAAGAAACTACAGATTAATATTCCTTTTGCAGAGGCATTATAAGACTGTACCTTTGACAGAAGAGTGCAGTGCAATCCTCAAGAGGAAGCTTCCTCAAAAGCTAAAAGATCCTGGATCATTCAGCATCCCTTGTGAAATAGAAAACTGCATATTTGGAAGAGCACTATGTGATTTAGGGGCAAGCATTAACTTGATGCCATTAGCTATTCTGAAGAAACTTGGCATAGAGGAAGTAAAACCCACCAATATCATACTGCAGTTGGCTGACAGATCCTACACTTATCCTTATGTAGTAGTTGAAGATTTATTAGTTAAAATTGACAAGTTTATTTTCCCTGCAGATTTTGTAATTCTGGACATGGAGGTGGATGCAATGTCAGGCTTCTAATTTATTATTGAGTAATCTATAATATTTTATATTTGTTCAATGTTAATTGAAGGATTATTTGATATTGGAATATATTTAGATGGAGTTTGAAATTATTATAAAAAAAAAAAAAAAAAAAAAAAAAAATTATTTGAACAGTACCGTATGAACAATGTAATGAACAGTGCAATGAACAGTGTAACCGCGTATGAACAGTGCAATGAACAGTGCAACCGCGTATGAACAGTACAATGAACAGTGCAACGAACAGTGCAAACCGCGTATGAACAGTACAAACCGCGTATGTACAGTGACAGCTGACGTCATCGGTGACGTCACGATGTCTGATACAACCCGCGTATGAACGGTGATAACCGCGTATGTACGATACGTGTACGGTGTTTTCCGGCATGAATAGTGCCCTGAACAGTATTTTCCAAGGCATGAACAGTAGGCGGTGAATGTGTTTTCCGGCGGTGAACAAGAAATTTCGGCGTGAACGTAAATTTCGAAAATTTTCTATAAAAAGGGGGCTTCACACGAAATTTTCATTTCTTCACCTCTATCCAAGGTTTTCAAAGGTTCTAAGGCCGAAAACCACCATTTCTCTCATACTAAACCTTCCTAAACTTAGATTTCTCGCCGAGATCGAGATTCTACATCTATTACGAAGTATTGGAAGTAAGTTTCTTTAAGTTTGAAGCTAGATTTACCGTTCGTTTCTCTTCTCCTTCTCTTTCTTATAGAAATTCATGGTGTTCTTAGGAGAAACTCCGTTCTAAAGCTGAATCTTCGGTGAATTTTTGTTATAATCAAGTAATATTCGGTAGATCTAGTGTGAATCATCTTTCTGAGGTAAGGGGAGTTTACTTTAACCTATGAACTATGTTTTGAACGGTTTAATATGTTATTTCAAGATATTTTGATATGATTTTGTTAGATCTATTGAATAAAAGCTATTTTCTAAGTCAGAATCGTTGTTAAATTAGTTTAAAATGCTGAGATTTTGGCTGATCTATTATAAACTTGCCGTAGTTGAGCTGTTAAAATAATTTTGGTGGCGTGCATCATGCTGAGATATATGTTGTGCATCATTATAGAGCCGAGTTATATGTTTAGGTGGGTAGACATGTAACGGTAAGTTCATGCTGAGCTGTTGTGCTGTGCTGTCTGGATCCAGATACCGGAATGGGTCGCTCCCGGACTGGCTCAGTTCCTTCTGGATTAATTAGGCTGTGAAACCAGTTGGAAGCCCTTTTCATGCTGTGCATTAGATGGGCTGGAAATGCATGGGGTTATTCTGTGAAAAATATTTTGCTCTATATATATATAATTTTATTTTATGTTTGGTAAGCTCACCCTTGCATTTCTTTCTATGTCGTTGTGTGCGTGTGTCTTTGCGATGATCGTACGGTGGTACGTGAGCGGATGTAGCAGTGTTGCATCTACTTCACAGTGAGGGCCGGTGAAGAAAAGTTAGAAGCTGGAGTTGAGTAATAATGCATTAGAGTCCTTTTTCTTTATATATGAGACCTCATGTCGAGGGAGTCACGTATTATAATTTTTTTTGTATTTTGAATATTATAAACTAAATGTAATATTATGTTGATCTGTTGGATATTTGTTGTAAGGAACTTCATTTTTTACTTTGAATGAGAAGTGAATTTTTATACTTATATTCTCTATTATTTATCTATTTTTAAAATAAGTATGTGGTGTAGAAATAATGTTCTCGGTCCTTTATAAAAAAGGGGTCGTGACATTTTTAGTGGTATCAGAGCATGGTCTAGGTAAACCTACGGGGTGAGGTTGTTAGGCGTCGATTGTGCATATTAAACATGTGAGTTTTATTGTGAATCATATATCATGATTTCTATTCATCAAGTTGTGAGGGAACGAGCTTGATCACCTCGATTCTCGGACATGATTGATGTAGGAAACTTGGTATATGATACTTGGGTGAGCTATAGGTGAGTTATCTTGTGTGAATAAGAGACTGTTAAGCTAAATTTGTAAATGATTGCCGAAATGAATGTGTTTGCTATGCTATGTGAATGTTGATATGTTGTTATCTTGAGTACTAAATTGATTAAATTTTTATGATATACTAAATATGAATATATCACTGTAAGCTGAATCTGTGAATATAGCTATGTGGTGATATTGCTGAATATGTTAAACGTTAGTAATTTAAGCTAGTTTATATATTAGGATGGCTAGACCAAGAAGATCTGCTGCAAATCCTCCTCCTGCTGATGTGAACCAAATGGCTCATGCCATGGAGGCCATGGCAGCCACTGTTAGGCAGAGTCTAGATATGATTCAGCAGCAGCAAGCTGCAAATCAAGCCGCTGCTGCAGCACAGGCAGCAGCAGCTACTGCCTCAGCTGCACCTCTTCCTGAATACCATGGGTTGTCAGAGTTCAGAAAGAATGATCCTCCTCAATTCACAGGAGTGGATGGACCAGATGCTGCTGAACTCTGGATCAGGGAGATTGAGAAGATCTTCCTAACCATGGGTTGCGCCGAGGAGAGAAAGGTGATATATGCTACGTATATGCTGATAGGGGATGCAGAGATGTGGTGGCACGGAGCTCGTACTATGCTAGAGGCCCGAGGTGAAGTCATTACTTGGGCTGTATTTAGAAGTAGTTTTCTGGGAAAGTTTTTCCCTTCTCATGTTCGTGCTGCCAAAGAACGAGAGTTTCTAAACTTGGTGCAAGGAAACTCATCGGTCTATGAGTATGCAATACAGTTTGAGCGGCTCTACAGATTTTATTCTCACCCGACTTCAGAGGAGTGGAGATGTCAGAGGTTTTCAGACGGGCTGAGAACTGACATAAAGAGGATTTTGATCCCACTCAGGATCACGGAGTTTGCTGACTTGGTGGATCAAGCCACCATTATAGAGAGTCTTAATGCAGAGGATGTTGGTGGAGTTGGGAAGGCTCCATCTAGTAGAGCTGCTAGCAGTTATGGTAATGGAGGTAAGGGCGCTAAGAAGGGTCCCTACAGTCGGTCGCTACGCCAACAGTAGTCTCGATCATATCAGTCAAGAGGATCGGCAGCATCAGCCCCGGTGCCAGTAGGGACTGCTACTTCTACATTTCAGCCTAGGGGAGCAATTTCTTCTTCTCCTAGAGTCTCAGTGCCACAGATTGTCAGATGTTTTAGGTGTGGTGGACCACACTATCTCGAGCCGGTGCCCACAGACCGATGTAAGAGTTTGCTTCTCGTGCCGGCGGCCAGGGCACCTTGCAAGGGATCGTCCTACGCCTAGTAGGGCGGTTTCGTCTTCTGCTAGCGCCTTGCACGCTATTAGGCCTAAAGCAACTAGGGCTCCAACAACAACCAGATCGAGAGCAGAGGGACGTGTATTCACTACTTCGCATCGAGGCGACCAGAGCAACAGATCTTGTTCAAGGAACAGCGGTAGTGGTGTACTTTTCTTCTCGTATTATTTGATTACGGAGCCACACACTCTTTTATTGCGGACAATTGTGTGAGAAACTTAGGATTACGGTGGGCGATCTAGGATGTGACTTAGTAGTATCGACACCTACTTTAAGTTCAATTAAGACTTCGACGGTTTGTGTTAGGTGTCCCATAGCAATTGAGGGACGAAGATACAAAGTAAATCTTATTTGTATCCCGATGTCGGGGTTAGATGTAATCCTGGGTATGGATTGGCTAACCGCTAATCGTGTGCTAATTGATTGTGGCCGGAGGTGTTTAATCTTTCTGAGCAGCAAGATTGTGTAGAATTGATTTCTACTCGCCAAGTAGAAACATCCTTAGCCGAGGGAGTATCTTGTTTTGTTTTATTGGGAGTTATGAATGCGAAGTGGAGCAAAGCCTTCGATCCAATACCGATAGTACGAGAATTCCCCGAGATTTTCCCAGAGGATATTCTGGAATACCTCCACGTAGAGAGGTAGAGTTTGCTATAGATTTGATTCTGGAGCCGAGCCGTTGTACGTAGTACCGTATAGAATGGCGCCAAAAGAGTTAATTGAGCTTAAGGAGCAGATCGAGGATCTAATGCGTAAACAGATGATTAGACCAAGTGTATCACCTTGGGGAGCCCCGATTCTCTTGGTGAAAAAGAAAGACGGAAGTTCTAGATTATGTGTGGATTATCGCAAGTTGAATAAGTTGACAATTAAGAACAAGTACCCATTGCCGCGAATCGATGATTTGATGGACCAGTGAGAGGTGCTAAGGTATTCTCTAAAATTGATTTGAAGTCCGGGTACCATCAGATCCGAGTGAAGGATGAAGATATTCCTAAGACTGCTTTTCGCACTAGATATGGTCATTATGAGTATATAGTGATGCCTTTTGGAGTTACAAATGCTCCATTTGTGTTTATGGACTACATGAATCGGATCTTTAGACCTTTCCTGGATCGATTTGTGGTAGTCTTTATTGATGATATTTTAATTTATTCTAGTTCGTCGAGGAACATGAAGAGCATTTGAGGACGTACTTAATGTTTTAAGGGAAAAACAGTTGTATGCTAAACTGTCTAAGTGTGAGTTTTGGCTAGAGGAAGTGAAGTTCCTTGGTCATGTTATTTCAGCTAAAGGAATTGCAGTTGATCCTTCCAAAGTTGAAGCGGTGTTGCGGTGGGAAAGGCCGAAGACAGCCTCGAGAGATTCGTAGTTTTGTGGGCCTAGCAGGTTACTACCGGAGATTTATAGAGAGATTCGCGAAGATAGCTGCACCATTAACACGGTTAACTCGCCGTGATCAACCCTTTGTGTGGATCGAGGAATGTGAGCAAAGCTTTAATGAGTTAAAACAGAGACTAACTTCTTCGCCGGTGTTGATTCTCCCCGATACTAGTCGACCGTTTGAGGTGTCCGTGATGCTTCTCATCGGGGATTGGGATGTGTGTTGATGCAAGATAAGAGAGTGGTAGCTTATGCATCTCGTCAATTGCGAACTCATGAGCGAAATTACCCGATTCATGACCTTGAGTTAGCTGCTGTAGTCTTTGCTCTGAAGGTGTGGCGACACTATCTTTATGGAGCTCAGTTCGATGTATATAGTGATCATAAGAGTCTGAAGTATTTATTTGATCAGCGAGAGTTAAATATGAGGCAGAGACGTTGGGTGGAATTCCTTAAGGATTATGATTTTCAGCTCCAATACCATCCAGGAAAAGCTAACGTGGTGGCCGATGCATTAAGTAGAAATGTGATTCGGGCATTCTCCCTAAGAGTCAGTGAAACCCTTTTGGTAGAACAATTCCGAGACCTGAACATACATGTGGACTTATCACCCGAAAAGATTAGTTGTAGCCGAATTGTGGTGACTAATAATTTCTTACAGGAAATTAAAGATAAACAATTGTGGGATCCAATGTTATGTCGGATTGTATTTCTCTTAGGGACGAGATAAGACAAAGGGTTTCGATAAAGGTGTTGATGGTATTCTCAGATGTCAAGGTCGAGTTTGTGTCCCTAGAGATACTGAATTAAAGAAAGCAATTCTAGAAGAAGGACATAAGGGTAGTCTCAACATTCATCCTGGTGTTACCAAGATGTATCAAGATTTAAAGCAGATGTTTTGGTGGCCAGGCATGAAGCGAGAGATAGCTGAGTTTGTTAAAGCCTGCTTGACTTGTCAAAAGGCAAAAGCGGAGCATCAAAGCCCTCCGGGAGAGTTACAAACGATGGAAATTCCAGAGTGGAAGTGGGACCATGTGACTATGGACTTTGTGTCCCATCTACCTAGAACAGTTAGGAATCATGATGCAGTGTGGGTCATAGTTGATAGGCTAACCAAGAGTGCACATTTCTTGCCAATTAACATGACCTTTAGCTTGGAGAAATTAGCAGAATTGTACATTAGAGAGATTGTCAGGTTGCATGGAGTACCTTCTAGTATTATCTACGATAGGGATCCTCGATTCACTTCCCGCTTTGGCGAGTTTCCAAGAATCTATGGGCACACGAGTTGAGGTTGAGTTCGCATATCATCCGCAAACGGATGGTCAATCCGAGCGTACTATTCAAACCTTAGAAGACTTATTGCGGACTTGCATTGTAGAGCAGAGGAGTAATTGGGAGGATATGCTTCCTTTGGTAGAATTCACTTATAATAATAGCTATCATTCGAGTATAGATATGGCACCATTTGAAGCTCTGTATGGTAGAAGGTGTAGAACCCCTATCTCGTTGGTTCCAAGATGGAGTACATTTGATGGTTGGACCTGAAATGCTGCAAGAAACTAAGGAGAAAGTTGAACTTATTAGAGAAAAGCTAAGAGCTACCCAAAGTCGACGTAAATCTTATGCCGACCGACGAGAAGATCCCTAGAATTTGAGGTTGGTGATCATGTATTCTTAAGAGTATCACGCACTACGGGTGTGGGGCGAGCCTTAAGAGCCAAGAAGTTAACACCTAAGTTCATAGGACCGTATCGAGATATTACATCGTCGAGGACCGATAGCCTATGAATTAGCGTTACCACCTCGGTTGTCCGGAATACATAATGTTTTCCATGTGTCGCGATTAAAGAAGTATGTTCAGATTTGTCTCATGTAATTGAGCACGATGTTGTGGAGTTACGAGATGACTTGTCTGTGGAGGTCCCAGCTGCTCGTATCGAGGAAACTAGAGTTAAGAAACTTAGAGGTAAGTCTATTCGGTTAGTAAAGGTTGTTTGGGACCAAATAACTGGTGATGCCACATGGGAGTTAGAAGAAAGAATGAGAGAGTTGTACCCTCATCTTTTCTTTGGGGAATGAAATTTTCGAGGACGAAAATTTATTTTCGGGGGGAGAATTGTCAGGCTTCTAATTTATTATTGAGTAATCTATAATATTTTATATTTGTTCAATGTTAATTGAAGGATTATTTGATATTGGAATATATTTAGATGGAGTTTGAAATTATTATAAAAAAAAAAAAAAAAAAAAAAAATTATTCGAACAGTACCGTATGAACAGTGTAATGAACAGTGCAATGAACAGTGCAACCGCGTATGAACAGTACAATGAACAGTGCAACCGCGTATGAACAGTGCAATGAACAGTGCAAACCGCGTATGAACAGTACAAACCGCGTATGTACAGTGACAGCTGACGTCATCGGTGACGTCACAGTGTACAGTACAAACCGCGTATGAACGAAGTGATAACCGCGTATGTACGTACGTGTACAGTGTTTTCCTAAGCATGAATAGTGCCCCGAATAAGTATTTTCCAAGCATGAACAAGTAGGCGGTGAAGTGTTTTCCGTGGTGAACAAGAAATTTCGGCGTGAACAGTAAATTTCGAAAATTTTCTATAAAAAGGGGGCTTCACACGAAATTTTCATTTCTTCACCTCTATCCAAGGTTTTCAAAGGTTCTAAGGCCGAAAACCACCATTTCTCTCATACTAAACCTTCCTAAACTTAGATTTCTCGAGATCTCGAGATTCTACATCTATTCGAAGTATTGGAAGTAAGTTTCTTTAAGTTTGAAGCTAGATTTACCGTTCGTTTCTCTTCTCCTTCTCTTTCTTATAGAAATTCATGGTGTTCTTAGGAGAAACTCCGTTCTAAAGCTGAATCTTCGGTGAATTTTTGTTATAATCAAGTAATATTCGGTAGATCTAGTGTGAATCATCTTTACGAGGTAAGGGGAGTTTACTTTAACCTATGAACTATGTTTTGAACGGTTTAATATGTTATTTCAAGATATTTTGATATGATTTTGTTAGATCTATTGAATAAAAGCTATTTTCTAAGTCAGAATCGTTGTTAAATTAGTTTAAAATCTTGAGATTTTGGCTGATCTATTATAAACTTGCCGTAGTTGAGCTGTTAAAATAATTTTGGTGGCGTGCATCATCTTTGAGATATATGTTGTGCATCATTATAGAGCCGAGTTACATGTTTAGGTGGGTAGACATGTAACGGTAAGTTCATCTTGAAATTTCTTTGTCTTTGTCTTTACGGATCCAGATACGGAATGGGTCGCTCCCTGACCGGCTCGGTTCCTACGGATTAATTAGGTGTGAAACCAGTTGGAAACCGTTTTCATCTTGTGCATTAGATGGGCTGGAAATGCATGGGGTTATTGCTGTGAAAAATATTTTGCTCTATATATATATAATTTTATTTTATGTTTGGTAAGCTCACCCTTGCATTTCTTTCTATGTCGTTGTGTGCGTGTGTCTTGCGATGATCGTACGGTGGTACGTGAGCGGATGTAGCAGTGTGTTGCATCTACTTCACAGTGAGGGGCCGTGAAGAAAAGTTAGAAGCTGGAGTTGAGTAATAATGCATTAGAGTCCTTTTTCTTTATATATGAGACCTCATGTCGAGGGAGTCACGTATTATAATTTTTTTTTGTATTTTGAATATTATAAACTAAATGTAATATTATGTTGATCTGTTGGATATTTGTTGTAAGGAACTTCATTTTTTACTTTGAATGAGAAGTGAATTTTTATACTTATATTCTCTATTATTTATCTATTTTTAAAATAAGTATGTGGTGTAGAAATAATGTTCTCGGTCCTTTATAAAAAAGGGGTCGTGACATGCAAACATACTTGATCCTAGGAAGGCCATTCCTTGCAACAGGGAGAGCTTTGATAGATGTACAGAAAGGTGAACTTATGCTTCGAGTCCAGGATGAGAAGGTGGTGTTTAATGTATTTGAAGCTTTAAAATATCCTATGGAAGATAGTACATGCATGAAGATACACATTTTAGATTCTATTATTCCACATTATTCTATTAATGAGCTTGATGAAAATGCTGTGTTAGAAGAAATAATATCTACAGGGAGTGTCAATTCTGAAATTACTAATGAGGAATATATCATGGAAATGGAGCAGCAATTAGAAGCACTGCCAATTCAAAAACCTACAGAAAATTCAATTAAAGAGGAACTGAAAAATGAAGTCAAAGAAGAGAAAGAGCAGAAGTTAGAGCTTAAGCAGCTGCCATCCTATCTGAGGTATGTCTTCTTAGATAAAAAGCATGAGAATCCAGTCATCATTAACAATGAGCTGAAGGAAGAGGAAGAGGAAAATCTGTTGAGAATTCTGAGAAAGCATAAATCTGCAATTGGCTGGAGTATTACAGATCTGAAAGGTATAAATCCTTCATTTTGTAAGCACAAAATTTTATTTGAAGAAAATTTTAAGCCTGTTGTGCATCCATAAAGAAGATTGAACCCAGATATGAAAGAGGTAGTCAAGAAAGAGGTCATGAAGCTGCTAGATACAGGAATAATCTACCCAATTTATGACAGCAATTGGGTTAGTCCAGTCCAAGTTGTCCCAAAGAAAGGAGGGATGACTGTTGTAGCTAATGAGAAGAATGAACTCATACCCACTATGATTATGACTAGATGGAGAATGTGCATAGACTATAGAAAGTTAAATGATGCCATAAGAAAAGACCATTTTCCACTACCATTTTCCACTACCATTTGCAGACCAAATGTTAGAGAGACTTGCTGGACATTCATTCTATTGTTTCCTTGATGGTTATTCAGGATACAACCAAATAGTAGTGGATCCTTTGGATCAAGAGAAGACCGCATTTACATGTCTATTTGGAATCTTTGCATATAGACAAATGCCTTTTGGATTATGTAATGCCCCTGCCACTTTCAAAAGGTGCATGCTTTCTATTTTTTCTGACTTGGTAGAAAATATTATAGAGGCGTTCATGGATGACTTCTCTCTTTTTGGTGATTCTTTTGATGATTGCTTGGCTAATCTATCCACTATTTTGCAGAGATGTCAAGATACTAACTCGTGTTGAATTGGGAGAAGTGCCATTTTATGGTACAAGAAGACATTGTTCTTGGTCACAAAATTTTAGAAAAAGGAATAGAGGTGGATCAAGTTAAGATAGAAGTCATTAGTAAATTGCCTTCACCTATCAATTTTAAGGGAGTTAGAAGTTTTTTAGGACATGCTGGCTTTTATAGAAGGTTCAAAAAATATTTTTCCAAAATTGCTAAACCTCTGAGTAATTTACTTGTAAAGGATGCTGATTTCATATTTGATGATAATTGCTTGCATGCATTTTCTGTTTTAAAAGAAAAACTGATTTCTGCACCTATCCTTGCAAAACCAGATTGAAAATTACCTTTTAAACTTATGTGTGATGCAAGTGATAGTGCAGTGGGTGCTCTTTTAGGACAAAGAAAAGATAGGAAATTGCATGTTATTTACTATTTGAGCAAAGTGTTAAATCCTGCATAAGTGAATTACACAACAGAAAAAGAGCTTCAAGCTATTGTATATGCCTTTGATAAGTTCATATCATATTTAATGGGTTCAAAAGTGATTGTATACACTGTCCATTCTGCACTTAAATACTTGTTATCAAAGCAGGATGCAAAACCAAGGCTGCTGAGGTGGATTCTACTGCTGCAGGAATTTAAGTTAGAAATTAGAGACAAGAAAGGAAAGGAAAATGGGGTATCTGACCACCTGTCCAGACTGCCATTGGAGAGTTTAACCACAGAATCATTGGAAATCAATGAAGAATTTCCAGATGAAAAGTTATTTGCAGTGGCAAACATGCCTTGGTTTGCTGATATTGCAAACTTTAAGGCAACTCAATTCATCCCAAGGAGATTCACTTGGCAGCAGAAGAAGAAGTTCCTACATGATAGCAGATTCTATGTGTGGGAAGATCCATGCCTGTACAAAATTGAAGTGGATGGACTGATTAGGAGCTGCATTCCATAAAGTGAGCAATTTGACATATTATGGCAATGCCACAACTCAGAGTATGGAGGTAATCATGTAGGCTCAAGGACTGCTACAAAAGTTCTGCAAGCACGGTTCTTTTGGCCTACACTTTTCAAGGATGCCAAGAAGTATGTGGAGAATTGTGATAAATGTCAAAGAACTGGAAACATTTCGAGAAGACATAAGCAGCCCTTGACAAACATTCTAGAAGTGGATCTATTTGATGTATAGGGGATTGATTTTGCGGGACCATTTCCCCCATTGTTTTCATATGAATACATCTTAGTTGCAGTAGATTATGTATCCAAATGGGTAGAGGCCATTCCGGCCAGGTCAAATGATGCATAGGTAGTGATTTCCTTTATAAGAAAGAATATTTTTGCAAGATTTAGAGTGCCTAGAGTTCTGATAAGTGATGGAGGTACTCATTTCTGGAACAAGTACCTTGAATCTGTATTAACGAAATATGGTGTGAAGCATAAGGTTGCTACTCCATATCATCCACAGACAACTGGAGTTTTCAAATAGAGAAATCAAGCAAATTCTAGAAAAAGTGGTGAGCAGCTCAAGGAAAGATTGGTCAAAGAGGCTGGATGTTCACTGTGGGCATACAGAATTGCTTTTAAAACTCCAATTGGTATGTCTCTAATGAATCCATATCTTTACTGATATTTAGCATAATTCTAACACATTTGATAAGAAAAATATATGAAGAAAGTAGAAAAACTCAGAAAAAAAGAATGAATTGAAGTTTTCTTTCAATTTATAGTTATCTTAGCAATTGTGGAATTTTTGCTTAGGAATTAAGTTTTTAATCTTGTTTTTGAAGGAATAATTCAAGCATGGTTCATGTAAATGGAGACTTGACAAGGAAGAGGAAAGTAGTAAGTTTGGACTCCGAAACACAAGAACAAGGAAATGCAGACTGGGCGTGATCACTATTGTCAGTGAAAGTGATCACTCTAGAGTTCAAAGAAAAAGTGAAGCCCGGGCGTTACCATTGTTGCCAGGAAAAGTGAGAGTTCTAGTGAAGCCTCAGACTCAGCATGTTGGGTGTTATCACTTTTATCATTAAAAGTGAGCATTCCAGAGAGGAAAAATACCAGGAAAGCTCTACGTAACCACTATTGTCATCGAAAGTGATCATTCCAGAGAGCCTTCAACTTGACGAGTTGCGCGCAGTCACTTTTATTTATAAGAGTGATCACGCGCAACTACTTGAGCTCTGCGGTGACACTTTTATTAGCAAGAGTGATAGTTCCAGAGAGCTCTCACATCAGCAAAGTTGCATGTGGCCACTTTTTCTCATAAAAGTGTTAGCGCACAACCAAGTAACCTTCTGCGTAGCTACTATTTTTCATAAAAGTAATAACATGCAAATCTGGGAATTTCTATAAATACCAGATGCGCTTAGATTTTTGGGAGTTCAGTTTTATTTTTTGTTTTTCTGTTAAATTGTCGTTGAGAGAGATTGAGAGAGAAGATTGGGGTCAAGTCTTGAAGCTTCCACAAAGAGGAATCGGATTGGAGCTTCTGGCCATGGCTTTTTGGAGTTTTTCTTCATCTTCTTCTTTCTCTTTCTCTTCTCTGATGTCTGAGTAGTTTTCTTGTAGTTAGGAGTTTATGGAACTCGAATATATGTATTAATTTGACTCTTGCTTTTGAATTTTGAGTTCTTGGATTAATTGAATTGTGAATTCTGTTTTTCTTGCAATCTATGAATGGAAATTCGTATGATTCATCAAAGAGGAACAATTACCAATGGAAGTTAGCAATCAGAATTTGGGGATTTCTTAGGGATAAGGAGACCTAATTCTGCAATCTTAAGGTTCTATGTCTTAATGCAACTTGAAATTGAACTTCACCTAAGGGATTAGGGTGGTTTAGTTGCTTGTTAGGGTCAATGAGTTAAGGGATTAACCTTTGGCTATTGAAATGCGAAACTGATTGTTGATTAACTAAGTTCTTGAATTTTCAGAAGCATAATTGCATTAATATTGACATTCTTGTGAAGTAAATTCCTAACTACCTTTCAATCTATTTCTAATCCCACATTGCATTCATTGATCTGTTTTCTGCAAGTTTCTTTTACTCTTAATTGTCTTGGTTTACTGTTGTTAAATGTTACAAATCTTATTCAATTTTTGTATGGCTCAAATGGTTACAATTCTGATTTTAAAAATTACTCATTACTTGCTGCAATACTAGTGCACTTGCTAGTGTTTAGATTGCGAACAAGAAGTTTTTGGCGCCGTTGCCGGGGAATTTTGAATTTCAATATCATTAGTAGTAGAAAAGTAGCTACATTTAGCATTTATTTTTGTTTTTTTGCTTTCAAGTTTTTCTGCATAATTTCTCTGCATCTTTTGTAGATTTCTGCATAATTTCTATGTTTTCTGCATTTGTGAATTCCTGATTCTGATAGAATCGACATTGTTAGAAATAGTCAGTTTGCATAAATACCGTGATTCAATTCAGTTTTCTATTTTTCTTCCTACTAGTTCTATAGAGTTAGATTGAGTAATTTATGTTTAGTTTAATTTCTGCAGTGTTAGATCACGTTTAGAATTTTTTGTTTGCAGTTAGTGTAATAAGCTAATGCTGCATTCGTGTAGTTTTGATTTCTGATCAATTTGATACGGTTAGAAGTAGATAGCCTATATACTGTAGGATAGTTCAATTTTCTGTTTTCTTCCTATTAGTTTCATAGTATTCATTGTGTATGTGAGGTAGAAATAAAAACAAATAAATTCTAGTCTTTGATCCTGATATAGATATCACCTTAAGAAGACTTAGAAGAGAGACTAGACTGGAAAATTTCATAGAATCTGATAGTGAATTAGAGGTTGTCCCTGCTCCAAAGAATAAAAACACTCCTAAAGTAAAAAGAATAATTACACCTTTGAACAACTAGAACCAGAACCAGAAATGGTAGATTAGAATAGGAATAGAACCTTAGGGGATCATGCAATTCCTAATTTACAAGGCTTTAATTCTTCTATAATCAGGCCAACTATTCAAGCTAATCATTTTGAGATTAAACCTGCCTTATTACATTTAGTTCAACAGGATCAGTTCTTGGGAGGAAATTCTGATGACCCTAACTTACATATCTCAAATTTTTTATAGCTTTGTGATACAATTAGGATAAATGGGGTCAGAGAAGAAGCAATCAGACTGAGATTGTTACCTTCAAGCTCACCCACAGGGTAGCATTTCTACATGGGCAGATTTGGTGAACAAATTTTTGATTAAGTACTTTCCTTCTTCAAAAAATGCAAAAATCAAAAGGGAAATTACTTCATTTGTTCAGCAAGATGGAGAACCATTTTATGAGGCATGGGAAAGGTACAATGACCTACTAAGGAAGTGTCCTCATCACTGCATACCAGAGTGGATGCAACTGGAAACATTCTACAATGGGATGACTGCTGCAACTAAAACTATGATTGATGCAGTAGCTAGAGGATCACTGAGTTCAAAGACATTGGAGGAAGCTCAACAGATTATCAAAATGATGGCATCATCCATGTATCAACATATGAATGAAAGGCAAGCTGCAAGGAGAGGAGGCTATGATGCAAAATCCATAGAAGCTTTATTTGTTCAAAACCAGTTGCAGAACCAGCAATTTTCTGAATAGATTGCTGCATTAACTCAGTAAATTAGCAACATGCAGATTGGTAGTATGCCAACTCCACACTTGATTTGTGATTTTTGTGGTGGCAACCAATGAAATGGAGATTGTGACCCTACAACTATGAAACAAGCTGACCAAATTAGTTATATGAACAATTACCAAAGGCCACAACAACCATATCCACCTGGTTTTCAGTCTAATAACAATAGAGGGCAGCAACAGTTTTACAAATGGAATCCATAGAATTCAAATGCAAGAGGAAACACAAGTTCTGCACCTTTTTCCAAGTGCAGCACCTCAACCGCAACAGCAATACTTCCAAGGGAATTCCTCTGCACAGTTTCAGAAAAATCAAGGGTACTCAAACGCAAGACCCTTGAGTGAGAAGGTGAATGGGATAGAAGAAACATTATTGCAATTCATGAAGGTGACCCAAACAAACTTCAAGTTCCAAGAAGCTTCTATAAAGAAGTTGGAAACACAAATTGGATAGTTGGCTGAGCAATTGTCCAGCAGAGAAGAGGGAAGGTTTCCAAGAGTACAATGGTCAATCCTAAGGAGCAATGTCAAGCAATTACTACAAGCAGTGGTGCTGTAGTGGCAAGCCCAAAAGCTGCAGAAAAGAAAGACAGTAATGAAACAGCAGAAAGGAGAATTGAGCAAGACCTGCAACAGAGAAATTTCAAATTATTAAAGAGAGATAATGCAGAGAAAAAGGTAAAAGCTCTTGCATATTTTGAGTGGAAGACAAAGAAACAACTTTTTGAAGAATCTTGCAAGCCTATAGACCCAGAAAAATACAAGAGGCTACCATATCCTCAAAAGGTTCAAAAACCAAAGCAAGAAGAACAATCTGAGAGGTTTCTTAGTGTCTTTAAGAAACTGCAGATTAATATACCTTTTGCAGAGGCATTAGAGCAGATGCCTTCATATGCAAAGTTCATGAAGGAGCTACTTTCCAGAAAAAGGAAGTTGGAGCATGATAAGACTGTACCTTTAACAGAAGAATGCAGTGCAATCCTCAAGAGGAAACTTTCTCAAAAACTAAAAGACCCTGGCTCATTCAACATCCCTTATGAAATAGGAAACTGCATAGTTGGAAGAGCACTATGTGATTTAGGGGTAAGCATCAACTTGATGCCATTTGCTGTTCTAAAAAACCTTGGCATAGAGGAAGTGAAACCCACTAATATAAAACTGCAGTTGGCTGATAGATCATACACTTATCCTTATGGTGTAGTTGAAGATTTGTTAGTTAAAATTGATAAGTTCATTTTTCCTGCAAATTTTGTAATTCTAGACATGGAGGTGGATGCTAATATTCCTTTGATCCTAGGAAGGCCATTTCTTACAACAGGGAGAGCATTAATATATGTGCAAAAAGGGGAACTTATGCTTCGAGTTCAAGATGAGAAGGTAGTATTTAATGTGTTTGAAGCTTTAAAATATCCAGTTGAAGATAATACTTGTATGAAGGTAGATATACTGGATGGTTTTATAACACAACACCCTATTAACGAATTTGATGAAGATGCTATGTTAAGGGAAATTATAGCTGCAGGAAATACAAATTTTGAGATTTATAAAGCAGAACAAATGATGGAAATTGAGCAGCAATTAGAAGCTTTGCCAATTCAAAAACCTGCAGAAAATTCAGTGAAGGAGGAGCTGAAAAAAGATGTTAAAGAAGAGAAAAAGCAGAAGCTAGAGCTAAAGCAGCTTCCCTCCCACTTGAGGTATGCATTCGTGGATGAGAACCATGAGAATCCAGTCATCATCAACAATGAGCTCAAGGAAGAACAAGAGGAAAAACTACTGCGAATCTTAAGAGAACACAAATCTGCAATCGGCTAGAGTATTACAGATCTGAAAGGTATAAATCCTTCATTTTGTAAGAACAAAATTTTATTTGAAGAGAATTTTAAGCCTGTTGTGTAGCCACAAAGGAGGTTGAATCCAGCCATGAAAGAGGTAGTTAAGAAAGAGGTCATAAAGCTGCTAGATGCAGGAATAATCTACTCAATTTCTGATAGCAATTGGGTGAGTCCAGTCCAAGTTATCCCAAAGAAAGGGGGCATGACTGTTGTAGCTAATGAAAAGAATGAACTCATCCCTACTAGGACTATGACTGGATGAAGAATGTTCATAGACTATAGGAAGTTAAATGATGCAACTAGAAAGGACCATTTTTCACTACCATTTGCCGACCAAATGTTGGAGAGGCTTGTTGGACATTTATTCTATTGTTTCCTTGATGGTTATTCAGGATACAACCAAATAGCAATGGATCCTTTGGATCAAGAGAGAATTGCATTTACATATCCATTTGGGGTCTTTGTATATAAGAGAATGCCTTTTGGTTTATGTAATGCCCCTGCCACTTTCTAAAGGTGCATGCTTTCTATTTTTTCTGACTTGGTAGAAAACATTATAGAGGTGTTCATGGATAACTTCTCTATTTTTTGTGATTCTTTTGATGATTGCTTGGCTAATCTATCCACTATTTTGCAGAGATGTCAAGATACTAACCTTGTGTTGAATTGGGAAAAGTGCCATTTTCTGGTACAAGAAGACATTGTTCTTGGTCACAAAATTTCAGAAAAAGGAATGGAAGTGGATCAAGCTAAGATAGAAGTCATTAGTAAATTGCCTCCACCTATCAATGTTAAGGGAGTTAGAAGTTTTTTAGGACATGCTGGCTTTTATAGAAGGTTCATAAAATATTTTTCCAAAATTGCTAAACCCCTGAGTAATTTACTTATAAAGGATGCTGATTTCATATTTGATGAAAATTGCTTGCATGTATTTTCTATTTTAAAAGAGAAAGTAATTTCTGCACCTATCCTTGCAAAACCAGATTGGAAATTTCCTTTTGAACTCATCTGTGATGCAAGTGATAGTGCAGTGGGTGCTGTTTTAGGATAGAGGAAAGATAGGAAATTGCATGTTATTTATTATTCAAGCAAAGTGTTAAATCCTGCATAAGTGAATTACACAACAATAGAAAAAGAGCTTCTAGCTATTGTATATGCTTTTGATAAGTTTAGATCATATTTAATGGGTTCGAAAATGATTGTATACAAGGGCCAGAACTGATGGTGTCTCCAAAGCTGCATCTTCCACCACTCCTAGAAGAAGATCTAGCAGAAATCTTTAAGCTAGGAATAATCCAGCAGCAAAGAGGGCCAGAACTGATGGTGTCTCAAGCTCCTCACCCATTGAAATTTCTGACCTATCTCAGCCAAGATCCCCTGCAACTTCACCTTCTTCACCAACTCAGACAAGATCCCTTGCACCTGCACCTTCCCCATCACCTCAGCCAAGAACAACAAGACCTTCAAGCTCCTCACCTACTGCAACACGTGATCCAAGGTTCAGGAGCATTGCTCACGAAAACTTCTTTAAAGCCAATATTTTGAGAAGAAAAATTATCCCGGATAGAGCTTTTCAAATCACTAGGGACAATTACCTAGAATATAAAGAAGAAATCCAAAAAAGAGGCTAGGAATTTTTCTATGCAGCAGCTGGCCTGGGTTGGAGGGAAATAACTCAGGAATTTTATGCAAATGCCATGAGGTTCAAGGGAAAGCAAATCCCTAAGTTCAGCTCGATGGTCAAAGGAATGAGGATTGATTTCTCACCTACAAACATCAATAGGGTGCTGGAAATTAACTCTGCACAACATTCTGCACAGCTGGACTTCAAATCATTTAAGGAGAGTCCAGACATTGACTTTGTGCAGATTCTAGAAAAGATTGGTAGACCAGGCACCACATGGGAGCTGAACCAAAGCCCTCCTCCAAAGTGTGGAGCATGTTCATTTTGAACTCATTCATGCTTGTCAAACACAGTTCCACATTGGCTGTCAAGAGGGTTGCATTGCTGTTTGCTATAGTCTCTGACATTTACATAAATGTGGGGAAAGTTATAAGTGACTGCATTTTGGGCATTCTAAAGACAAAAAGGGATTCCTTGGCTTTTCCCTCAGTCATCACTTTACTATGTGAGGATGTAGGAGTGAAATTTGGAGATTACCAAAAGAAGATCAGGGATGCACCTTCCATTACTGCAGCTATGATAAAAGAAATTTATGCTACTATCTCCTGCACTTCTACAACCCTCATTCCCTCCCAGTACAAGAAGGAGAAGCCTATGATGATGAAGGTGTTGTTAGCAATCTACACTAGCAAGTATACTAGCATTGCAGCAAGTGATAAGTAAATTTAAGATCCAAATATCGTCTCCACAGGGAATTTAGGTTCAAGTACCACTTCACAGAAAAATAACCATTTGAGCCATACGAATTTGGGAAGAGATTTGTATCATATAACAACACTAAACCAAAGCAATTAAAGATAAAGAACTTGTAAACAAACAGAGTATAAAATTGTAATGAAATGAAATAGCAATGAAGGATAGTTAGGAATTTATTTCACAAGAATATCAATATCAATCCAATTAAATCCTCTGAACATTCAAGCAATTGAATAATTGACAATCAGTTCACATATACCTAGCCAAAGGTTAATTCCTTAACTCATTGACCCTAACAATCCACTAAACCTCCCTAATCCCTTAGGTGAGATTCAATTTCAGGTTGCATTAAGAATTAGAACTATAAGATTGCAGAATTAGGTCTCCTTATCCCTAAGAAATCCCTAAACACTGGTTGCCAATTCAGATCGGAGCAAACAATCCAATTCCCATTGGTAAAGATTCCTCTTGATTAATCAAATGAATTTCCATTCAAAGATTGCATGAAAAGCAGAATTAACAACTCAATTAATCCAAGAACTTAAAGTTCAGAAGATAAAGTCGAATCAATACATCAATTCGAGTTCCATAAATCCCTAACTATGGGAAATTAAGCACACATTGCAACAAAAACAGAGAAAGAAGAAGAAGAAGATGAAGAAGAATGCAGAGCAGCCATGGCCACGAACTCCAATCCAATCCCTCTTCTTAAAGCTTCAAGCTTCGACCCCAATCTTCTCTCCACTCTCTCTCAACGACAATCTAACTAACAAAACAGAAAAATGAGCCAAAGATTCTGTTTTCGAGCTTCAATCATGTATATATAGAAACCCCAGTTCTGCGCGTTGTCACTTTTCTTCACAAGAGTAACCACGCAGAAGCTTTATGTAGTCTTGGCGTGTTCACTTTCAAGAGCAAGAGTAACCACGCACAACTTGCGTAGTTGAAGGCTTCTCCGGATCATTCACTTTTATTCATAATAGTGGCAACGCAGAGGTCAAAGGGCTGCGCGTGATCACTTTCGTGAGTAATAGTAATCACGCGCAAGCCGTCCCGATACAAGTGCCTCGGAACGCTCACTTTCGTTGGCGAAAGTGACAACGCGCAGCTCATCAGGAATGGAGTCTTCTCTGGAACGCTCACTTTCGTTGGCGAAAGTGATAACGCACACTGGCAACGCTCACTCTTGTAACTAAAAGTGATTACGCACAGGCTCCTCTTCTCCTTTAGGCTCGGAATGATCACTTTCGCTAACAATAGTGATCACGCCTGTGCCGCATCCCATAATTCTTGTATTTTGGAATCCAACATTGCCATTCTTCCTCTTCCTTTCCATTGATAATCCATTTCCATGACTTTTGCTCAGATTATTCCTTCAAAAACAAGATAAATTTCTTAAGAACTAAGCATAAATTCTACAAATATGAAAATAACTACAAATTGAAATAGAACTTTCAATCATTCTCTTTTTCCGAGTTTTTCTACTTTCTTCATATATTTTCCTTATGAAATGAGCTAGAATTATGCTAAAATATCAGTAAAAATATGGATTCATCACCACCCCAAACTTGAATTTTTGCTTGTCCTCAAGCAAATCAAACTAAACCAAGGGTAAGTTCCTCCATTTTCAATTTCAGTTCATAAACTGCTTATTTCAGATTTTTCTAATTTCTAATTCTCGTGTTTTCTCGCAAAATTTTCAATCAAGCTGTTCATCCAAATACTCATCATGATATTCCTACCGCATAATCATCATTGAGTAAGAATTGCTACCTAAGTTCATATATTTCATCAAAATTCATGTGAGTACAATTAATCAACATGATCACAGCTCACTTGGAAGTGTTTCTCTCATCACTCAACAGGTGTTTAGGTGCTGTTTTCACTCTAGATCATCAATTTCACCGCACCCTACCATATGCTTGCCCAATTTCTCCATCTCCTCTCGCTTAGTACAATTAATCACACATCTAGAGGACTTTTTCAGGTTATAACAAGGCTAAGGTTAGGGTAGGTATCAAAGAAAATGGAAAACAATACATGCTTTTTCAAAAGATCAGAAGCATTTTGAGTGATTTGTTTTAAAACTAGCGTGGATCTGCATTATTCCTCCTTAATTCTCTCACTTATACAAAGAAATTTAATTTTTCTGCAGCAGAGTTTTCATCTCTTTTCTTACTTTCAGTCACTATCTTCTTTTCTTTGATATTCTTTTTCTTTTTCTGCAGCACTTTGCTGCACTTCTTTTCTTTCGAACTCACATTTTTGTTCTTTTCACAGCTTTGCTTCATAAATTTTTCATTTTGCTGCAGCACTTTTGTTCTTTCTTTCTGGTTTGTTGAACTCAAACTTAGATATTTCCTACCCCAAACTTAGAACATTGCTTGTCCTCAAGCAATTAAAATCTGGATGCCACCCCAAACTTAGTTTTAAAACTCATTCTTGATTAAACTCATTATGCCTTTGATCTTTTGAATGGTAAAAATTGGTTTTTCAGCAAGGCTTATAATGAGGTAATTTCAAGAAAAGGGATATTAAGCTCAAAAGGGTGAACTAAGACATTCAATCATAAGGGAAGGCATTTTAGGCAAACTAAGTATATCAAACATGGCCTCTATCATGTGTGTGAGGACTGTAACATGCATATTCAATTTAAGAACAAGGGCAAGTTCTAGAGAATGCAGCCAATTATGATTAATCAAACAAGAAAAAGAATTAGACAGCTCAATTCTCACTAGGTATTTATAAGTGATCATGTGGGTTAATGAAAACACAATGCACTTTTCAGAAATCTATGCACCTAGTGGCAACTGCCTCATTTTTGAAAATACAAGTGTGATCTCATTTTGAGAATGGGAAAAACAACTTAAAAAAAAATTCACACAGAATTCACAAAATTGTCAATCATTTTTATTTGATTAACAGCCAGCAATTTATTATCTATTCTAGTATTTTGGTGTTTTTCAAAAGCAGTTCAGTGTAATGTGAAGCCAACACATGAACAAGAGGTAGAGAATGAAACCTCCCTTTCATGGTAGCTTGTGCAAGTGTCACCATCCAATGTGTCTGAGTGTTGTGTGTGTGACATTCTCTGCACAAAACACCAAAATTCCATCCATTAGCAAGTAAAAGGTAATTAATAAGAAAGCTAACATAAATGCAGAACAGATATGTGAAAATTAACCCAAATTGTACCAAATTGTAATTACAACCGAAAAAGTTTGAAACCTAACTACATCAATTTACAAAACTCCTAATGACAGAAAAATAAATTCCTAAACTAGTCTTCTTGGACATCCTCTTCATCAGAAATTTCATCTTCATCTTCTTCCTCATCCTCCTCATCTTCCTCTTCCTCCACCACTTCTTCAGTTGGCTGTGGAAATTGAGTCTTGTAGATTGGCAAGTCTTTAAAGACTGATGAGTGTAGACATTGAGCATTCTCGGCCAAATATGGTGTGTGATAAAGTTCATCTTTAGTCATTCCCATTTTCTGACCAATATTCATCAACACACATTCCACTAGCATAGTTCCTGCCTTCAAACTGCTGTGGAGCTCAGTTTGTCTTTCAGCCAATTGATTTTGCTTTTCAACCAAAAGATGTAGGATGTCCTTCATCTTCATTGGTTTCTCCTTTCTGAACTGGGTGGGGATAGGTGCAGCTGAAGTGCAGGAGGTAGTGGCATAGATTTCCTTTACCATTGAGACAGAGATAGAGGGAGCAGATCTGATTTTCTCTTGGTAGTCTCCAACTTCAACCCCTGCATCCTCACAAAGTAAAGTGATTAATGAGGGAAAGGCTAGTGAATCTCTTTTTGTTTTCAGAATATTTAAGATACATTCACTAATTACTTCCCCCACATCAATGTACATATCATTAACGATAGCAAACAATAATTCAGCCCTCTTTACTGCCAGGGTTGAACTATGCTTGACTGGCATGAAAGAGTTCAACAGAAAAGTACTCCAGACTTTAGCAAATGGTAACAGATTCTTGGTGGTGATACACTTGAGTTTCTGGGCGAGGTTCAGCTGCCAAGTTGTGCCTGGCTTTCCAATTCTGTGCAGGATTTCAATATAATGCTTATCTGGACTATTCTTAAAGTCAGTGAAGTCCATCTGCCCAGGTTGCCTTTCAGTGTAAATTTCCAACACTCGATTGATGTTGGCAGTAGTGAAATCCACCCTCATACCCTTGACCATTGTGTGAAATTTGGGAATTTGGTCTCCCTTGAACCGCATTGCATTTGCATAAAACTCCTGTGTAATTTCTCTCCAACCATTATCAGCCAAGGAGCAGAAGTTGTCCCATCCCCTTTTCTGAATTTCTTCGAGTACTCAAGGTAGTTTCCTTCAAAGCAATTTCAAAGGCTCTATCAGGGACAATCTTCCTCCTGAATATTTGCCTTGAAATAATTTTCGTGAGCAATACTCTGAACCTTGGATCATGATCGGTAGGGGTAGAGGTAGAAGGAGCATTTCTTCCGGTCTTTGAGGTGGTGAAGAGGTTGCATGTGTGGTTACTCTTGGCTTTGGAGGGTCAGCAATTTCAATGGGTGAGGACGGTGAGACACCAGCAGTTCTTGCTCTTTTTGTGGTTGGAGAATTCCTTGCTGTTCCAGCTTGCATATTCCCGATAGATCTCCTTCTTGGAGTGTTGTGGCGATTTAGCTTTGGTCTTCTTAGCAGTCTAACTGGTGTATTCAACGAAGTTCTGACCATTTTGAAACAGCTGCAAAAACAAGCAAGTAATTTGACAGTTTAAAATTCATGACACAAAATTGTGACATTATACATCTCTTTACTAGATAAATTCAATCAATCAATGTGCAGAATTCCAATTTGTCTTTTTACAATCAGTTGCTGTCATGAGAATTTTAATCATATAAACACACAAGCACTATTGCAAATTACTAAGCAATCACAGTCAAAATTGGTTAAACCTTTAAATTTGTAGTTGAGAGTGCACACTTTCAAAGCACATCAGGTTAGCACATAGATGCAAAAAGAATCACAATGTTCAACCAGATTTCAACTACTAATGGTTCCTAAAAGAAATTATCTTCTGACAGTAAAATTCCATCCAGAATATTGCCTATTGTTTCTTTGAATTACATACAATTAGAACAGTGCACTCATTCATTGTCATCAAAGACCAAATATCAGCTTAATGCAGGACCATTAGTATACTATCTGTACAATCAGGCAGTGCAATATACAACAGTAATTCGTTCCATACAACTCAGTTCAGACATCAACATTCAAATATTTCATGCAAAGAGTATTTTCGTTGATGGCAACTGGAATATTTCTATTTCTTTCAAAGTCATGTTTAGATTTTTCGCATAATGCAGATGTGAATATGTTATCAGAGGAGATTGAATGACTTTGAAAACCTATTCACAGTATTTAAAGGAAATTAAATCGAATACGCTCAAGATATTTCCCCATTTGCCATTTTTGATCTTTTTCCAGAGTTGCAGTGATGAATCCACTTTTTATTATATTTTTACTTGCCTTTTTTATGCTTTTTGATAGAAAAAAATGGACTTGGATAGTGAAAATAATATAGAAATCACATTTTGAATAAATATCATAGGTTTATTAATTTTTGGTTAATTTACATTTAATTACATAGATATAGATTGCAATTTTAATTATCTTGATGATTTTTGCAGAATGCCCAAGTTAAATTTGAGAAATCCTGGTCCTTAGATGGAAGTTGCCCCCAAAGTAGCCACTTTGAGGAGCAAAAGTGGCAACTCTAGAAGCTCCAGGGACGCCAATTTGGTTGCATGATGCGCGTGGTTACTATGGGCTCTCATAGTAGCTACGCGCATCCAAAGTAGTAACTTTGAAGAGCAAAAGTGGCAACTCCAGAAGCCCCTGACGCTGAATTTTTAAGCCTTCCTGCGCGTGGTTACTATGGGCTTTCATAGTAGCTACGCCCATCCAAAGTAGCTACTTTCAGCACAAAAAGTAGCAACTCTAGAGAAGCGGCATTCATTCCATCCTGCGCGTGGACACTTTGAAGGCCCAAAGTGGACACTTTGGTGACATGTCATCCACTATAAATAGATTTTAGGAATTAGGGTACGAGAGACTAGACAACTTTACACAATTTTTCTTTGCCAAATTAGGATATTTTCTTGCAACATTGGAGTCTTGGGTGACAGCCAAGGATCCTCTATAGGTTTTGATTTCCAATTTCTTTTTTTTTTATTGTTGTTGAATTTACCTTAATGATATTTACGTTCTTGCATTTCTCACTCTCATTCGTGAAGCCCATCCATATGGAGGGCTAAACTTTCTTGTAATTTCTAGTCAATGCATATGAATCTTGAATTCTTGGGATTAATTGCAATACAAATCTTTCTTTTCTTGAATTTATTAACCCCAATCTCTGAATGAAGTGGAATTTGCATAAAGGGAACATTGCTTAATGAACCCTAATTTACCTAACGAAATTCTAATTCAAAATTGCTTAATTTTGATTAATCCTTAAGATTGCTTAATCTTAGGGATAGAGATTGGAGCCCATTAAGATGCTTAATTTTAATTGGGATGTTAAAGTTAGTCTTCGCTTGTTAGATTAACTTAATTCAAGGGAAAGAAAGGGGATTATTGAATCATTTGAGAGAATAATGATAGAACTCATTGCTTGACTAGGAATTACTCATTTTAATTGATTGAATTTCACTAGTTTACACTTTGCTCTTGATTAAATTCTAGAAATTGACAAACCTCCCCCCCCCCCCAATTTACTTGCTTTAAAATATATGTTCACACTTGTTCGATGTTTGTTCTCAACCAAAAAAAAATTCCTTGGAGACGACCTAGGACAACACCCTAGTACTACATTCATTTCTTTGCATATTTGATGAGGATTAACGACAATCTTTTGCATGACGAATAGCTCAAATTTCGTTCCATCAAATTGGCGCCGTTGCCGGGGATTTATTGGTGCTGAACTTATGTTGAACGTGATTAGTGCTCTGTTTTTGTGTTTTTCATGTTAGTGTGTTTGTTTCATTTTGAGTTTTTGTGTGGTGTTGATAGTCATACGAATTTTATGGTCTGTTTCTGCATTATCATTGCATGATTTTCTGCATCATTCGCTTCATTCTAGTGCCGCAATTTTTCAATTACTCACTTTCGATTTTCTGCACTCATTTCACCGCATATTTCTCTGCTTTTTCTGCACTTTTTGCTGCATAATTCTGCAGAATTCTGCAGAATTGTTTCAAATTGTTCTTGTTATTTCATTTACTCAATTTGCTTTTAATCTAGTTAGTAGATATCTAGTGCATGACCCGATCAAACCCTGGGGATTTGTATCCATTAGACCAGGAGATTGATAGAACTTTTTATAGGAACCTTAGAACACATAGGGATCACTCGAACACTCGAACCACCATCATCTCCTACCGCATCTTTGCAATCTGTGACACCAATTTCTGTTTACTCTTCTACATTTTCACTTGACTCTAGTTTTGGAGCAATGGCGGTGACGAAAGGACTCTTAAGGAGCTAGCTGCACCGGATGTCACATACCAAACATTATGCATCCAATATCCAGATGTAGACGCTCCTTTTGTTTTGAAAACTGGATTAATTCACCTTCTACCTAAATTCCATGGTTTTGCAGGTGAAGACCCTCACAAACACTTGAAGGAATTTCATATTGTGTGTTCCACCATGAGACCTCAAGGTGTCCCAGAGGAGCATGTCAAATTAAAGGCCTTCCCTTTCTCATTAATGGACACTGCAAAGGACTGGTTATACTACCTTCCACCGGGATCAATAACGAGTTGGGACAACCTCAAAAGACTCTTTCTAGAGAAGTTTTTTCCGGCCTCCCGAGCTGCATCCATAAGAAAGGAGATTTGTGGAATTAGGCAACTAGAAAGAGAAACTCTCTATGAATACTGGGAAAGGTTTAAAAGACTATGTGCAAGCTGCCCCCACCACCAAATTAGCGATCAATTGCTGATCCAGTACTTCTATGAGGGATTACACCCAATGGATAGGAGTATTTGGTAGACAAGACCCCTGTGGCAGCCAGGAACCTGATAGAAAACATGGCTGCCAACTCCCAGCAATTTGCAACTAGACAGAATTCTTGTGTTACTAGAGGTGTGCATGAAGTTCAAGCTACAGAACCAAACAAATTGGAGCACAAGATTGATGAGCTAGCCTCCATGGTAAAGCAATTAGCTGCAATGCAAAAGAGTGTTGTCTCTGCAACACCTCCACCGCCGCCCAGCTACACTTTGTGGAATATGCTCACTGCAGATCATTATACGACAGCTGCCCCACATTGCAGAGTCGATACTCCCGAAGGTAACCCCTGTGCCTATGCCGCAAATATTTACACTAACAAATTTCCTTTTCAGCGACAGCAACAACCAAACCGGGATCTTTCTTCAAACCGATACAACCCAGGCTGGAGAAATCATCCAAACTTGAGGTGGGGAGGAAATTCCAACCAACAAAATCAGCAAAGCAACAATTACCAAGCTGGTCAAGGTAGGCCACATCAGCCACGCCAATGGAATGATCAACAACATGGGCAACAACCTCACCAACAAGCAGAAGCATCCCGATCCCAAGCCTCTTCTTGTCGAAGAATGAGCCATCATTGGAGGAGCTTGTGAAGCAAATGGCCATGAGCAACATTAATTTTCAACAGCGAACAGAGGCCAGTATCAGAACAATTGAGAACCAGGTGGGACAGTTGGCTTCCTCTATAAATCAAATTCAGTCCCAAGGTTCAGGCAACCTCCCAAAGACAGATCACAAACCCAAAGAATGTCGGTGCAATTACTCATGTCTGGGAAGGTAATGCAAGAGCACGAAATGCCTAGGGAGAAGGAGATCCCAAGCCCCTTGGTTGCTGAAAGGGAGGAAGAAAATGCACCCACCACTCAAGAAGTGGTAGAAGAAGCTGAAAGGGCAGTTCCACCACCTTTCCCTCAAAGGGTTATGATTGCCAAACCAAGTAAGAAAGCTGAGGAGAGTGACAAAGAAATCTTGGACACTTTCAGAAAAGTTGAGGTAAATATACCCTTGCTAGAGGCAATTAAACAAATACCCAAGTACGCCAAGTTCTTGAAAGATTTGTGTACACATAGAAGGCGTCTGAAGGGTAATGAGAGAGTCAACATGGGTAGGAATGTTTCTGCACTTTTTGAGAAACAGAGAACCACAATGCCTGAGAAGTGTAAAGACCCAGGAACATTTACTATTCCATGCACCGTTGGTAATAATAGGATAGACAATGCAATGTTAGATCTAGGAGCATCCATTAATGTTATGCCATTGTCTATTTTTTCTTCTCTATCCCTTGGTCCCTTGCAGCCCACAGGTGTAGTAATTCAGTTGGCCAATAGAAGCACAACACATCCAGCTGGACTTGTTGAAGATGTGTTAGTGAAGGTGGATGACCTCATATTCCCAGCTGACTTCTACATCCTTGACATGCAAGAAGAAGAGTCACTCAAAAATTCTGCACCGATCATTTTGGGAAGACCATTCTTGAAAACTGCAAGAACGAAGATTGATGTACATGCCGGTTCACTCACCATGGAATTTGGGGATAACATTGTGCGCTTCAACATATTGGATGCCATGAAACATCCGATTGAAGAACATTCTGTCTTCCATATTGATATATTTGATGCATTAGTGGATGAGAGCTGGACCGCAATTTTGAGAAACTCTTTTCTTAATTTTTCCCATTGTGTAGATGCTTTTGTTTGTGAATCATATGAAAACTCTTTGCATGATACTTATGTTGCAAATTCTGATTATTGGAATGAAAGCTCTGAAATTTTTAATGTTGATGAAGTTGATGATTCCATAGGGGTAGAATGTGAGGTATTGGATGTAGCAAATACAGTTGAATCTAACCCCTTTGATTTGAATGTTGCAGAAATTTTGTCAAATGAAAAGGCTAAATCACTTCCATCTATAGAGCAACCTCCCACATTAGAGTTAAAGCCTCTACCGGAGCATTTGAAATATGTCTATTTGGAACCAAATGAAAAGCTCCCAGTTATCATCTCCACCAAGCTTGACAGTGACCAAGAGGAGAAGTTGCTAGAAGTGATCAAAAAGCACAAAAGAGCCATTGGATGGACACTTGCTGATATACCAGGAATAAGCCCCTCCATGTGCATGCATAGAATTTTGTTGGAAGAGGATGCTAAACCGGTGAGACAACCTCAAAGGAGGGTGAATCCCATCATCCTAGATGTGGTGAAGAAGGAAGTCACCAAGTTGCTTCAAGCTGGGATCATATACCCAATCTCTGATAGCACTTGGGTTAGCCCTGTGCAAGTGGTCCCAAAGAAATCTGGACTTACAGTGGTCAGGAATGAGAAGAATGAAATGATACCCACCAGAGTCCAGAACAGCTGGAGAGTCTGCATAGACTACAGGCGGCTGAACCAAGCAACAAGGAAAGACCACTTCCCACTACCCTTCATTGATCAAATGCTTGAAAGATTAGCAGGTAAGTCCCATTATTGCTTTCTAGATGGTTACTCTGGTTATTTCCAAATATGTATTGCCCCTCAAGACCAGGAGAAAACCACATTTACATGCCCCTTTGGCACCTTCGCTTATCGAAGAATGCCTTTTGGCCTATGTAATGCTCCTGGCACCTTCCAGAGATGCATGTTGAGTATTTTTTCTGATTTAGTGGAACATTGCATAGAGGTCTTCATGGATGATTTCACAGTTTATGGCACATCCTTTCATGCATGTTTAGTCAATTTAGAAAAAGTCTTGAAAAGGTGTATTGAAACTAACCTTGTACTTAACTTTGAGAAATGCCATTTCATGGTAGAGCAGGGTGTAGTTCTTGGACACATAATCTCTGAAAAAGGAATTGAGGTTGATCCTGCTAAATTGGATGTTATTTCACAACTTCCTTACCCCTCATGCGTGAGGGAGATTCGTTCTTTTTTGGGCCATGCAGGATTTTACAGGAGGTTCATCCGTAATTTCTCAAAAATTGCAATTCCTCTTTCGAAGTTGCTGCAAAAAGATGTTGAATTCGACTTTGATGAGGACTGCAAGGAGGCTTTCAACGTCCTTAAAAAGCCTTAACCACCACACCAATTATCCAACCTCCAGATTGGTCAATACCCTTTGAGCTAATGTGTGATGCCTCAAATTATGCAGTGGGAGCTGTCCTTGCACAGCGGGTTGGTAAGGTCCCTCATGTCATCTATTATGCTTCTAGAACCTTAGACACTGCACAATCCAATTACACCACAACTGAAAAGGAATTGTTGGCCATCGTATTTGCATTAGATAAATTCAGATCATATCTGTTAGGATCAAAAGTTGTGGTGTTCACTGATCATTCTGCTTTGAAGTTTTTGCTAAAAAAGACAGATTCTAAACCCAGACTGATAAGGTGGATGCTCTTACTTCAAGAATTTGACTTGGAGATTAAAGATAGAAGTGGAGCACAAAATTTGGTAGCAGACCATTTAAGCAGAATAGAGGGAGTCCCTGAACTCATTCCCCTCAAGGATGATTTTCCTGACGAACAACTCTTAGCGTTGTGCACATCACATGTACCTTGGTATGCTGATTTGGTTAATTTTTTGGCTTCAGGAATTTTCCCTATAAATGCATCAAAAATTAAAAGGGACAAAATTAAGAGCGATGCCAAACATTATGTGTGGGATGACCCTTATTTATGGAAGTTCTGCAATGATCAAGTGATCAGAAGATGCGTCCCTGATGAGGAGATCCCATCTATATTGCAGTTTTGCCACAATTCGGTTGTGGGAGGACACCTTGGACCTCAAAGGACAGCAAGAAAGGTGTTGGACTCAGGATTTTACTGGCCCTCCATTTTTAAGGACTCTTGGCGAACATATTCGTTCGTGAGAACCGCCAGAGGTCAGCAGGAATAATCACCAAGAGACAGGAAATGCCTCAAAGACCCTATCCTATATTGTGACATCTTTGATGTCTGGGGTATTGACTTCATGGGTCCCTTTTCCTCCTCTTTTGGTTTCTTATACATTTTACTTGCTGTTGACTATGTTTCAAAATGGGTAGAAGCTAAAGCTACCAAGACTAATGATGCTAGAGTTGTTGCAGAATTTGTTCGCTCCAACCTATTTTGCAGGTTTGGCATCCCACGTGCCATCATTAGTGACCAAGGGAGTCATTTTTGCAACAAGACAATGGAGGTCCTACTGAGAAAATATGGAGTTCTGCACAAAGTTTCCACAGCCTACCACCCGCAAACGAATGGCCAAGCAGAACTTTCCAACAGAGAAATAAAGAAAATACTTGAAAGAGTTGTACAGCCCCACGTAAAAGATTGGAGCCGCAGAGCTAGATGACGCCTTGTGGGCACACAGGACTGCATTCAAAGCACCCTTAGGCATGTCTCCTTACAGAATAATCTTTGGCAAGGCTTGCCATTTACCAGTGGAGATAGAGCACAAGGCATATTGGGCAGTGAAGGCTTGTAATATGCACTATGACTCAACTGGAGAGCAAAGAAAACTTCAATTACAAGAGTTGGAAGAGTTACGTCTAGAGGCTTATGAAAATTCAAGAATTTATAAGGAGAGAACCAAGAGATACCATGACAAATTGATAGCCAGGAAGGAATTTTGTGTTGGTCAAAAGGTGCTCTTGTTCAACTCCCGCCTCAAATTCATGCCTGGAAAGCTTCGCTCAAGGTGGATTGGTCCATTTATAGTCACACAAGTGTTTCCTAATGGTGCAGTAGAAATCAAGAGCGAATCCACTACCAAATGTTTCACGGTGAATGGACATCGCCCGAAGCATTTTTTAGATAACTCGGTTCTGTGGAGGAGATTGAAGAGATGGATGTGTATTCTCCCATCATTCCCTCCAACCAAGACTCTTGCCATAAGTAAATCACCTTGCACGTCAAGCTAATGACGTTAAAGAAGCGCTCTGTGAGAGGCAACTCACAAGTGAATAAACAATTTTGTCTTTTCATCATTTCTCCTTTGCATTCTTTCAATTACATTTTTGTCTTCATTTGAGGTGTAATGAGCTAAGCAATTTCTGATATGCTTCAATTTTGTGTAAATAATTCTTTATGGATGCACCATTTTTGTAGGAATTCTAACAGAAGCACCATTTTGGGCACTCATTCTTGCTAGTTGCAATTCATCCTTCATGAAAGTGACCACTTTCGTAGACTATAGTGACTACTTTGGCTCAAGGTAAGCAAATCTTTCTCTGTAGTTCCCACTTTTAAAAGTGGGAGTAACCACTTTGGCGCCCAGAGGCTCAATCATTTGCGCGTGGGCACTTTGAAGCTTCAAAGTAGCCACGCGCACATCTCCACCAAAGATGCCTCTCTGGAGTTCCCACTTTGGAGCTCCAAAGTAGCCACGCGCAAAGGACATGCCACACACCTTCACTGTAGTTCCAACTTTGGAGCACCAAAGTGGCTACGCGCAAATTGGGACCAAAATTTTATCCTTTTGGGTGCTTCCACGTTCTTATTTGGAGTAGGCACGTACACCATTTTCACTCACACCTACTCACACCCAACCCATAGTAGGCACTAATTCCCTTCAAAGTGACCACGCTCACTATTTCACACACTCCTCCCACTTCACGACGCATTCACACCGCCCAACACTCAACACGCACCATTTTCACTCACACACACTTACACCCACTCACACCCATTCACACCCACTCCCACCTACTCACTCCTAGGCCCAAAACGCACCTTCCCTCCCCACACCCAAGGCTTCAAACAAGGTAATTCTCTCAATTTCTCTCCATTTATGGTTAGGGTTCATAGATTCCCCAATTTGGGGCTTTTCAATTTTACTTGTTTTTTCTTGAAATTGAGGTGTAATTCTTGTGTAATTGAGCATTCTTACTTGAATTAGAGAGGGTGAGGTCCCTAAACTACACCCAAAAGGGGCGTATTACTCCCATTCAAGTGGGCGTTCCCACTTTGAAGCTTCAAAGTAGCCACGCCCACTTCCTCTTTGCCATGACTCTCATTTGTTGTTTTTGTTATGCTTCCCTCCCTCATTTGTATGCTCTAAACATACCCATAATGCTATTAAACCTCTTGTTCATGTGTGATAATGCCTAAATTTGGTTCGTGCCTATTTCCATTTAGTTTTGACCCATCCATTGTGCTATTTTGCTTTGCAATTCCATGTCATTTTAATTTTGCTGCACTTGATTCTCATGCATATTATAAAATTAACCATGATTGTTGCTCTATCTGGGTGTTGATCATGTTTTTCGTGACTTTAATTTCACTAATTGCTGCATTATGATCCTTAAGCTTCAAAGCCTTAATAGTCATATTCTACTATCCATTGGATTGCTATACATAGTGTACGTATGTCACACCCTTCTTTGTGCTTAATCGCTCTTGTCTATACCATTTGAACTCTATGTTTGTAGGCTATGATTGCAATTGGTTGCCCTCTGGGTCATATGTAGCACTATACACCCTTTTGCACATAAATCACTTAAGATGATATGAAATTATTTTGCAGCCCCTGCACTATTCATTCACATATTCTCTCTTCTCTGCAGATAATGTCGAGCAATCCTAGAAGGAACACACCTAGAACCAAGAGGAGTAGGACAACTGAAGCCTCTTCATCTCAACCCCCTCCTACTCATGACCCAAGGTTTAGGTCCCCAGAGCATGAACAACATTTCAAAGAGAACATCCTGCGGCGCCAAATCGTCCAGGATAGGAATTTTGAAATCCAGCAGGGGACATTTCCACAATTTCAGGAGGAGATAGACAGACGTGGCTGGGGACTTTTCACCTCTTGTGCAGGCAATGGGTGGAAGGACATCACCCAGGAATTCTATGCTAATGCCCTGCGACTAGAAGATGACATTTACTCCAACCACCATCCAGAGGGTTTTAAACATCCCTCCTCTGCAGACGCAACCTGGCCAACTGGATTTCACTGCATTCTGCAAACAAAAGGAAAAGGATTACGAGCCTATACTTTAAGCAATCTGCATTGAAGGAGAAAATTGGGAATTTGATTGTAAAATGCAGCCCAAGAATCTGACCACTAAGCACCTTCTCCCTCCTGCCAAGGTGTGGAGTATCTTTGTTGTCAGCTCATTCATGCCAGTCATCCACACCTCCACCATTGCAAAGAAAGAGGCGTAACTCATCTATGCCATTCTCACTGGCATGCCCATCCATGTCGGGGAAGTCATCAGCAGTGCCATTTTGGAAGTCCTTAAAAGGAGTAGAGATTCTTTAGCTTTTCCTTCTCTAATCACTATGTTATGCCAGGATGCAGGTGTTGATTTTGGAGACTACCAGCAGAGAATTAGAGCACTTCCTCCCATTTCCACTGCCTTGGTAAAGGACCTATGTAAGCCAAAGAAGTCTTCAGACCCCGGTCTCACCTTACCACCCGAATACAAGAAGGAGACCCCTGCAACACTCAAGGAGCAACTGCAGCAAATAGCACAGAGGCAGTCTGCCATCCACTCTGGTCAAACCAAAGATGCTCCTCCTCATGGAGACCATGATGCTGAACATTGGCAAGAAGATGGGGATGACTTCAGACCAGATATATCAGGCCCACCGTTTCCCTGCCCCTTTCCTCCGAGCTGCTGTTCAGAATGACTTGCCCCCATTCAATCCCAACGCTCCCAGAGATGTCCACATCTCCAGTTCCTCAGAGGAAGCAGAAGAAGTAGAAGAAGATGAAGGCGCCACCTCATCCACCTCTGATGAAGATGCCATTTAGTCCACTTTTCTTGTTTCTTTTATTTCTCTGCTTGTACTTATTTTCTTTTATTTTCCCAAGTAATTAGGAACCACTTGTCCTTTTATTGTCTTTCCGTTCCTGCTTTTATGGTACTTCCCTTCAAACATTTATGTTATCTCCCTTTTCGTTCTTTTTCTGAACTCTTGTTATCATTGTGCAGAGATGCCCTCAGTTCCATCAAGAGGAGCATCATTTTACCCTGAACTTTGAATACACCATCTATAAAAGGGGGGTGAACTCTTTGTCTCTATTTTTGCATTTATTCGTAGCTTACTTCTTTCTGCCCCGTACTAGATAAAATACAAAAATATTTTCCTTATTTCATTTCTTCTATTTTACTTTTAATTTACTCCCCTGTTTTATAATTTTGCTTTTATGCTTTGATTGCATTTCCCATCCATCCCATACTCATTCTCATTTTTGTACATATTTTCGTTCCTAACATTTTGAACATATTTTCTTGTCGGGTGAATTGTGCTCTCATTTTGCAAGTTATTATCACTTTTACCATGGTAGTGAATTGGGCCTCTTACTTCTTTTTTCTGTGTGCATATTACATGTATTGTTGCATTCATCCTCTAGAACTTGCCTTGTTCCTTAATTCAATATGCATTGTGCAATTTTCCATCTAGATGATTGAGGCCTTCTTTGCACATACCTTTCCTCCCACCCTTGCACTTCACTTCCCTGTTCCCTACTTCTTGCTTTTGCCAAACTTAGTCAACAAATATATTCCCATTTCCTTAATAGAGGTATTTCTTTTGAGTTGCCTCAAGATTGAGTGCAAGAAACTAAGTTTGGGGTGTTGATTATGCTTGTAGTTGCTTGAGGACAAGCAATGTCTTAAGTTTGGGGTGGTGGACAGCATACATGTTCATAATACATGTCAAAAAAAAAAAAAATGATTGTCAAAGTCCTTGATATCACAAAAATATGAATGAATGAAAAAAAAAAAAAAAGAAAGAAAGAAAAATATAGCAAGGCATTTGAGTAGAAAAAGGATCTCCACACAAGGCAAATAAAAAATTTTAATATGGTGAAAGAATGCTTTAACCTCTTAAGTTACATCATTTAAGGCATTCCACTCTAGTTGTTGCACTAAATCACTCAAAAGAACTCCCTCTTCTTGAGTACCCACTTGAACCTGTCACTCTCCTTGGTTAAAATTTGAGCCTATCCTAACCCCATTTGTGACCAACAAAGCCCTCATGATAGGTGGTTCGTTGTATCTAGGCAAAGGAGATTGAGAATATGGGCAAGCCTATGGTAGGGTGAGGCTAAATGCATGGATTGAGGGAAAACACTTAGCCTAAAATGTTGTTGAGTGATAGTGAAACACCACCTTGTGAGATGGATAATTTCTTTGCATTATGTGAGTCACATGAAACCTTGCTTGATTCTTTTGTTTCAATTTAGTGGGACTTTGCATGGAATATTTGACATAAATATGATTCCTCTGTTGAATGAGTCTATGGTTGTGAAGATGTTGGAAATGCTAATTAAAGCATGAAGTTGAAATGAAAATTTCTAAAATTTTCCTTGGACAAATTCAACCCTCTTCATTTAAATTGTTTGAATTTTGATTTGCTTGAGGACAAGCAAAGGTTTAAGTTTGGGGTTGTGATGAATCCACTTTTTATTATATTTTTACTTGCCTTTTTTATGCTTTTTGATAGAAAAAAATGGACTTGGATAGTGAAAATAATATAGAAATCATATTTTGAATAAATATCATAGGTTTATTAATTTTTGGTTAATTTACATTTAATTACATAGATATAGATTGCAATTTTAATTATCTTGATGATTTTTGCAGAATGCCCAAGTTAAATTTGAGAAATCCTGGTCCTTAGATGGAAGTTGCCCCCAAAGTAGCCACTTTGAGGAGCAAAAGTGGCAACTCTAGAAGCTCCAGGGACGCCAATTTGGTTGCATGATGCGCGTGGTTACTATGGGCTCTCATAGTAGCTACGCGCATCCAAAGTAGTAACTTTGAAGAGCAAAAGTGGCAACTCCAGAAGCCCCTGACGCTGAATTTTTAAGCCTTCCTGCGCGTGGTTACTATGGGCTTTCATAGTAGCTACGCCCATCCAAAGTAGCTACTTTCAGCACAAAAAGTAGCAACTCCAGAGAAGCGGCATTCATTCCATCCTGCGCGTGGACACTTTGAAGGCCCAAAGTGGACACTTTGGTGACATGTCATCCACTATAAATAGATTTTAGGAATTAGGGTACGAGAGACTAGACAACTTTACACAATTTTTCTTTGCCAAATTAGGATATTTTCTTGCAACATTGGAGTCTTGGGTGACAGCCAAGGATCCTCTATAGGTTTTGATTTCCAATTTCTTTTTTTTTATTGTTGTTGAATTTACCTTAATGATATTTACGTTCTTGCATTTCTCACTCTCATTTGTGAAGCCCATCCATATGGAGGGCTAAACTTTCTTGTAATTTCTAGTCAATGCACATGAATCTTGAATTCTTGGGATTAATTGCAATACAAATCTTTCTTTTCTTGAATTTATTAACCCCAATCTCTGAATGAAGTGGAATTTGCATAAAGGGAACATTGCTTAATGAACCCTAATTTACCTAACGAAATTCTAATTCAAAATTGCTTAATTTTGATTAATCCTTAAGATTGCTTAATCTTAGGGATAGAGATTGGAGCCCATTAAGATGCTTAATTTTAATTGGGATGTTAAAGTTAGTCTTCGCTTGTTAGATTAACTTAATTCAAGGGAAAGAAAGGGGATTATTGAATCATTTGAGAGAATAATGATAGAACTCATTGCTTGACTAGGAATTACTCATTTTAATTGATTGAATTTCACTAGTTTACACTTTGCTCTTGATTAAAATCTGGAAATTGACAAACCTCCCCCCCAATTTACTTGCTTTAAAATATATGTTCACACTTGTTCGATGTTTGTTCTCAACCAAAAAAAATTCCTTGGAGACGACCTAGGACAACACCCTAGTACTACATTCATTTCTTTGCATATTTGATGAGGATTAACGACAATCTTTTGCATGACGAATAGCTCAAATTTCGTTCCATCATGCAGCAAAGAAAACCCTAAATACAATTTCAGAGAATGCAGAGAACGTACCTTGAGTTTCAAAAATGTGAATGACAGTGAAAAAGAGGGAGAAATTGCTTGCTGGTTGCTTCACGAAAGATTGAAAGTCAGAGAAATTTCAGAGGGAAATGAGATTTAGGTTTAAATGAATGTGAGCGTGGTTCCTTTATATTGAATCTGGGGTCACGCGTGTGCACGTGCCCACTTTTTAAGTGAAAAGTGAACGTTCCCTTATTAATAATATTCTGCGTTATCACTCTTGTCGAACAGAGTGAGTGTTCCGAAGAGCTTGGAAATTTTGAATGCAATGCGCGTTATCACTATTTCTGGGCAAAGTGATAACGCGCAAGCTTATTGCTTGAGCGTGGTTACTTTTATCAGTAAAAGGAGTAACGCGCTATGAAATATTCTATACTTACCTGCGCGTGATCACTCTTGACAAGGAAAGGAAGTGATCCAGAGAGTGTGTTTTTCTCATCTGCTTCTGCGTTATCACTCTCATCAGCGAGAGTGATTGTTTCAGAGGGGAAATCTCAGAATTCCATCTCTACGTGATTGCTTTCCTGCAAAAGAGTGATTCCTTTCATCAATCCAAGTTCTCCAAACTTTAATTGGCTCACTTAACAAATCATAATCATTCCGATACACACTCACCATATAAATACCTATTTCTCTCATCATGTTCACCTTTAATTACATATGCAACATTTATCCAAGGCTGAATTCTGCAGAATTTCTACTTAACATATTCACAATGCAATTCTGACTTTTCCATAACACATTATAGTATGAAGTCTAATTGCATTTATCAGATTCACTACAAATGACAGATTTAGCAGAATTTTATTGCAGAATTACAGAAATTTAACTAACATGATCAATGAAAATTCTAAAACAAAATAGGAAGCTTAAAATGGGTTAGAAAGTGGATGTTCCAGCAATTATAACAGTTCTTGCAGACCCTTTCAGCTTATGCTTAACCACATTTTTAGGCTCAAAGTGGAAGTTCCAAAGAAACGACCGGTTTCACTTTGTCAAAACAATTGCAAAACAACCAGAACTCAGATCATGCAGAAAAATAAAACTAAAAACCAGAAATTAACAAAATCTAAAGGGAAAGAAGTGTGAGTTGCCTCTCACAAAGCGCTTCTTTAATGTCACTAGCTTGACATTAGTTGTTTCTCACTCAAGAGGAACCAATTTCAAGCACACTTGGGCTTTCTCAAATTGACCTCCATGATAGATTTTTAGTCTTTGTCCATTCACCTTGAACTCTCTCCCATCCTTTGGATCTGCTATTAGTCTGACACCATATGGAAATACTTCTTTCACCACAAAAGGTCCAGACCACTTAGATTTTAATTTCCCTGGAAACAATCTCAACCTTGAATTAAAAAGCAAAAGCAGATCGCCCAGTGTTTTATATCTCTTTTAGAATAAACTTGTCATGTAGCTTCTTGGTCCTTTCCTTATACATTTTGGCATTTTCATATGCATTGAGTCTAAACTCGTCTAATTCATGCATTTGTAACAATCTTTTATTTCTGCACTAACTTGATCAAAATTCAACCATTTCACAGCCCAAAAGCTTTATGTTCTAGTTCCACCGGTAAATGGCAAGCTTTTCCATATACTAACCGATAAGGAGACATGCCAATTGGTGTCTTGAAAGCCGTTACGTATGCCCACAAAGCATCATCCACTTTCTTAGACCAGTCCTTCCTTGAACTACTAACTATTTTCTCCAAAATCTGTTTTATTTCTCTGTTGGAAACCTCCACTTGACCACTTGTTTGAGGGTGATAAGGTGTAGCTATTCTATGCTTTACTCCATACTTCTCTAGGACTGATTCTAGATATTTGTTGCAGAAATGGCTTCCTCCATCACTTATCAGAATTCTGGGCACTCCAAATCTTGAGAAAATGTTCTTTTTAATGAATGCAACAACAGTCTTAGCATCATTGGTTCTGGTAGGAATTGCTTCCACCCATTTCGAAACATAGTCCACTGCTACAAGCATGTACTCATTCAAGAATGAGGTAGGGAAAGGACCCATGAAGTCTATTCCCCACATGTCAAATAGTTCTACTTCAAGTATATTTTGTAATGGCATCTCATGTTTTCTAGATATATTCCCCATTCTTTGGCATCTATCACACCTTTCCACATAGTTCTTAGCATCTTTGAACAAAGTTGGCCAGAAAAGTCCAGATTGCAAAACTTTTGCTGCTGTTCTTGAACTTCCATGATGTCCTCCATATTCTGAACTGTGACAATGCCACAAAACATCTTGCTGCTCTTCCTCTGGTATACACCTTCTCAGCAATCCATCTATTCCAATTTTGAACAGCAGTGGATCTTCCCAAACATAATATTTGCTGTCATGGAAGAATTTTTTTCTCTGCTGCCAATTCATCCAATTTGGAACATGATGTGTAGCTTTAAAGTTGGCTATATCAGCAAACCAGGGCTGTGATTCAATCTTGAATAGGCTTTCATCTGGAAATTCTTCTTTAATTTGTTCCACTCCAAATGGTATGACTTCAAGTGGTAATCTTGACAAGTGGTCAGCAACACTGTTTTCTTTGCCTTTTTTGTCTTTGATCTCTAGCTCAAATTCTTGGAGGAGTAGAATCCATCTTAATAATCTGGGCTTTGCATCCTGCTTTGTCAAAAGATACTTAAGAGCAGCATGATCAGTGTATACAATTACTTTTGAACCCATTAAATATGATCTGAACTTATCAAAAGCATGTACAATGACTAAAAGTTCTTTTTCTCGTTGTTGTGTAATTCACTTGTGCAGGATTTAACACTTTGCTTGAATAATAGATAGCATGTAATTTCCTATCTTTCCTCTGTCCTAACACAGCACCCACTGCACTATCACTTGCATCACACATGAGTTCAAAAGGTAGTGTCCAATCTGGTTTTGCAAGAATAGGTGCAGAAATCAGCTTCTCTTTTAGAACAGAAAATGCATGCAAACAATTATCATCAAATATGAAATCTGCATCTTTTACAAGTAAATTACTCAAGGGTTTAGCAATCTTGGAAAAATCCTTTATGAATCTTCTATAAAAACCAGCATGTCCTAAAAAACTTCTAACACCTTTAACATTGATAGGTGGAGGCAATTTATTAATGACTTCTATTTTAGCTTGGTCCACCTCCATTCCTTTCTCTGAAATTTTGTGACCAAGGACAATGCCTTCTTGTACCATGAAATGGCACTTTTCCCAATTTAACACAAGATTAGTGTCTTGACATCTCTGCAAAACAGTGGATAGATTAGTTAAACAATCATCAAAAGAATCACCAAAAACAGAGAAATCATCCATGAATACTTCTATGATGTCTTCTACCAAATCAGAAAAATGGAAAGCATGCATCTTTGGAAAGTAGCAGGGGCATTACATAAACCAAATGGCATTCTCCTGTATGCAAAGACTCCAAATGGACATGTAAATGCAGTTTTCTCTTGATCTAAAGGATCTACAGCTATTTGATTATATCCTGAATACCCATCAAGAAAACAATAAAATGAATGTCCAGCAAGTCTTTCTAACATTTGATCGGCAAATGGTAGTGGGAAATGATCTTTTCTGGTTGCATCATTTAATTTTCTATAGTCTATGCACATTCTCCATCCAGTCACAGTCCTAGTAGGAACAAGTTCATTCTTTTCATTAGGTACCACTGTCATACCACCTTTCTTTGGAACAACTTGGACTGGACTTACCCAATTGCTGTCAGAAATTGGGTATATTATTCCTGCATCTAACAGTTTTATAACCTCTTTTTTTACTACCTCTTTCATGGCTGGATTTAACCTCCTTTGTGGCTGCACAACAGGTTTGAAATTCTCTTCAAATAAAATTCCGTGCTTACAAAATGAAGGATTTATACCTTTCAGGTCTGCAATACTCCATCCAATTGCAGATTTGTGTTTTCTCAAAATTCTGAGCAATTTTTCCTCTTGTTCTTCCTTAAGTTCATTATTGATGATAACTGGATTTTCATGTTTCTCATCCGTAAATGCATACCTCGGGTGTGAAGGAAGTTGTTTCAGTTCTAGCCTTTGCTTTTCCTCTTCTTTATTATCCTTTTCTAGCTTCTCCTTCACTTGAATTTTCTCTGATTTTCGAATTGGCAGAGCTTCTAGTTCTCGCTGCACTTCCATCTTGTATTCCCCATGCGAAGTTCAGATTTATTGCTCCTTGCAGATATTATTTCTTCTAACACCGCAAGTTCATCAGTTTCATTAATATGGTGTTGTGTAATGAAAGCATCCAGTATATCTACCTTCATACATGTGCTATCTTCAATTGGATATTTTAAAGCTTCAAACACATTAAATACTACCTTCTCATCTTGAACTCGAAGCATAAGTTCACCTTTCTGCACATCTATTAAAGCTCTCCCTGTTGCAAGAAATGGCCTCCCTAGGATCAAAGGAATGTTAGAATCCACCTCCATGTCCAGAATTACAAAATCTGCAGGAAAAATGAACTTGTCAACTTTAACTAATAAATCTTCAACAACTCCATATGGATAAGTGTATGATCTATCGGCTAGGCTGCAGTGTAATGTTGGTGGGCTTCACTTCCTCTATGCCAAGTTTCAGAACAGCCAATGGCATCAGATTTATACTTGCTCCCAAGTCACACAATGCTCTTCCCACGGTGCAGTTTCCTATTTCACAAGGAATGCTAAATGATCCAGGATCTTTCAGCTTTTGAGGAAGTTTTCTCTTGAGAATGGCACGCACTCCTCTGTCAAAGGTACTTGTTTTATCATGCTCTAGCTTTCTTTTTCTAGAAAGTAGTTCTTTCATAAACTTTGCATATGAGGGCATTTGCTCCAAAGCTTCTGCAAAAGGAATGTTAATTTGTAATTTCTTAAAGACATTCATAAACCTTTCAAATTGTTCCTCTTGTTTAGGATTTTGGACTCTTTGAGGATAGGGCAGCCTCTTGTATTTTTCTGGGTCTATTGGCTTACAAGCTTCCTCAAAGAGTTGCTTTTTGGTTTTCCTTTCAGAATTCATAGGAACATCTACTTTTTCTTCGAATGGTCTTTCATCAATAGCTTAAAATTTCCTTGCTGCAGATCTTGTTCAATATTTCTTTCTGTGCATGCATTCACTTTCTTTCTGCTGGTTTAGGGCTTGCAACTACAGCTCCACTCCTTGTAGTTATGGCTTGACATTGCTCTTTAGGATTGATTCTGTATTGCTTGGAAATCTTCCTTCATCCCCGCTAGATAATTGTTCAGCTAATTGTCCGATCTGTGTCTCTAGTTTCTTCATGGAGGCTTCTTGGTTTTTGAAGCTTGTTTGAGTCACCTTCATGAATTGCAGCATAGTCTCTTCCATCTCGGTCAACTTCTCATTCATAGGTCTGGAAAATTTTTGATTTCCTTGAGATTGAGTGGATGAATTCCTCTGAAAATAAGGCTGTTGTGTTGCTGGACCTGCATTAGAAAAAGGCAAATTTGAGTTAGAATTCTTTGCAGCAGAATATTGATTATTCCAATTAGAATACTGCTGAGTTCTATTATTTGAAAATTGAAATCCAGGGGGATATGATGGCTGTTGTCTCTGAAAATTATTCATATAATTCACTTGCTCTTGTGGTTCACTTGTGGATGCCTCACATGCACCATTTGCATGGTTTCCTCCACAAAAATCACAACTTAGCTGACTGGTAGCCATACTCCCTGTTTGCAGATTGTTGATTTGTTGTGTTAAGGCAGCTAATTGTTCTGAAAACATTTGATTTTGTAGCTGATTTTGTGCAAGAAAAGTTTCCAGAACCTTAGCTTCATGACCAGAATTTCTTCCTTGATTCCTTGAGCTTGAATTCTGATACATTGAAGATGCCATCATGTCAATAATCCTTTGAGCTTCTTCTAAGGACTTTGTATTTAATGAACCTCCCGCAGCAGCATCAACCATTGTTCTTGTTCTGCATTCATTCCATTATAAAAGTTTCCAATTGCATCCAATCTGGAATACAATGATGTGGACACCTCCTAAGCAATTCTTTATATCTTTCCCAAGCTTCATACAATGATTCTCCATCTTGCTGCACAAAGGATGTAATTTCTCCTCTCAACTTAGCAGCTTTGGATGGAGGGAAGTACTTAGTTAAAAACTTATTCACAAGTTCTGTCCAGGTTGTGATACTTCCTTGTGGTTGAGCTTGTAACCAGCATTTTGCTCTATCTCTCAAGGAAAAAGGAAATAGTCTTAATCGATAGCTTCTTCACTAACTCCATTCATTCTTATAGTGTCACATAGCTGCAGAAAATTTGAAATATGCAGGTTAGGATCATCAGAATTTCCTCCAGAAAACTGATCCTGTTGGACTAAATGTAATAGGGCAGGTTTAATCTCAAAATGATTGGCTTGAATAGTTGGCCTAATTATAGAAGAGTTAAAACCTTGCATGTTAGGAATTGCATAGTCCCCTAATGTTCTAATTCTATTTTGTTCTGCCATATCTATTTCTGAATTTAGTTGTCTCAAAGATGTAGGTGTTCTGTTTACTCTAGGATTGTTCTGAAATTCTGGAGAATGGACAGCTTCTAATTCACTATCACTCCCTATGACTTTTTCTACTCTAGATTCTTTTCTCAATCTCCTTAAAGTTATGTCTATGTCAGGATCAAAGACTAGAGTTGATTTGTTTTTGTTTTTGCCACGCATATACAAATCAAAATGAAACAAAAGTAAACTACAAGTAAGTATTCAGAACTGCACCACAAAAATTATGCAACAAATATCAGTAAAAGTAATTAAAACACAAGTTTGAAAGCTGCAGAATTACGCAGAATGGACAAAATGTCTAACTACAGACTAATACTACAGAAATTCAGAGAAACAAAATACTCAATCTAGCTATTCTTATGTTACTAATGATATTGAAACTCAAATTCCCCGCAACGGCGCCAAAAACTTGTTGTTAGCAATCTACACTAGCAAGTATACTAGCATTGCAGCAAGTGATAAGTAAATTTAAGATCCAAATATCGTCTCCACAGGGAATTTAGGTTCAAGTACCACTTCACAGAAAAATAACCATTTGAGCCATACGAATTTGGGAAGAGATTTGTATCATATAACAACACTAAACCAAAGCAATTAAAGATAAAGAACTTGTAGACAAACAGAGTATAAAATTGTAATGAAATGAAATAGCAATGAAGGATAGTTAGGAATTTATTTCACAAGAATATCAATATCAATCCAATTAAATCCTCTGAACATTCAAGCAATTGAATAATTGACAATCAGTTCACATATACCTAGCCAAAGGTTAATTCCTTAACTCATTGACCCTAACAATCCACTAAACCTCCCTAATCCCTTAGGTGAGATTCAATTTCAGGTTGCATTAAGAATTAGAACTATAAGATTGCAGAATTAGGTCTCCTTATCCCTAAGAAATCCCTAAACACTGGTTGCCAATTCAGATCGGAGCAAACAATCCAATTCCCATTGGTAAAGATTCCTCTTGATTAATCAAATGAATTTCCATTCAAAGATTGCATGAAAAGCAGAATTAACAACTCAATTAATCCAAGAACTTAAAGTTCAGAAGATAAAGTCGAATCAATACATCAATTCGAGTTCCATAAATCCCTAACTATGGGAAATTAAGCACACATTGCAACAAAAACAGAGAAAGAAGAAGAAGAAGATGAAGAAGAATGCAGAGCAGCCATGGCCACGAACTCCAATCCAATCCCTCTTCTTGGAGCTTCAAGCTTCGACCCCAATCTTCTCTCCACTCTCTCTCAACGACAATCTAACTAACAAAACAGAAAAATGAGCCAAAGATTCTGTTTTCGCGCTTCAATCATGTATATATAGAAACCCCGGTTAACGCGTTGTCACTTTTCTTCACAAGAGTAACCACGCAGAAGCTTTATGTAGTGCGCGTGTTCACTTTCAAGAGCAAGAGTAACCACGCGCAACTTGCAGACTTGAAGGCTTCTCTGGATCATTCACTTTTATTCATAATAGTGGCAACGCAGGAGGTCAAAGGGCTGCGCGTGATCACTTTTGTGAGTAATAGTAATCACGCGCAAGCTGTCCTGATACAAGTGCCTTTGGAACGCTCACTTTCGTTGGCGAAAGTGACAACGCGCAGCTCATCAGGAATGGAGTCTTCTCTGGAACGCTCACTTTCGTTGGCGAAAGTGATAACGCACACTGGCAACGCTCACTCTTGTAACTAAAAGTGATTACGCACAGGCTCCTCTTCTCCTTTAGGCTCTGGAATGATCACTTTCGCTAACAATAGTGATCACGCCTGTGCCGCATCCCATAATTCTTGTATTTTGGAATCCAACATTGCCATTCTTCCTCTTCCTTTCCATTGATAATCCATTTCCATGACTTTTGCTCAGATTATTCCTTCAAAAACAAGATAAATTTCTTAAGAACTAAGCATAAATTCTACAAATGTGAAAATAACTACAAATTGAAATAGAACTTTCAATCATTCTCTTTTTCTGAGTTTTTCTACTTTCTTCATATATTTTCCTTATGAAATGAGCTAGAATTATGCTAAAATATCAGTAAAAATATGGATTCATCAGAAGGATACCTTGAAGCTATTAGCCAAAGGGAAAAATCAATTGGCAGAAAGGCAAAATGAGCTTCACAATAGCATAAAGGCTGGAGTTATGCTGATGGAGTGCATAATGCTGAAAATTGGTTAGAAATTGGGAATGACCAAAGATGAAATGTATCACACTTCTAATTTGGCAGAGAATGCTCAGTGCCTTCGCTCCTCTGTGTTCAAGAATATGCCAATCTACAGAACCCATTTTCCTCAGCCAACATTTGAAGAAGTAGTGGAGGAGGAAGATGAAGAAGAGAAAGGTTCTGAAAAAGAAACTTCAGGGGATGAAGATGGTGTAGAAGAGTATAATAAGAGTTTTATTTTTTATTGTTTTTCTTTTAATTTAGTATATAGTTTTAAAAGTTTGTAAATTCAGTAGTTGTTCAGAACAATTTTTAATGTTTTTAGTTGTAATGACAATCACTTTCTGTTCAGTTTTATAATTCTGCAGTTTTAATCCCTTTTGTTCCTGATCATTGATGGAATTTTGGTATTTTGTGCAGAGAATGTCACACACACATCACTCACACACAATGGATGATGACACTTGCACAAGCTGCAATGAAAGGAGGGTTTTATTCCTTACCTCTTGATTCATGTGTTAGCTACACAAAACACTAAAAACTTACTGATAATAGTATAGAATATGAGCTGTTTTTCTACAAATTGACTGCAAGATGTTCGATAGTTCTGTGAATTCTGTTTGAATTTTTTTTAAGTTGTTTTTCCCATTCTCAACATGAGATTACACTCGTATTTTCAAAAATGAGGCAGTCTTGCCACTAGGTGCATATAAATCTGAAAAGAGAAATGTGATTTCATTGATTAACATGTCACTTACACAACCTAAGTGAGATTTGAGCTGCATGCTTCTTTTTCTTGTGTGATTAATCAGAATTTGCTGCATTCTCTAGAACTTGCCTTTGTTCTTAATTGAATATGCATGTTTACAATTTTCACACATATGATGGAGGCCATGTTTTGATATACGTAGTCAGCCTAAATGCCTTCCCTTATGCTTGAATGCCCTAGTTTACCCCTTTGAGCTTAATATTCCTTTTCTTGAATTAACTTCATTACAAGCCCTGCGGAAAAACCAATTTTACCATTCAATTAATCAGAGGCATAGTGAGTTTAATCAAGAATGAGCTTTAAAACTAAGTTTAGGGTAACATCCATATTATGTTGCTCTAGGACAAGCAAATTTATAAGTTTGGGGTAGGGGAATACCAAGCTATCTAAGTTTGAGTTCAAAAAGTCAGAAAGTAAGAATAAAAGTGTTGCAAAAAAATAAAGAAATTATGCAGCAAAACTGGCTGCAGAAAATTGTGGAAAGAGAAAAACATGAGTTCAAAAACAGAAATTGAGTTGAAAAGAGCAAAATGGAGTTTAAATTCGCAACAAACTGTTGCAGAGAAAAAGAAAAGAAAAATAAAAATGAAAATTCTGCTGCACAAAAACAAGTTGTTTGTTGCATAATTGAGAAAGTTAGTGAGAAACGAGGCAAAACCAGACTAGTTTTAAAGTCATTCACTCAAAATGCCTCTGATCTTTTGAAATTGCATTTGCTTCCAATTTTGTTCAGTATCTACCTTAACCTAAGCCCTATTATAACCTGCAAAAAGCCCTCTAGATGTGTGATTAACTATACTAAGCAGAGGAGATGGAGAAATTAGGCAAGCATATGGTAGAGTGTAGTTGAATTGATGATTCAGAGAGAAAACAGCACCCAAACACTGTTGAGTGATGAGAGAAACACTTCCATGTGAGCTGTGATCATGTTGATTAATTTTACTCACATGAATTTTGATGAAATATATGAACTTAGATAGTAATTCTTACTGATAACCACGTCGTAATGGTATCAAACAAACTAGATTTTCTTAAAAATTTTGCAATAAAAGGAGTAAACCTAGGTCATTTCACAAGGACATAAGATACATTCTATTTTTGGTTCCATCATGTAATTTCAGATTAGCTTAGGGTTGTTTTGAATTAAATTGTAAACAGCAAAAAAGAAAAGAACAAAGAATAATTACAACGAAACGGAATATGAAATTCAACAAAATCAAGATCTCAATAACTACAACACAATTCTCATTGTTACATGAATACAATTCCAACGAATTTCCAATCAACACTAATTCAATATGACATTAATAACCCAAAATCTAAATCTAGATTATGAATTCCATCAAAACAAGAACTGCAATCGCAAATCCAATGCTCTAACGAAATTCAGAACAATTAATTTATTGAATTAGGTGAATTCATTTATTTTAAATATGAAATTCTCATTCTCTATTTAGAATGCAAACGAAAAATCAATATCATGAAAAATGTAATTATCCTAATCAGAAAAGGGGAGGAAGAGCGAGAATTCGATAGAACCTAACCCGAAACTCAAATGCAATGTTGTTCTTGAAACCTTGAACCGATTGATGGATTAGCCTTGCTTCATGATCATGCTTGCTTCGGCCAAAACCAGAAAATATGAAAAAATGGAAGGTAGCGAGACGAAAATAAAGGAAAGAATTTAAAATAAAGACTTTTTGAATTCTGAAAAATTGTGGGAAAGGAAAAACAAGGATTCGTACATGGATTCATAACCTCTATTTAAAGACAAAATAATTGTGCTTAATTAAGGTACAACTCCATAATGAGTTTCCTAAACACCTAACTAAGTAAAAGACATAATAATTGGGCTTAATTAAGACCCAACTCCCTAACTAAGTAAAATCAACAATACAATCAAATTCTGAAAATTTTAATGCAGGGCCGCAACATTGTGACGCAATTTTGGACCTGAAGATGCTCGAACTGGGCTTTTCCCCCAACAGAGAAGTTGTAGATCTCTGTCGTATCTTTCCAAGGACACCAATTTGGCCCAATTCCGAGTAGTGTAGCTCCAGATATGGTCTTTGCAAGAAACTGTGTCAAAATAAGAAATTATGGCGGCAATTAGGAAAGATTTATATTTAAATCCTAAATTACTTACCAACACAAATCTAAACTAACACATCAAAATAATGCACTAATGAAGCTCAATTAAATCAAAAACATGGAAAAAAAGATGTACTAAAATATGACTATCAAATACCCCCACACTTAATCCTTTGCACTTCGAGGCAAAATTTTCTAATGAATTTCCAATGCAAAGAATAAAGAAAGAGAACAAGCATTTCTAGAATCAAGGCAACAAACAATCAATGAGACACAAATGACATTAAAAGTAAGCAAGAAGGAAGGTTAAAATAAAGAAAGATTCGAAAATGATAGAACCTCACAGGATAGTGTATAGCTCTCAACTCTAAAATATTTTCGGCTAGTATTTATACTCAACACAATATGAAAACTAGCACAATCAAGCTTTGACAAGTTTCTAATTTTCACAACGTGAAACACATGCTATTAAAGATCAAAAGAACTTTTATTTTGCTTGTAATGTGGCCAAGGTAAAGGTTAGATGGAAAAGACATTTAGGCTTAAACAACCAAAGAGAAAAAAGGAGCAATGAGGAATAAGTTTAAATAAGCAAAAAGATTACCCCTAGAAAAATCTCTTAACCCCAGTTTTCCACACACACACACACACACACACACACACACACACACACACACACACACACACACATATATATATATATTTTATATATATATACTTTTTTTTTTCTTTTGCTTGCTTTTCTTTCTTTCTTTCTTCTTTTTTTTTTTTAAAATACCAAACAACTCAATATCCACAATATAGAAGTATTTCCTAGAGGCACCCCCACACTTATTAAAGACCCATTCCTAAAACAATTCCAAAGCTCCTATAATCCCTAAGGTTATGGAACATCATGGTTTTTCACTATATGGCTTATAATGAGCTAAAATCAAGGAAGGGTTATAAAGGCCCAAAGGGGGTAAACAAGAGGAATCAATGTAAGGTAAGTCAATTTGGAAAAGTAGCTACAATTTGAAGAAAGGCTTAAATCATATCAATAATGCATGTGACAAGAAGCTTCAAAAAGATACAAGGCAAAACCAAAGGTAATCTAGCAACATGAGTGAAATCACACAAGAAAGAAGTAAAATATGCTCAAAATTCTCACAAGGTTCATATTCTATCATTAATGAATCAAACTCAAATTTTTCAAGCAACTTGGTCAACTAAAAATGTAAAAAATGACTCATATCAAGTATTGCAACCAATCAACTAAAAATAGTGTAACAACTTTCAATTCCTACATCTAGAAATAAAAAAGAAAGGATGAAAACTCCAACAAAACATCATCAAAACAGAAAAATAGAAGCACAAAAACAACAAAAATTCAATACATAAAACTGCAAAATTTGAAAAACAGCAGAAAACAGAAAACAAAAACTACAGCAGAAAATGAAAAATAGAAAACAAAAACTGCAGCAGAAAACAAAAAATAGAAAACAAAAAACAGAAAATGAAAACTGCAGCAGAAAACAAAAAACTTTAGAAAATGAAAACTTGTAGAAAATGAAAACAGCAACACAATTTTTCATGCAACTCCCCCCACACTTAAAAGTTACATTGTCCTCAATGCTACTGGTGACTTCATTCTTAATTTCAACTACACCATGGGAAAACACATTAGTAACAACAAAAGGACCATTCCATCTAGATCTAAGTTTACCGGCTATAAGTTTTAGGCAGGAATTGAACAAAAGCACGTGTTGGCCCACTTTGAACTCCTTTCTCAAAATATGTCTATCATGAAAGCGTTTGACTTTTTCCTTGTATATTTTTGAGTTCTCATAGGCTTCCAAATGAAGCTCCTCAAGTTGTTGTAATTGAAGCTTCCTTTCCATACCTACTTGTTCAATCCCCAAGTTACAATGTCTTACCGCCCAATATGCTCTATGCTCAATCTCAACAGGAAGATGACATGCTTTACCAAACACAATCCTATAAGGAGACATCTCAATCGGTGTTCGGTAAGCCATCCTATGAGCCCAAAGAGCATCCTCCAAAAATTTGCTCCAATCTTTTCTATTGGAGTGTACTATCTTCTGAAAAATCTGCTTGATTTCCCTGTTAAAAAGCATGGCCTGCCCATTAGTTTGGGGATGATAAGCTGTAGACACTCGATGCACAACCCCATACTTATGAAGCAAAGCCTGCATGCTTCTATTGCAGAAATGGCTTCCCCTATCACTGATAATGGCTTTAGGCACACCAAACCTGCAAAAAATGTTAGATCTAACAAAATCCACAACAACTTTAGAATCATTAGTTTTGGTGGCCTTAGCCTCCACCCATTTGGAAACACAATCTACAGCTAGTAAAATAAATGTGTAACCAAAAGATACAGGAAATGGACCCATAAAATCAATACCCCAAACATCAAAAACCTCACAGAAAATGATCAGCTGCTGGGGCATCTCATGTCTCTGTGTAATGGCCATCCCTACTCTCTCACACTGCTCACAGGTGCTGGAGATTTGATATGCATATCTAAAAATGGTAGGCCAGTAAAACCCACTCTCCAACACCTTCCTAGCTATCCTATATGATCCATAATGTCCTCCAACAGATGAACTATGACAAAATTGAAGCACATAATGGATCTCCTAATCTGGAATGCACCTTCGAATCGCTTGGTCGCTGCAAAATATGCATAGATAAGGGTCATCCCAAACATAGTATTTAGCCTCACTTTTTAGTTTGGCTATCTGTGCTTTAGACGCATCTGTAGGAAAGACACCTGCAACCAGGTAATTCACAATATCAGCAAACCAAGGAGTAATATCATGTAACTGCATCAACTGCTTCTTAGGAAAATCATCTTTAATCGGAAAGGGATCAACATTCGCCCCTTCAATCCTACTCAAGTGATCTGCTACCAAATTCTCTGCACCACTCCTATCTCTGATCTCAATATCAAACTCCTAAAGGAGAAACATCCATCTGATCAATTTGGGTTTAGCATCGGGCTTCTTTAACAGGAATTTCAAAGCTGCATGGTCAGAATATACAATAATCCTAGAGCCTAGCAAATATGAATGAAATTTATCTAAAGCAAATACAATCGCTAGAAGCTCTTTTTCAGTAGTGGTGTAATTAACTTGAGCTGCATCCAATGTGCGAGAAGCATAAGCTATTACATGAGAAAGCCTCCCAACCCGCTGAGCTAGAATAGCTCCAAGTGCAAAGTTGGATGCGTCGCACATGAGCTCGAAAGGAAGCTCCCAATTAGGTGGCTGAACAATAGGTGTGGTGGTAAGCCGTTGCTTCAGCTCCTGAAAAGCTAGCTGACAAGGCTGATCGAAAACAAACTCTACCTCTTTCTACAGAAGCTTGGACAATGGTAGTGCAATCTTGCTGAAGTCCTGTATAAATCTCCTGTAAAAACCTGTATGTCCAAGGAAGGAACGCACTTCTCGCACAGAAGTGGGGTAAGGTAAAGAAGCAATGATATCAATTTTAGCCTTATCAACCTGAATACCCTGACTGGAGACTAAGTGATCTAAGACTATACCCTCTGTGACCAAAAAATGACACTTCTCAAAATTTAACACAAGGTTAGTTTGGATGCACCTATGTAACACCTTAGATAAATTCTCTAGGCATGCATCAAATGAAGAACCATAGATAGTAAAATCATCCATTAACACCTCTATGCAACTCTGCAAAAGGTCAGAAAATATACTCACCATACACCTCTGAAAGGTGCCTGGAGCGTTGCACAAACTAAATGGCATCCTGGTGTAAGCAAATGTGCCAAATGGGCAGGTGAATATGGTCTTGTGTTGGTCCTCTAGTGCAATATGAACCTGTATGTATCCAGAAAATCCATCTAAAAAGCAGTAATTGGATACCTGTCAGCCTCTCCAAAACCTAATCGATGAATGGAAGAGGGAAATGATCCTTGCGAGTAGCCTGGTTAAGTCTTCTGTAATCTACACAAACTCGCCAACTATTTTGAACTCTGGTTGGAACCAACTCATCATTCTGATTCTTCACCACAGTCATCCCAGTCTTCTTTGGGACCACCTGCACAGGACTAACCCACTTACTGTCAGAAATGGGATAAATAATACCTACTGCCAGTAGCTTTGTGACCTCCTTCTTCACAACATCTAGAATAGTAGGATTGAGTCATCTTTGTGGCTGTCTCACGGGTCGAAACTCATCCTCCAATAAAATTCGGTGCATACAAATAGTAGAACTAATTCCAGGAAGTTCAACAAGAGTCCAACCAATGGCCTTCCTATGCTCTCTCAAAACCTGCAATAATCTTTCCGCTTGATCAGAGTTGAGATCACAAGCTATAATGACAGGAAGTCGCTAGTTGTCCTCTAAGTAAGCATACTTCAGATGTGTAGGCAAAGACTTAAGCTCTACTGATGGAGGTGGAGATAGGTCAACTGCTAGTGTTGAAACATCTACTGGTGTAACTATATTTGCTGCACCTGCAACATCAATACTACAAACAGCACACATAGATGAATCATCACAAGTACAGGATGGGTTAGTGAAATCTACAAAATCAGCAAACAAATCATCTAAATTTTTGCAATCATCAATAAGTAAATCAATAACATCCAAACTGAAAACAGAATGATTCTCTGTTGGGTGTCTCATTGCTTCAAAAATGTTGAAATGCACCAAATTGTCACCAAACTCCATAGAAAGGGTTCCTGTATGCACTTCTATCTTTGTTCGCACGGTCCTCAAAAATGGTCTCCTAAGGATTAATGTAGCATTGCTGGGTAGGTCCTCCTCCATCTCTAGAATGTAAAAATCAGCAGGAAAAAGAAGATCCTCAACCTTGACAAGAACATCTTCCACGACACTAAGTAATTGCACAGTGCTTTTGCTGGTTAGCTGGACTACAATTCCTGTAGGAATCAAATCTCCAATCTGTAATGATCTAAAAATAGATGCAAGCATAACATTAATTGAAGCACCTAAATCCAGCATAGCATTTGTAAAAACTTCCTCTCCAATAGTACAAGGAATGGTGAAAGTTCCTGGATCTTTGCACTTCTGTGGTAACTCAGGTGGAATGATCGCTGACATATTCTTATTCTGGAGAAATGCAAAACCATATCTCCCCATACTCACTCGCTCATTACCCTTCAGCTTCCTCTTGTTAGTCCACAATTCCTTTAGAAACTTTGCATATTTTGGAACTTGTCGGATGGCATCAAGGAGAGGGATATTTACTTCTATTCTGCTAAACATGTCTAGCAACTCATTATCCGACTCTGTTTTTTTCTTGATGCTATTGGTCTATTCGGGAAGGGCAGTGGAACATGTTTCTCAGTGGCTGCATCACTATTATTTTCAGAATCTGGTGCTGTAGCTGCAACTGCTGGTAATTCTTTTCCACTTCGCAGTGTAATAGAACTCACATTTCCCTTTAGATTCATGATTGTTTGAGAAGGCATATTACTAGAACCTTGAGACTGAATCTGATTCAATTATGTTGCTAGCTGTCCAACCCGAATCTTCAAATCTTGGACAGTTGCTTGCATGTTCTGTTGAAACTGCAGGTTGTTTGTAGCCATTTGTTGCATCATCTCTTGGAATGATGGCTCACTTCTTTGTGCAGGAGGGGGCGGTGGAGGTGGCTGTTGCCTGAATGGAGGCTGATATTTGCCTACAGCAGGTTGAAATGAAGGTTGTTGGCTTTGTTGTTGCTGCTGCTACTGCTGTTGCCCCTCCATTTCAGGTTTGGATGATCTCTCCAACCTGGTTTCTATGTCTGGGTGTATAGGTTATATTTCTTATGTTGCTGATTTGGAGATCTATATTGCTGCTATTGGTTTGTGTAGATTCCAGAAAATTTTGCATCTATCTCTTGCAATGTAGGGCATGAATCCGTAGGGTGCTCAGTGGAAGTACATATGCCACAGACTCTTGCTGGTTGCTCATTTACTGCACTTACTTGTTGTTGACCAATTGCCAAGTGCCTTACCATGGTGGTCAACTCGTTGATTTTGTTTTCCAGTCTATGATTTTCCACACCATAGACAGTACTATTACCAGCACCAAGTGCTATCTCATTCACTCCTTTAGCAGCTCCTCTGAATCTGAATTGTTGAGTGTTGGCTGCCATGTTTGTAATAAGTTGCCTTGCAGCGTGCGGTATCTTATCTATCAATGCTCCTCCATTTTCCGCATCCATCATACTCCTGTCCATCAAAGTTAGTCCCTCATAAAAATATTGAATTAGTAATTGCTCACTTATTTGATTGTGGGGACAGGTAGCACACAGCTTGTTGAATCTCTCCCAGTAGTCATACAAAGTCTCCCTATTCAGCTGCCTTATACCACAAATATCTTTCCTTATTGTTGTAGTTCTGAAGGCAGGGAAGAATTTTTCCAGAAATAATATCTTCATTTGATTCCATGTAGTGATTGCTGAAGGTAGGAAGTAAAGCCAATCTTTTGCAACACCATCCAAAGAGAAAGGAAACGCCTTCATCTTGACATGGTCTTCAGGCACTCCTTGAGGTCTCATGGTGGAAATCTTTTGCAACAAATGGATAAGTCCAGATTTAAGCTCATAGGAAATTGTTTCGTCTTCAGGATATTGGACACACCATGACTGATACACAACATTAGGTGTGGCCAATTCCTTCAAAGTTAGCTTAGGGATATCAGTCATGTCCTTAATTTCAATCTCAGATTCACTAACAATAGGATTAACAGTTTCAGAAACACCAAGTACACTACTACTGTTTTTGTTAGCTCTTATCCTACGAAGTGTTTTTTCTATCTCAAGATCAGGTTGATTCACTACACTAGGGTTGGCCTTAGTCATATAAGGTCAGAACCAAAAAGAACAACAAGTACTCAATGAATGCATAAAGTAGGTTTACAAAGCAAGTACCATCAAAATCCAATATATGAATGAAGTGGAACCATGATAGGAAAACACCACAAAAATTTTCAGATTTTTTTGAATTGATTTACTATGGAAACTAGAAGCCTAAAATCAAGAAAAATAGGTCAATAAATGCTAAAAAATAAAAAACTTTTAGAAAACATGCGATTTTTGAAAATTGGGGCAGCCTCAATTTGCAGAGCTGGTTGTAGTGGATAGGAAATTTTTTCTACCCCAAAGTCATGTGTGGTTGGCTAAATTCTGATATTCCTAGCAAAAGTTATGCCACTTTTAAGTTTCACAAAAATTCTCTGGGCCACCACAATGTATCTCTTTTTCTATTAATGATTTTTGTAGTCTACCAACTCTAAACACTAATAGACACTAAAAGAAATGTGGACACAAAAATTCAGATCAAAATTCAATCCCTAGGTATTTTTTTGGAAGTTTTCAAAATCTGATGAATAGTGCATAAACAGTGAAATCTGATATCAAAATATACAGCAACTATGTTTTTCGCATGCAGCCACAACAATTAAAGCACAAGGCAACCAATCATAATCACACACACAATTGCAACACGACTAAACATTAAAACACGAATTGATCAACACACACATACGAATTGAAATGCAAAACTAAATCTGCAAACGAACACAGAAAACACAAAAACATAGAATAATTAGTTTCAGAGTTTGCAAACGAACACAAACACAATACGCAGAACGGAATAGACGAAAAAAAATGCACTATGAAATAAGAACACAGATGAAATGTAGCACAAACACAGAAACACCGAATCAGTTAGTACACATGATGAAATAAAAACAAATTGACTTATGTCCCCGACAATAGCGCCATTTTGATAACCACGTCGCAATGGTATCAAACAAACTAGATTTTCTTAAAAATTTTGTAATAGAAGGAGTAAACCTAGGTCATCTCACAAGGATATACGATACATTCTATATAATGTTTTAGAATTCTGCATAGTCAAATTTCACAGTTTTATGTTTTTCTGCATAATTTGTGTGAATATTCTGCTGCATCTAGTTTTCTGAGGTGCATTTGGGATACTTGAATTGAGATTCAATGATTAGAGTGTGTATTTGATGGATTAGAGTGTGAGAAGTGAGTTAATTGAGGGTTTAGAAACAATTGACTAATGAAAGAAGTCACTTTATTGCAGGAAAGAAGCTACGCAAAGAAGGCATTTTGAGGATCTCTACTGGAACAATCACTTTTACTGATAAAAGTGATCACGCAGAGACAGATGGGAAAACTAGTTCTTTGGATTGCTTACTTTTATTGGCAAAAGTGACTACGCACAGGTAAGTAAACTTCTAATATTTCTGCGTTAATCCTTTTATTGAAAAAAATTGTCACTATGCTGCGCGTTTTCACTTTGCCCAGCAATAGTGATAACGCGCTCCTCACTCTGAAAAATTCACTCTCTGGAACGTTCACTCTTATGAAAAATAATGATCACGCTGAGTGTCTTAGATGTATAACGTTCACTTTTCTTGCTTTAAGTTGTCACGTGCCCACACGTGATTATAAATTTAAATCAAAGTGAGCACACACATATCTTAGCACCAAAAAATTTATCTTCTCTCTGAACATTCTATGCGACTTCAAGCCCTCTAAGTACCAACCTAATGCTAGCAAGAGTTTCCCCTATATTTTCTCCATCTTTCTCGTCAGGTATGTGATTCTCTTCTCTATGAAATAGCGAGATAGGGTTTTCTACATTAATATTATGAGGAAAAAAAAAGGGAGAAATAGGAAATTATTTTGTGGTTATTTAACTCAATAATAGCATGGACAATCACTAAATAAGTTCTTCTGTCATTTAAATCTTTTTTTACAAGAAGATTCAAATCTGCATTGTTTTGATTGAATTGTTTTTGCTGAAAATGATTGGGTTGAAAAACCACATTGAGAATTTAGTTAAAAACTGGATTTCTCTGAACTTCTAAATTAGGATTTCTCTGAATCTGATTGCTTAAGGTTGTGCATTTGCATTACATATTCTGACAACAGACTTGAATTCAATCTAGAATAGTAATTTGTACTCTAACTTTGAACCCATTTTACAAACTAAGAAAAATGCTTTGAATAAAAATGATGAAGATGAGTGTTTCTAGTTACATTCTTCAATGTTTTCTGGTTTTAAGTTAGAAGAAATTTTTGAATGAATAATGGGGAACAATTCTGAAGTTATTTTCTAGGAAATCAGAATCTGCATTGCGCTAATTCCCTTATTAAATTTCTACAGAAGTTCAGTAATAAATAAAGACTTCAATAAAAATATTCTGATTGAAAGTTGATTGTCTGAAATTATCTACTAAACTGTATTCTATGTTTAAGGTTTTTAGGAAAAGTCAGAATTCAGAATTAGGGAACTGTTCTGGTATTATTTGGATCAACAATAAAATAGACATCACTCTGAATAGGTTTCTCTGTCAATTGTGATATGTTGTTCTGATTGGAATAATTGAAACTACATTGCAACATACTTGAACCAAAATTCTGCAGAATCTAAGTTGATAACAACAAAATTTGCTGAAAAGGGTTAATTGAAAATTAGAATGCATGACTGTGAATAACTTGAGTTTAAAATTATGTTGGAAGCATTGGAATGCATACCTGGTTGAAAATTGGCTAAAGCCTTGAGATCTTTTGTTGAAATTATAGAATTTTGTTGGAATTGGGTTAAAGTCTTGTAATAATACCTCTACATTAACCTGATATTTTCTGAGAATATGCACTCTGAACTTATATAGTAAGACTTTACATGTTTTGACTGTGAATGCTTAAGTTTGTGCAGCTGTGTGTTGGTATTTGAATGTTGAATTCTTTGAACAGCAGACTGCATGATTAATAGTGTTAGAAAAATTGAATTTTTGCAAATTACTTGATTGACTTATCTGCAGTATAGAAATATCATTGTGTGTTAAATTTTTAAATTGTCAATTACTTCTTTTTTGCAGAAATTGAAAAATGGTAAAAACTTCATTAAATACACTAGTTGGCCCTTCTAAGAAGAAGCAAGCTGGATCTTCCAATACTCTAAGAAGACGATCCAACAGAAATCTTCAAGCTGGATCAGCTAGAAATACTCCAATAGCAAAGAGGGCCAGAACTGATGGTGTTTCACCTTCCTCCCCCATTGAAATTTCTGACCCACCTCAGACCAAAACAGCTGCACCTTCAACTTCCTCACCTACTGCAACACATGATCGCAGATTTAGGAGTGTGGCTCATGAAAACTTTTTCAGAGCCAACATCCTAAAAAGAAAAATTGTTCCAAACAGAGCTTTTCAAATTATTGGGAAGAATCATCCAGAATTCAAAGAAGAAATTCAGAAGAGAGACTGGTAATTCTTTTGTACTGTGGCTGGTCAAGGATAGAGGAAAAATACACAAGAATTTTATGCCAATGCAATGAGGTTCAAGGGAAATCAAGTCCCTAAGTTCAGCTCGATGGTAAAAGGGATGAGGATTGATTTCTCACCTGCAAATATCAATAGGGTGCTGGAAATCAACACTGCACAACATTCTACACAGCTAGACTTCAGCTTATTTAATAAGAGTCTAGACATTGACTTTGTGCAGATTTTGGAAAAGATTGGTAGACCAGGCACCACTTAGGAGCTGAACCAATCTAAGAAGCCAAAGCAAATAATTACTAAGAATTTGCTGCCCTCTTCCAAAGTGTGGAGCATGTTTGATGAATCCACATTTTACTAAATATTTATACATCATTTATTACTTTTTATAGAAAAGAATAGACTTAGATAGTGAAAATAAGATGAATATTCCAAATAGGCTAAATAATATAGGTTTCTTAGTTTTTGGTTAATTTACATTGATTTAGATAGTTTATTTTACATGTTTTGATCATTTGAATAATGTGGCAGGAATCCCCAAGCTTATCTTGAAGAATTATTGGATTTTGAGGAATTTGAGGTGAAAGTAACTACTTTCAAAATTGATAGTGACAACTATAGCAAGCCATTTCCAGCAAAAGGACCAAAGTGATCACTTTCAAAGCTTAAAGTGACAACTATAGCAGCCCAGAATCCACTAAACCTGCATGTGATTTCTATGAATATCCATAGTAGTCACTCCAGAGCATGGAGAATTGAAGGTGCTGAACGTAGTTACTATCAAAATTCATAGTGACAACTCCAGAGAGTCCAAAATGTCCCAGTGCTGCATGTGGTTACTATGAATATTCATAGTAATCACTCCAGAGAGGAAAAATCCAACTAATGCTGTGCTTGTCTACTATAAAAGAATGAAAGTAACTACTTTGGGTGGCACTAGCTTTAGTATAAATAGATTTTTACCAAATTAGGGTAGAGAGTTCTTACACTTTTTGAACCTTTTCTCTTCTTTACTCAATTTAGGATATTTTCCAGAGCTTAGGGCAACCTTGGGTGACAGCCAAGGGTCCAACCTAGGGTTTGGTTTCTCATTTCTCTTACTTTTACATTAATGTTAATGAGTTTTTTGCATTTCCCAACTGCGTTTTTGACCCTCATTTCCATGGAGGGATAAATTTTGTGTAATCCCTAGTAAATTCACATGGATTCCTGAGTTCCTTGATTTTAATGATAATATAATTTCTTTCTTTTCATGAATTACTTCTTCCTTGTCTCTTGAATTGAATTAATGTTGAATGAATGGGGTATTGCTTAATTAACCCTAATTTCATTTTAAGGAGATTCTAAACTAGGGATTACTTAATCCTAGGTTTAATTCTAAGGTTGCGTAACTTTGGGATGAGAGATTAGAGCCTAGCAAATTGCGTAATTTCGTTAGGATAATAAGGTTGATTTTTGCTTATTAAATTAACCTAATTCATGGGAGAAAGGATGAATGTTAAATCCTGAGTGGAATGAGGATAGAATCTTTATGGATGAAATAACGATTGCCGTTTTCTATTGATTGAATTAATTAAACTAGTTTGCTCATTGTTCTTTATTTTGATTTGAAACCACAAAACCCCCCATTTTAATTGTTTGTTCAATTAATGCCTTCAACATGTTTAATGAAGATTAATAGCCAATGTTCATAGGAGACAATCTAGGGTAACCCTAGTACTACATTAATTTGTTTAAATTTTGATGAGGATTTGCGACAAAATCTTTTAAACATCTCAAGACAAAATAAACCATCATCATCAAATTGGCGCCGTTGTCGGGGAACATTGGTGTTGATTTTTTCGTAAATATGTTATTTGCTCTGTTTTCATTTTCGTTTTCTGCATATTTAGTGAATTCTCTCTTAACTTTTGCATTGTGAATACTTTAGTATAGTTGTAGTTACATAGATAAGTAGAGATATCTTGCATTTATGTATAACCAATTGCAATTTTTTGCACTTTGTGAATTCTGATTTTTGCATTTTAGTTTGTTGTACTGCATTTTCATTTGCTACAATTACCCTGTTTCTGCTGCATAATTCTGCAGAATTTATGTTTGTGTGTCGCATATTTTTGTTCCATAGTTTGCAATTTCTTTCTGTTTCTGCTGTTTGGTGTTCATGCTTTATTTTACTACACTTAGATGTTAGTTTTTCTGCATAATTGTCATCTGAATTTTTCTGCATTTTTACTGCTTCATTAGTTTACTTCTTTTCAGTTTTCCATAGCTAATTCCTAATGAATGACCAGATCAAATCCAAGAGATTTATATTCTCCAGATACTGAAATTGATAGGACATTCCATAGGAATCTTAGGAACCTTAACAGACAAAACTCTGCATATACTGAGGAACCATCTTCACCATTTTCTCCATCTTCTATATATTCTTCTCTGTATTCTTTAAATTCTGAACCTTTAGAAATGGCAGAAAATGACTTGACACTTAAGGAGCTTGCCGCGCCGAATGTGACTTACCAGACTTTGTGTATCCAATACCCGAATGTGGATACCCCTTTCGTTCTTAAAACTGGTCTAATCCATCTTTTGCCTAAATTTCATGGTGAAGATCCACATAAACACCTCAAGGAATTTCATATTGTTTGCTCTACAATGAGACCATAAAGTGTGCCTGAAGAGCATGTGAAATTAACAGCTTTTCTATTCTCTCTTATGGATTTGGCTAAAGACTGGTTGTATTATCTTCCACCTGGCTCTGTTACAAGTTGGGACACCCTCAAGAGATTATTCCTAGAAAAATTTTTCCCTACCTCAAGGGCTGCCTCAATAAGAAAAGAAATATGTGGTATTGGGCAGCTGGAAAGGGAAAGTTTGTATGAATACTGGGAGCGTTTTAAGAGACTTTATGCTAGCTGCCCCATCATCAGATAAGTGACCAGCTCCTAATCCAATACTTCTATAAGGGCTTACACCCAATGGATAGAAGCATGATCGACGCAGCTAGTGGAGGAGCCCTAGTTGACAAAACTCTCGCTGCCGCTAGAAACCTCATTGAGAATATGGCAGCTAACTCTCAACAGTTTGCTACAAGGCAAAATTCCATCATGTCCAGGAGTGTCAATGAAATTCAAACTTCATATTCACATAAGCTGGAGCATAAGCTAGATGAGTTGGCCTCTATGGTAAAACAGTTGGCATCCATCCAAAAGAATTCTATTGCATATACACCTCCACCTCCATCCATTCCAACAATGCTTTGTGGGATTTGTTCATCTATGGATCACTTCACTGATAGTTGCCCTACATTGCAAGAAACTGAATCTTCGGAAGGTAATCCTCAAGCTTATGCTGCTAATATTTATGCTAATAAATTTCCTTTTCAGCAGCCACAACAACAACAAAGCTGGGATTTATCTTCCAATAGATATAATCCCGGTTGGAGGAACCATCCTAACTTAAGGTAGGGAGGAAATGCACAGCATCAAGGCTCTAACCAACCAACCAATAACCATTTCTAACTGCATCAAGCTAGACAAAGCAAGCCATATTCAGCCCAGCAACATCACCATCCATCATCTTCATCAAAATAGCACCATCAAGCATCCTCTTCACTAGCTCCTGCACCTCAAAAGAGTGAGTCATCTTTGGAAGACCTTGTGAAACAACTCACCATGAGTAATCTCAATTTCTAGCAACAGAGTCAGGCTTTCCAACAACAGACTCAAGCAAGTATTAAGACCTTGGAGAATCAAATGGGTCAACTTGCTTCATCCCTAAATCAACTCCTATCTCAAGGTTCAAGCAATCTCCCTGCACAAACGGTAACAAATCCAAAGAATGTGAGTGCCATTACCTTGAGATCTGGTAAAGTGATGCAAGAGCCAAAAATACCTAAGGAGAAGGATCCTAGCTGCACTTTAGCTGCAGAGGGTGAAGGAGGAGAAGTTGGAAGCCAAGAGCAGCCTGCACCTATGGCCACACCATGTCAACCAAAAGTGGTAGATAAGGAGGAGAGGTACATTCCTATTCCCTTCCCTCAAAAAATGGTTCAGCCCAGCAAGAAGCAAGAAGAGGTTGATAAAGAAATTCTGGATACTTTCAGAAAGGTTGAAGTCAATATCCCCTTGTTAGATGATATCAAGCAAATCCCAAAGTATGCCAAATTCCTTAAAGACTTGTGCACTCATAGAAGGCGACTAAAGGGTAATGAAAGAGTGGATATGGGGAGGAATGTATCAGCTCTTTTTGAGAGGCAGAAAACTTCCATGCCTGAGAAATGCAAAGATCCAGGAACATTTACTATTCCCTGCATTATAGGCAACAATAGGATAGATAATGCCATGCTTGATTTAGGTGCATCTATTAATGTTATGCCTTTATCTATCTTCACATCTTTGTCTTTTGGACCATTGCAGCCCACAGGTGTCATCATCCAACTAGCAAACAGGAGCACAGCACATCTAGCTGGACTTGTGGAGGATGTGTTAGTGAGGGTGAATGACCTCATTTTTATAGCTGATTTCTACATCCTTGACATGAAAGAGTCAACGGATAGTGTTGCACTAATCATTTTGGGAAGATCATTCTTAAAGACTGCGAAAACGAAGATTGATGTGCATGCTGGATCACTTACTATGGAGTTTGGAGATAGTGTTGTCCGCTTTAACATACTGGATGCTATGAAGCACCCAAATGAACACTCTGTTTTCCACATTAACCATCTTGATGAATTAATAGATGATAGTTTGTCTGAATTTCTAAGAGGAGACTATCTCCTTAGTTTTTTTGATTGTGTAGATACTTCCAATTGTGAATCGTGTAATAGTTCTTCTCTGTGTGACATTTGTGCTGATTTCTGATTATTTGAATGCAAATTCTACTACTTTCAATGTTGATGAACCTGAAAATTCCATAGGGTTAGAATGTGATGTATTGAGTACAACAAGTACAGTTGAATCTAATGCCTTTGGTTTGAATATCGCAGAGACTTTGTCAAATGAAAGTGCCAAATCACTTCCTTCTGTGGAGCAACCTCCCACATTGGAGTTGAAGCCCTTACCAGAACATTATGAGAAGCTCCCGGTCATTATTTCCACCAAGCTTGAAGGTGATCAAGAGGAGATATTGTTGGAAGTAATTAAAAGGCACAAGAGAGCTATTGGATGGACTTTAGCTGACATTCCTGGAATTAGCCCTCTCTTGTGCATGCACAGAATTCTGTTGAAAGAGGGGACTAAACTAGTGAAGCAGCTTCAGAGTAAAAGAAAGAGAAAGAGGAAGAGGAAGGGGAAGCCACAACTCCAAGAACTAGAAGCGCTGCACTTAGGAGCATATGAAGACTCAAGAACCTACAAGGAGAGAACCAAGCAGTATCATGATAGGTAGAGGAGAGTTCTGTGTAGGTCAAAAGATGCTTCTATTCAGCTCATGTCTCAAGTTCATGACTAGAAGGCTGCATTCTAGGTGGATTGGTCCATCCACAGTTACACAAGTATTTCCTACTAGTGCAGCGGAAATCAAGAGTGGTTCCACTAGCAAAAGCTTCCTGGTGAATGGACACTGCTTGAAGCCATTCTTGCAAAACTCAGCCACCTTAGAAGAAGTTGAGGAGATTTTCCTGCAATCACCATGCACCCACTTCCCTTGACTTTTCTAACCACTTTATACGTCAAGCTAGTGACGTTAAAGAAGCGCTTTGTGAGAGGCAACTCACATTTTCATAGCACTTTGTAGTTTTCTTTAAATTTCAATAATCATTCTTTCATTTGAGCTGTGTTACTATTCATGTTGCTTAGTTCATGCTGCACAAACATTTTGTTGAACACTTGACTCATTATTTGATTGATGACTTGTTCATAATTTTTGTAGAGGAAAAATTGTTGTATTTGGACTCAATTTGTGCACATATATTCATGGAAGTCCAAGTAGAGAGGGAGGAATAATCATTTCTATGGCACCAAGCATTCACTTTAGAAAGAATTTTGAGGTTTGCCATGAAGGTAATCACTTTCCCAAGCCATAGTGGTCACTTTTCACCAAGGTATGTGACTTTGCTCTCTGCAGTTCCCACTTTCAATTTTCATAGTGACCACTTTAAAGGCTTTTAAATTCATTGGTCTGCGCGTAACTACTATGAAAATTCATAGTAGCCACTGCAGAAACCAATTCTTGAACATTTGATGCGCGTATATTCATAGTAACCACGCGCAACCTCTTTTAAAACAACTGAGAAAGGCGCCTCTGGAGTGATTACTATGAAAATTCATAGTAATCACGCGCACCCCATTTTTGCTAAAACCCTTGCGCGTGGCTACTATCAATATTGAGAGTAACCATGCCCAACATTTTTATATAAATAGGACCCCTTTCACGTTCACTCTCACTCTTCACTTCTGAGAAATTTTCACTCTTCTTCCAATTTCTTGAGCACCCACTCCCTCAAATTTAATTCCTTGCATCTGAACGTCAATTCCCTGCACTTTTACACTGCATTTGAACTCCAATCCAGGTAAATTTCTCTTCCTCACTCTCTACATTAGGGTTCTTCATTTTTCAATTGGGGATTTTTTATTAGAACCAAGTTTAGTTGAAATTATTGGTTAGGATCAGTTTCTGCAAGGATAATTCCATAATTTTAAGTTAGTACGGTGATTAATTTGATTTTGTGTATGCAAATTGTCCTATTTGAACCCTAGGATAGCTACTTTCATAATTCGTAGTGATTACTCTGTATGTAATACTGAAATTCTGCTTCCCCTAGGTTCATTTTGGTCTGGAATGTGATTTCTATGCATTGAAATTCCAATTCTCATGAGTAGAAATCAAATTGCATTTTTCCTTTCTGAATTTGAAGTGTTTTTGCTCTGGAGTAGTCACTATCAATATTCATAGTAACTACTCTCTATGAATATACTGTGTTCTGCTCATTTCATACACTCATTGCTGATTTGATTCATTAGCATTACCATGTGATTACATTTTCACTCCCTGCTTGCTCTGAATTCTGGAAATTTGATTTGAAATTAGACCCATATTGCTGCACATGCTTTTTACCTTAGCTGATCTAGTGGAATTCATCCTGTGCATTCTACATGTCACAGCCTGATTCAGAAGTTGAGAATTCATTTGATTGGATCCAAATGCACACTGTGTTTAAGTTTTCCAGACCATGAAATGAACCTCTTTTGTAGACCATGATTCACTATATGACATGTGTTTTTCTGCATTATAAACATATGAACTATGGATTTCATTTTGAAACTATTATTGTTGTCATAGTAGCTACCTGCTAACACATAGTGATCACTTTACTGAACCTAATTTGTTGCTTGAATTTGCAAGTGTATGTGTCTATATGTTATTTTCTTACTGCTGAACTTCACTACAAGTGTCCACTTTCATAGTGGTCACTTTTATCATTTCAATATTGCAAAAACTGGCATAATTCACTACATAGTGATCACTCTGCTTGTGTCTAACTGTCTGATCTTTCACCGTCAAAGTAGTTACTACCAACTAACATAGTAGTTACTTTTGCATGTAGAACTACTCTGATTTGTCTCAATTTTCTTTAATTTCTGCTCATTTACTGTGAAATTATGTCCACATATTACCTCTGTATTCTGTCATGATTTATTACCAAAGTAACTACTTTCATTCATCATAGTAGCTACTTTCTGTTGCAATAATGCTGTAAATTGCCTGCATTTTCTCTCTTTCATTTCCAAATGGTGTGAAATTCTTGCTACATGGTTAATTCTGCACTATCACTCATTTATTCCTTTTTCTAAGTGCAGATCAATGGGAAACACTCCCAAAAAGAACACACCCAGGGCCAAGAGGGCCAAGACAGCTGCTGCCTCTTCATCTAGGCCTCAGCCTGCACATGATCCCAGATTTCGGTCCCTGGCTCATGAGAATTTCTTCAAAGCTAATATTCTCAGGCGACACATTGTGCAGGACAGGAATTTTGACCTGCAAAAAGGAACCTACCCCCAATTTGAGCAGGAAATCCAGAAAAGGGGGTGGAATCTGTTCATTACATGTGCTGAGCATGGGTGGAAGGACATCACCCAGGAGTTCTATGGCAATTCCTTCAGGGTCAAGGGAGATGATTTCCCCTATAGGCACTCCATGGTCAGAGGCAAGGTGGTAGACTTCAACCCTGCCATCATCCAAAGAATCCTCAACATCCCTCTTCCTAAAAAGAGGCTTGGACAGTTGGACTACACTACTTTCAGCTACTTAGAGAAGAAGGACTACAAGCTAATCCTTCAGGCAATATGCAAGGCTGGAGAGAACTGGGAGTTTGACATGAAGTTCCAGCCCAAGAATTTGACTACAAAGCACCTTCTTCCACCTGCCAAAGTCTGGAGCATCTTCATCCTTAGCTCCTTCATGCTATTCATGCACTCATCTACCTTGGCAGTGAAGAGGGAAGAGCTAGTTTATGCCATTATGACAAGGATGCCCATCCATGTTGGCGATGTCATCAGCAATGCCATCATGGAGATCCTGGCTAGGAAGAAGGACTCCATGGGTTTTTCCTCCATCATTACTATGCTCTGCCAAGATGCTGGAGTTGACTATAGGGAGTATCAGCAGAAAATTAGAGTAGCTCCCTGCATCACCACAGCTATAGTGAAGGAGCTGTTTAAAGCTAAGAAGAGCTCAGCCCCAGAGATGCCTCCCCAAGCTGCAGGGAAGAAAAGCCTCCCTTCTAAAATGAAGGACCAGCTGAAGGAAATAACTTTGCGACAAGATGCTATACATGCTGGTCAGAAGGCTGCTCTGACCCTCACAGAGACTATGCTGCTCAATATAGGAAAGAAAGTGGGGATGACTGTTGACTAGATCTACTATGCCCCCACCTTCTTAGCTCCTTATCTTCGAGCAGTAGTTCAAAATGATCTTCTGCCTTTCACACCTACAGCAGAAGGGGAGGAGGAAGAGGAAGATAGCAGCTCTAAGGGTGAGCCAGTACCAGATCTAGCAGCAGTAGCAAAGAAGCAGGATGATGAGGATATCGATACTGATGCAGCTGATGATGACGACCTCTCCTCCAGCTCAGATGAGGATGCAATATAGCTTTAAATTTTTATTTCTGTTATTTATTTACCTCTCTCTTTCATTGTACATATTTTTTTTGCCAATTTCCTTGTAATTGGTACACATTTCTTTTTATTTTCCCTGCCTTTAACTTCCCTTTACTGTTTCTACTCTGAACAACAACTTAACTCTTTCATGCTATATATATATATTATTTGAGTTTGAGTTATTTTGTTCTGTTAGTGCTGAATTTATTGTCTATTTGTGCAGAGAATGACCTCAGTTCCATCAAGAAGAGCATCATTTTTTTTGCCCATGAGTTGAGGCACTATCATTCATGAAAGGGGGGTGAAGTTCTTTGCCTTTATTTCATATACTCTTAACCTCATTTTTCCTGCACATTTATACATCAAAATAGAAAAATATATCTTTATTCTTTTTCTTTTTGATTGAATCCAATTTTGTAATTCCAATCTTAGACTCTTACTGCAATTTTCATTCAATTCATGAACACACTCTACTTTTGTAAATAATTTTCTCTCCATGCCATGCTGAATATCTTTTCTTGCAAGGTGAATTATCCTCACATGATATTAAGTAATTATCACCAATTTTACCATCGTGGAGAATTGAGCCCCTAATTATCTTTCTGTGCGTATAGTCCATGTCATTTTACATCTATTCTCTAAAACTTGCCCTGTTTCTTAATTGAATATGCATTATGCAATTTTTATCTAGATGATTGAGGCCTCCTTTACACACACACACCCAGTCACCATTGCCCACCTTTGCACCTTATTGCATTACATCCCTTTCTTTTGTCAACCTTAGTCTGCCAAATATATTTTTCCTTCCATCAAGAACGTATTTCTTTTGAGTAACATCAAGAGTGAATGCAAATACTAAGTTTGGGGTGAACATCATACATGTTAAAATACATGTCAAAAAAAAAAAGTGGTTGCCAAAGTCCTAGAAATCATAAAAGAAAGAATGAAAAAGGAAAGAAAATAAAATGAAGTAAGGTCCAAGAGATTAAAGAGATCTTCACATAATGGAAAATGATGAAAAACAAGGTGAAAAATGCTTGAACCTCTTAGGCTACCTCATTTGATGCATTTCATTCTAATTGTTGTCTTCACTCACTCAAGAGGATTCCCTTATCTTGAAAACCCACTTGAGCTTTTGACCCTTCTTGATCAAATTGAACCTTACCTATCCCTATTTGTGACCAACCAAGTCCTTTTGATAGGTAAATCATTGTATTAAGGCAAAGGAGATTGAGAATATGGGCAAGCATATGGTAGGGTAGAGCAATTTGCATGTATTGAGGGAAAATACCTATCTTGAAACACTGATGAGTGAAGAGTGAAAGACCCCCTTGTGAGCTAGATAATTTCTTTGCATTACGTGAAGTATGATGAGCCTTGTTGAATTTTTGTTTCACTTGTATGGGACTTTGCATAAAATTGATTGATATGAGTGTGCTTTCTTTGTTGAATGACTCTGTGATTTTGAAATGGAGAAAGTGTATATTAGAGCTGAAAGATTGAAACAGAAAAATTTTGAGAAAATTTTTTTGGACAAGTCCAACCCTTTTTACTTTAGTCCTTGAATTTTGGTTTGCTTGAGGACAAGCAAAAGTTTAAGTTTGGGGTTGTGATGAATCCACATTTTACTAAGTTTTTATACATTATTTATTACTTTTATAGAAAAGAATAGACTTAGATAGTGAAAATAAGATGAATATTCCAAATAGGCTAAATAATATAGGTTTCTTAGTTTTTGGTTAATTTACATTGATTTAGATAGTTTATTTTACATGTCTTGATCATTTGAATAATGTGGCAGGAATCCCCAAACTTATCTTGAAAAATTATTGGATTTTGAGGTGAAAGTAACTACTTTCAAAATTGATAGTGACAACTACAGCAAGCCATTTCCAGCAAAGGGACCAAAGTGATCATTTTCAAAGCTTAAAGTGACAACTACAGCAGCCCAGAATCCACTAAACCTGCACGTGATTACTATGAATATTCATAGTAGTCACTCCAGAGCATGGAGAATTGAAGGTGCTGCGCATATTTACTATCAAAATTCATAGTGACAACTCCAGAGAGTCCAAAATGTCTCAGTCCTGCGCGTGGTTACTATGAATATTCATAGTAATCACTCTAGAGAGGAAAAATCCAACTGATGCTGTGCGTGTCTACTATGAAAGAATGAAAGTAACTACTTTGGGTAGCACCAGCTTTAGTATAAATAGATTTTTACCAAATTAGGGTAGAGAGTTCTTACACTTTTTGAACCTTTTCTTTTCTTTACTCAATTTAGGATATTTCCCAGAGCTTAGGGCAACCTTGGGTGATAGCCAAGGGTCCAACCTAGGGTTTGGTTTCTCATTTCTCTTACTTTTACATTAATGTTAATGAGTTTTTTGCATTTCCCAACTGCGTTTTTGACCCTCATTTCCATGGAGGGCTAAATTTTATGTAATCCCTAGTAAATTCACATGGATTCCTGAGTTCCTTGATTTTAATGATAATATAATTTCTTTATTTTCATGAATTACTTCTTCCTTGTCTCTTGAATTGAATTAATGGTGAATGAAGGGGGTATTGCTCAATTAACCCTAATTTCGTTTTAAGGAGATTCTAAACTAGGGATTGCTTAATCCTAGGTTTAATTCTAAGGTTGCGTAACTTTGGGATGAGAGATTAGAGCCTAGCAAATTGCGTAATTTTGTTAGGATAATAAGGTTAATTTTCACATGCTAAATTAACCTAATTCATGGGAGAAAGGATGAATGTTAAATCTTGAGTGGAATGAGGATAGAATCTTTGTGGATAAACTAAAGATTGTCATTTTCTATTGATTGAATTAATTAAACTCGTTTGCTCATTGTTCTTTATTTTGATTTGAAACCATAAAACCCCCCATTTTAATTGTTTGTTCAATTAATGCCTTCAACATGTTTAATGAAGATTAATAGCCAATGTTCATAGAAGATAATCTAGGGTAGCCCTAGTACTACATTAATTTGTTTATATTTTGATAAGGATTTGCAACAAAATCTTTTAAACATCTGAAGACAAAATAAACCATCATCATCAATGTTCATCTTGAATTCCTTCATGCCTGTAAAAGACAACTCTACATTAGCTGTCAAGAGGGCTGCACTGCTATTTGCCATAGTTTCTGATATATATATATATATATATATATATATATATATAAATGTAGGGGAAATTATAAGTGACTGCATCTTAGGCATTCTAAAGACAAAGAGGGATTCCCTGGCCTTTCCCTCAGTCATCACCCTGTTATGTGAGGATGCAGGAATAGAAATTGGAGATTATCAGGAAAGGATCAGGGCTGCACCTTCCATTATTGCAGCCATGATAAAAGAAATTTATGCTACTATCTCCTGGACTTCTGCAGCTCCCATACCTTCCAGTACAAAAAAGAGAAGCCTATGATGATAAAAGATACCATGAAGCTACTAGCTGAAGGACAAAATCAATTGGCAGAAAGGCAAAATGAGCTTCACAAGAGCATAAAGCCTGGAGTTATGCTGATGGAGTGCATAATGCTCAACATTGGGTAGAAAATGGGGATGACAAAAGAGGAGATGTACCATACTTTGGATGTAGCTGAAAATGCTTAATGTCTTCACTCCTCGTTGTTCAAAAACATACCAATCTATAGAACCCATTTTCCTCAGCTGGCATTTGAAGAAGTGGTGGAGGAAGAAGAGGAGGAAGAAGAAGAAGAGGAGGGCTTTGAGGAAGAAACTTCAAGCGATGAAGATGGAGCAGAAGTGTAGAATAGGAGTTTTATCTTTTGTTATTTTTTTTAATTCAATTTGGTAGTTTTAATGTTTGTGAATTCAGTAGCTGTTTAGAACAATTTCAATATTTTTAGTTGTAATGAAGATCAATTTCTGTTAGTTTTATAATTCTGCAGTTTTAATCACTTTATATTATTGATGATTGATGGAATTTTGGTGTTTTGCACAGAGAATATCACACACACAACACTCACACATATTGGATGATAACACGTCCATAGGCTGCCATGAAAGGGGGTTAATTCTTTACCTCTTGATTCATGAGTTAGCTACACAATAAACTGAAATTTTACTGATAGTAGAATACATATTAAATTGTCTTTTGTGAAACAATTGCTTTTCAATTGATAATTCTGTGAATTCTGTTTGATTTTGTACTTTTTAAGTTGTTTTTCCCATTCTCAACATGAGATCACAATTGTATTTTCAAATGAGGCAGTCTTGCCACTAGGTGCATATAATTCTAAAAAGTGAATTGTGAGTTCATCAATTAACATGTCACTTACAAATCCCAAGTGAGACTTAAGCTGCATGTTTCTTTTTCATGTGTGATTAATCACATTTTGCTGCATTCTCTAGAACTTGCCTTGTTTCTTAATTGAATATGCATGTTTATAGTTTTCACACACATGGTGGAGGCCATATTTGATATAACTAGTTAGCCTAAATGCTTTCCCTTATGCTTGAATGCCCTAGTTCACCCATTTGAGCTTCATATCCTTTTCTTGAATTAACCTCATTATAAGCTCTGCTGAAAAATCAATTTTACCATTCAATGAATCAGAGATATAGTGAGTTTAATCAAGAATGAGCTTTAAAACTAAGTTTGGGGTGGCATCCATATTGTAGTTGCTTGAGGACAAGCAAATTTATAAGTTTGGGGTAGGGGAATACCAAGCTATTTGAGTTTTAAAGTCAAAAAGCCAGAAAGAAATAGGACAATGCTGCAAACAAAAATGAAAATTATGCAGAAAAATTGTGGAAAGAGCAAAATGGAGTTCAAAAAAGAAGAATTCGCAGCAAACTGTTGCAGAGAAAAGAAAAAGAAATTCAATGAAAGCAAGAAAAGAAAAATGAAAATGAAAATTCTGCTGCACAAAAACAATTTGTTTGCTGCATAATTGAGGGAGTTAGTGAGAAATGATGCAAAACCAGGCTAGTTTTAAAGTCATTCACTCAAAATGCCTCTGATCTTTTGAAGTTGCATTTGCTTCCTATTTTGTTCAGTGTCTACCTTAACCTAAGCCTTGTTATAACCTGCAAAAAGCCCTATGGATGTGTGAATAACTGTATTAAGCAGAGAAGATTGAGAATATGGGCAAGCATATGGTAGAGTGTAGTAAAATTGATGATTTAGAGTGAAAACAGTACCCAAACAATGATGAGCAATGAGGGAAACAATGTCTAGTAAGAAGTGAACATGCTTTTTAATGTTTCTCACATGAACTTGGCTGATATATATGAACTTAGATAGTAATTTTTGCTCAAAATTTGTCGAATGCACTGTGATTGTCATGATGAGTACTTGGATGAACATCTTAATTGAAAAATGATGCAGAAAACACAAAATTAGAAATTGAAAAATCTGAGATAAGCAGTTTGTAAGATGAATTTTGAAAAATGGAGGAATTACCTTGGTTTAGCTTGATTTGCTTGAGCACAAGCAAAAATTCAAGTTTGGGGTGGTGATAAATCCATATTTTTACTAATATTTTAGCATAATTCTAACCCATTTGATAAGGAAAATATATGAAGGAAGCACAAAAACTCAGAAAAAGATAATGATTTCATGTTTTCTTTCAATTTTGTAGTTATTTTAGCAATGGTGGAATTTTTGCTTAGGAATTAAGTTTTTAATCTTATTTTTGAAGGAATAATTCGAGCAAGGTTCATGGAAATGGAGGCTTGATGAAAAGGAAAAGGAAAGTAGCAAGTCTGGACTCCAAAACATAAGAATAAGGAAATGCAGTCTGGGAGTAATCACTATTATCGGTGAAAGTGATCACTCCAGAGCTCAAAGAAGAAGTAAAGCCTGGGCGTTACCACTTTTGCCAGGTGATGAATCCATATTTCACTAGTAGTTTACAATAGTTTTTAGTGCAATTAATAAAGAAAACATGCTAGAAATAGTAGAAAACCCTTAAAAAAATAATAAAATGTTGCAAGTCACTTTTAAACATAGTTATTTTAAAATTCATTGATTTTCTATGTAAAAAGTGACAATTCAAGCATGCGTTTGTAGGGAATTCTGAGCTAAGTTCATGAGGATTGAATGATCAAAGAAAAAATAGAAGAAAAATAGCAAAAATTGGAGGAAAGAAGTTGATAATTGGAGAACAGCCTCTGAGTGATCACTTTCGCTGGTGAAAGTGATCACTCCAGAACAAACAAATGAAGAAGAGCTTCTGCGTAATCACTTTTGCTGGCAAAAGTGATCATTCCAGAGAGGTTGCAATGAGAAGAGCTTCTACGTAATCACTTTTTCTGGAAAAAGTGAGCATTCCAGAGAGTCCTCCAAGAAGAGTTACTGCGCGTGTTCACTATTATCCACAAAAGTGAACACGCGCAGTAACTCTTCTTGGAGGACTCTCTGGAATGCTCACTTTTTCCAGAAAAAGTGATTATCCACAAAAGTGAACACGCGCAAGAAGGTAGCCTCTGCGTGTTCACTATTTCTAGCAGAAGTGAACACGTGCATGATATTAGTAAGGGAAGCTTCTACATGGCTACTATTTCCATCAAAAGTGAACACGCGCAAGTGGAAATGAAGAATTAGCCTCTGCATGATTACTATTGCTGGCAAAAGTGATCACGCCAGCAAGCGGGAATTCTATAAAAGACAGTTAGCTCATGAATTTTGTAGTTTTTGTTCATTTTTCATTTTCCATTTGTTTTTGTTGTTGAGAGAGTTAGAGAGGGAGATTGAGGATGAACACCAAGCTTCATTTCTTGAGGGATCAGATTAGAGATTGGCTTGAAGATGTTTCTTCTTTGTTCATTCTCTTCTTCTCTTCTCTTCTCCTCTCTTTTTGTAATGTTTGCTTAAACTCTTTGTGGTTAGGAAGTGTGAATCTGAAATGGAAATGTTGAATTGATTTTGGATCTGAACTTTGAGTTTTGGATTGGATTGAGTGATTGATTCTGCTGTTAAAGTAGAGATTGAATGGAAATTTGATCAACTAATCATAAAGTAACTCTTATCAATAGGAATTGAATTTGTTTCTCAGATCTGAATTAATTGCCAAGGTTATTAGTTTCTTAGGGATAAGATATCTTAATCTTGCAATCTTTTGGTTGGATTAGATCTAAGGGATTAGAGTGATTTGATTAGATGCAAGATTCATTGAGGCAAGGAATTGTCCTTTGATTAATATAATGTGAAACTTATTGTCATTCCTTCTAAATGCTTGAAAGTTCAGAACGTAATTGATTCAATGTTGAAGTTTTAGTGAAGCAATTTCCTAACTACTCTTTCTACATCTGTTTACTATACACTTTTGTACTAACTGTTCTGTTTTACTTTCTAATTTCATTTTTGATACATTCATATCAAATCCATCTGAAATTTGTAAAGCTCAACTAGTTGTGATCTTGTGAAGTGGTAATTTAGAACTTTATTCCCTGAGGACGATACTTGGAACTCAATTTGATTCTAAGATTTTTTATAACTTGCTACAACAACACTAGTACACTTGCTAGTCAGTTTAATTTCAGTGCAACAGCAGTTGTAAAAGTAACAAGTTTTTGGCGCCGTTGTCGGGGAATAATTTGTTTCAATATCATTAGTAACAGGAAAATAACTAGATTGAGCATTTGTTTCTTTAAATTTTCTGCAAATATTACATTACATGTGCAGTTTTCTGTTTTCATTATACTATATCTGTGTTTAGTTGTATATGAGTGGCAAAAACAAAAAATAAATCTACTCTTGTCTTTGATCCTGACATTGATAGAACTCTTAGGAAATTAAGAAAATAGACTAAAGCAGAGAGATCTTTAGGAAGTGATAGTGATCTAGAGGTTATACATTCTCCAGAATTTCAAGTCACTTTTTTTGGAAATAGGCAACATTTACCTTTTAGACAACCAACTCCAAAAGTTGAAATGGCAGAACAACATAGAATGAGAACACTTGGAGATTATGCAATTCCAGATATGCAAGGCTATAATTCTTCAATTATTAGACCAACCATTCAAGCCAATCATTTTGAGATAAAACCAGCCTTACTTCACCTAGTGCAGCAGGACCAATTTTCTGGTAGAATTTCTGATGATCCTAATATGCATATTTCTAATTTTCTGCAGTTGTGTGATACTATAAGGATGAATGGAGTAAGTGAAGATTCTATAAGATTGAGGCTATTTCCATTTTTTTTAAGAGACAAAGCTAAATGTTGGTTACAAGCACAGCCTCAGGGAAGTATCACCACATGGACTGAACTTGTGAATAAATTTCTAACAAAATATTTTCCTCCCTCAAAAGCTGCTAAATTGAGAGGAGAAATAACATCTTTTGTGCAGCAGGAAGGAGAATCACTTTATGAAGCATGGGAAAGATATAAAGAGTTGCTGAGAAGATGTCCACATCATTGTATTCCAAAATGGATGCAGTTGGAAACTTTTTATAATGGAATGAATGTAGTAACTAGAACTATGATTGATGCAGCTGCAGGAGGATCTTTGAGCATGAAATCCTTGGAAGAAGCCCAAAGAATCATTGAGATGATGGCTTCATCCATGTATCAGAATTCCAACTTGAGGAATACAACAAGAGGCAATGAATATGAAGCAAAGATGATGGAAACTTTTCTTACACAGAATCAGCTGCAGAACCAATTATTTTCTGATCAAATAGCAGCTTTGACTCAGCAGATTAATAATTTACAGACTGAAAATGTAATAACAAGTCAGTTGACATGCGATTTTTGTGGAGGGAATCATGCTAATGGTGCATGTGATGTACCTACACCTGAACCACAAGAGCAAGTAAATTATATGGGGAATTATTAAAGACAGCAACAATCTTATCCTCAACAATCATTTCCTCCTAGATTTCAGTATTCTAATAATAGGAATCAACAATTTTATAAATGGAATCCTCAGAATTCTGCAATGAAAAGCACTAATACATCTCTTCCATTTTCAAATGCAGGAAATCAACAACAACAACAGTACTTTCAAGGAAATTCTTCTACTCAACCTCAAAGGAGTCAACATTCAGCTAGACCAATGAGTGAAAGAATGAACAAGATTGAGGAAACAATGTTACAATTTATGAAAGTCACTCAATCCAGCATCAAGAATCAAGAAGCTTCTATGAAGAAGTTAGAAACTCAAATTGGACAGTTGGCTGAACAATTAACAAGCATAGATGAAGGAAGATTTCCAAGCAACACAGTAGTGAATCCAAAGGAACAATGTCAAGCTATAGTTACAAGAAGTGGAGCTTTTGTAGCCAGTCCAAAACCAGCTGAAAAGAAACTGAATAATGTTGCAGTAGAAAAGCAAATAGAAAATGCAGCAGAGGAAAGAGATTTAAAAGAAGAATTATAGCAAGGGAACTTCAAGCTACTAAAGAGAGAACATTCAGAAAAGAATGAAGAAGTTCATAAAAGTCCTGAAAGAAAGACAAAGAAGCAATTATTTGAGGACACTTACAAGCCAATTGATCCAGAAAAATATAAGAGACTGCCTTATCCTCAAAGAGTGCAAAATCCTAAGCAAGAGGAGCAGTTTGAGAGGTTTCTAAACGTGTTCAAAAAGCTGCAATAACATCCCATTTGCTGAAGCTTTGGAGCAAATGTCATCTTATGCCAAATTCATGAAGGAACCACTCTCCAAGAAAAGGAAGTTAGGACATGATAAGACTGTACCCTTGACAGAGGAGTGCAGTGCTATTCTTAGAAGAAAACTTCCTTAAAAATTAAAAGACCTAGGATCCTTTAGCATACCTTGTGAAATAGGAAAATGTACTGTGGGAAAAGCATTGTGTGACTTGGGGGCAAGCATTAATTTGATGCCATTAGCCATTATGAAGAAATTGGGGATAGAAGAAGTGAAACCAACCAACATTACATTGCAATTAGCTGATAGATCATATACTTATCCATATGAAGTAGTAGAGGATTTGTTGGTTAAGGTTGACAAATTTATTTTTCCTGCAGATTTTGTCATATTGGACATGGAGGTAGATGCAAACATACCATTAATCTTGGGCAGATCTTTCCTTGCAACTGAACGAGCTCTCATTGATGTTCAAAAATGAGAGTTAATGCTTAGAGTTCAAGAGGAAAAGGTAATATTTAATGTATTTGAAGCTTTGAAATATCCAATTGATGATAACACATGTATGAGAGCAGATACATTGGATTCTATGATCACTCCTTATTCTTTGAATGAATTTGATGAAATTTCTATGTTGAGAGAAACCATAGTTGCAGGAAATACTAAACCTCTGCATTTTGAAGATGAAAACGTATTTGAAATGGAGCAGCAATTGGAAGCTCTACCTATTTTAATACCTGCAGAAAAATTGATCAAAGAGGAGTTGAAAAATGAAGGAGAAGAAGAGAAAAGTCAGAAGCTGAAATTAAAGCAACTTCCATCTCACTTAAGATATGCATTCTTGGATCATAAACATGAAAATCCAGTTATTATAAGTAATGAACTCAAGGAAGAAAAAGTGGAGAAGTTCTTAAGAATTTTGAGAACCCATAAATCAGCAATAGGGTGGAACATCTTAGATTTAAAAGGTATAAATCTAGCCTTTTGTAAGCACAGAATTTTATTTGAAGAAAATTTTAAACCAGATGTGCAGCCTCAAAGAAGATTAAACCATGCCATGAAGGAAGTGGTAAGGAAGGAAGTCATTAAACTATTAGATGCAAGGATAATATATCCTATTTCAAAAGCAATTGGGTAAGTCCTGTGCAAGTGGTACCTAAAAAGGGTGGAATGACTATAGTACCAAATGAAAAGAATGAGTTGATACCCACAAGGACTGTCACAGGATGGAGGATGTGTATAGATTATAGAAAGCTGAATGATGCAACCAGAAAAGATCATTTTCCTTTACCTTTTGCAGACCAAATGCTAGAAAGAGATGTCAAGACACCAACTTGGTGTTGAATTAGGAGAAATGTCACTTTATGGTGCAAGAAGGAATAGTGCTTGGCCATAAGATTTCAATTAGAGGGATGGAGGATGCTAAACCAAGACTGCTGAGATGGATTCTACTACTTCATTTGAGTTAGAAATTAGAGATAAGAAAGGAAAAGAGAATGGTGTTGCAGACCATCTATCCAGAATTCTATTGGACACATTGCCATCAGATTACTTGGATATTAATGAAGAATTTTCAGATGAAAAGCTGCTAACTGTGGATGAATTACCTTGGTTTGCTGATATAGCAAAATTTAAGGCCACTCAGCACATTCCAAAGAGAATGAATTGGCAGCTGTCAGGCTTCTAATTTATTATTGAGTAATCTATAATATTTTATACTTGTTCAATGTTAATTGAAGGATTATTTGGTATTGGAATATATTTAGATGGAGTTGAAATTTAAAAAAAAAAAAAAAAAGTGAACAGTACCGTGTGAACATGGCAAACCGCGTATGAACAGTGCAAACCGCGTACAAACCGTGTATGAACAGTACCAACCGCGTATGTACAGTGACTGCTGACGTCATCGGTGACGTCACATACGCGTACAGTGCATGTACAGTACGCGTGTACAGTGTTTGCCGGCGTGAATAGTACCCTGAACAGTATTTTTCTGGCGTGAACAGTAAGGCGGTGAACAGTGTTTCCGGCGATGACTAGTAAATTCCGTCGTGAATAGTAAATTTCGAAAATTTTCTATAAAAAGGGGGTTTCACACAAAATTTTCATTTCTTCACCTCTATCCAAGGTTCTCAAAGGTTCTAAGGCCGTAAACCACCATTTCTCTCATACTAAACCTTCCTAAACTTAGATTTCTCGCCAGATCTGAGATTCTACATCTACTCTGAAGGATTGGAAGTAAGTTTCTTTAAGTTTGAAGCTAGATTTACCGTTCGTTTCTCTTCTCCTTCTCTTTCTTATAGAAATTCATGGTGTTCTTAGGAGAAACTCCGTTCTAAAGCTGAATCTTCGGTGAATTTTTGTTATAATCAAGTAATATTCGGTAGATCTAGTGTGAATCATCTTTCTGAGGTAAGGGGAGTTTACTTTAACCTATGAACTATGTTTTGAATGCTTTAATATGTTATTTCAAGATATTTTGATATGATTTTGTTAGATCTATTGAATAAAAGCTATTTTCTAAGTCAGAATGCGTTGTTAATTATTTTAAAATCTTGAGATTTTGGCTGATCTATTATAAACTTGCCGTAGTTGAATTTGTTAAAATAATTTTGGGTGGCGTGCATCATCTTTGAGATATATGTTTTGCATCATTATAGAGCCGAGTTACATGTTTAGGTGGGTAGACATGTAACGGTAAGTTCATCTTGAAATTTCTTGTCTTTGTCTTGTCTGGATCCAGGATCTGGAATGGGTCGCTCCGGACCGGCTCGGTTCCTTCGGATTACTTAGTGTGAAACCAGTTGGAAGCCGTTTTCATCGTGCATTAGATGGGCTGGAAATGAATGGGGTTATTGCTGTGAGAAAAATTATGCTCTATATATATATAAATATATTTTATGTTTGGTAGGCTCAACCTTGAAATGATTACTATGTCGTTGTGTGCGTGTGTAATGAGATGATCGTAAGGTGGTACGTGAGCGGATGTAGCAGTGTTGCATCTACTTCACAGGCTGAGGGGCCAGTGAAGAAAAGTTAGAAGCTGGAGTTGAGTAATAATTCATCAAAGTCCTTTTTCTTTATATATGAGACCTCATGTCGAGGGAGTCACGTATTATAATTTTTTTTTGGTATTTTGAATATTATAAACTAAATGTAATATTATGTTGATCTGTTGGATATTTGTTGTAAGGAACTTCATTTTTACTTTGAATGAGAAGTGAATTTTTATACTTATATTCTCTGTTATTTACCTATTTTAAATAAGTATGTGGTGTAGAAACAATGTTCTCGGTCCCTTATAAAAAGGGGTCGTGACATTTTAGTGGTATCAGAGCATGGTCTAGGTAAACCTACGGGGTGAGGTTGTTAGGCGTCAGTTATGCATATTAGACATATAAGTTTTAGCTGTGAATCATATATCATAATTTCTATTCATCAAGTTGTGAGAGAACGAGCTTGATCACCTCAGTTCTCAGACACAAAAGATGTAGGAAATTTTGGTATATGATACAGGGTGAGCTATAGGCGATTCATGCTACGTGAATAATAGGTTGTTAAGCTAAGATTGTACATGATTGCTGAGATAAATGTGTTTGCTATGTTGTTTGAAATGCTGATATGACGTTGTGCTCAGTGCTAAATTGATTAAATTGTTATGACATACTAAATATGAATATATTACAATATGTGAATATAGCTATGTGGTGGTATTGCTGAATGTGTTAAACATTAGTAATCTAAGCTAGTCTATATATTAGGATGGCTAGACCGAGAAAATCTGTTGCAAACCCTCCTCCTCCTGTTGACGTGAACCAAATGGCTCACGCCATGGAGGCTGTGGCAAGTACTTCTCTCTGTGTTGTTTGATTCTGGAGCCACCCACTCTTTTATTGCGGACAATTGTGTGAGAAACTTAGGATTACCGGTGGGCGATCTAGGATGTGACTTAGTAGTATCGACACCTACTTTAAGTTCAATTAAGACTTCGACGGTTTGTGTTAGGTGTCCCATAGCAATTGAGGGACGAAGATACAAAGTAAATCTTATTTGTATCCCGATGTCAGGGTTAGATGTAATCCTGGTATGGATTGGCTAACGCCAATCGTGTGCTAATTGATTGTGGCGGAGGTGTTTAATCTTTCCCGAGCAGCAAGATTGTGTAGAATTGATTTCTACTCGCCAAGTAGAAACATCCTTAGGTGAGGGAGTATCTTGTTTTGTTTTGTTGGGAGTTATGAATGCGAAGTGGAGCAAAGCCTTCGATCAATACCGTAGTACGAGAATTCCACGAGATTTTCCCAGAGGATATTCCTGAAGTACCTCCACGTAGAGAGGTAGAGTTTGCTATAGATTTGATTCCTGGAGCTGAGCCAGTGTCTGTAGTACCGTATAGAATGGCGCCAAAAGAGTTAATTGAGCTTAAGGAGCAGATCGAGGATCTAATGCGTAAACAGATGATTAGACCAAATGTATCGCCTTGGGGAGCCCCAGTTCTCTTGGTGAAAAAGAAGGACGGAAGTTCTAGATTATGTGTGGATTATCGTAAGTTGAATAAGTTGACAATTAAGAACAAGTACCCATTGCCGCGAATCGATGATTTGATGGACCAGCTGAGAGGTGCTAAGGTATTCTCTAAGATTGATTTGAGGTCTGGGTACCATCAAATCCGAGTGAAGGATGAAGATATTCCTAAGACTGCTTTTCGCACTAGATATGGTCATTATGAGTATATAGTGATGCCTTTTGGAGTTACAAATGCTCCAGCTGTGTTTATGGACTACATGAATCAGATCTTTAGACCTTTCCTGGATCGATTTGTGGTAGTCTTTATTAATGATATTTTAATTTATTCTAATTCGTCAGAGGAACATGAAGAGCATTTGAGGACTGTACTTAATGTTTTAAGGGAAAAACAGTTGTATGCTAAACTGTCTAAGTGTGAGTTTTGGCTAGAGGAAGTGAGGTTCCTTGGTCATGTTATTTCAGCTAAAGGAATTGCAGTTGATCCTTCCAAAGTTGAAGCGGTGTTGCGGTGGGAAAGGCCGAAGACAGCCTCGAGAGATTCGTAGTTTTGTGGGCCTAGCAGGTTACTACCGGGAGATTTATAGAGGGATTCGCGAAGATAGCTGCACCATTAACACGGTTAACTCGCCGTGATCAACCCTTTGTGTGGATCGAGGAAGGTGAGCAAAGCTTTAATGAGTTAAAACGAGAGACTAACTTCTTCGTAGGTGTTGATTCTCCCCGATACTAGTCGACCGTTTGAGGTGTCTTGTGATGCTTCTCATCGGGGATTGGGATGTGTGTTGATGCAAGATAAGAGAGTGGTAGCTTATGCATCTCGTCAATTGCGAACTCATGAGCGAAATTACCCGATTCATGACCTTGAGTTAGCTGTAGTCTTTGCTCTGAAGGTGTGGTGACACTATCTTTATGGAGCTCAGTTTGATGTATATAGTGATCATAAGAGTCTGAAGTATTTATTTGATCAGCGAGAGTTAAATATGAGGCAGAGACGTTGGGTGGAATTCCTTAAGGATTATGATTTTCAGCTCCAATACCATCCAGGAAAAGCTAACGTGGTGGCCGATGCATTAAGTAGGAATGTGGTTCAGGCATTCTCCCTAAGAGTCAGTGAAACCCTTTTAGTAGAACAATTCTGAGACCTGAACATACATGTGGACTTATCACCCGAAAAGATTAGTTGTAGCCGAATTGTGGTGACTAATAATTTCTTACATGAAATTAAAGATAAACAATTGTGGGATCCAATGTTATGTCGGATTGTATTTCTCTTAGGGACAAATAAGACAAAGGGTTTCAGTAAAGGTGTTAATGGTATTCTCAGATGTCAAGGTCGAGTTGTGTCCCTAGAGATACTGAATTAAAGAGAACAATTCTAGAAGAAGGACATAAGGGTAGTCTCAACATTCATCCTGGTGTTACCAAGATGTATCAAGATTTAAAGCAGATGTTTTGGTGGCCAGGCATGAAGCGAGAGATAGCTGAGTTTGTTAAAGCCTGCTTGACTTGTCAAAAGGCAAAAGCGGAGCACCAAAGCCCTCCAGGAGAGTTACAAACGATGGAAATTCCAGAGTGGAAGTGGGACCATGTGACTATGGACTTTGTGTCCCATCTACCTAGAACAGTTAGGAATCATGATGCAGTGTGGGTCATAGTTGATAGGCTAACCAAGAGTGCACATTTCTTGCCAATTAACATGACCTTTAGCTTGGAGAAATTAGCAGAATTGTACATTAGAGAGATTGTCAGGGTTGCATGGAGTACCTTCTAGATTATCTCTGATAGGGATCCTCGATTCACTTCCCGGTTTTGGCGAGTTTCCAAGAATCTATGGGCACACGGTTGAGGTTGAGTTACGCATACCATCCGCAAACGAGATGGTCAATCCGAGCATACTATTCAGACCTTAGAAGACTTATTGCGGACTTGCATTGTAGAGCGAGAGGAGTAATTGGGAGGATATGCTTCCTTTGGTAGAATTCACTTATAATAATAGCTATCATTCGAGTATAGATATGGCACCATTTGAAGCTACGTATGGTAGAAGGTGTAGAACCCCAAACTGTTGTTTCCAAGATGGAGTACATTTGATGTTTGGACCTGAAATGATGCAATAGACTAAGGATAAAGTTGAAATAATTAGAGAAAAGCTAAGAGCTACCCAAAGTCGATAAATCTTATGCCGACCGACGCAGAAGATCCCTAGAATTTGAGGTTGGTGATCATGTATTCTTAAGAGTATCACGCACTACGGGTGTGGGGCGAGCCTTAAGAGCCAAGAAGTTAACACCTAAGTTCATAGGACCGTATCGGATATTACATCGTCAAGGACCAAGAGCCTATGAATTAGCGTTACCACCTCGGTTGTCCGGAATACATAATGTTTTCCATGTGTCGCAGACTAAAGAAGTATGTTCCAGATTTGTCTCATGTAATTGAGCCCGATGTTGTGGAGTTACGAGATGACTTGTCCGTGGAGGTCCCATTGCTCGTATCGAGGAAACTAGAGTTAAGAAACTTAGAGGTAAGTCTATTCGGTTAGTAAAGGTTGTTTGGGACCAAATAACTGGTGATGCCACATGGGAGTTAGAAGAAAGAATGAGAGAGTTGTACCCTCATCTTTTCTCTGGGGAATGAAATTTTCGAGGACAAAAATTTATTTTCGGGGGGAGAATTGTCAGGCTTCTAATTTATTATTGAGTAATCTATAATATTTTATACTTGTTCAATGTTAATTGAAGGATTATTTGGTATTGGAATATATTTAGATGAACAGTGCAAACCGCGTACAAACCGTGTATGAACAGTACCAACCGCGTATGTACAGTGACTGCTGACGTCATCGGTGACGTCACATACGCGTACAGTGCGTGTACAGTACGCGTGTACAGTTGTGCCGGCGTGAATAGTACCCTGAACAGTATTTTTCTGGCGTGAACAGTAAGGCGGTGAACAGTGTTTCCGGCGATGAATAGTAAATTCCGGCGTGAACAGTAAATTTCGGCGTGAACAGTAAATTTCGAAAATTTTCTATAAAAAGGGGGCTTCCCACGAAATTTTCATTTCGTCACCTCTATCCAAGGTTCTCAAAGGTTCTAAGGCCGTAAACCACCATTTCTCTCATACTAAACCTTCCTAAACTTAGATTTCTCGTCAGATCTGAGATTCTACATCTATTCTGAAGTATTGGAAGTAAGTTTCTTTAAGTTTGAAGCTAGATTTACCGTTCGTTTCTCTTCTCCTTCTCTTTCTTATAGAAATTCATGGTGTTCTTAGGAGAAACTCCGTTCTAAAGCTGAATCTTCGGTGAATTTTTGTTATAATCAAGTAATATTCGGTAGATCTAGTGTGAATCATCTTTCTGAGGTAAGGGGAGTTTACTTTAACCTATGAACTATGTTTTGAATGCTTTAATATGTTATTTCAAGATATTTTGATATGATTTTGTTAGATCTATTGAATAAAAGCTATTTTCTAAGTCAGAATCGTTGTTAATTAGTTTAAAATCTTGAGATTTTGGCTGATCTATTATAAACTTGCCGTAGTTGAAATTTGTTAAAATAATTTTGGGTGGCGTGCATCATCTTTGAGATATATGTTTTGCATCATTATAGAGCCGAGTTACATGTTTAGGTGGGTAGACATGTAACGGTAAGTTCATCTTTGAGTCTTTGTCTTTGTCTATCTGGATCAGATAGGAATGGGTCGCTCCGGACCGGCTCGGTTCCTTCTGGATTACTTAGTTTGTGAAACCGGTTGGAAGCCGTTTTCATCTTTGTGCATTAGATGGGCTGGAAATGCATGGGGTTATTCTTTGTGAGAAATATTTTGCTCTATATATATATAATTTTATTTTATGTTTGGTAAGCTCACCCTTGCATTTCTTTCTATGTCGTTGTGTGCGTGTGTCTTTGCGCGATGATCGTACGGTGGTACGTGAGCGGATGTAGCGGTGTTGCATCTACTTCACAGGCTGAGGGGCCAGTGAAGAAAAGTTAGAAGCTGGAGTTGAGTAATAATTCATCAAAGTCCTTTTTCTTTATATATGAGACCTCATGTCGAGGGAGTCACGTATTATAATTTTTTTTTGGTATTTTGAATATTATAAACTAAATGTAATATTATGTTGATCTGTTGGATATTTGTTGTAAGGAACTTCATTTTTACTTTGAATGAGAAGTGAATTTTTATACTTATATTCTCTGCTATTTACCTATTTTAAATAAGTATGTGGTGTAGAAACAATGTTCTCGGTCCCTTATAAAAAGGGGTCGTGACAGCAGCAAAGAAAGAAATTTCTTCATGACAGCAAGTTCTATATTAGGGAAGATCCTCATCTATTCAAAATTGGAGTAGATGGCATTTTGAGAAGATGTATTCCACAAAAAGAACAAGCTGATATCCTATGGCATTGCCACAATTCAGATTATGGAGGCCATCATGGTGGATCGAGAACAGCTGCCAAAGTATTACAAGCCGGATTTTTCTAGCCTACATTGTTCAGAGATGCAAAAACTTATGTATAAAACTGTGATAAATGCCAAAGAGTTGGTAACATTTTCAGAAGACATAAGATGCCTTTGAAAAATATCTTGGAGGTGGAACTGTTTGATGTATGGGGAATAGACTTTATGGGACCCTTTCCAACTTCTTTTTCTCATGACTACATACTTGTGGCAGTGGATTATGTATCTAAATGGGTGGAAGCTATACCAACCAGAACAAACGAAGCCAAAGTGGTGATTTCCTTCATAAAGAAAAACATTTTTTCAAGATTTGGAGTGCCAAGAATTTTGATTAGTGATGGAGGATTACACTTCTGCAATAAATACCTTGATAATGAACTGGATAAGTATGGAGTAAAACACAAAGTAGCAACTCCTTATCATCCTCAAACAAGTGGACAAGTGAAAATTTCAAACAGAGAAATCAAGAAGATCTTAGAGAAAGTAGTCAGTAACTCAGGAAAAGATTGGTCAAGGAAGCTTGATGATACATTATGGGCATACAGAACTGCATTCAAAACACCAATTGGTATGTCACCATATCAATTAGTGTTTGGGAAATCATGTCATCTTCCTGTGGAACTTGAACATAGAGCGTATTGGGCTACTAAATGGCTGAATTTTGATTCAACCAAGGCTGGAGAAAAGAGAGTGCTACAGCTACATGAACTGGAGGAATTCAGACAATTTGATGAAAATGCAAAACTGTATAAAGAAAGGACTAAAAGAATACATGACAGATTCATCCTGCAGAGAGAATTCAAACCAGGGCAGCTAGTTCTACTATTCAACTCTCGATTGAAGTTGTTCCCTGGAAAACTCAAGTCTGGATGGTCAGGACCTTTTATGGTAAAGGAAGTATCTCCCTTTGGTTTTGTGTTACTTGAAGATCAGAGAGAAGGGAGAGAGTTTAAAGTCAATGGCCAAAGACTGAAGATTTACAATGGAGGAGAATTCAATAAGAACACCTTTTGCATTAACTTGGTTTTTCAGTAGTAAGGAACATTTAACGTCAAGTTAGTGACGTTAAAAGAGCGCTTTGTGAGAGGCAACTCACATTTCTGAACCATTTTTACTCTATTTGCAATTTACTTAAACTTTTGTTAATTCTTTATTTCAATTTCTGCAATTTTCTGATTTTAGATTCTGTTTTATATGTGTTTTAGGAATAATGTGTTAATTCAATGAAGGTTCATGTTGTGGATGCATAAATCAGATGATTGAAATTGAATGCATGAGGCAATTAAGTTTCTAAGGAGCTTTGAATAACAAAAGGTGTCACTATTTTGCAGAAAAGTGATCACAGATCTTCAATTACAGGGTTTCATTCTGAACAATCACTTTTGCTGATGAAAGTGATCACACAGAGGAGCAAGGAACGACACCCTTCTCTGGAACAATCACTTTTGCTGATGAAAGTGAACACGCAGAACCCTTTGGAAGACACCCTTCTCTGGAACAATCATTTTTCCCAGTGAAAGTAACCACGCCCAGGCTTAAATAGAGGTAATGTGATGCGCGTAGTTACTTTTTCCAATAATAGTGATCACGTGCATGAGTAATGTGTAGTTTCAAGTTAAGATTGATGCGTGTTGCCACTTTTTCTATGAATAGTAATCACACAGAAGGATACTACCTGCGCATGATCACTTTTTCCAGAAAAAGTGAACATGCGCAGCTTATTTCAAATTACTCAATGCAAAGCTCTCTGGAACGTTCACTTTTTCTAACAATAGTGAACACGCGCATGCCATTTACCCTCAAAGTGTTCACTTTTGCTAGCAATGGTGAACACCCACACAACATCATCTCTACAACTTCCATTTTTTCTGAAAAAAGTGGTCACGTGTAGTAAGCGTGTCTATTAAAATGCATAAAAGGAACCACGTAGAGCCATTTTCAGAATCTCAAATCTTCATTTCTTCATCTCATTTCTCAAATTCTTGATCTTTCTGACCTTTCGCTGAACGAAATTTGTTTCTAAGCAATCAATAGAAGTTCATTCTGCATATTTTCTCCAAATCCAGGTCAGTATTCTACTTCTTTTATTTAGAAATTAGGGTTCTTCATTTACAGAATTGTGGAAAACACTGAGTAATGAAAAAATAGAAATTTTCTTGTTAATAACTAATCTGAACATGCAATTACAAGGCAATGTAGAGTAATTCTCACATCAATTGATATATTTATTAGATGAAAAATACCTATATTGACAGATTGCATGAGTTAACCTTAGGACTTAAAGTGAAAAATAGTTAGAAAGAAATTTCTGCATATATGTAACTCTTGAACTCTAGCATTTTGCATTCAAAATCATGAATATCTGAGTTTAAATGCTTTAAGGAACCATATTCTGCATTGTTATGATATTCTTATGTTCTGCATTGTTCATATTCTGCTATTCTGAAATTGAAAATGTCTTGCTGAATTTTTATTGCATTGCATTCATGTCTTTCAATGTATTGAAATATTCTTTTTATGCAGGAAATTTTAAAAAAATGGTAAGGACATCACACAACACTCCAATTGGCTCTTCTAGAGGTACTCCTAGAACAAAGAGAGGAAGATTAGCAAGAGCCTCTTCATCAAGGCCAAATCCTCAACATGATCCAAGGTTCAGGAGCATAGCTCATGAGAATAATTTCAGAGCTAATATCTTGAGAAGAAAGATTGTCCAAAATAGAGCAATTGAGATAGTTGAAGACCATTATCCAGAATATAAGGAGGAAATTCAGAAAAGAGAATGGAAATCCTTCTGCAAGATGGCTGGCATTGGCTGGAGAGACATTACATAGGAATTTTATGCCAATGCCATGAGATTCAAGGGTGATCAGCTGCCTAAATACCATTCAATGGTCAAGGGGACAACAGTTGATTTTTCTGTTGCTAACATCAATAGAGTTCTTAACATTATGACTCAAAAACAACCTGAGCAGCAAGACTTTAAAGCGTTCAGGGATGCTGAAGACAAGGACTATGTTCAAGTCCTTGAGAGGATTGGGAAACCAGGGACTACTTGGGAGCTGAATCTATCAGAAAAGCCCAAATACATCACAACCAAGAACCTTTTTGCCCTTTGCAAAAGTGTGGAGCACATTTATTTTGAGTTCATTCATGCCTGTTAGGCATAGCTCCACTCTACCAGTGAAGAGAGCAAAACTCCTATATGCTATAGTTAATTATTTTTATATAGATGTAGGAGAAGTGATTAGTGGATGCATTCTGGACATCCTCAAGAGGAAAAGAGATTCTCTAGCTTTCCCTTCGTTAATAACTGTTCTTTGTGAGGATGCAGGTATTGAAATTAGAGATTATCAAATCAAAATTAGAGCTGCACCTCTAATTACAGTAGCTGTGGTGAAGGAGATTTATGCTACTATCTCTTGAACATCAGCAGCCCCAATTCCCTCCCAGTATAAAAGACAGAATCCAACCACAATGAAGGAGAAGATAGCCTTCATGGCTGAAAGACAAAACTCCTTAGCTGAGAGACAGAATGAGTTGCACAGCAGTCTGAAGGCTGGCATCATGCTTCTGGAAGGTGTTCTCATGAACATTGGTCAAAAGATGGGCATGACCAAAGAAGACTTGTACCACACTCCAGATCAAGCAGAGAATGCCCAATGCCTGAGGTCAACTGTCTTCAAAGACCTCCCCATCCACAGAACTCATTTTCCTCCACCAGCAGCTGCTGCAGAAGAGGAAGAAGATGATGATGAAGAGGATGATTTGGAAGATGAGGATGAGGATGAAGATGAAGAGTAGATTAGGAATTTAAATTTCTGTCATTAGTTTATTTTTTTGTCAAAAGATTGTAATTAGAATTTTAGACTTTTGAGTGCTGTAATTACATTTTAAGTTCTATTTTGGTTATGAACAATTCTGTTTTAAATATCTACTAGCTTTGAATTTTATTGAATTTTTATCTGATAATTGATGAACAACTTGTGATGTTTTTGTGCAGACCATGCTCTCAAACTCTGAACAAGGAGTGCATGGAATGATTGAAATATGCACAGCTACCATGAAAGTGGGGTTTAATTTTGTACCTCTATTTTCATGTGTACAGCTTACATTTTGCATAAAATATCCACAAGTTAGAAAAATATTAAACTGCATTAGATTTTGTTTTCTTGATAAATAAACCTGATTTTCACCTGATTAAAATTTTGATTGTTGAATTACATAAGTTGTTTTTCCCATTCTTAACATGATTGTCATACCTGTATTTTGAAAAATAAAGCAGTCTTGCCATTTTATTCATACAAATTTTTGAAGTAAATAGTGCACTGAATTGATGAATATTATCCATTTACTTCCTTGGTGAGACTTGAACTTTTTCGTTCATTGATGTGTGACTGATCTCAAATTCTGATTCACTCTCTAGAACTTGCTTTGTTTCTTAACTGAATATGCTGTTTTGCACTAATCACATAAAGGATGGAGGCCATTATTCAGATTTACCTAGTAAGCCAAATAGGCTGCCTTTCATTCTTGAATTTCCTAGTTAGCCCTTTTGAGCTGATAGCCTTTCTTTGATCAACCTCAATACAAGCTTTTCTAGAAAAACCATTTTACCTATTCAAATAGAAAAGAGGAAAATTGAGTTGAATCAAAGATAAGTTTTAAAACTAAGTTTGGGGTAACATCATGTTTCTAGTGCATTACTTGAGGACAAGCAATGTTCTACGTTTGGGGTAGAAAAGGATTGAGAAAAGGATTGAAATGAAATAAGAAAGTAAGAAAAAGTCATGCAGAGATATGAAAAAGAAGTAAAAAGCTGCAAGTAAAAATAGAAAAATGAAAAAGAAATAAAAAAGAAATCAGCAAATCAAAAAGGAAAAGAAAATTGGTAGATAATTCTGCAAAAATTTAAATTGTGATTGAAAGTTAATTAAGAATAGAAACAGTTGATGCAGCCCTTACTAAGTTTAAAAGCTTATCTACTTAATTTACATCTTTTTCTGTTTGAAATTAGCTGCATTGATATCCTGAATTCATTGAAATCATACCTGTCCCTGAGCCTTAATATTACTTAAAAAGTCCTCTTGATATGTGATTAATTGTAAATTTGCAAAGGAGGTAGAGAATATAGGCAAGCTTATGGCAGAGTTTGATGAATTTGGTAATGCTAAGAGCAAACACAAGCTTAAACACTGATTGAGTTAGAGAAACACTTTCTGAGAGCTGTGATAATATTTCTCAACTCTGTTTGCATGTAGCTTTAATGATTTACTTGATTGAAATCAATGAGATTGTGCAGCAAATAGATAATTCAAGTGTGACTATCATGATGAAGAATTGGTGAATGACTTAGTGAGAAAACAATTAGAATGCATTGAAGTAAAATAATTTTTAATTTGAATTTTTTTGAAAAATGTAAAATGTTTTTGGATTCCAATTAATAAGAATTTACACCCTTGATATGTTCTAATTTGCTTGAGGACAAGCAAAAATTCAAGTTTGGGGTAGTGATGAATCCATATTTTACTAGTATTTTACAATAGTTTTTAGTGCAATTAAAAAAGAAAACATGCTAGAAATAGTAGAAAACCCTGAAAAAAATAATAAAACGTTGCATGTCATTTTTAAACATAGTTATTTTAAAATTCATTGATTTTCTATGTAAAAAGTGACAATTCAAGCATGCTTTTGTAAGGAATTCTGACCTAAGTTCATGAGGATTGGATGATCAAAGGAAAAATAGAAGAAAGTAGCAAAAATTGGAGGAAAGAAGTTGATAATTGAAGAACAGCCTCTGAGTGATCACTTTCGTTGGTGATCACTCCAGAACAAAAAAATGATGAAGAGCTTCTGCGTAATCACTTTTGCTGGCAAAAGTGATTGTTGCAGAGAGGTTACAATGAGAAGAGCTTCTGCGTAATCACTTTTTCTGGAAAAAGTGAGCGTTCCAGAGAGTTCTCCATGAAGAGTTGCTGCGTGTGTTCACTATTATCTGCAAAAGTGAACACGCGCAAGAAGGTAGCCTCTGCGTGTTCACTATTTATAGCAGAAGTGAACACGCGCATGATATTAGTAAAGAAAGCTTCTGCGTGGCTACTATTTCCAGCAAAAGTGAACACGCGTAAGTGGAAATGAAGAATTAGCCTCTGCATGATTACTATTGCTGGAAAAAGTGATCACGCCAGCAGAGCAGGAATTCTATAAAAGATAGTTAGCTCAGGAATTTTGTAGTTTTTGTTCATTTTTCATTTTCCATTTGTTTTTGTTGTTGAGAGAGTTAGAGAGGGAGATTGAGGACGAACACCAAGCTTCATTTCTTGAGGGATCAGATTAGAGATTGGCTTGAAGATGTTTCTTCTTTGTTCATTCTCTTCTTTTCTTCTCTTTTTCTAATGTTTTCTTAAACTCTTTGTGGTTAGGAACTGTGAATCTGAAATGGAAATGTTGAATTGATTTTGGATCTGAACTTTGAGTTTTGAATTGGATTGAGTGATTGATTCTGCTGTTAAAGTAGTGATTGAATGGAAATTTGATCAACTAATCATAGAGTAACTCTTATCAATGGGAATTGAATTTGTTTCTCATATCTGAATTAATTGCTTAGGTTATTGCTTTCTTAGGGATAAGATATCTTAATCTTGCAATCTTTTGGTTTCTTAAACTTAATGCAATATTTGATTGGATTAGATCTAAGGGATTAGAGTGATTTGATTAGATGCTAGATTCATTGAGGCAAGGGATTATCCTTTGATTAATATAATGTGAAACTGATTGTCATTCCATCTAAATGCTTGAAAGTTCAGAACTTAATTGATTCAATGTTGAAGTTTTAGTGAAGCAATTTCCTAACTACTCTTTCTACATCTGTTTACTATACACTTTTGTACTAACTGTTCTGTTTTACTTTCTAATTTCGCTTTTGATACATTCATACCAAATCCATCTGAAATTTGTAAAGCTCAACTAGTTATGATCTTGTGAAGTGGTAATTTAGAACTTTATTTCCTGAGAACGATACTTGGAACTCAATTTGATTCTAAGATTTTTTATAACTTGCTACAACAACACTAGTACATTTGCTAGTCAGTTTACTTTCAGTGCAACAGCAGTTGTAAAAGTAACACCAGGAAAAGTGAGAGTTCCAAAGAAGCCTCAGACTCAGCATACTCTGTGTTATCACTTTTATCATTAAAAGTGAGCATTCCAGAGAGGCAAAATATCAGGAAAGCTTGGTGTAACCACTATTGTCATCAAAAGTGATCGTTCCAAAGAGCCTTCAACTTGTTAAGTTGCGCGTAGTCACTTTTATTCATAAGAGTGATCACGCGCAACCACTTGAACTCTGCGGTGACACTTTTATCAGCAAGAGTGATAGTTCGAGAGAGCTCTCAATTAAGCAAAGTTGCACGTGGCCAGAAATACCAAATACCAGAAATGCTCAGATTTTTGGGGATTCTGTTCATTTTCAATTTTGTTAGTTAGATTCTTGTTAGAGAGAGTGAGAGAGAGGATTGGAGAGTCGAATCTCGAAGCTTCACGAAGAGACATTGGAGTGGAGCTTGTTGGATGGTGATTCTGAGTTTCTTCTTCTCTTCTTTTTCTTTCTTCTTCTCTGCTTCCATGTTTGAGTAGTTCTTTGAAGTTAGGAATTTGTGGAACTAGAATTGATATATTGATTCATCATTTGCTTCTGAATCTTGAGTTTTTGGAATAATTGCGTTGTTAAATTCTGCACTTCATGTATCTTTCAATGGGAATTCAATTGATTAATCAAAGAGAAGCTTTTACCAATGGGAATTGGACTTGATTCTCTGCAATGAATTAGCAACCAGAATTAGGGGTTCTTAGGGATAAGCACATCTGATTTTGTAATCTAAAGTTCTAATTCTCAGTGCAACATGTAATTGAATTTCACCTAAGGGATTAGGGAGTTTCAATTATCGTTAGGGTCATTGCTTAAAGATTTAACTCTGACTATTATTAAGAGAAACTGATTGTCAATTGTCTAATAACTTGGATTTAAGAGGCAGGGTTGAATTAATGTTGATATTCTTGTGAAGTAAATTCCTAGCTATTGTTCATCATTCTGTCGTTACACTTTTGTTGTTCATTGATCTATTTTTCTGCAAGATTCTTTACTTTTTAATTGCTCTGGTTTACTGCGATTACATGTTACAACTCTCCTTCCAAATTTGTGTGGCTCAAATTGTTATAATTCTGTGAATTGATACTTGAAATCTAAATTCCCTGAGGAGACGATATCCTGTTCTTAAAAATCACTCATTACTTTCTGCAATCCTAGTGCACTTGGTAGTATTAGATTGCAAACAACAAAATATTGGCACCGTTGCTGGGGAATTTTGAATTTCAATATCAATAGTAGCAGAAAAGTAGCTAGATTGAGCATATTGTTTCTTTAAATTTCTTTAATATTAGTCTATAGTTGGAAATTTTTGTCTGCAATATTAGTTGAATACTTAATTCTGTATTTGTGAATTTCTGATTTCTGATAGAATAGATATTATTAGCAGTAGTCAGTTTGCATATATGCTGTGATTCAATTCCGTTTTCTATTTTTCTTCCTATTAGTTCTATAGTGTTAATTTTGCATGCGAGGTAGAAATAATAACTAATCAACTCTAGTCTTTGATCCTGATATAGACATAACCTTAAGGAGAATAAGAAGAGAGACTAGATTGGAAAACTTCATAGATTCTGATAATGAATTAAAGGTTGTCTCTGCTCCAAAGAATAAGAACACTCCTAAAGTAAAAAAATACTTACACCTTTGAGGCCACCAGAACCAGAACCAGAAATGGCAGACCAAAATAGAAACACTTCCTTTGAGTCCTTGGAGTGATATTCAGGGAATTTCAGCGGCTTGAGACGAGTTTCGAATATGTTCCTTTGCTGGTAAGCAAAAGGAGACCAAAAGAGACCAAAATCAGAACTTGGGTCCAAAGGCGCCAGAAAGTGCCAGAGGGGGAGAAAGTGGTGAGAAACCCTTTCTTTGAGTCCTAGGCGTGACATTTAAGAAGTTTCAACGGCTTGGAAAGAGTTTCGCATGTGTTCCTTTGCCGCTAAGCAAAAGGGGACCAAAAGTGACAAAAATTGAATCATGGGTTCAAAGGCGTCAGAAAGTGCCAAAAGGGGAGAAGGTGGTGAGAATCCCTTCCTTTGAGTCCTTGGACTGATATTCAAGGACTTTCAGCGACCTGCGAAGAGTTTCGCATGTGTTCCTTTGCTGGTAAGCAAAAGGAGACCAAAAGAGACCATAATCGGAACTTGGGTCCAAAGGCGACAGCAAGTGTCAGAAGGTAAGAGAGTGGTGAGAAATACTTTCTTTGAATCCTTGGAGTGATATTCATTGACTTTCAGCAGCCAGGGAAGAGTTTCATAGGTGTTCCTTTGTCGCTAAGCAAAAAGGGACCAAAAGTGAGTCCAAAGGTGCCAGAAAGTGCCAGAAGGGGAGAGAGTGGTAAGAAACCCTTCTTTGAGTCCTAGGCGTGACATTCAAGGAATTTCAGTGGCCTGGAAAGAGTTTCGCACGTGTTCCTTTGCTGCTAAGCAAAAGGGGATCAAAAGTGACAAAAACTGGAACTTGAATCCAAAGGCACCAGAAAGTGGCAGAATGGGAGAAAGTGGTGAAAAACCCTTTCTTTGAGTCGGAGTGATATTCAAGGAGTTTCAGCGGGTTAAGACGTGTTTCGCCGGTGTTCCTTTGCCGCTAAGCAAAAGGGGACTAAAAGAGACCAAAACTGGAACTTTGGTGCAACGGAGCCAGAAAGTGTCAGAGGGGGAGAAGGTGGTGAGAAACCCTTTCTTTGAGTCCTAGGAGTGATATTTAAGGAGTTTCAGCGGCCAGGGAAGAGTTTTACATGTGTTCCTTTGCCGCTAAGCAAAAAGGGAGCAAAAGTGACAAAAATCGAATCTTGGGTCCAAAGTCGTCAGAAAGTGCCAGAAGGAGAAAAGGTGGTGAAAAACACTTCCTTTGAGTCCTTAGAGTGATATTTAAGGACTTTCAGCAACCTGAGACAAGTTTTACACGTGTTCCTTTGCCTATAAGCAAAAGGAGACAAAAAGAGACCAAAGCTGGAACTCGTGTCCAAAGGCGTAAGAAAGTGCCAGAGGGGAGAAGGTGGTGAGAAACACATCCTTTGAGTCCTTGGAGTGATAATCAAGGAGTTTCAGCATATAGAGACGTGTTTCACACGTGTTCCTTTGCCGGTAAGCAAAAGGGGACCAAAATAGACCAAAACTGGAACCTGGGTCCAAAGCCAACAGAAAGTGCCAGAAGGGGAGAAAGCGGTCAGAAACCCTTCCATTGAGTCCAAAGAGTGATATTCATGTACTTTCAGTGGCCTGGGAAGAGTTTCGCACATGTTCCTTTGCCGCTAAGCAAAAAGGGACTAAAAAGACCAAAATAAAAAATTAGGTCCAAAGGCGCCAGAAAGTGACAAAAGGAGAGAGAGTGGTGAGAAACACTTTCTTTGAGTCCTAGGAGTGACATTCAAGGAGTTTCAGTGGCCTGCGAAGAGTTTCACACATGTTCCTCTGCCGCTAAGGAAAAGAGGACCAAAAGTGACAAAAACTGGATCATAGGTCCAAAGGCGTCAGAAAGTGTCAGAAGGAAGAAGGTGGTGAGAAACCCTTCCCTTGAGTCCTTGGAGTGATATTTAAGGATTTTCAGCAACCTGAGACAAGTTTTGCATGTGTTCCTCTGCCGGTAAGAAATAGGAAACTAAAAGAGACCAAAACTAAAACTTGGGTCCAAAGGCACCAGAAAGTTCCAAAAGGAGAGAGTGGTGAGGAACTCTTTCTTTGAGTCGTAGGAGTGATATTCAAGGAGTTTTAGTGGCCTGAGACGTGTTTCGCATGTGTTTCTCTGTTGCTAAGCAAAAAGGGACAAAAAGAAACCAAAAACGAAACTTGGGTGCAAACGCGCCAAAAAGTGTCTGAAGGGGAGAAGGTGGTGAGAAACCTTTCCTTTGAGTGCAAGGAGTGATATTCAAGGAGTTTCAGTGGCTTGAGACGAGTTTTGCACGTGTTCCTTTGCCACTAAGCAAAAGGGGACCAAAAGTGACCAAAATAGGAACTTGGATCCAAAGGCGCCAGAAAGTGTCAAAAAGGCAGAGAGTGGTGAGAAACCCTCTCTTTGAATCCTAAGAGTGATATTCAAGGACTTTCAACGGCCTGGGAAGAGTTTCGCATATGTTCCTTTACCGCTAAGCAAAAGGGGACCAAAAGTGACAACAACCAGATCGTGGGTCCAAACACGTCAGAAAGTGCCAGAGGCGGAGAAGATGGTGAAAAACTTTTCCTTTGAGTTCTAAGAGTGAAATTCAAGGAGTTTCAGCAGCTTAAGACAAGTTTCGCATGTGTTCCTTTGCCGCTGGGCAAAAGTGAACCAAAAGTGACAAAAATCGGATCATGGGTCCAAAGGTGTTAGAATGTGCCAGAAGGGAGAAATTGGTGAGAAACCCTTCTTTTGAGTCCTTGGAATGATATTTAAGGAGTTCCAGCGGCCTATGACGAGTTTCGCACGTGTTCCTTTGCCACTAAGCAAATAGGGACCAAAAGTGACCAAAATTAAAACTTGGATCCTAAGGTGCCAGAAAGTGTCAAAAAGGGAGAGAGTGGTGAGAAACCCTCTCTTTGAATCCTAAGAGTGATATTCAAGGACTTTCAACGACCTTGGAAGAGTTCGCATGTGTTCCTTTACCACTAAGCAAAAGGGGACCAAAAGTGACAAAAATCGGATCATGGGTCCAAAGGCGTCAGAAAGTGCCAGAGGGGGAGATGGTGGTGAAAAACTTTTTCTTTGAGTTCTAGGAGTAAAATTTAAAGAGTTTCAGTAGCGTAAGACAAGTTTCGAACGTGTTCCTTTGCGGAAAAGAGAAAGGAGACCAAAAGAGACCAAAACTGGAACTTGGGTCCAAAGGCGCCAGAAAGTGCCAGAATAGGAAAGACTTGTGAGAAACCCTTTCTTTAAGTTGTACGAGTAATATTCAAGGAGTTTCAGCATATGTTCCTTTGCAGCTAAGCAAAAGTGGCCCAAAAGTGACCAAAACCAGAGCTTGGTTGCGAAGGTGCCCGAATGTGCCAGAACAGGAGAAGGTGGTGCGAAACCCTTCCTTTGAGTCCAAGGAGTAATATTCAAGGACTTTCAACGGCCTAGGAAGAGTTTCGCACGTGTTCCTTTGCCGCTAAGAAAAAGGGGACAAAAAGTGACCAAAATAGAAACTTGGGTCCAAAGGTATCAAAAGTGCTAGAAGGGGAGAGATGGTGAGAAACCCTTTCTTTGAGTCCTAGGAGTGATATTCAAGAAGTTGTAGCGGCCTGAGACGTGTTTCGAACGTGTTCAATTACCGCTAAGCAAAAGGGGACTAAAAGAGACCAAAACCAGAACTTGGGTGCAAAAGCAGTAGAAAGTGCCAGAAGGGGAGATGGTTGTGAGAAACCCTTCCTTTGAGTCCTAGGAGTGACATTCAAGGAGTTTCAGCAGCCTCGGAAGAGTTTTGCACTTGTTTCTTTGTCGGTAAGCAAAAGGAGAACAAAAGAGACAAAATCGAAACTTGGACCAAAGGCGCCAGAATTCTAGAAGGGGGGAGCGTGGTGAGAAAACCTTTCTTTGAGTCCTAAGAGTGATATTCAAGGAGTTTTAGTACCCTGAGAGGAGTTTTGCTCGTGTTCCTTTGCAGCTAAGGAAAAGGGGACCAAAAGTGACCAAAATCGGAACTTGGGTCCAAAGGCACCAGAAAGTGATAGAAGGGGAGGGAGTAGGGACAAACCCATTCTTTGAGTCCTAAGAGTGATATTTAAGGACATTTAGTGGCCTGGGAGAGTTTCGCACGTGTTACTTTGCCGCTAAGCAAAAGGGGACCAAAAGTGACCAAAACCGAAACTTAGGTCCAAAGGAGCTAGAAAGTGCTAGAAGTGGAAAGCCTGGTGAAAAACCCTTTCTTTGAGTCGTAGGAGTGATATTCAAGGAGTTTCAGCGGCCTGAGACGTGTTTCGCACGTGTTTCTTTGCCGCTAAGCAAAAAGGGACTAGAAGAGACCAAAACTGGAACAAGGGTGCAAAGGTGCCAGAAAGTGCCAGAACGGGAAAGTGTGGTAGGAAACCCTTCATTTGATTCCTAGGAGTGATATTCAAGGAGTTTCAATGGTGTCGAAAGTGTTTCGAACGTGTTCCTTTGCCGCTGAGTAAAAGGGGGCCAAAAGTGACAAAAACTGGAACTTGGGTCTAAAGGCGCTAGATAAGTGCCAGAAGGGGAGAGAGTGGTGAGAAACCCTTTCTTTGATTCCTAGGAGTGATATTCAAGGAGTGTTAGCGGCTTGAAACAACTTTCGCACGTGTTCCTTTGTCGGTAAGGAAAAGGGGAACAAAAGAGACAAAAATCAAAACTTGGGTGCAAGGCCACCAGAAAGTGCCAGAATGGAAGAAGGTGGTGAGAAACCCTTCCTTTGAGTCCTAGGAGTGATATTCAAGGAGTTTCAGTAGCTTGGGAAGAGTTTTGCACTTTTTCGTTTTGCCGCTAAGCAAAACAGGACCAAAAGTGACCAAAAAGGGAAAGAGTGGGGAAACCCTTTCTTTGAGTCCTAGGAGTGATATTCATGGACTTTCAGTGGCCTGGGAAAAGTTTCACACGAGTTCCTTTGCTGCTAAGCAAAAGTAGACCAAAAGTGACCAGAAGTAGAACTTGGGTCGAAAGGCCCCAGATAAGTGCCAGAAAGGGAGAGAGTGGTGAGAATCCATTTCTTTGAGTCGTATGAGTGATATCCAAGGAGTTTTAGGGGCCTGAAATGTGTTTCGCACGTGTTCCATTGCAGCTAAGCAAAAGGGGACTAAAAGAGACCATAACCATAACTTGGGTGCAAAGGTGCTAGAAAGTGCCAGAAGGGGGGAAGGTGGTGATAAACCCTTCCTTTGAGTCCTAGGAGTGATATTCAACGACTTTTGGTGGCCTGAGAAGAGTTTTGCTCGTGTTCCTTTGCTACTCAAAAGTGACCAAAACCAGAATTTGGGTCCAAAGGTGCCAGAAAGTGCGAGAAGGGGAGAGACTGGTGAGAAACCCTTTCTTTGAGCCGTAGAAGTGATATCCAAGGAGTTTTAGGAGCCTGAGACGTGTTTCGCATATGTTCCTTTGTTGTAAGCAAAAGGGGACAAAAAGAGACCAAAATCAGAATTTTGGTGCAAAGGTGCCAGAAAGTGCCAGAACGGGAGAAGGTGGTGAGAAATCTTTCCTTTGAGTCCTAGGAGTGATATTCAAGGAGTTTCAGTGGCGTGCAAAGTGTTTCGCATGTGTTCCTTTGCCGTTAAGGAAAAAGGGACCAAAAGTAAGCAAAACTGGAGCTTGGGTCCAAAGGCGCCAGAAAGTGGCAGAAGGGGAGAGAGTGTGAGAAACACCTCCTTTTAGTCCTAGAAGTGATACTCAAGGACTTTCTGCGGTGTAGGAAGAGTTTCGTACGTGTTCGTTTGCCGCTAAGCAAAAGGGGACTAGAAGTGACCTTAACCGGAACTTGGGTCCAAAGGCACCAGAAAGTGCTAGAAGGGGAGAGATGGTTAGAAACCCTTTCTTTGAGTCCTAGGAGTGACATTCAATAAATTTTAGTGGCCTGAGACAAGTTTTACTCGTGTTCCTTTGCCGCTAAGCAAAAGGGACCAAATGTCAGCAAAACCAGAACTTGGCTGCAAAGGCGCCAGAAAGTGCCAGAAGGGGAGAGAGTGCTAAGAAACCCTTTCTTTGAGTCCTAAGAATGAGATTCGAGGAATTTCAGCGGCCTGGAAAGAGTTTCGCACGTGTTCCTTTGCCGCTAAGCAAAAGGGGACTAGAAGTGACCCAAACCAAAACTTAGGTCCAAAGCTAGCAGAAAGTGCTAGAAGGGGTAAGTATGGTAAGAAACCCTTCCTTTAATTCCTAGGAGTGATATTCAAGGAGTTTCAGTGGTGTGAGAAGTGTTTCGAACGTGCTCCTTTGCCGCTAAGCAAAAGGGGACCAAAAGTGACAAAAACTGGAACTTGGGTCTAAAGGCGCTAGATAAGTGCCAGAAGGGGAGAGAGTGGTGAGAAACCCTTTGTTTGATTCCTAGGAATGATATTCAAGGAGTTTTAGTGGCTTGAGATGAGTTTCGCACGTGTTCCTTTGTCGGTAAGCAAAAGGGGAACAAAAGAAACGAAAATCAAAACTTGGGTGCAAAGCCGCCAGAAAGTGCCAGAACGGAAGAAGGTGGTGACCAAAATTGAAACATGGGTGCAAAGGCGCTAGAAAGTGCTAGAATGAGAGACGGTGGTGTGAAACCCTTCCTTTGAGTCCTGGGATCGATATTAAAGGAGTTTCAGTTGCCTGAGACGAGTTTTGCTCGTGTTCCTTTGTTAATAAGCAAAAATGGAAGAAAAGAGACCAAAATTGGAACATGGGTCCAAAGGCGCTAGAAAGTGCCAGAATGGGAAAGACTGGTGTGAAACCCTTTCTTTGAGTTGTACGAGTAATATTCAAGGAGTTTCAGCAGCCTGAGACGTGTTTCGCATATGTTCCTTTGCAGCTAAGCAAAAGTGGACTAAAAGAGACCAAAACTGGAACATGGGTGCAAAGGCGCCAGAAAGTGCCAAAACAGGAGATGGTGGTGCGAAACCCTTCCTTTGTATCCTAGGGGTGATGTTCAAGGAGTTTTAGTAGCCTGAGACAAGTTTTGATCGTGTTCCTTTGTCTCTAAGTAAAAAGGAATCAAAAGTGAGCAAAACCGAAACTTGCGTCCAAAGGCGCCAGAAAGTGCCAGAAGGGGAGAGAGTGGTGAGAAACCCTTTCTTTGAGTCCTAGGAGTGAAATTCAAGGACTTGCAGCTGCCTGGGAAGAGTTTTGCACGTGTTCCTTTACTGCTAAGCAAAAGGGGACCAATAGTGACAAAAAATAGAACTTGGGTCCAAAGGCGCTAGATAAGTGCCAAAGGGCGAGAGAGTGGTGAGAAACCCTTGCATTGATTCCTAGGAGTGATATTCAAGGAGTTTTAGCGGCCTAAGATATATTTCGCACGTGTTCCTTTGCCGCTAAGCAAAAGGGGACCAAAACTGACCAAAACCAGAACTTGGTTGCAAAGCTGCCAGAAAGTGCCAGAATAAGAGAAGGTGGTGCAAAACCCATCCTTTGAGTCCAAGGAGTGATATTCAAGGACTTTTAGCGGCCTGGGAAGAGTTTCGCACGTGTTCCTTTGCTGCAAAGAAAAAGGGGACCAAAAGTGACTAAAATCGGAACTTGGGTCGAAAGGTATCAAAAAGTGCTAGAAGGGGAGAGATGGTGAGAAACCCTTTCTTTGAGTCCTAGGAGTGAGATTCAAGGAGTTTCAACGGCCTGGGACGAGTTTTGCATGTGTTCCTTTGTCGATAAGTAAAAATGGAACAAAAGTGACCAAAACTAGAACTTGGGTCGAAAGGCGCCAAAAAGTGCTAGAAGGGGAAAGAGTGGTGAGAAACATTCTCTTTGAGACGTAAGAGTAATATTCAAGGAGTTTTAGCGCCCTGAGACGTGTTTCGCATGTGTTCCTTTGCTGCTAAACAAAAGGGGACTAAAAGAGACCAAATTTGGAATTTGGGTGCAAAGGCGCCAGAAAGTGTCAGAACGGGAGATGGTGGTGCGAAACCCTTCCTTTCAGTCCTAGGAGTAATATTCAAGGAGTTTTAGTGGCTTGAGACAAGTTTTGCTCGTGTTCCTTTGCCTCTAAGTAAAGGGGAACCAAAAGTGACCAAAACCGAAACTTGGGTCCAAAGGCGCCAGAAGGGGAGAGAGTGGTGAGAAACCCTTTCTTTGAGTCATAAAAGTGATATTGAAGGACTTTCACTGGCCTAGGAAGTGTTTCCCACATGTTCCTTTGCCGCTAAGCAAAAGGGGACCAAAATGACGAAAACCAGAACTTGGTTGCAAAGGTACCAAAAAGTTCCACGACGGGAGAAGGTGGTGCGAAACCCTTCCTTCGAGTCCTAAAAGTGATAATTAAGGAGTTTCAGCATCCTAAGACATGTTTCGCACGTGTTCTTTTATTGCTAAGCAAAAGAGGACAAAAAGATACCAAAACTAGAACTTCAGTGCAAAGGCGCGAGAAAGAGTCAGAACGGGAGAAGGTGGTGAGAAACCGTTCCTTTGAATCCTAGGAGTGATATTCAAGGAGTTTTAGTGGCGTGGGAAGTGTTTCGCACGTTTTTCTTTGCCGCTAAGCAAAACAGGACAAAAAGTGACCAAAACCGGAACTTGGGTCCAAAGGCGCCAGAAACTGCCAGAAGGGGAGAGAGTGGTGAGAATCCTTTTCTTTGAGTCCTAGGAGTGATATTGAAGGTGTTTTAGGGACCTGAGACGTGCTTAGCACGTGTTCCTTTGCAGCTAAACAAAAGGGGACTAAAAGAGATAAAAAGAAGAACTTGGGTGCAAAGGTGGCAAAAAGTGCCAAAAGGGGAGAAGGTAGTGAGAAACCCTTCCTTTGAGTCCTAGGAGTGATATCCAAGGAGTGTTAGTGGCGTGGGAAGTGTTTCCTATGTGTTCCTTTGCCGCTAAGCAAAAGGGGACCAAAAGTGACAAAAAACCAGAACTTGGGTCCAAAGGCGCCAGATAAGTGCCAAAAGGGGAGAAAGTGGTGAGGAACCCTTTCCAGTGGCCTCAGACGAGTTTTCCTCGTGTTCTTCCCCCGCGAAGCAAAAGGGAATCAAAAGTGAGCAAAACTGGAATTTGAGTCCAAAGGCGCCAGAAAGTATCAGAAGAAGAAAGTTTCAGTAGCCTAGGAAGAGTTTCGCACGTGTTCCTTTGCAACTGGACCAAAAGTGACAAAAATCGAAACTTGGATCCAAACGCGCTAGAAGGTGCCAGAAGGGGAGAGAGTGGTGAGAAACCCTTTCTTAGAGTCCTAATGGTGATATTCAAGGACTTTCAGCAGGCTAGGAGGAGTTTCACATGTATTCCTTTGCCGCTAAGCAAAAGGGGACTAAAAGAGGCCAAAACCGGAAGTTGGGTGCAAAGGCGCCAGAAAGTGCCAGAAAAGGAGAAGGTGGTGAGAAACCCTTGCTTTGAGTCCTAGGAGTGATATTTAAGGAGTTTCAGCGGCCTGAGACTAGTTTCGCATGCGCTCCTTTGTCGGTAAGCAAAAGGAGAACAAAAGAGACCAAAACCAGAACTTGGGTCCAAAGGCGCTAGAAAGTGCCAGAAGGGGAGAGAGTGGTGAGAAACCCTTTCTTTGAGTCGTAGGAGTGATATTCAAGGAGTTCTAGCAGCCTGAGACGTGTTTTGCACGTGTCCCTTTGCCGCTAAGAAAAAGCAGACTAAAAGAGACAAAAACAAGAACTTGGGTGCAAAGGTGCGAAAAAGTGCCAGAAGGGGAGAAGGTGGTGAGAAACCCTTCCTTTGAGTCCTAAAAGTGATATTCAAGGAGTTTCAGTGGCCTGGAAAGGGTTTCGCACGTTTTCCTTTGCCACTAAGCAAAAGGTTCCAAAAGTGACCAAAACCAGAACTTGGGTGCAAAGGCGCAAGAAAGTGCCAAAACGGGAGAAGGTGGTGCGAAACCTTTCCTTCGAGCCCTAGGAGTGATATTCAAGGAGTTTTAGTGGCCTGAGACAAGTTTTGCTCATATTCCTTTGCCGCTAAACAAAACGGAACCAACAGTGACTAAAACTAGAACTTGGTACCAAAGAGGGCAGTTAGTGCCGGAGAGGGAGAGAGTGGTGAGAAACCCTTTCTTTGAGTCCTAGGAGTAACATTTATGAACTTTCAGCGCCCTGGGAAAAGTTTCGTACGTATTCCTTTGCCGCTAAGCAAAAAGGGACCAAAACTGACCAAAACTAGAACTTGGGTCCAAAGGCGCCAGATAAGTGCCAAAAGGGGAGAGAGTGGGGAGAAAACCTTTCTTTGAGTCCTAGGAGTGATATTCAAGGCGTTTTAGTGGCCTGAGACGTGTTTTGCACCTGTTCCTTTGTCACTAAGCAAAAAGGGACCAAAAGTAACCAAAACTGGAACTTAGGCGCAAAGACGCCAGAAAGTGCTGGAACGGGAGAAGGTGCCAAAAGGGAAGAAGGTAGTGAGAAACCCTTCCTTTGAGTCCTAGGAGTGATATTCAAGGACTTTCACCGGGCTGGGAAGAGTTTCGTACGTGTTCCTTTCCGCTAAGCAAAAAGGGACTAAAAGAGACCAAAACTGGAACTTAGGTGCAAAGGCACCAGAAAATTCCAGAAGGGGAGAAGGTGATGATAAACCCTTCCTTTGAGTCCTAGGAGTGATATTGAAGGAGTTTCAATGGCCTGTGACAAGTTTTGCACGTGTTCCTTTGCTGGTAAGAAGCAAAAGGGGAACAAAAGAGACCAAAATAGCAACTTGGGTCCAAAGGTGCCAGAAAGTGCTAAAAAGGGAGAGAGTGGTAAGAATCCCTTTCTTTGAGTTCTAAGAGTGATATTCAAGGACTTTCAGCGGCCTAGGAAGAGTTTCGTACGTGTTCCTTTGCCGCTAAGCAAAAAGGGACTAAAAGTAACCAAAATTGAAACAAGGGTCCAAAGGCGCCAGAAATGTCAAAAGGGGAAAGAGTGGTGAGAAACCCTTTCTTTAAGTTCTAGGAGTGACATTCAAGAAGTTTCAGCGGCCTAGTAGAGTTTCGCACGTGTTCGTCTGCCGCTAAGCAAAAGGGGACCAAAAGTGACCAAAACCAGAACTTGGGTCCAAAGGCACCAGAAAGTGCCAGAAGGGGATAAAGTGGTGAGAAACCCTTTCTTTGAGTCCTAGGTGATATTCAAGGAGTTTTAGTGGCCTGAGACGTGTTTTGCACGTGTTCCTTTGCCGCTAAGCAAAAGGGGACTAAAAGAGACCAAAACTGGAACTTGGATGCAATGGCGCCAGAAAGTGCCAGAAAGGGAGAAGGTGGTGAGAGACCCTTCCTTTGAGTCCTAGGAGTGATATTCAATGAGTTTCAGTAGCGTGAGACGAGTTTTGCATGTGTTCTATTGTCGCTAAGCAAAATGGGGCCAAAAGAGACCAAAACCAGAACTTGGGTCCAAAGGCGCCAGAAAGTGCCAAAAAATGAGAGAATGGCGAGAAATCCATTCTTTGAGTCGTAGGATTGATATTCAAGGACTTTCACCGGCCTGGGAAAAGTTTCGCACGTGTTCCTCTACCGCTAACCAAAAGGGGACTAAAAGAGACCAAAACTAGAACTTGGTGCAAATGTACCAGAAGGTGCCAGAAAGAGAGAAGGTGGTGAGAAACCTTTCCTTTGAGTCCTAAGAGTGATATTCAAGTAGTTTCAATGGCCGAAGACGATATTTGCACGTGTTCCTTTGCTGGTAAGAAGTAAAAAGGGTCCAAAGAGATCTGAGAGTGCCAAAAGGGGAGAAGGTGGTGAGAAACCCTTCCTTTGAGTCCTAGGAGTGAAAATCAAGGAGTTTCAGCGGCCTAAGACAAGTTTTTCTCAAGTTCATTTGTCGCTAAGCTAAAGGGGACCAAAGTGTCCGAAACTGGAACTTGGGTCCAAAGGCGCCAGAAAGTTCCAGAAGGAGAGAAGGTGATGAGAATCCTTTCCTTTCAGTCCTTAGAGTTATATTTAAGGAGTTCCAGTGGCCTGAGACGAGTTTCTCCCCGTGTTCCTTTGCTGGTATGCAAAAGGAGACAAAAAAAGACCAAAATCGAAAATTGGTTCCAAAGGTGCCAGAAAGTTCCAAAAAGGGAGAGAGTGGTGAGAAACCTTGTCTTTGAGTCGTAGGAGTGATATTGAAGGAGTTTCAGTGGCCTGAGACATTTTTAGCACGTGTTCCTTTATCGCTAAGCAAAAGGGAACCAATAGTCCCCAAAATTGGAACTTGGATCCAAAGGCGCTAGAAAGTGCTAGAAGGGGAGAGAGTGGTGAGAAACCCTTTCTTTGAGTCCTAGGAGTGACATTCAAGGAGTTTCAGCGGCCTGGGAATAGAGTCGCATGTGTTCCTTTGCCACTAAGCAAAAGGGGACCAAAAGTGACCAAAATCAAAATTTGTGTCCAAAGGTGTCAGAAAGTGCTAGAAGGGGAAAAGGTGGTGAGAAACTCTTCCTTTGAGTCCTAGGAGTGAAAATCAAGGAGTTTCAGTGGCCTAAAACAAGTTTTACTGAGGTTCATTTGTCATTAAGCAAAAGGGGACCAAAATTGACCAAAACCAGAACTTGGGTCCAAAAGCGCCATAAAGTTCCAGAAGGGGAGAAGGTGATGAGAATCCTTTCCTTTTAGTCCTTGGAGTGATATTCAAGGAGTTTCAGCTGCTTGAGACGAGTTTTGCACGTGTTCCTTTGTCGATAAGCAAAAGGAGACCAAAAAAGACGAAACCTAGGACTTTGGTCCAAAGCCCCCAAAAAGTGCCAAAAGGGAGAGAGTGGTGAGAAACGTTTTCTTGGAGTCCTAAGAGTGATATTCAACGAGTTTCAGCGGCCTGGGAAGAGTTTTGCATGTGTTCCTTTGCCGCTAAGCAAAAGAGGACGACAAGAGACGAAAATCAGAACATGGGTGCAAAGGCACCAGAAAGTGCCAGAAGGGGATAAGATGGTGAGAAACGCTTTCTTTGACTCATAGCAGCGATATTGAAGGACTTTCTGCGGCCTGAGACGAGTTTCGCACGTGTTCCATTGTCGGTAAGCAAAAGGAGACCAAAAGAGACAAAAACTGGAACTTGGGTCCAAAGCCCCCAGAAAGTGCCAGAAGGGAGAGAGTGGTGAGAAACGCTTTCTTGGAGTCCTAAGAGTGATATTCAAGGAGTTTTAGCAGCCTGGGAAAAGTTTCTCACACGTTCCTTTGCCGCTAAGCAAAAGAAGACTACAAGAGACAAAACTGGAACATGGGTGCAACAGCACGAGAAAGTGCCAGAAAGGGAAAGGTGGTGAGAAACCTTCCTTTGAGGTATAGGAGTGAAATTCATGTAGTTTCAGCGGCCTGAGACGAATTTTTCATGTGTTCTTTTGCCGCTACACAAAAGTGGACCAAAATTGACCACAACCAGAACTCGGATCCAAAGGCGCCAGAGAATGTCAGAAGGGGAGAGAGTGGTGAGAAACCCTTTCTTTGAGTCCTAAGAGTAATATTCAAGCACTTTCAGTGGACTTGGAAGAGTTTTGCACGTGTAACTTTGCCGCTATGCAAAAGGAGACCAAAAGTGACAAAAATTGGAACATGGCTCCAAAGGCGCCAGAAAGTGCCATTAGGAGAGAGACTAGTGAGAAATCCTTTCTTTGAGTCGTAAGAGTGATATTCAAGGACTTTCAGTGGCCTGGGAAGAGTTTCGCATGTGTACCTTAGCCACTGTGCAAAAGGGGACCAGAAGTGACAAAAACCGGATGAGGGGTCTAAAGGCGCCAGAAAGTGCAAGAAAGGGAGAGAGTGGGGAGAAACCCTTTCTTTGAGTCCTAAGAGTGATATTCAAGGACTTTCAGCATCCTGGGAAGAGTTTCGCAAGTGTTCCCTTGCCGCTAGGCAAAAGGGGACCAAAGGTGATCAAAACCGGAACTTGGGTCCAAAGGTGCCAGAATGTGCCAGAAGGGGAGAGAGTGGTGAGAAACCCTTTCTTTGAGTTCTAGGAGTGACATTCAAGGAGTTTCAGCGGCCTGGGAAGAGTTTTGCATGTGTTCCTCTGCCGCTAAGCAAAAGGGGACGAAAAGCGACAAAAATTTGAATTTGGGTCCAAAGCCGTCAAAAAGTGCCAGAAGGGGAGAAAGTGGTGAGAAACCTTTTCTTTGAGTCCTTGGAGTTATATTCAAGGAGATTCAGCGGCCTAAGACGAGTTTTGCACGTGTTCTTTTGCCAGAAGGGAAGAGAGTTGTGAGAAACCCTATCTTTGAGTGGTAAGAGTGATATTCATTGGGTTTCAGTGGCCTAAGATGTGTTTCGCACGTCTTCCTTTGCCGCTAAGCAAAAAGGGACCAAAAGTGACAAAGACCAGATCATAGGTCCAAAGACATCTGAGAGTGCCAGAAGGGGAGAAGGTGGTGAGAATCCCTTCCTTTGAGTCCTAGGAGTCAAATTCAAGTAGTTTCACTACCCTGAGACGAGTTTCAAACGTGATCCTTTGTCAGTAAGCAAAAAGGGAAAAAAAGAGACCAAAACCAATACTTGGGTCCAAAGGTGCCAAAAAGTTCCAGAAGGGGAGAGAGTAGTCAGAAACCCTTTCTTTGAGTCGTAGGAGTGATATTTAAGGACTTTCAGCGGCTTCGAAAGAGTTTCGCATATGTTCCTTTGTCGCTAAGCCAAAGGGGACCAAAAGTCACAAAAACTGGATCATGGGTCCAAAGGCGTCTGAAAGTGACAGAAGGGGAGAAGGTGGTGAGAATCCCTTCCTTTGAGTCTTTGGAGTGATATTCAAGGAGTTTCAGCGGCCTGAGACGAGTTTCGCATGTGTTCCTTTGCCGGTAAGCAAAAGGAGACCAAAAGAGACCAAAACTGGAATTTGGGTACATAGGCATCAGAAAGTGCCAGAAGGGGAAAAGGTGGTGAGAAACCCTTCTTTGAGTCCTAAGGGTGAAATTCAAGTAGTTTCAGTGGCCTAAGATGAGTTTTGAACGTGTTCCTTTGCCGGTAAGCAGAAGACGAACAAAAGAGACCAAAACCAAAACTTGGATCCAAAAGTGCCAGAAAGTGCCAGAAGGGGAGAGAGTGGTGAGAAACCCTTTCTTTGAGTCGTATGTGTGAAATTCAAGGAATTTCAGCGGCCTGAGATGAGTTTTACACGTATTCCTTTGCCACTAAGCAAAAGGGGACCAAAATTGACCACACACGGAACTTGGATCCAAAGACGTCAGAAAGTGCCAGAACAAGAGATAGTAGCGAGAAACGCTTTCTTTTACTGCTAAGAGTGATATTCAAGTACTGTCAACGGCCTAAAAGTGTTTCGCACGTGTTCCTTTGCCGCTAAGCAAAAGGTGTCCAAAAGTGACAAAAATCGGATCATTGGTCCAAAGGCATCAGAAAGTGCCAGAAAGGGAGAATGTGGTGAGAATCCCTTCCTTTGTGTCCTTCGAGTGATATTCAAGGAGTTTCAGTGGCCTGAGACAAGTTTTGCACGTGTTCCTTTGCCAGTAAGCAAAAGGAGACCAAAAGAGACCAAAACTGGATTTTGGATCCAAAGGTGTCAGAAAGTGCCAGAAGGGGAGAAGGTGGTAAGAAACCCTTCCTTTGAGTCCTAGGAGTGAAATTCAAGGAGTTTGAGCTCCCTGAGACGAGTTTCGTATGTGTTCCTTTGTCAGTAAGCCAAAAAGGAATCAAAGAGACCAAAACCAATACTTGGGTCCACAGGCGCCAGAAAGTGACAGAAGGGGAGAGAGTAGTGAGAAACCCTTTGTTTGAGTCGTAGGAGTGGAATTCAAGGACTTTCAACGGCCAAGGAAGAGTTTCGCACGTGTTCCTTTGCCACTAAGCAAAAGGGGACAAAAAGAGACCAAAACCAAAACTTGGGTCCAAAGGCGTCAGAAAGTGCTAGAAGGGGAGAAGGTGGTGAGAAACCCTTCTTTGAGTCTTAGGAGTGAAATTGAAGGAGTTTGAGTGGCCTGAGATGAGTTTTGCACGTGTTCCTTTGCCGGTAAGCAAAAAGGGAACAAAAGAGACCAAAAGCAGAAGTTGGGCCTAAAGGCGCCAGAAAGTGCCAAAAGGGGATGAGTGGTGAGAAACCCTTTATTTGAGCCCTAAGTGTGATATTCAAAGACTTTCAGCTACGTGGGAAGAGTTTTGCACGTGTTCCTTTGTCGCTAAGCAAAAGGGGAGTAATAGTAAAAAAATTGAATCACGGGTCCAAAGGCGTTCAAAAGTGCGAGAAGGGGAGAACGTGGTGGTAAACGCTTCTATTGAGTTGTAGGAGTAAAAATCAAGGTTTTTCAGTGGCCTGAGACAAGTTTTGCACGTGTTCCTTTACCAGTAAAGAAAAGGGGAACAAAAGAGACCAAAATTAGAACTTGGGTCTAAAGGCATAAGAAAGTGCCAGAAGGGGAAAGAGTAGTGAGAAACGCTTTCTTTGAGTCCTAAAGGTGATATTTAAAGACTTTTGGTGGCCCAGGAAGAGTTTCGCAGGTGTTCCTTTGCTGCTAAGCAAAAAACGACCAAAAGTGATAAAAACCATATCAGGGGTCCAGAGGCGTCCGAAAGTTCCTGAAGGGGAGAAGGTGGTGAGAAACCCTTCCTTTGAGTACTAAGAGTGAAAATCAAGGAGTTTTAGTGGCCTGAGATTGGTTTTGCATGTGTTCCTTTGCCGGTAAGCAAAAAAGGAACAAAAGAAACCAAAATCAGAACTTGCGTTTAAAGTCACCTGAAAGTGCCAGAAGAGGAGAGAGTTGTGAGAAACCCATCCTTTGAGTCTCTAGAGTGATATTCAAGGAGTTTCAGTGGCTTTAGACGAGTTTTGCACGTGTTCCTTTGCCTATAAGCAAAAAGGGACCAAAAGAGACCAAAACCAATACTTGGGTCCAAAGGCGCCAGAAAGTGCCAGAAGGGGAGAGAGTAGTGAGAAACCATTTCTTTGAGTCTTAGGAGTGATATTCAAGGACTTTCAGCGGCCTGAGAAGAGTTTCGCACATGTTCCTTTGCCGCTAAGCAAAAGGGGACCAAAAGTGACCAAAACTAGAACTTGGGTCCAAAGGTACCAGAAAGTGCTAGGAGGGGAGAAAGTGGTGAGAAACTCTTTCTTTGAGTCCTAAGAGTGATATTCAAGAACTTTCAACGGCCTGCAAAGAGTTTCGCACGTATTGCTTTGCCAGTAAGCAATAGGGGACCAAAAGAGACTAAAATTGGAACTAAGGTCGAACAGCGCCAGAAAGTGCCAGAAGGGGAGAGAGTGGTGAGAAACCCTAAGATGAGTTTCGCACGTGTTCCTTTACCGCCAAGAAAAAGGGACTAAAAGAGACCAAAACCGAAACTTGGGTGCAAAGACACGAGAGAGTGCCAAAAGAGGAGAAGGTGGTGAGAGACCCTTGCTTTGACTCCTAGGAGTGAAATTCAAGGAGCTTCAGTGGCCTAAGATGAGTTTTGCACGTGTTCCTTTGCCGGTAAGCAAAAGGAGAACAAAAGAGACCAAAACTGGAACCTGGGTCTAAAGGCGCCAGAAAGTGGCAAAAGGGGATAGAGTGGTGAGAAATGCTTTCTTTGAGTCCTAAGAGTGATATTCAAGGACTTTCAGCGGCTTGGGAAGAGTTTTGAACGTGTTCCTTTGCCGCTAAGCAAAAGGGGACCAAAAGTGAAAAATCCGGATCATGGGTTCAAAGGCGTCTGAAAGTGCTAGAAGGGGAGAAGGTGGTGAGAAACACTTCCTTTGAGTCCTAGGAGTGAAAATCAAGGAGTTTCAGTGGCCTGAGAAGAGTTTTGAACGTGTTCCTTTGCCGGTAAGCAGAAGACGAACAAAAGAGACCAAAACCAAAACTTGGATCCAAAAGTGCCAGAAAGTGCCAGAAGGGGAGAGAGTGGTGAGAAACCCTTTCTTTGAGTCGTATGTGTGAAATTCAAGGAATTTCAGCGGCCTGAGATGAGTTTTACACGTATTCCTTTGCCACTAAGCAAAAGGGGACCAAAATTGACCACACACGGAACTTGGATCCAAAGACGTCAGAAAGTGCCAGAACAAGAGATAGTAGCGAGAAACGCTTTCTTTTACTGCTAAGAGTGATATTCAAGTACTGTCAACGGCCTAAAAGTGTTTCGCACGTGTTCCTTTGCCGCTAAGCAAAAGGTGTCCAAAAGTGACAAAAATCGGATCATTGGTCCAAAGGCATCAGAAAGTGCCAGAAAGGGAGAATGTGGTGAGAATCCCTTCCTTTGTGTCCTTCGAGTGATATTCAAGGAGTTTCAGTGGCCTGAGACAAGTTTTGCACGTGTTCCTTTGCCAGTAAGCAAAAGGAGACCAAAAGAGACCAAAACTGGATTTTGGATCCAAAGGTGTCAGAAAGTGCCAGAAGGGGAGAAGGTGGTAAGAAACCCTTCCTTTGAGTCCTAGGAGTGAAATTCAAGGAGTTTGAGCTCCCTGAGACGAGTTTCGTATGTGTTCCTTTGTCAGTAAGCCAAAAAGGAATCAAAGAGACCAAAACCAATACTTGGGTCCACAGGCGCCAGAAAGTGACAGAAGGGGAGAGAGTAGTGAGAAACCCTTTGTTTGAGTCGTAGGAGTGGAATTCAAGGACTTTCAACGGCCAAGGAAGAGTTTCGCACGTGTTCCTTTGCCACTAAGCAAAAGGGGACAAAAAGAGACCAAAACCAAAACTTGGGTCCAAAGGCGTCAGAAAGTGCTAGAAGGGGAGAAGGTGGTGAGAAACCCTTCTTTGAGTCTTAGGAGTGAAATTGAAGGAGTTTGAGTGGCCTAAGATGAGTTTTGCACGTGTTCCTTTGCCGGTAAGCAAAAAGGGAACAAAAGAGACCAAAAGCAGAAGTTGGGCCTAAAGGCGCCAGAAAGTGCCAACAGGGGATGAGTGGTGAGAAACCCTTTATTTGAGCCCTAAGTGTGATATTCAAAGACTTTCAGCTACGTGGGAAGAGTTTTGCACGTGTTCCTTTGTCGCTAAGCAAAAGGGGAGTAATAGTAAAAAAATTGAATCACGGGTCCAAAGGCGTTCAAAAGTGCGAGAAGGGGAGAACGTGGTGGTAAACGCTTCTATTGAGTTGTAGGAGTAAAAATCAAGGTTTTTCAGTGGCCTGAGACAAGTTTTGCACGTGTTCCTTTACCAGTAAAGAAAAGGGGAACAAAAGAGACCAAAATTAGAACTTGGGTCTAAAGGCATAAGAAAGTGCCAGAAGGGGAAAGAGTAGTGAGAAACGCTTTCTTTGAGTCCTAAAGGTGATATTTAAAGACTTTTGGTGGCCCAAGAAGAGTTTCACAGGTGTTCCTTTGCTGCTAAGCAAAAAGAGACCAAAAGTGATAAAAACCATATCAGGGGTCCAGAGGCGTCTGAAAGTTCCTGAAGGGGAGAAGGTGGTGAGAAACCCTTCCTTTGAGTACTAAGAGTGAAAATCAAGGAGTTTTAGTGGCCTGAGATTGGTTTTGCATGTGTTCCTTTGCCGGTAAGCAAAAAAGGAACAAAAGAAACCAAAATCAGAACTTGCGTTTAAAGTCACCTGAAAGTGCCAGAAGAGGAGAGAGTAGTGAGAAACCCATCCTTTGAGTCTCTAGAGTGATATTCAAGGAGTTTCAGTGGCTTTAGACGAGTTTTGCACGTGTTCCTTTGCCTATAAGCAAAAAGGGACCAAAGAGACCAAAACCAATACTTGGGTCCAAAGGCGCCAGAAAGTGCCAGAAGGGGAGAGAGTAGTGAGAAACCATTTCTTTGAGTCTTAGGAGTGATATTCAAGGACTTTCAGCGGCCTGAGAAGAGTTTCGCACATGTTCCTTTGCCGCTAAGCAAAAGGGGACCAAAAGTGACCAAAACTAGAACTTGGGTCCAAAGGTACCAGAAAGTGCTAGGAGGGGAGAAAGTGGTGAGAAACTCTTTCTTTGAGTCCTAAGAGTGATATTCAAGAACTTTCAACGGCCTGCAAAGAGTTTCGCACGTATTGCTTTGCCAGTAAGCAATAGGGGACCAAAAGAGACTAAAATTGGAACTAAGGTCGAACAGCGCCAGAAAGTGCCAGAAGGGGAGAGAGTGGTGAGAAACCCTAAGATGAGTTTCGCACGTGTTCCTTTACCGCCAAGAAAAAGGGACTAAAAGAGACCAAAACCGAAACTTGGGTGCAAAGACACGAGAGAGTGCCAAAAGAGGAGAAGGTGGTGAGAGACCCTTGCTTTGACTCCTAGGAGTGAAATTCAAGGAGCTTCAGTGGCCTAGGATGAGTTTTGCACGTGTTCCTTTGCTGGTAAGCAAAAGGAGAACAAAAGAGACCAAAACTGGAACCTGGGTCTAAAGGCGCCAGAAAGTGGCAAAAGGGGATAGAGTGGTGAGAAATGCTTTCTTTGAGTCCTAAGAGTGATATTCAAGGACTTTCAGCGGCTTGGGAAGAGTTTTGAACGTGTTCCTTTGCCGCTAAGCAAAAGGGGACCAAAAGTGAAAAATCCGGATCATGGGTTCAAAGGCGTCCGAAAGTGCTAGAAGGGGAGAAGGTGGTGAGAAACACTTCCTTTGAGTCCTAGGAGTGAAAATCAAGGAGTTTCAGTGGCCTGAGAAGAGTTTCGCACATGTTCCTTTGCCACTAAGCAAAAGGGGAACAAAAGAGACCAAAATCGAAACTTGGGTCTAAAGGCGCCAGAAAGTGTCAGAAGTGGAGAGTGTGGTGAGAAACGCTTTCTTTGAGTACTAAGAGTGATATTCAAGGACTTTCAGTGACCTAGGAAGAGTTTCGCATATGTTCCTTTGCTGCTAAGCGAAAGGGGACCAAAAGTGACAAAAACCGGATTAAGGTCCAAAGGCGTCCGAAAGTGCCAGAAAGGGAGAAGGTGGTGAGAAACCCTTCCTTTGAGTCCTAGGAGTGAAAATCAAGGAGTTTCAGTGGCCTGAGATGAGTTTTTCACGTTGTCACGACCCCTTTTATAAGGAACCGAGAACATTGTTTCTACACTACATACTTATTTAAGATAAATAAATAATTAAGAATATAAGTATAAAATTCACTTCTCATTCAAAATAAAACAAAGTTTCTTACAACAAAAATCCAATAGAACAATATAATATTACATTTAGTTCATAATATTCAAAATACCCAAAATTATACTATGTAGCTCCCTCTACATGAGGTCTCAAAATATAAAGAAAAAGGACTTTGATGCAATATTACTCGACTCTAGCTTCTAACATTTCTCCACTAGCCCCTCAGCCTGTGAAGTAGATGCAACACCTGCTACATCTGCTCACGTACCACCATACGATCATCGCAGTACACACGCACACAACGACATAGAAGGAAATGCAAGGGTGAACTTACTAAAAAATAAAATAAATAAAATCATATATATAGAGCAAAATATTTCTCACAGCAATTGCCCCATGCATTTCCAGCCCATCTAATGTACAGCATGAAAATGGTTTCCAATTGGTTTCACAGCCTAAGTAATCCAGAAGGAACTGAGCCAGTCCGGGAGCGACCCATTCCAGTATCTGGATCCAGACAGTACTGCACAGCAGCTCAGCGTGAACTTACTGTTACACGTCTACCCACCTAAACATGTAACTCGGCTCTATAAAGATGCAAAACATATATCTCAGCATGATGCACATAGCCAAAATTATTTTAACAGCTCAGCTAAGGCATGTTTATAATAGATCAGCCAAAATCTCAGCATTTTAAATCAATTAATAGTAGTTACAGCTTAGAAAATAGCTTTTATTCAATAGATCTAACAAAATCATATCAAAACAAGATTCACCGAAGATTCAGCTTTAGAACGGAGTTTCTCCTAAGAATACCATGAACTTCTATGAGAAAGAGAAGGAGAAGAGAAACGAACGGTAAATCTAGCTTCAAACTTAAAGAAACTTTCTTCAAATCCTTTAGAATAGACATAGAATCTTAGATCTGGCGAGAAATCTAAGTTTAGGAGGGTTTAGTATGAGAGAAAATAGTGGTATTTGGCCTTAGAACCTTTGAGGACCTTGGATAGGGGTGAAGAAATGAAAATTTCGTGTGAAACCCCCTTTTTATAGAAAATTTTCAAAATTCACTGTTCACTGCTAGAATGACTATTCATCGCCAGAAACACTATTTACCGCCAAACTGTTCACGCTGGAAACACTATTCAAGACACTATTTACATTGGAAACACTGTGCTACATGCACTATACGCATATGTGATGTTAGCCATGACGTCACTGATGACGTCAGCAGTCACTGTACATACTAATACACATTTTCTATCGTAGTACTTAAATGGTGTAATTCACTACTAGCAAGTGTACTAGGTAGTTGTAGCAAGTTATAAAATGTGGAAATTAGGTTGAGTCCCAAGTATTGTCCTCTAGGATCTTATTTTTAATCACTAATTCACAAGATAATAACCATTTGCACCAAACAATTCATTGAACATATTTCAATATGCAAGAAAGTAAATTTCAGAATTAAAGAAATGAGAAATTGTTAAAAACGGAATGTTAATTTGTACTATTCAAATGAATTACGAATGGAGGAAAGTTAGGAATTTATTTCACTAGAATATCAATATCAATTCAGATCTGCCTCTGAACATTCAAGCAATTGATTGATTGACAATTAGTTTCTCTTTATAATAACCAAAGATTGATTCCTCAATTCATTGGTCCTAAGATTGATTCCTAATTCCTTAGGTCAAATTTAGTTCAATATTGCATTACGAATTAGAACCAAAAGATTGCAAAACTAAGACCACTTATCCCTAAGAAAATCAATAGTTTTGGGAATTAATTCAGATCCAAGCAACAAACCCAATTTCCATTAGTGAAGGTTATTTTTTGATTAATCAATTGAATTTCCATTCAAAAAACAAGTAAACACTGAATTAATCCCTCAATCAAATCAAATACTCAAAGTTCAGAGTCAAAACAAAATCAATATATCAATTCTAGATCCATAAATCCCTAACAAAAAGAATTAGAAACACATTACAATGAAATGAAGAGAAGCAAGAAGAAAAGAAGATGAAAAGCAGAGAGCCATCTCCATAACTTTGCCATTTGAATATCAAGAAGACTACCTCATTTTGAAAAGAACATGATCATTACACTGTTTTAACTACTTAATCAACAAAAACATACCATTTGAATTCATGTAATTCAGCAAAGTTTCATATGAGCAAAAATTGAAAAATATATTCACATCTCACAAGTAGTGTTTCCCTCATCACTCAATTAGTGTTTAGGCTCAGTATTTGCTCTCAAAATCATCATTTTTACTACACTTTACCTTAGGCTTGCATAAATTCTCAATCTCCTCTGAAAAAAATGTAACAAATCACATATCAAGAGGACTTTTTAGATGAAATTGAGGTTAAAGGATAGGTAGGTGTTCAATCAATTTGGGAAACAATACAGGTTATGCCAAACAGAAAAGATGCAATTCAAGTAGATGATATTCATAATTTAGCATGAGATTGCATTCTCTTTTCTTCCATTCAATTTCTGCACAACATTTTCTGAATTTTTGAAATATTTCAAGTGTTTTTCATTTTCTGTACAAATTTCTTTTCTGATTTTTACTTTTCCTATTTCTTCTTTTCAATACTTTGCTTTTTCATTCAATCATTCTTTTCAAATAACTCATACTTTGCTGTTATCCACCCCAAACTTAAAACTTTGCTTGTCCTCAAGTAATGTCACACAATATCACAACATGCCACCCCAAACTTAATTCTGAAAATCATCTTTGGTGAAACTTAAATTGTCTCTTTCTTATTTGGAAAGGTGTCATGGTTTTTCAGTAGTGCTTAGATTGAAGTTTACCAAAAGACAGGTTAAAGGCTCAAAAGGGTGAACTAGGATTTTCAGCACAAGGGAGGTTTATTTAGGCTCTAAACATACACAAGGAAGGCTTCCATCATATTTGTGATTTTAACGTATTATAAATTCAATCAAGAACAATGCAAGTTCTAGAGGTGCAGCAAAATATGAGATCCATTTCACACATAAAAAAAATGTTATGCATGAGGCTCAAGTCTCACCAAGGAATTAAAGTGAAAATATTAAACAATTAAGCTCACAATCAACTTTTTCAGAATTGAATTGAATGTACAAAATGGAAAGACTACCTCATTTTGAAAATGATAAGTGTGACAATCATGTGAGAATGGGAAAAACAACTTAAATGAATTTGAAATTCAGAATTCACAGAATTTTACTATTTTCAATTATTTTAAAAAAATGCAGTTCAATGATTCTTTTTCAATTATTTTTGTGTTTTTCAGGAAGTGTTTTTAGCTTAAAATCATGAAGTAGAGGTATAGAATTTCACTCCCTTTCTATGAAACTTATGCAAGTGTGCAGTCCAAGTGTGAGTGTTATGTGCAATTGTGAAGTGTTCTGCACAAACGAAATTTAGATCTTCATCAGTTTAAAGGAATTGCATGAAATGAATACTGCAAAAATTTTAAAGTAATTAACAACCAAATGCATTACAACTGAAAAGATTTAAAATGTTCTCAGCATTCAAAAGTGCTAACTGAATTATACAAAATATAAATTGTCCTGAGCACTAAAACTTTTACAGTTGTAAAATAAAGCAAAATAACTCCTAATCTATGCTTCTTCTTCCTCTTCTTCCTCTAAACTGATTTCCTCTTCTTCTTCTTCATTTTCTTCATTTTCTCTTGGAGGAGTGTGCATACCAGGAGTGTTGTGTTAGAAGAGGTGATTCCTTTTTTAATTTAGTTAGAAGAGGTGATGCAGCATTGACAGGGGTGTTGGTGTATATTTCCTTGATCATAGAAGTTGTTATAGGAGGAGTGGCCTTAAGTTGTTCTCTAAAATCTGCAAAATCCACTCCAGCATCTTTGCATAGCAAAGCTAACAGTCCTGGAAAAGTTAAAGAATCAGCCTTTGATTTTAAAATTGCCTTAATGCTATTGTTAATCGCCTTCCCAACATCCACAAAGAAGTCATCCACTATTGTAAAGATCAATTCTGCTCTCTTGATGGCAATAGTGGAGCTGTGAATTACAGGCATAACAAAACTCAAAATAAAAATACTTCGCACTTTTGTGAAAGGCAGCAGATTTCTGGTTAGGATATTCTTGGGTGTGGAGATGTTTTTCGCCTCATCTCTTGCTTTCATTTCCCAAGTTGTCCCTGGTCTGCCTATTCTGTGTAGAATTTTTGTGTAATCCTTGTCCTGCTTATTTAGAAATTCATAAAAATCTTGCTGTTCTTCTTCCCTCTCAGCTGTGATCTGCAATACTTTATTAATGTTCTCAGCTGAGAAATTGATCACTTTGCCCCTAAAAAAAGTGTGATTGGGAGGTAAATGTTCTCCCTTAGTCCTCAAAACATTAGCACAGAATTCCTATGTCAGCTCTCTGAATCCCTTACAAGCAACTGAGACAAATAATTCCCATCCTCTCTTCTTAATTTGGTTAGAGAATTCTGGGTGTTCATCTTCCTCTAGTTCAAAATTTCTGTCTTGCACTATTTTTCTTTTTAGAATATTAGCCTTGAAGTAGTTTTCTTGTGGAATGCCTCTGAATCTAAGATCATGGTCAGGGATTGTTCTTGAAGAAGGACCTTCTGAAAATCTACCTCGTTTTGTCCTTGGAGTTCCCCTTGGTGTGCTTGCCATTTTTCAGTACCTATTACAATTTTACACCAAGAAAGAATGAGTTCAGAATTTAACCAGGTATGCAGAAATTAATTCAATAGGTATAGCACTTTTTCTAACTCCATACACAGAGAATATGCTATCTTAAAGCTTATGTGAATCATCAGCAAGTTATAATTCCAGTATCTAGCTATGTCCAAAGTTTTCAGGTTTAGCTTAACTTTTAATTTCCATGTTCAATGTGCTACATATAAAGAAGTATGACAACAACTGCAGGATCAAAGTTTGATGATAAAAATAAAATTCAAAACAATTCACTGTAATTCATCAAAATAATAACCTAAAATGTCTTGATCAAACAATTTACAGTACTAAAAAGCACATTAGTACTTATAAAATTCAATTTTAATTCTTTTTCTGGATGTTAAACTGAGGAAAATTAATTCAACATTTCACAGAACATGTTTTGCATTATTCTCAATACTACATTGCATGAATTTGTCAACAAAATTCCCAAAACATTCATGACTATATTTCTGCACATACTCAGCAAAGGAACAAAATGAAAATTCATAATGCAGATTCAAATTCTCATTAAAAATTACAAGTTTGGCATGTATTTAACTCAATCACACCTTAATTATATGTTCCAATCATCAATTAAACATAATTCATGCCCAAATCACAATCCCCAAATTATCCCCTAATCAGATTCAGAAGAACCCTAAAATTTAAATTTTGCAAATTGATGAAAATTACCTGGAATTAGAGTGCCGAACTGATATAGACATAGTCGATAGTGATAATGTAGTGGAATGAAGTCTCAGATTCAGTTCAAAACAAGCAAAAAAAATTTTATTTTTGATGAAGGTTTCTGGGCAGCTAGGGTTTTTCATAGTGCGCTTTGGCTCTGGGGGTTTTAAGTGAGAACTCTGAACGCGTGAAGGCTTTAAATAGGGCAAGTAATCATGCAGAAAATTCTGTTCAAAAATACCTCAGGCGTGGCTACTTCACTCGTTCTGCGTTTCAACTTAAAACCCTTATACAGCTCACGTGCTCACTTTAAAATGAAAGAAGTTAAGGTTTAAAGATCTGACCTTTGCGCGTGTTGGCTCCAAATAGCTAGGGTGAAGGTGCGCAACTGCGTGTGGTAACTTAATTCACTTGATGTTAAGGCGCGCAACTACTCTGTGTAAGGCGCTCAGAACACGTCTTGGCTTTATTTACTTAGAGTGAAGGCACGATTTTGCGTGCCAAGGCATCATGTGAGTAGAGTGAAGACGCGCAACTGCTCCTCTTCAGCTCTTCATTTAGAGCTTCTGCATTTTGGCTCTATCCATTTAGCGTGTCAGCGCGCAACTGTGCTTTGAAGCTTCAGTTGTTTAGAGTGGAAATGCACAACTCACTGCTTCAGATTCTTCTTTATTGGTCTGCACGTTTTGGCTTCAAGTGTTTAAAGTTTCAATGCGCAGATCATAAGGTCCCTGCGTTGCTACTCTACTCATTTGAAGTCTCAACTCCCATGATTGTTCCTTCCATATCAGCTTAAGAACTGCAATTTTTTTCTGCAATCTGAATTCCTTGATTATGACTCATCTTGAAACTTAAGTTCACCATCTAATTTTTCTCTGAATCACAGCAAACAACCAATCAATTTTCACTACACTTCCTTATCAAAATATCAAATTTCAAAATATTAATTTCTACCTAATTTAACAAAATATACTACTATGACTCAAAATTAACTAGAAATTCAACATCTAAACTGCAATCAATAAAAGTTCAGGTTTTAGAAACGTGAGTTGCCTCTCACAAGTGCTCTTTTAACGTCACTAGCTTGACGTTTGATGTTTCTCATTCAAGAGAAATCACTTTAATGCATGAAATTTCTTTTGAGAATGCCTCTCCATGATAAATTTTCAACCTTTAACCATTGACTTTGAACTCTCTTCCTGTATTAAGATCTGCCACCAAGACTGCACCATAAGTTGATACTTCTTTAATGAGGAAGGGTCCAGACCACCTTGATCTGAGTTTCCCTGTAAATAATTTTAGTCTTGAATTAAACAGCAACACTTGTTGTCCAGACCTGAGTTCCCTTTTCAAGATGAATTTAGCATGGATCCTTTTGGTTTTCTCCTTGTATATCTTGGCATTTTCATAGGCTTACTGTCTGAATTATTCCAATTCATATAACTGCAAAATCCTCTTTTCTCCAGCCTTTGCCAAATCAAAATTCAGCCACTTTGTAGCCCAATAAGCCTTATGTTCCAATGTCACAGGTAAGTGACATGCCTTTCCGTAGACTAATTGGTAAGGTGACATACCAATTGGAGTCTTAAAGGCTGTTCTATACGCCCATAGACAGTCATCTAGCTTTTTGGACCAGTTCTCTCTTGATTGATTCACCACCTTCTCTAAGATTTGTTTAATTTCTCGATTAGAAACTTCCACTTGTCCACTTGTTTGTGGATGATAGGGTGTAGCAATCTTGTGTCTCACTCCATATTTTGCTAAGACTAAATCAAAATATTTGTTACAAAAATGAGTACCTCTATCACTTAGTAGGAATCTAGGTACTCCAAACCTAGTGAATATGTTTCTTTTTATAAAAGATATCACCTTTAGCATCATTGGACCTTGTTGGGATGGCTTCCACCTATTTAGACACATAGTCTACTGCCACAAGTATATATTCATGAGAAAAGGACGTGGGAAATGGTCCCATGAAATCAATTCCCCAAACATCAAACATCTCCACTTCTAAAATATTGTTCAAGGGCAGTTCATGCTTTGTAGAGATATTGCCTATCCTTTGACACTTATCACAGCTTTCAACATAATTCTTGGCATCTTTAAACAATGTTGGCCAGAAAAATCCTGCTTGTAAAACTTTTGCAGTAGTCCTTGAGCTACCATGGTGGCCTCCATATTCTGAGTTATGATAATGCCAAAGAATTTCAGCTTGTTCTTCTTGTGGTATACACCTTCTCAGCAGACCATCTACCCCTATTTTGAACAAATAAGGGTCTTCCTATGCATAAAATTTGCTGTCATGCAGAAATTTCTTTCTTTGTTGCCAATTAAACTTTGCTAGAATCAGCTGAGTGGCCTTAAAATTTACTAAATCAGCAAACCAAGTTGACTCTTCCACCACAAATAATTTCTCATTTGGAAATTCTTCATTGATGTCCAAAGAATTAGAGTTCAAACTGTCCAATGGCAGTCTGGACAGATGATCAGCTACTCCATTTTCCTTGCCCTTTTTATCTTTAATTTCCAGCTCAAACTCTTGCAACAGCAGAATCCATCTCAACAATCTTGGTTTGGTATCCTATTTTTACAACAAATATTTAACTGCAGAATGGTCAGTATATACTATTACTTTGGATCCTATCAAATATGATTTGAATTTGTCAAAGGCAAACACAATGGCAAGGATTTCCTTTTTAGTAGTTGTATAATTCACTTGTGCAGAATTTAAAAATTTGCTAGAATAATAAATCACATGCAATTCCTTATCTTTTCTCTGCCCTAGAACAACTCCTACTGCACTATCACTAGCATCACACATTAATTCAAATGGTAAATTCCAATCAGGTTTGGCTAGAATAGGTGCAGAAATAAGTATCTCTTTTCAAACGGAAAATGTATGCAAACATGATTCATCAAACACAAATTCAGTTTCCTTGACAAGTATTTTATAAGCCTCCTATAAAAAACTGCATGGCGTAAGAAACTCCTAATTCCTTTAACATTAATTGGTGGAGGTAGTTTACTAATGACTTCAATTTTGGCTTGGTCCACCTCAATTCCTTTTTCAGAAATTCTATGGCCTAGGACTATTCCCTCTTGGACCATAAAATGACAGTTCTCCCAATTCAGCACAAGGTTTGTATCTTGACATCTCTGCAAAACAATGGACAAATTAGATAGACAATCATCAAAAGAATTGCCAAACACAGAAAAATCATCCATAAAGACCTCAATGGTCTTTTCTACTAAATCTAAAAAGATGAACATCATGCACCGTTGGAATGTGGCTGGAGCATTGCATAATCCAAATGGCATCCTTCTATATGCAAATACTCCAAATAGACATGTGAAGGCAGTCTTCTCTTGATCCATAGGGTCCACCACTATTTGATTATAGCCTGAATATCCATCAAGGAAGTAATAAAATGCATGTCCAACCAATCTTTCTAACATTTGATCAACAAATGGTAAGGGAAAATGATCCTTCCTTGTTGCATCATTAAGCTTTCTATAATCAATGCACATGCGCTAGCCCGTGATAGTTCTAGTGGGTATTAATTCATTCTTTTCATTTGCCACTATAGTTATTCCTCCTTTCTTAGGAATAACTTGACCTGGACTAACCTATTGACTATCCAAAATTGGGTAGATTATCCCTGCATCTAATAGCTTCATTACCTCTTTTCTAACCACTTCCTTCATGGCTGGATTCAACCTTCTTTGTGGCTGTACTACTAGCTTATAGTTGTCCTCAAACATAATTCTATGTTTACAAAAGGAAGGGTTAATACCTTTCAAATCTGAGATGTGCCATCAAATTACAGATTTGTGAATCCTTAAAATTCTCAGCAGCTTTTCTTCTTTATCTTTCTTGAGATTATTGCTTATAATCACTGGATATTGATGTCTTTGATCCAGAAAAGAGTACCTCAAGTGAGACGGTAGTTGCTTCAGCTCAAGTTTCTCTACTCTCTCTTCTTCCTCTTCCTTTTTCAACACCTCTTTTGTTGAATTTTTGGATAAAGGGATGATAGGCAGTGTTTCAAGTTGCTGCACATATTCCATGAATTTTTCTTCTCTTTTCACAGTAGCTTGTTAATTCCCTGCAACTATAATTTCCCTTAACATAGAAAATTCATCAGCATTATCAATTAATTGAGGAAATGAAATAGATTCTAAAATATCAACTCTCATGCAAGTACTATCATCACTAGGATGTTTGAGTGCTTCAAAAACATTAAAGGTAACATTTTCATCCTGCACTCTAAGCATTAATTTCCTTTTTTGCACATCAATCAAAGCTCTCCCTATAGCTAAGAAAGGTCAGCCCAATATTAAAGGAATATCGGCATCCACTTCCATGTCTAAAATGACAAAATCTGCAGGGAAAATAAACTTGTCAATTTTAACCAATAAATCCTCTACAATACCATATGGATAAGTATATGATTTGTCCGCAAGTTGTAGAGTGATGCTTGTTGGCTTGACTTCTATTCCAAGTCTTTTCATGATGGCAAGAGGCATAAGGTTGATGCTTGCCCTAAGATCAAACAAAGCTTTTCCTATTGTGCAATTTACATTAGAGCATGGAATGCCGAATGAGCCTGGGTCTTTTAATTTTTGAGGCAGCTTTCTCTGCAAAATAGCACTGCATTCTTCAGTCAAAGGGATTGTCTTGTCATTTTCTAACTTTCTCTTTTTGGACAGCAACTCCTTCATGAATTTTCCATATGAAGGCATTTGTCTAATGCTTCAGCAAATGGTATATTAATTTAGAGCTTCTTGAAGACGTCTAGAAATCTCTCATACTGCCTCTCTTGCTTAAGATTGGTGATTCTTTGTGGATAAGGCAGTCGCTTGTACTTCTCTTTATCTAGAGTCTTGTTTGAATCTTCTAAAATTTGCCTCTTCATTCTTCTCACAATTTTAGAGAAGGTATCCACTTCTGAATTTTATCTTTTTAATAAGGTGAAGTTCCCTTCCTCTATATTAGATTTGACCTTCTCCTCTTCCTTGGTTTTCTCTCTCTTTTCAGCTAGTTTTGGACTACCCACAACAGCTCCACTCCTAGTCATCACAGCTTGGCATTGTTCTTTTGGATTTATAACTGTGTTACCAGGGAATCTCACATCTTCTCTGATGGACAGTTGCTTAGCTAACTGTCCAATCTGTGTTTCTAACTTTTTCATGGAAGATTCTTGATTTTTGAAGCTTGTTTGTGTTACTTTCATGAATTGCAACATGGTTTCTTCCATTTCGTTCTGCCTTTCATTCAGTGATTTAGAAAATCTCTGATTTTTTTGAAGTTGGTTGGCTGGATTCCCTTGGAAATAAGGCTGTTGTGCTGCTGGTCCTGCATATGAAAATGGAACAACAGAGTTAGAATTTTTCCAATTAGAATTTTGGTTATTCCAGCTATGTTGCTGCTGGTTTCTATTGTTAGAGAATTGAAAACTAGGGGGAAATGAAGATTGTTGTCTCTGAAAAAATTCTCCATATAATTGACTTGCTCTTGAGATTCAGAATTATTTCCATCACAAGCTCCGTTTATATGATTCCCTCCACAAAAATCACACACAAGTGGAGTGTTCTGTGTTGGTGCAGCTTGTAAGTTGCTGATTTGTTTGGTGAGTGCAGCTATTTGTTCAGAAAATAATTGGTTTTGCAGCTGATTTTGAGTCAAAAAGGTCTCAAGAAGTTTTGCCTCATAACCATTACTCCTTGTTGATATTCTCAAACTACAGCTTTGCTGCATGGAGGAAGCCATCATATCTATAATTCCTTGAGCTTCTTCTAATGATTTGGTGTTCAAAGAACCTCCTGCAGCTGCATCTATCATGGTGCTAGTTGTTGGATGATGAATCCATATTTCACTAGTATTTTACAATAGTTTTTAGTGCAATTAATAAAGAAAACATGCTAGAAATAGTAGAAAACCTTTAAAAAAATAATAAAATGTTGCATGTCACTTTTAAACATTGTTATTTTAAAATTCATTGATTTTCTATGCAAAAAGTGACAATCCAAGTATGCTTTTGTAGGGAATTCTGAGCTAAGTTCATGAGGATTGGATGATCAAAGGAAAAATAGAACAAAAGTAGCAAAAATTGGAGGAAAGAAGTTGATAATTGAAGAACAGCCTCTGAGTGATCACTTTCGCTGGTGAAAGTGATCACTCTAGAACCATAAAATGAAGAAGAGTTTCTGCGTAATCACTTTTGCTGGCAAAAGTGATTGTTCCAGAGAGGTTGCATTGAGAAGAGCTTCTGCGTAATCACTTTTTCTGGAAAAAGTGAGTGTTCCAGAGAGTCCTCCAAGAAGAGTTGCTGCGCGTGTTCACGATTATCCACAAAAGTGAACACACGCCAGAAGGTAGCCTCTGCGTGTTCATTATTTCTAGCAGAAGTGAACACGCGCATGACATTAGTAAGGGAAGCTTCTGCATGACTACTATTTTCAACAAAAGTGAACATTTTGAAGTGCGCGTGGCTACTATCACCAGCAAAAGTGAACACGTGTAAGTGGAAATGAAGAATTTGCCTCTGCATGATTACTATTGCTGGCAAAAGTGATCACGACAACAGAGTGAGAATTCTATAAAAGACAGTTAGCTCAGGAATTTTAGAGGAGGAGTTTTTGGGTTCATTTTTCATTTTCCATTTTGTTTTTGTTATTGAGAGAGTCAGAGAGGGAGATTGAGGATGAACACCAAGCTTTATTTCTTGAGGGATCAGATTGGAGATAGGCTTGAAGATGTTTCTTCTTTGTTCATTCTCTTCTTCTCTTCTCTTTTCTTCTCTTTTTGTAATGTTTGCTTAAACTCTTTGTGGTTAGAAACTGTGAATTTGAAATAGAAATGTTGAATTGATTTTGGATTTGAACTTTGAGTTTTGGATTGAATTGAGTGATTAATTCTGCTGTTAAAGTAGTGATTGAATGGAAATTTGATCAACTAATCATAGAGGAACTCGGATCAATGGGAATTGAATTTATTTTCTCATATCTGAATTAATTGCCAAGGTTATTGGTTTCTTAGGGATAAGATATCTTAATCTTGCAATCTTTTGGTTTCTCAAACTTAATGCAGCATTTGATTGGATTAGATCTAAGGGATTAGAGTGATTTGATTAGATGCTAGATTCATTGAGACAAGGGATTGTCCTTTGATTAATATAACGTGAAACTAATTGTCATTCCATCTAAATGCTTGAAAGTTCAGAATTTATTGATTCAATGTTGAAGTTTTGGTGAAACAATTTCCTAGCTACTCTTTCTACATCTGTTTACTATATACTTTTATGCTAACTGTTCTGTTTTACTTTCTAATTTCATTTTTGATACATTCATACCAAATCCATCTGAAATTTGTAAAGCTCAACTAATTGTGATCTTGTGAAGTGGTAATTGAGAACATTATTCCCTGAGGATGATACTTGGAACTCAATTTGATTCTAAGATTTTTTTATAACTTCCTACAACAACACTAGTACACTTGCTAGTCAGTTTACTTTCAGTGCAATAGCAGTTGTAAAAGTAACAACCTTCTCTATGTAGCTTCTTTCCTACAATAAAGTGACTCCTTTCATTAGTCCATTTCCTCTAAAACCTCAATTAACTCACTTCTCACACTCTAATCCTTCAATTTACTTCCCACAACCTCAAATCTCTAATGATTATGATATTCAATTCAGAAAACCAGATCCAACAGAACTTGCAGAATTTTCAGAAGGTTGTAAAATCTGAATATGCAGAATTTTAAACCTTTAAATACATATTCACCATATCAAATTTCTAATTAACTATCAGATTCATTTCAGATAATCAGATGCAGCAAAACTTGCAGGGAATTATAAAACATGAATATGCAGAATGACAATTTGCAGAAACTGCAGAATATGAATTGAAAACTCTCAAAACAATACAAAAAACTTAAAATGGGTTTAACTGCAGAATGACAAGTTGCCTCTCACAAAGCGCTTCTTTAACGTCTAGCTTGACGTTAAATGTTCCTCACTCAAGAGGAACTAATTTCAAACACACTTGTGCTTTCTCAATTTGACCTCCAAGGTAGATTTTCAGTCTCTACCCATTCACTTTGAACTCTCTCCCATCCTTTGGATTTGCTATTAGTACAACACCATATGGAAATACCTCTTTCACCACAAAAGGTCCAGACCACTTGGATTTTAACTTTCTTGGAAACAATCTCAACCTTGAATTAAAAAGTAACACAAACTGTCTAGGTTAGATATCCTTTTTTAGAATAAATCTGTCATGCAGTTTTTTGGTCCTTTCCTTGTATAATTTGGCATTTTCATATGCATTGAGTCTGAACTCATCTAGTTCATGTAGCTATAACAGTCTTTTGTTTCCTGCACTAACTTAATCAAAATTCAACCATTTTACAGCCCAAAAGGCTTTATGTTCTAGCTCCACTGGTAAGTGGCAGGCCTTTCCATACACTAATTGATAAGGAGACATCACAATTGGTGTCTTGAAGGCTGTCCTGTATGCCCACAAAGCATCATCCACTTTCTTAGACCAGTCCTTTCTTGAACTACTAACTACTTTCTCCAAAATCTGTTTTATTTCTCTGTTGGAAACCTCCACTTGACCACTTGTTTGAGGGTGGTAGGGTGTAGCTATTCTATGCTTTACTCCATACTTCTCTAGGACTGATTCTAGATATTTGTTGTAGAAATGGTTTCCTCCATCACTTATATGAATTTTGGGCACTCCAAATCTTGAGAGAATGTTCTTTTTCATGAATGAAATAACAGTCTTAGCATCACTGGTTTTGGTAGGAATTGCTTCCATCCATTTGGACACATAGTCCACTGCTACAAGCATGTACTCATTCAAGAATGAAATAGGGAAAGGACCCATGAAGTCTATCCTTCACATATCAAATAACTCTACCTCAAGTATGTTTTGGAGTGGCATCTCATGTTTCCTAGAAATATTTCCTACTCTCTGACATCTATCACATTTTTCCACATATTTCTTCGCATCCTTGAACAAAGTTGGCCAGAAAAGACCAAATTGCAGGACCTTGGTTGCCGTCCTTGAATTACCATGGTGTCCTCCATATTCAGAACTATGACAGTGCCACAAAACATCTTCCTGCTCTTCCTCTGGTATACACCTTCTCAACAGCCCATCTATTCCAATTTTGAACAACAGTGTATCTTCCCAAACATAATATTTGTTGTCATGGAAGAATTTCTTTCTCTGCTGCCAACTCATCCAATTTGGAACATGATGTGTAGCTTTGAGTTGGCCATATCAGCAAATTAGGACTGTGATTCAATCTTGAATAGACTCTCATCTAGAAATTCTTCTTTGATTTGTTCCACTTCAAATGGTACGGCATCAAGTAGTAATCTTGACAAGTGGTCAGCAACACCATTCTCTTTCCCTTTCTTATCTTTGATCTCTAGCTCAAATTCTTGGAGAAGCAGAATCCATCTTAATAACCTGGGCTTTGCATCCTGTTTTGACAAAAGGTACTTAAGAGCAGCATAGTCAGTCTAAACTATAACCTTTGACCCTTTAAATATGATCTAAACTTATCAAAGGCATATATAATAGCTAGAAGCTCTTTTTCTGTTGTTGTGTAATTCACTTGTGCAGGATTTAACACTTTGCTCGAATAGTAAATAACATGCAATTTTCTATCTTTTCTTTATCCTAAAACACCACCCACTGCACTATTACTTGCATCACACATGAGTTCAAAAGGTAATTTCTAATCTGGTTTTGCAAGGATAGATGCAGAAATTAGTTTTTCTTTTAAAACAGAAAATGTATGCAAGCAATTATCATCAAATATGAAATCAGCATCCTTTATAAGTGAATTACTCAGAGGTTTAGCAATTTTGGAAAAATCTTTTATGAACCTCCTATAAAAGCCAGCATGTCTTAAAAAACTTCTAACTCCTTTAACATTAATAGGTGGAGGCAGTTTACTAATGACTTCTATCTTAGTTTGGTCCACTTCCATTCCTTTTTCTGAAATTTTATGACCAAGAACAATGCCTTCTTGTACCATGAAATGACACTTTTCCCAATTCAAGACCAGATTAGTATCTTGATATCTCTGCAAGACAATAGATAGATTAGCTAAACAATCATCAAAAGAATCACCAAAAAAAGAGAAGTCATTCATGAACACCTCTATAATATTTTCTACCAAGTCAGAAAAAATAGAAAGCATAAACCTTTGGAAAGTGGCAGGGGCATTACATAATCCAAAAGGCATTCTTCTATATGCAAAGTGTCACGACCCCTTTTTATAAAGGACCGAGAACATTATTTCTACACCACATACTTATTTAAAAATAGGTAAATAATAGAGAATATAAGTATAAAAATTCACTTCTCATTCAAAGTAAAAATGAAGTTCCTTACAACAAATATCCAACAGATCAACATAATATTACATTTAGTTTATAATATTCAAAATACCAAAAAAAAAAAAATTATAATACGTGACTCCCTCGACATGAGGTCTCATATATAAAGAAAAAGGACTCTGATGCATTATTACTCAACTCTAGCTTCTAACTTTTCTTCACTGGCCCCTCAGCCTGTGAAGTAGATGCAACACCTGCTACATCTGCTCACGTACCACCGTACGATCATCTGAGACTGTCTTCGGCCTTTCCCACTGCAACACTGCTTCAACTTTAGAAGGATTAACTGCAATTCCTTTAGCTGAAATAACATGACCAAGGAACTTCACTTCCTCTAGCCAAAACTCACACTTAGACAGTTTAGCATACAACTTTTTTTTTTCCTTAAAACATTAAGTACAGTCCTCAAATGCTCTTCATGTTCCTCTGACGAACTAGAATAAATTAAAATATCATCAATAAAGACTACCACAAATCGATCCAGGAAAGGCCTAAAGATCCGATTCATGTAGTCCATAAACATAGCTGGAGCATTTGTAACTCCAAAAGGCATCACTATATACTCATAATGACCATATCTAGTGCGAAAAGCAGTCTTAGGAATATCTTCATCCTTCACTCGGATCTGATGGTACCCAGAATTCAAATCAATCTTAGAGAATACCTTAGCACCTCTCAGCTGGTCCATCAAATCATCGATTCGCGGCAATGGGTACTTGTTCTTAATTGTCAACTTATTCAACTTACGATAATCCACACATAATTTAGAACTTCCGTCCTTCTTTTTCACCAAGAGAACTGGGGCTCCCCAAGGTGATACACTTGGTCTAATCATCTGTTTACGCATTAGATCCTCGATCTGCTCCTTAAGCTCAATTAACTCTTTTGGCGCCATTCTATACGGTACTACGATTAATCGGCTCAGCTCCGGGAATCAAATCTATAGCAAACTCTACCTCTCTACGTGGAGGTATTCCAGGAATATCCTCTGGGAAAATCTCAGGGAATTCTCGTACTACTGGTATTGACTGAAGGCTTTGCTCCACTTCTGCATTCATAACTCCCAACAAAACAAAACAAGATACTCCCTCACCTAAGGATGTTTCTATTTGGCGAGTAGAAATCAATTCTACACAATCTTGCTGCTCAGGAAAGATTAAACACCTCCGGCCACAATCAATTAGCACACGATTGGCAGTTAGCCAATCCATACCCAGGATTACATCTAACCCTGACATCGGGATACAAATAAGATTTACTTTGTATCTTCGTCCCTCAATTGCTATGGGACACCTAACACAAACCGTCGAAGTCTTAATTGAACTTAAAGTAGGTGTCGATACTACTAAGTCTCATCCTAGATCGCCCACCGGTAATCCTAAGTTTCTCACACAATTGTCCGCAATAAAAGAGTGTGTGGCTCCAGAATCAAACAACACAGAGAGAAGTACTTGCCACAGCCTCCATGGCGTGAGCCATTTGGTTCACGTCAACAGGAGGAGGAGGGTTTGCAACAGATCTTCTTGGTCTAGCCATCCTAATATATAGACTAGCTTAAATTACTAACGTTTAACATATTCAGCAATACCACCACATAGCTATATTCACAGATTCAGCTTACAGTGATATATTCATATTTAGTATATCATAAAAATTTAATCAATTTAGTACTCAGCATAACAACATATCAACATTCACATAGCATAGCAAACACATTCATTTCAGCAATCATTTACAGCTTAGCTTAACAGTCTCTTATTCACACAATACGACTCACCTATAGCTCACCCAAGTATCATATACCAAGTTTCCTACATCAATCATGTCTGAGAATCGAGGTGATCAAGCTCGTTCTCTCACAACTTGATGAATAGAAATCATGATATATGATTCACAGCTAAAACTCACATGTTTAATATGCACAACTGACGCCTAACAACCTCACCCTGTAGGTTTACCTAGACCATGCTCTGATACCACTAAAATGTCACGACCCCTTTTTATAAAGGACCGAGAACATTATTTCTACACCACATACTTATTTAAAAATAGGTAAATAATAGAGAATATAAGTATAAAAATTCACTTCTCATTCAAAGTAAAAATGAAGTTCCTTACAACAAATATCCAACAGATCAACATAATATTACATTTAGTTTATAATATTCAAAATACCAAAAAAAAAATTATAATACGTGACTCCCTCGACATGAGGTCTCATATATAAAGAAAAAGGACTCTGATGCATTATTACTCAACTCCAGCTTCTAACTTTTCTTCACTGGCCCCTCAGCCTGTGAAGTAGATGCAACACCTGCTACATCTGCTCACGTACCACCGTACGATCATCGCAGTACACACGCACACAACGACATAGAAAGAAATGCAAGGGTGAGCTTACCAAACATAAAATAAAATTATATATATATATATATAGAGCAAAATATTTCTCACAGCAATAACCCCATGCATTTCCAGCCCATCTAATGCACAGCATGAAAACGGCTTCCAACTGGTTTCACAGCCTAATTAATCCGTATGAACCGAGCTTGGTCCGGAGCGACCCATTCTCGTATCTGGATCCTGCATACAAGACAAAGACAAAGAAATTTCTCAAAGATGAACTTACCGTTACATGTCTACCCACCTAAACATCTAACTCGGCTCTATACTGATGCACAACATATATCTCAGCATGATGCACGCCTCCAAAATTAATTTAACAGCTCAACTACGGCAAGTTTATAATAGATCAGCCAAAATCTCAGCATTTTAAACTAATTAACAACGATTCTGACTTAGAAAATAGCTTTTATTCAATAGATCTAACAAAATCATATCAAAATATCTTGAAATAGCATATTAAACCGTTCAAAACATAGTTCATAGGTTAAAGTAAACTCCCATTACCTCAGAAAGATGATTCACACTAGATCTACCGAATATTACTTGATTATAACAAAATTCACCGAAGATTCAGCTTTAGAACGGAGTTTCTCCTAAGAACACCATGAATTTCTATAAGAAAGAGAAGGAGAAGAGAAACGAACGGTAAATCTAGCTTCAAACTTAAAGAAACTTACTTCCAATACTTCAGAATAGATGTAGAATCTCAGATCTGGCGAGAAATCTAAGTTTAGGAAGGTTTAGTATGAGAGAAATGGTGGTTTACGGCCTTAGAACCTTTGAGAACCTTGGATAGAGGTGAAGAAATGAAAATTTCGTGTGAAGCCCCCTTTTTATAGAAAATTTTCGAAATTTACTGTTCACTGCCGGAAAACACTGTTCACCGCCTTACTGTTAATGCCGGAAAATACTGTTCAGGGAACTATTCATGCCGGAAAACACTGTACACGCGTACTGTACACGCACTGTACGCGTATGTGACGTCACCGATGACGTCAGCTGTCACTGTACATACGCGGTTTGTACTGTTCATACGCGGTTGCACTGTTCATTGCACTGTTCATACACGGTTTGTACTGTACATACGCGGTTGCACTATTCATTGCACTGTTCATACGGTACTCAATAATAAAATAATCCTTCAATTAACATTGAACAAGTATAAAATATTATAGATTACTCAATAATAAATTAGAAGCCTGACACAAAGACTCCAAATGGACATGTAAATGCAGTCTTCTCTTGATCTAAAGGATCCACTGCTATTTGGTTGTATCATGAATAACCATCAAGGAAACAATAGAATGAATGTCCAGCAAGTCTCTCCAACATTTGGTCTGCAAATGGTAGTGGGAAATGGTCTTTTCTGGCGGCATCGTTTAACTTCCTATGATCTATGCACATTCTCCATCCAGTTATAGTCTTAGTGGGTATAAGTTCATTCTTCTCATTAGCTACAACAGTCATCCCTTCTTTCTTTGGGACAACTTGGACTGGACTTACCCAATTGCTGTCAGAAATTAGGTAGATTATTCCTGCATCTAGCAGCTTCATGACCTCTTTCTTGACTACCTCTTTCATAGCGGGGTTCAATCTTCTTTGTGGCTGCACAACAAGCTTAAAATTTTCTTCAAATTCTGTGCTTACAAAATGAAGGATTGATACCTTTCAGATCTGCAATACTCCAACCAATTGCAGATTTGTGTTCTCTTAAGATTCTCAGCAACTTTTCCTCTTGTTCTTCCTTGAGCTCATTGTTGATGATGACTGGATTCTCATGGTTCTTATCCAAGAAGGCATACCTCATGTGGAATGGCAGCTGCTTAAGCTCTAACTTCTGTTTTTCCTCTTCTTTAACTTCATTTTCAGTTCCTCTTTAATTGAATTTTCTGCAGGTTTTTTGAATTGGCAGGGCTTCTAATTGCTGCTCCATTTCCATGATGTATTCCTCATTAAGAATTTTAGACTTGACACTCCCTGTAGATATTATTTCTTTTAAAACAACATTTGCATCAAGCTCATTAATAGAATAATGTGGAATATTAGAATCTAAAATGTCTATCTTCTACAGGATATTTTAAGGCATCAAATACATTAAACACCACCTTTTTATCCTAAACTCGAAGCATAAGTTCACCTTTTTGTACATCTATCAAAGCTCTCCTGTGCAAGGAACGACCTTCCTAAGATCAAGGGAATATTAGCATCTACCTCCATGTCCAAGATTACGAAATCTGCGAGGAAAATAAACTTGTCAATTTTAACTAATAAATCTTCAACTACACCATAAGGATAAGTGTAGGATCTGTCAGCCAACTGCAGTGTGATATTGGTGGGTTTTACTTCCTCTATGCCAAGTTTCTTTAGAACAGCCAATGGCGTCAAGTTGATGCTTGCCCCTAAATCACATAGTGCTCTTCCAACTATGCAGTTTCCTATTTTGCAAGGGATGCTGAATGATCCAGGATCTTTTAGCTTTTGAGGAAAATTCTTCTTGAGGATTGTACTGCACTCTTCTATCAGAGGTACATTCTTATCATGATCCAACTTCCTTTTTCTGGAAAGTAGCTCCTTCATGAACTTTGCATATGAAGGCATATGCTCTAATGCCTCTGCAAAAGGAATATTAATCTGCAGTTTCTTAAAAACACTAAGAAACCTTTCAAATTGTTCTTCTTTCTTTGGATTTTGAACTCTTTGAGGATAGGGCAGCCTCTTGTATTTTTTTGGGTCTAAAGGCTTGCAAGCATCTTCAAAGAGTTGTTTCTTTGTCTTCCTCTCAAAATGTGTAGGAGCTTGTGTCAGGCTTCTAATTTATTATTGAGTAATCTATAATATTTTATACTTGTTCAATGTTAATTGAAGGATTATTTGGTATTGGAATATATTTAGATGGAGTTGAAATTATTTAAAAAAAAAAAAAAAAAGTGAACAGTACCGTGTAAACAGTGCAAACCGCGTATGAACAGTGCAAACTGCGTACAAACCGTGTATGAACAGTGCCAACCGCGTATGTACAGTGACTGCTGACGTCATCGGTGACGTCACATACGCGTACAGTGCGTGTACAGTACGCGTGTACAGTGTTTTTCGCGTAAATAGTGCCCTGAACAGTATTTTCCGGCATGAACAGTAAGGCGGTGAACAGTGTTTCCGGCGATGAACAGTAAATTCCGGCGTGAACAGTAAATTTCGAAAATTTTCTATAAAAAGGGGGCTTCCCACGAAATTTTCATTTCGTCACCTCTATCCAAGGTTCTCAAAGGTTCTAAGGCCGTAAACCACCATTTCTCTCATACTAAACCTTCCTAAACTTAGATTTCTCGCCAGATCTGAGATTCTACATCTATTCTGAAGGATTGGAAGTAAGTTTCTTTAAGTTTGAAGCTAGATTTACCGTTCGTTTCTCTTCTCCTTCTCTTTCTTATAGAAATTCATGGTGTTCTTAGGAGAAACTCCGTTCTAAAGCTGAATCTTCGGTGAATTTTGTTATAATCAAGTAATATTCGGTAGATCTAGTGTGAATCATCTTTCTGAGGTAAGGGGAGTTTACTTTAACCTATGAACTATGTTTTGAACGGTTTAATATGTTATTTCAAGATATTTTGATATGATTTTGTTAGATCTATTGAATAAAAGCTATTTTCTAAGTCAGAATCGTTGTTAATTAGTTTAAAATGCTGAGATTTTGGCTGATCTATTATAAACTTGCCGTAGTTGAGCTGTTAAAATAATTTTTGGTGGCGTGCATCATGCTGAGATATATGTTTTGCATCATTATAGAGCCGAGTTACATGTTTAGGTGGGTAGACATGTAATGGTAAGTTCATGCTGAGCTGCTGTGCTGTGCTGTCTGGATCCAGATACCGGAATGGGTCGCTCCGGACCGCTCTGTTCCTTCGGATTAATTAGGCTGTGAAACCAGTTGGAAGCCGTTTTCATGCTGTGCATTAGATGGGCTGGAAATGCATGGGGTTATTGCTGTGAGAAATATTTTGCTCTATATATATATAATTTTATTTTATGTTTGGTAAGCTCACCCTTGCATTTCTTTCTATGTCGTTGTATGCGTGTGTACTGCGATGATCGTACGGTGGTACGTGAGCAGATGTAGCAGGTGTTGCATCTACTTCACAGCCGAGGGCCGGTGAAGAAAAGTTAGAAGTCGGAGTTGAGTAATAATGCATCAAAGTCCTTTTTCTTTATATATGAGACCTCATGTCGAGGGAGTCACGTATTATAATTTTTTTTTGGTATTTTGAATATTATAAACTAAATGTAATATTATGTTGATCTGTTGGATATTTGTTGTAAGGAACTTCATTTTTTTACTTTGAATGAGAAGAGAATTTTTATACTTATATTCTCTGTTTATTTATCTATTTTAAATAAGTATGTGGTGTAGAAACAATGTTCTCGGTCCCTTATAAAAAGGGGTCGTGACATTTTAGTGGTATCAGAGCATGGTCTAGGTAAACCTACGGGGTGAGGTTGTTAGGCGTCAGTTATGCATATTAGACATATAAGTTTTAGCTGTGAATCATATATCATAATTTCTATTCATCAAGTTGTGAGGGAACGAGCTTGATCACCTCAGTTCTCAGACACGATAGATGTAGGAAATTTTGGTATATGATACTGGGTGAGCTATAGGCGATTCATGCTACGTGAATAATAGGTTGTTAAGCTAAGATTGTACATGATTGCTGAGATAAATGTGTTTGCTATGTTGTTTGAAATGCTGATATGACGTTGTGCTCAGTGCTAAATTGATTAAATTGTTATGACATACTAAATATGAATATATTACTGTAAGCTGAATATGTGAATATAGCTATGTGGTGGTATTGCTGAATGTGTTAAACATTAGTAATCTAAGCTAGTCTATATATTAGGATGGCTAGACCGAGAAAATCTGTTGCAAACCCTCCTCCTCCTGTTGACGTGAACCAAATGGCTCACGCCATGGAGGCTGTGGCAAGTACTTCTCTCTGTGTTGTTTGATTCTGGAGCCACCCACTCTTTTATTGCAGACAATTGTGTGAGAAACTTAGGATTACCGGTGGGCGATCTAGGATGTGACTTAGTAGTATCGACACCTACTTTAAGTTCAATTAAGATTTCGACGGTTTGTGTTAGGTGTCCCATAGCAATTGAGGGACGAAGATACAAAGTAAATCTTATTTGTATCCCGATGTCAGGGTTAGATGTAATCCTGGGTATGGATTGACTAACTGCCAATCGTGTGCTAATTGATTGTGGCCGGAGGTGTTTAATCTTTCCTGAGCAGCAAGATTGTGTAGAATTGATTTCTACTCGCCAAGTAGAAACATCCTTAGTTGAGGGAGTATCTTGTTTTGTTTTGTTGGGAGTTATGAATGTAGAAGTGGAGCAAAGCCTTCAGTCAATACCAGTAGTACGAGAATTCCCTGAGATTTTCCCAGAGGATATTCCTGAAGTACCTCCACGTAGAGAGGTAGAGTTTGCTATAGATTTGATTCCCGGAGCCGAGCCGTTGTCCGTAGTACCGTATAGAATGGCGCCAAAAGAGTTAATTGAGCTTAAGGAGCAGATCGAGGATCTAATGCGTAAACAGATGATTAGACCAAATGTATCGCCTTGGAGAGCCCCAGTTCTCTTGGTGAAAAAGAAGGACGGAAGTTCTAGATTATGTGTGGATTATCGTAAGTTGAATAAGTTGACAATTAAGAACAAGTACCCATTGCCGCGAATCGATGATTTGATGGACCAGCTGAGAGGTGCTAAGGTATTCTCTAAGATTGATTTGAAGTCTGGGTACCATCAAATCCGAGTGAAGGATGAAGATATTCCTAAGACTGCTTTTCGCACTAGATATGGTCATTATGAGTATATAGTGATGCCTTTTGGAGTTACAAATGCTCCAGCTGTGTTTATGGACTACATGAATCGGATCTTTAGACCTTTCCTGGATCGATTTGTGGTAGTCTTTATTGATGATATTTTAATTTATTCTAGTTCGTCAGAGGAACATGAAGAGCATTTGAGGACTGTACTTAATGTTTTAAGGAAAAACAGTTGTATGCTAAACTGTCTAAGTGTGAGTTTTGGCTAGAGGAAGTGAAGTTCCTTGGTCATGTTATTTCAGCTAAAGGAATTGCAGTTGATCCTTCCAAAGTTGAAGCGGTGTTGCAGTGGGAAAGGCCGAAGACAGCCTCAGAGATTCGTAGTTTTGTGGGCCTAGCAGGTTACTACCGGAGATTTATAGAGGGATTCGCGAAGATAGCTGCACCATTAACACGGTTAACTCGCCGTGATCAACCCTTTGTGTGGACTGAGGAATGTGAGCAAAGCTTTAATGAGTTAAAACAGAGACTAACTTCTTCGCCGGTGTTGATTCTACCTGATACTAGTCGACCGTTTGAGGTGTACTGTGATGCTTCTCATCAGGGATTGGGATGTGTGTTGATGCAAGATAAGAGTGGTAGCTTATGCATCTCGTCAATTGCGAACTCATGAGCGAAATTACCCGATTCATGACCTTGAGTTAGCCGCTGTAGTCTTTGCTCTGAAGGTGTAGCGACACTATCTTTATGGAGCTCAGTTCGATGTATATAGTGATCATAAGAGTCTGAAGTATTTATTTGATCAGCGAGAGTTAAATATGAGGCAGAGACGTTGGGTAGAATTCCTTAAGGATTATGATTTTCAGCTCTAATACCATCCAGGAAAAGCTAACGTGGTGGCCGATGCATTAAGTAGGAATGTGGTTCAGGCATTCTCCCTAAGAGTCAGTGAAACCCTTTTGGTAGAACAATTCCGAGACCTGAACATACATGTGGACTTATCACCCGAAAAGATTAGTTGTAGCCGAATTGTGGTGACTAATAATTTCTTACAGGAAATTAAAGATAAACAATTGTGGGATCCAATGTTATGTCGGATTGTATTTCTCTTAGGGACAGATAAGACAAAGGGTTTCAGTAAAGGTGTTGATGGTATTCTCAGATGTCAAGGTCGAGTTTGTGTCCCTAGAGATACTGAATTAAAGAGAGCAATTCTAGAAGAAGGACATAAGGGTAGTCTCAACATTCATCCTGGTGTTACCAAGATGTATCAAGATTTAAAGCAGATGTTTTGGTGGCCAGGCATGAAGCGAGAGATAGCTGAGTTTGTTAAAGCCTGCTTGACTTGTCAAAAGGCAAAAGCGGAGCACCAAAGCCCTCCAGGAGAGTTACAAACGATGGAAATTCCAGAGTGGAAGTGGGACCATGTGACTATGGACTTTGTGTCCCATCTACCTAGAACAGTTAGGAATCATGATGCAGTGTGGGTCATAGTTGATAGGCTAACCAAGAGTGCACATTTCTTGCCAATTAACATGACCTTTAGCTTGGAGAAATTAGCAAAATTGTACATTAGAGAGATTGTCAGGTTGCATGGAGTACCTTCTAGTATTATCTCTGATAGGGATCCTCGGTTCACTTCCCAGTTTTGGCAGAGTTTCCAAGAATCTATGGGCACACAGTTGAGGTTGAGTTCTGCATACCATCCGCAAACAGATGGTCAATCTGAGCGTACTATTCAGACCTTAGAAGACTTATTGCGGACTTGCATTGTAGAACAGAGGAGTAATTGGGAGGATATGCTTCCTTTGGTAGAATTCACTTATAATAATAGCTATCATTCGAGTATAGATATGGCACCATTTGAAGCTCTATATGGTAGAAGGTGTAGAACCCCTATCTGTTGGTTCCAAGATGGAGTACATTTGATGGTTGGACCTGAAATGCTGCAAGAAAACTAAGGAGAAAGTTGAACTTATTAGAGAAAAGCTAAAAGCTACCCAAAGTCGACAAAAATCTTATGCTGACCGACGCAGAAGATCCCTAGAATTTGAGGTTGGTGATCATGTATTCTTAAGAGTATCACGCACTACAGGTGTGGGGCGAGCCTTAAGAGCCAAGAAGTTAACACCTAAGTTCATAGGACCGTATCAGATATTACATCGTCGAGGACCAGTAGCCTATGAATTAGCGTTACCACCTTAGTTGTCTGGAATACATAATGTTTTCCATGTGTCGCAGCTAAAGAAGTATGTTCCAGATTTGTCTCATGTAATTGAGCCTGATGTTGTGGAGTTACGAGATGACTTGTCTGTGGAGGTCCCAGCTGCTCGTATCGAGGAAACTAGAGTTAAGAAACTTAGAGGTAAGTCTATTCGGTTAGTAAAGGTTGTTTGGGACCAAATAACTGGTGATGCCAACTTGTTCCACAATTGTTGGGTCACAATCCACCATAGAAATCACAAATCAGTTATGGAGTTGGCATACTACCAGTCTGCATGTTATTGTTTTGTTGAGTTAATGGAGTAATCTGTTTAGAAAATTGTTGGTTTTGCAACTGGTTTTGAACAAATAGAGCTTCTATGGATTTTACATCATAACCTCCTCTCCTTGCAGCTTGCCTTTTATTCACATGCTGATATATGGAGGATGTCATCATTTCAATAATCTACTGAGCTTCCTCCAATATCTTTGAACTCAGTAATCCTCCAACTGCTGCATCAATCATTATTTTTGTTGCAGTAGTCATTCCATTGTAGAATGTTTTCAGCTGCATCCACTCAGGTATGCAGTGATGAGGACACTTCCTTAGTAACTCTTTGTACCTCTCCCATGCCTCATATAAGGGTTCTCCATCTTGTTGAACAAATGAAGTAATCTCCCCTCTGATTTTTGTAGCTTTTGAAAGGGGAAAGTACTTGATTAGAACTTATTCATTAAATCTGCCCATGTAGAAATGCTGCCACTATGGCTGAGCTTGAAGCCAACACTTAGCTCTGTCTCTCAAGGAAAAAGGGAACAATCTCAGTCTAATTGCTTCTTCACTGACCCCATCTATCCTGATTGTGTCGCATAGCTATAAAAAATTTGAGATATGTAAGTTAGGGTCATCAGAATTTCCTCTTGAGATTTGATCCTGTTGAACTAAGTGTAATAAGGCAGGTTTAATCTCAAAATGATTGGCTTGGATAGTTGGCCTGATTATAGAAGAATTAAAGCCTTGCAAATTAGGAATTGCATAATCCCCTAAGGTTCTATTCCTGTTTTGGTTTGTCTTTTTTGGTTCTGGTTCTAGTTTTGGTTGCCTCAAAGGTGTAGGTATTCTTTTTCCTTTAGGAGTGTTCTTATTCTTTGGAGCAGGGACAACCTCTAATTCATTATCAGAATCTATGAAGTTTTCTAGTCTAGTCTCTCTTCTTATTCTCCTTAAGGTTATGTCTATATCAGGATCAAAGACTAAGTTGATTTGTTTTTATTTCTACCTTGCATACACAATGAATACTATAAAACTAATAAAAAGAAAACAGAAAACTGAACTAGACTTGCAATATATATGCTATCTACTTCTAACAGTATTAAGTTGATCAGAGATTAGAACTACGCTAATGCAGAATTAACTTGTTACACTAACTGCAAACAAACAATTCTAAATGTGATCTAACACTGCAAAAATTCAACAAAACAAAATACTCAATCTAGCTATTTTTCTACTACTAATGATATTGAAATTCAAAATTCCCCGGCAACTGCGCCAAAAACTTGTTGTTTGCAATCTAACACTAGCATGTGCACTAGGAATTGCAGTAAGTGATGAGTAATTTTTAAAAACAAAATATCATCTCCACAAGGAATTTAGATTTCAAGTATCAATTCACAGAATTACAACCATTTGAGCCATACAAATTTTGAATGAGATTTGTAACATATAATAGCAATAAACCAGAGTAAAAAAGTTGTGATGGATTGAGATAGGAATGAAGAATAGTTAGGAATTTACTTCATAAGAATGTCAATATTAATTCAATTATGCCTCTAAACATTCAAGAACTTGGATAATTGACAATCAGTTTCGCATATTAATAGCCAAAGGTTAATCCCTTAACTCATTGACCTAACAATCAACTCAACCACCCTAATCCCTTAGGTGAAGTTCAATTTCATGTTGCATTAAGACTTTGAACATTAGGATTGCAGAATTAAGTGTACTTATCCCTAAGAAACCCCTAATTCTGGTTGTTAATTCAGATCAGAGAATCAAATCCAATTCTCATTGGCAAATGTTCCTCTAAGGTTAATCAAATGAATTCCCATTCAAAGATTAGGTAAAGTCCAGAATTAACAACTCAATTAATCCAATTACTTAAATTTCAGAAGCAAGAATCCAATCAATACATCAATTCGAGTTCCATAAACTTCTAACTACAAAGAATTATACAGACATGGAAGTAGAGAAAGAGAAAGAAGAAGAAGAGAAGAAGAAACTCAAAATCGCCATGGCAACACGCTTCACTCCAATGTCTCTTCATGAAGCTCCAAGATTCGACTCCCCAATCCTCTTTCTCACTCTCTCCAACGAGAATCTAACCAAACTGAAAATGAACAAAATTCCCAAAAATCTGAGTGTTTCTAGTATTTATAGAAATTCCTAGATTTGAGCATTATCACTTTCCTCAAAAATAGTAGCTATGCAGAAGGTTGATTGGTTGTGCGTTAACACTTTTATGAGAAAAAGTGGCCACATGCAACTTTGCTAAATTGAGAGCTCTCTAGAACTATCACTCTTGTTGATAAAAGTGTCATCGCAGAACTCAAGTGGTTGCGCGTGATTACTCTGATGAAGAAAAGTGACTACGCATAACTCGCCAAGTTGAAGGCTCTCTGGAACGATCACTTTCCATGACAATAGTGGTTACGCGGAGTTTTCCTGATATTTTGTCTATTTGGAATGCTCACTTTTAATTATAAAAGTGATAGTGCAGAGCATGTTGAGTCTGAGACTTCTATGGAACTCTCACTTTTCCTGGCAAAAGTGGTAACGCCTAGGCTTCACTTCTTCTTTGAGCTCTGGAGTGATCACTTTCACTGACAATAGTAATCACGCCTAGCCTGCATTTCCTTGTTCTTGTGTTTTGGAGTCCAGACTTGCTACTTTCCTCTTCCTTTTTATCAAGCCTCCATTTCCATGAACCTTGCTCGAATTATTCCTTCAAAAACAAGATTAAAAACTTAATTCTAAGCAAAAATTCCATAATTGCTAAAATAACTACAAATTGAAAGAAAACTTCAAGTCATTCTCTTTTTCTGAGTTTTTCTGCTTTCTTCATATATTTTCCTTATCAAATGAGTTAGAATTATGCTAAAATATCAGTAAGAATATGGATTCATCATTACGCCCACTGGAACGCTCACTCTTGCCAAAAATAATGATCACGCATAGGCTACGAGTTCACTTTTGTGAACAAAAGTGATAACTTCAAACACATCTTTATCAATTCTTGTTCCTTGTCTCTAGATTTTCTACTTTTCTTCTATCTTTCACTCTTAATCCTCCAACCTTATGATCTTAACTCAAAGTTTCCTACAAAATAGGTTCTAATTGGTACATTTTACATAGAAAATTCACAAAATCTAAACAATTAAACTATTTAGAAATGAATTGAACATTCTATTATTTTTATGAGTTTTCCAACTTTTTCCATCATGTTTTTCATATCAAATGTATTAAAAACTAAGGTAAAATACTAGTAAAATATGCATTTATCACCACCCCAAACATAGATTTTTGCTTGTCCTTAAGCAAACCAAAACACACCAAGAGGGATTCAACGAAAGATATCATTTTCACTCACAACAAAGTGTTTCCCTCTCACTCATATGTGTTGAAGGTGAGTGTTTACCCTCAAGATCATCAATTTTTACCTCAACCTACCATATGCTTGCCTATATCACTACGCCAAAAATGAGATCTAAGAGAAGTTCCACTGGCTTTAAGAGAGCGGTTATTGGTGCTCTAAAATCCTGTGCTATCCAATGTGCTTGCATTTATTAGAGCAGTTAAATAACCGCTCCCACATGTTAACCCTTGGAGAGCAGTTCAAATAACCGCTCTCATATGTTAACCCTTGGAGAGCGGTTCCCCTTCAACCGCTCTTTAAATGTCACTTAAGAGAGCGGTTAACGCCAAACCGCTCTAAGAGTTGATTAGATTGGAGAGTCGTTCCTCGCCTAACCGCTCTGTAAGGTCAAGAAAAGAGAGTGGTTCCTCAGCCAACCGCTCTCTGATGTCAAGCTTTCTAAGAGCGGTTCCAACTAACTGCACTCCAAAGTAAGTATCTGAGAGCGGTCTTTTATGAACCACTATTAGAGCGGTTGTCTCATGAACCGATCTCTAAAATGTGGTTATTTTAGCAGTTTTTCTTTAATTGCTTTCTAAAGTGTAACTTTGAGAGCGGTTCTTGTTGAACCACTCTCTTAAATTTAAAATTATTTTGCCAGGTTTTATCACAGAATATCATTATCCCAATTTTTTGCATACATATTACCATAAAATATTGCAAATAGTTTACAACAACCTGTGATAACAACTAAGATAAACCAACCATATTACAGATACAATTACATACATATATTAGTCAGAAATCAAATAAATTTTCCAACATACGAATATATCATTCCAAAGTATCAGAACATGAATACATAATAAATGATGAATCTGTACAGATACAGTTACACAGAACGTTCACAATTAAAAAGGCTCAGCAATGTATTATACACTTTTGGCTAATGAATGATAGAATTATGACGAGGTGTTGTCAAAAATTAAGTACAAAGAATCAATTGTGCTTAATGTGTCCTTCAAATATTTATGGTACAAATATGCACACCACTCCCTTTGAACTTGATGAATTCTGTTGTCAGGAAAGGTTGGTAATTGGAACTCTGGAAAATACTGAAAAGAAAAACAAAATACAAATCTTAGTTATATTAGATATAATTCAAATGGGCAGACACTATCCTAATAAACACTTAGTGATATAAAATAATTTTGGATATGCACTCCTCTTACATTAAATGGGATTGTAGTCTGTTCATGGTGCAAAGCATCTCTAATGAAGAGACACACATAATATCCACAGTCATCATTATTTGATTGCTTATTCACCATAAAATGGAAAAAGGAAAGTAATACACAAACAATTATGAACATATACAATATTTTTTTTAGTTTAGCAGGAAATCTGGCACAATTCAGCACATGAGTCAAGAGGTGAACCACTAGGAATTTAATTTATCAAGAATTGAAGGCATTCACGTATGAAAATTCCACGAGTTCATGAATCTCCAACAAATTCAGAAAATATGTTCCCTATAATCTCTCACATTCTCAACCAATTGCCCAGTTTTAACAATTAATTTCAGACATCATGCACTCAAGAACAACAATGAACATTTCTCTAACTACCCAACTTAAGAATTCTAAAATCAGAAATGAAAGGTTGGATAAAGATTTATTGGACTGAAGGTGCAGATGCAATGTAGAAGTGATGCAATTGATTTGATGCCCAGAAAAATTTGGAATTAAATGCTCAATTTTAAGGGAAGAAATTTAGAAAGCAGCAAAAAAAATGATGATGAAGTATTTATGTGGTTATGCTAAAGCATGCAGCTACTCTTGTCAAGAAGAATGGTTGTTCCAGCAATTATAACAATCCTTGCAGACCCTTTAAGCTTGTGCCTAACCACATTTTAGGCTTAAAGAGGAAGTTCCAGCAAACTACCAGTTTCACTGTCAAGAGCAATTGCAAAGAAATCAGAAACTCAGCTCATGCAGAAAATTAAAACTAAAAATAGAAATTGAAAAGAAATGAAAGGGAAAGAAAAAAAGTGTGAGTTGCCTTTCACAATGTGCTCTTTTAACGTCACTAGCTTGACACCTATTGATCTTTGGTTCTAAGAGATGATTTTGATGATAACAGCTTGTCACGACCCCTTTTTATAAGGGACCGAGAACATTGTTTCTACACCACATACTTATTTAAAATAGGTAAATAGCAGAGAATATAAGTATAAAAAAATTCACTTCTCATTCAAAGTAAAAATGAAGTTCTTTACAACAAATATCCAACAGATCAACATAATATTACATTTAGTTTATAATATTCTAAATACCAAAAAAAATTATAATACGTGACTCCCTCGACATGAGGTCTCATATATAAAGAAAAAGGACTTTGATGCATTATTACTCAACTCCAGCTTCTAACTTTTCTTCACTGGCCCCTCAGCCTGTGAAGTAGATGCAACACCTGCTACATCTGCTCACGTACCACCGTACGATCATCGCAAGATACACACGCACACAACGACATAGAAAGAAATGCAAGGGTGAGCTTACCAAACATAAAATAAAATTATATATATATAGAGCAAAATATTTCTCACAAAGAATAACCCCATGCATTTCCAGCCCATCTAATGCACAAGATGAAAACGGCTTCCAACTGGTTTCACCTAATTAATCCAAAGGAACCGAGCGGTCCGGAGCGACCCATTCCAGTATCTCGGATCCGGACAAAGACAAAGACAAGCTCAAGATGAACTTATCGTTACATGTCTACCCACCTAAACATGTAACTCGGCTCTATAATGATGCACAACATATATCTCAAAGATGATGCACGCCTCCAAAATTATTTTAACAGTCAACTACGGCAAGTTTATAATAGATCGCCCAAAATCTCAAAGATTTTAAACTAATTAACAACGTTACTTTTAGAAAATAGCTTTTATTCAATAGATCTAACAAAATCATATCAAAATATCTTGAAATAGCATATTAAACCGTTCAAAACATAGTTCATAGGTTAAAGTAAACTCCCCTTACCTCAGAAAGATGATTCACACTAGATCTACCGAATATTACTTGATTATAACAAAAATTCACCGAAGATTCAGCTTTAGAACGGAGTTTCTCCTAAGAACACCATGAATTTCTATAAGAAAGAGAAGGAGAAGAGAAACGAACGGTAAATCTAGCTTCAAACTTAAAGAAACTTACTTCCAATACTTCAGAATAGATGTAGAATCTCAGATCTGACGAGAAATCTAAGTTTAGGAAGGTTTAGTATGAGAGAAATGGTGGTTTATGGCCTTAGAACCTTTGAGAACCTTGGATAGAGGTGAAGAAATGAAAATTTCGTGTGAAGCCCCCTTTTTATAGAAAATTTTCGAAATTCACTGTTCACGCCGAATTTACTGTTCACCGCCGGAAAAACACTGTTCACCGCCTTACTATTCATGCCGGAAAACACTGTACACGCACTGTACATACGCGGTTTGTACTGTTCATACACGGTTTGTACGCGGTTTGCACTGTTCATTGCACTGTTCATACGCGGTTGCACTGTTCATTGTACTGTACATACGCGGTTGCACTGTTCATTGCACTGTTCATACGCGGCTGCACTGTTCATTGCACTGTTCATTACACTGTTCATACTGATCGTTCACTTTTTTTTTTTTTTTTTATAATAATTTCAAACTCCATCTAAATATATTCCAATATCAAATAATCCTTCAATTAACATTGAACAAGTATAAAATATTATAGATTACTCAATAATAAATTAGAAGCCTGACACAGCTCTTGCTCTATCTTTAAACATTCCCCTTTTTTCTCACCAACTTGTAGCCCTTCATTTAATTCAGAACTTGAGAGAAATAAAAGTGGAGGGACTTCAGCAGTTTGTTATAGTCATTAAGTTTCTTTCCCTCCTTTTCATTGTCTTCATATGTCATTACAGCAAGGACTTCTCTTATAACAGAATCATTCTTTTGTTTTTCCTACTTGACATTCTGCACTCCTTAAAGAAATTTAAGCTTTTTGTGTTTAGCTTCATCCATTGGCTTAGGTGCATCTTCCAACAAACGGTTGTTGGTTTTTTTTGGTTGTGTTTTGTTTTTGTCCTTTGGTTCTTCTTTCTTTAAAATCGTTAACTGCGCTTCCTTGCAATCCTCTTGTTGCTTATCTTGAATCTTATTTTCTTCAGATTCATCTAATGCTCTCTTTTTTTCAACAGTATTTGGACTTGAAATTTTCACCTCACTACTTATGAAAGCAGCTTGGCATTGCTCTGTTGGATTCACAATGGTGTTGCTAGGAAATTTCTCATCATTCCTATTCAATAATTGTTCTGAAATTTGTCGTATATGCATCTCTATATTCTTCATGGATGCCTCTTGATTCTTTAGATTGACTGAGTAGATTCAATGAATTGAAGCAAAGCTTCTTTTAGTGAATTATTTATTTTTAGAGAAGTCTATGAAGGCTGCAATCCTCCTTGAGATTGAGAATATGATACATGAAAACAAGCTGTGAAAATTGAATATTGGAGAATGGTGTTGTTGCAGCTGACATTTGTTGATTCCAATCATAATATGGCTGACTCATATTAGCTTGCCACCGATAATCATGAGGAAAGGTAGATTGAGGTCTTTGAAAATTTCCTCCATAGTTGATTTGCTCTTGAAATTCTGGTGCAGCCACATCATAGGTTCCATGCACAAGGTTTTCACTGTAAAAATCACACACAAAGGGGTTAGTTTGGGCAACTCCAGCTTGAAAATTAGTAATTAAAGCTTCAAAAGCATTTGCTTCATAAGCTCCTGTTCTTGCAACCTGGCTTTGATGGAAATTCCGATACATGCTGGTTGTTGTCAAACAATAGAGCAACTTTATTTTTTCTATTTTTTCCTTGTATAAAAAAAGAAAGAAAACAAAGTCAAATCAAATTTGTAACTAGGAAAAATGAAATATTAAATTATGCAGAAAAATGAAAAACAAGATTATGCAGAAAAATGCAAAAGAAAGAAACAACAATGCATTATGCAGAAAAAAAGATAGACAGTTATGCAGACAAATGCAAAATAGAATCATGCAGAATTCAATAGAAAATGATGCAAAAGTTATGCACAAAACACCAAAACAGAACATGTAAAAAGCATAGAAATTATGAAAAATGAAGTTTACAATTATGCAGAAAAATGAAAAATAAAATTATGCAGAAAATGCAAAAGAAAACAAACGTTTATGCAGTAAACATAGTGCAGAAATTATGCAGAAAACAGCAGAAGTAGTGCAAGAAAAAAATTATGTAGAAAAATTAGTAATATGCAAAAAATTTGGAAGCAAAACAACAAAAATAAATGTTCAATCTAGCTACCTCTCTACTACTAATGATATTGAAACACAAATTCTTGGGCAACGGCCCCAAAAACTTGCTATTAACAATTTTTAACACTAGCAAGTGCACTAGAAATTGCAACAAGTAACGAGTAAATTTAAGATCCAAGTATCGTCTTCACAGGGAATTAGGTATCCAATTACCACTTCACAAAGCAATAACTAGTTGAGCCACATGAATTTCAAGAAGTGTTTGGAATTATAATTGGAAAATGCTAAAATCAAAAGAAAAACAAAACAATGAACAAACAAATATGTGATAACAGATGGAGAAACCATAGCTAGGGAGTTGCTTCACCAAAAATCCAATGTTTAATCAATAAAGTTATGAACTAGCAAGCAATTGGAAAAAATGACAATCAGTTTCACGTTATATTGTTCAGAGGTTAATTCCTTAACTCAATGAACCTAACATTCAATTAAGCCATTCTAATTCCTTAGATCTGATTCAATTCGATATTGCTTTAAGTGTAAGAAACCAGAAAATTGCAAGATCAAAGTCTCTTATCCCTAATCAAAGTGACAAAAACCAAAGTGACAAAAACCAGATCACCCTTTCGAACTGCATGCTAAAATACAAAGAATAACCCAAGGGAGTAAGAGTGTGGATAAATTCTATAAGGACCTAGAGATTTCAATGATTCGAGCCAACGTAGAGGAGGATATAGAGGTTACTATGGCTAGGTTCCTTAATGGCCTAAATGGAGATATTAGGGATGTGGTTGAACTACAGAATTATATGGAGATGGAAGACTTGGTTCACCATGCTATGAAGGTTGAACAACAGTTGAAAAGAAAGAGTGTGAGGAGGACTTTCTCTAATTATGAAAAGCCTAAGTGGAAAGAGGGGTATAAGAAGAAGGGAACTTCATCTAGACCAAACATGCCTACACCCTAACATAGCCATAACAAAGGAAAAGAGGTTGTGAATAAAACTAGGACAAGGGACATCAAGTGTTTCAAGTGTTTAGGAAGAGGACATATAGCTTCTGATTGCCCTATAAAAAGTCATGGTCCTAAAAGAGAGTGGTGAAATAGTTAGTGAATCATCCCATTCTGAATACTCTAGTGAGGAAGTGAGTGAAAGAGAGGATGAGGAAGTACCTGAGGGAGACCTTTTCATAATTAGGAGAATGCTTGGGGGAGTCGCAAAGAAAAATGAGGAGTGTTAGAGAGAGAATATTTTTCACACTAGGTGTAAAATTGAAAGAAAGGTATGTTCATTGATCATAGATGGGGGAAGTTGAACTAATGTTGTTAGTACTAGGCTGGTCACCAAGATGAATTTGAAAACCATACCCTACCCTAAGCCTTATAAGTTGCAGTGGTTTTGTGAAGAGGGAGAGCTAAAAGTGGATAGGCAAGTTGAGATAGAATTCACAATTGGGAAGTATACATATGAGGTGTTGTGTGATGTTGTACCCATGGAAGCAAGCCATGTACTTCTTGATAGGCCTTGGCAATATGATAGAGAAACACACCATGATGGGAAAACCAACAAATACTCATTTGAGTTCAAGAATAGAAAGGTGACTTTGTCTTCTTTATCACCCAGGAAAGTAAGTGAAGATCAAATCATTATGAGAAAAAAAAGAACTCAAGAGAGAAAAGAAAAAGAAAAAGAGAGGAAAAGTTTAAAAACAAAAGAGAAAGAAATTGGGAAAAGAGAGGAGAAGGTGCAAAATCTGTTTGTAAGAGAAAAAGAGGTGAAAAAGGCTATGTTAATGAAAAAGCCAATGCTTTTACTTTTAAGTAAAGAAAACACTTTTTCCATAACAGATGCTACTAACCCACTTCCTAGGGAAGTTTCTTTTTTGGTGCAGGAATTTGCAGATGTATTCCCTAAAGAGGTGCCTCATGGTTTACCACCTTTGAGAGGGATAGAGCATAAGATTGACCTCATTCCAGGAGCTTTTTTACCCAATATACCAGCATACAAAAGTAATCCTCAAGATACCTAGGAGAGTCAAAAGCAAGTTGAAGAGTTAATGCAGAAAGGATGGGTTCAAGAGAGCTTAAGCCCATGTGCAGTGCCAATTTTACTTGTGCCAAAGAAGAATGGAACATGGAGGATGTGCACTGATTGTAGAGCCATTAATAATATCACCGTAAAATATAGACATCCCATCCCTAGACTAGATGATTTGTTGGATGAATTGCATGGTGCTTATATATTTTCTATAATTGATCTTAAGAGTGGGTACCATCAAATAAGAATCAGGGAAGGGGATGAATGGAAAACTATATTCAAGACCAAGTATGGGTTGTATGAATGGTTGGTCATGCCATTTGGCTTGACAAATGCTCCTAGTACTTTCATGAGATTAATGAACCATGTGCTGAGAGAGTTTCTAGGAAAGTGTGTGGTTGTGTATTTTGATGATATTTTGATTTATAGTAGAACTTATTTTGATCATCTTGTACATTTGAAGAGTGTTTTAGAGACATTTTGGAGAGAGAAATTATATGCAAATATGGAAAAAAGTGTTTTATGTACATATCATGTTGTTTTCCTTGGTTTTGTTATTAGTTCTCAAGGTGTACAGGTTGACCAAGAGAAGGTGAAGGCCATTCAAGAGTGGCCAACTCCTAAGAACATTAATGAGGTAAGAAGTTTTCATGGTTTGACAAGTTTTTATAGAAGATTTGTGAAAGATTTCAGTACCTTAGCTACACCCTTGATGAGATAGTTAAGAAGCACGTAGGGTTTAGTTGGGGAGAGAAACAAGAGAAAGCATTTATTGTTCTTAAGGAACAATTAACTCATGCACCTATTCTTGTATTACCTGATTTTTCTAAATCTTTTGAAATAGAGTATGATGCATCTGGGCTAGGGATAGAAGCTGTGTTAATGCAAAGGGGACATCCAATAGCTTATTTTAGTGAAAAATTGAATGAAGCTATATTGAATTATCCTACTTATGATAAGGAATTATATGCTTTAATAAGAGCCTTGCAGACTTGGCAACATTACCTTTTGCCTAAAGAATTTATGATACATAGTGATCATGAATCTTTGAAGTACCTAAAGGGGCAAGGTAAGTTGAACAAAAGACATGCCAAATGGGTGGAATTTCTAGAGCAATTTCCTTATGTGATCAAACATAAGAAGGGTAAGTCTAATATTGTGGTTGATGCTTTGTCACACAGGTATGTACTTCTTTCTACCCTTGAGACAAAACTTTTAGGATTTGAGCATATTAAGGAATTGTATGAACATGATGCTGATTTTTCTCATATTTTTAAGAAATGTTCACTTGCTGCCTATGATAGTTATTTTAGGCATAATGGTTATTTTGTTTAAGAATAGGAGACTTTGTGTACCTCAATGTTCAATAAGAAATGTATTAGTTTAAGAGGCACATGAAGGGGGACTAATGGGGCATTTTGGGGTTCAAAAGACCTTAGACATATTGCATGAACATTTTCATTGGCCTCATATGAAGCCTGATGTGCATAAACTATGTGAGAGGTGCATTATGTGCAAGAAAGCTAAGTCTAAAGTCATGTCACATGGTTTGTATACTGCTTTACCTATTCCTAAACATCCTTGGACTTACATTTCTATGGATTTTGTGCTAGGTTTGCCTCAGTCCAAGGGAGGGAAAGACTCTATTTTTGTGGTTGTGGACAGGTTCTCTAAAATGGCACATTTCATAGCTTGCAAGAAGGTGGATGATGCATGTCATGTTGCTGACCTATTTTTCAAAGAAGTGGTGAGACTTCATAGGTTGCCTAGGAGCATAGTGAGTGACAGGGACACCAAATTTCTAAGTCACTTTTGGAGAACATTGTGGGGTAAGTTGGACACTAAACTACTTGCCACCCACAAACTAATGGGCAAACAAAAGTAGTAAATATAACTCTTTCTACTTTACTTAGAGCTATTATAAAGAAAAATATTAAATCTTGGGAGGAGTGTTTGCCTCATGTAGAATTTGCATATAATAGGGTTGTTCATAGTACTACTAATTATTCTCCTTTTGAGGTAGTATATGGTTTTAATCCTTTAACACATCTTGATTTATTACCTGTACCTAACATTTCTGAATTTAAGCATAAGGATGCACATGCAAAGGCTGAATATGTGAAGAAGGTGCATGAAAAGGTAAAAGCTAAAATTGAAAAGAAGATTGAGAGTTACACTAGACATGCAAATAAAGGAAGAAAAAAAGTGACATTTGAGCAAGGAGATTGGGTATGGTGCACTTTAGGAAGGAAAGATTTCCATCACAAAGAAAGTCAAAGTTGATGCCTAGAAGAGATGGACCCTTTCAAGTGTTGGCCAAAGTCAATGATAATGCTTTTAAAGTTAATCTACCAGGTGAGTATGGTGTGAGTGCTACCTTTAATATGGCTGACTTGTCTTTGTTTGATGTAGGTAATGAAGAATTCACATATTTAAGGACAAATGCTTGTGAAGAAGGAAGGAATGATGAGGACATCCAGGGCCAAGCACAAGCCCAAGCCCAGGCCCATGGAAGAACTCACATACCAAGGAAAGCCCAACATCAATTTGAAGCTCATGATATCAAGGAAGATCCATCCATGGAGTTGAAGCCCTTACTTGTTTTGTTCTTGCTGATGTTGAAGGACACAAGCCCATTGATTCAATTTGAAGTTTTATTTATTTTTCTTTCTTTTTAGTCCATGATTAAAATATATATATAAAATGTTTTTAGCAGGACTTGAACCTAGGTACTTGTAGCTAAGTGTTAGCTAATGAACACTAGGCCATCTTAGTTTACTTGAACTAAAGGTCTATCTCCTAAAGTACAACTCCCTTTTTCGATGATTCTTGAGTCAAAATTGCAATTTGGAAACATGTAATCCGAATTTCGTAGCGTGAGATACAGCCTAAATTTAATTATGTCTACAACTGCATAATTCTCTTTTTCTTGTTGTTTATTTTCTTTGCTCAAGTTAGTTCTGTCAGCCCAATTTCTAGGGTTCAAGGTATTCATTAGAAACTCTAATTTCCTCTTTTAATTTGAGTGTTCCTAGTCCTAGTAAGGTCCTTTTCTCTAAGGGGTTTGAGAAACCTCATCAAAGAAGATGGTGAGAAACCCTTCGTTTAAGTCCTAGGAGTGATATACAAGGAGTTTCAATGTCCTGAGATGAGATTTGCTTGTGTTCCTTTGCTGCTAAGCAAAAGGGGACCAAAAGTGACCAAAACTGGATCTTGGATCCACAGCCGCCAGAAAGTTCCAGAAGGGGAGAGAGTGGTGAGAAACCTTTTCTTTGAGTCCTAAGAGTGATATTCAAGGACTTTCAATGGCCTGGGAAGAGTTTCGCGCATGTTCCTTTGCTGCTAATCAAAAGGGGACCAAAAGTGACAAAAATCGGATCATGGGTCCAAAGGCATCAGAAAGTGACAAAAGGGGAGAGTGTAGTGAGAAAACCTTTTCTTTGAGTCCTAAGAGTGATATTGAAGGACTTTCAACGGCCTGGGAAGAGTTTCACACGTGTTCCTTTGTCGCCAAGCAAAAGGGGACCAAAAGTGACAAAAACCAGATCATGGGTCCAAAGGCGTCAGAAAGTGCCAGAAGGGGAAAAAGTGGTGAGAAACCCTTCCTCTGAGTCCTTGGAGTAATATTCAAGGAGTTTCAGTGGCCTAAGATGAGTTTCGCGCATGTTCCTTTGTTGGTAAGCAAAAGGGGAGTAAAAGAAACCAAAAGCGAAACTTGGGTCCAAAGGCGCCAGACACTGCCAGAAGGGGAGAGACTGGTAAAAAACCCTTTCTTAGAGTCATAGGAGTGACATTCAAGGAGTTTCCATGGCTTGGGAAGAGTTTTGCACGTGTTCCATTGGCCCTAAGAAAAAGGGGACCAAAAGTGACCAAAATCGGAACTTTGGTCCATAGGTGCTTGAAAATGCCAAAATGGGAGAAAGTGGTGAGAAACTCTTTCTTTGAGTCCTAGGAGTGATATTGAAGGGTTTTCAGTGGCCTGGGAAGAGTTTCGCACATGTTCCTTTGCCCTAAGCAAAAAAGGACCAAAAGTGACAAAAATTGGATCATTGGTCTAAAGGCGTCAGAAAGTGCTAGAAGGGGAGAAGGTGGTGAAAACCCTTCCTTTCAGTCGTAGGAGTGATATTCAAGGAGTCTCAACGGCCAGAGACATGTATCGCACATGTTCCTTTGCCGCTAAGAAAAAGGGGACAAAAAGAGACCAAAACTTAAACTTTGGTGTAAAGGCGCCAGAAAGTGCCAAAAGGGGAGAAGGTGGTGAGAAACCCTTCCTTTCAGTCCTAGGAGTGATATTAAAGGAGTTTCAGAGGCCTGAAACGAGTTTTAGACGTGCTCCTTTGACGTTAAGTAAAAGGGGAATAAAAGAGACCAAAACTAGTACATGGATCCAAAGAAACCAGAAAGTGCCAGAAAGGGAGAGAGTGGTGAGAAACATTTTCTTTGAGTCCTAGTAGTGATATTCAAGAATTTTCAGCGGCCTAGGAAGAGTTTCGCACATGTTCCTTTGCCGCTAAGCAAAAGGGGATCAAAAGTGACCAAAACAAAACTTGGGCGCAAAGGTGCCAGAAAGTTCCAATAGGGGAGAAGCTGATGAGAAACCCTTCCTTTGAGTCCTAGGAGTGATATTCAAGGAGTTTCAGTGGCCTGAGATAAGTTTTGCTCTTGTTCCTTTGCCACTACGCAAAAGGGGACCAAAAGTGACAAAAATCAGAATTTGGATTCAAAAGCGTCAAAAGGTACTAGAAGGGGAGTAGGTGGTGGGAAACCTTTCCTTGGAGTCCTTGGAGTGATATTCAAGGAGTTTCAGTGGCCTGAGACGAGTTTCGCAATTGTTCCTTTGCTGGTAAGGAAAAAGGGACCAAAAGAGACCAAAATTGGAACTTCCGACCAAAGGCGTCAAACAGTGCCAGAAGGTGAGAAGGTGGTGAGAAACCTTTCCTTTGAGTCCTAGGAGTGAAATTCAAGGAATTTCAGCATCCTGAGATGAGTTTCGCATGTGTTCCTTTGCCTGCTAAGCAAAAGAGGAACAAAAGAGACCAAAATCGGAAGTTGGGTCTAAATGCGCCAGAAAGTGCCAGAAGGGGAGAGAGTGGTGAGAAACTTTTTCTTTTAGTCCTAAGAGTGATATTCAAGTGACTCTCAGCAGCCTGGGAAGAGTTTCACATGTGTTCCTTTGCCGCTAAGCAAAAGGGGACCAAAAGTGACAAAAATCAGATGATGGGTCAAAAGGTGTCAGAAAGTGCCAGAAGGGGAGATGGCAGTGAGAAACCTTTTCTTTGAGTTGTTGGAGTGATATTCAAGGAGTATCAGCAGCGTGAGACAAGTTTTGCACGTGTTTCTTTGCCAGTAAGAAAAAGGGGACCAAAGGAGACCAAAATCGAAACTTGAATCTAAAGGTGCCAGAAACTGCCAGAAGGGGAGAAAGTGGTGAGAAACCCTTTGTTTGAGTCCTAGGAGTGATATTCAAGCAGTTTCAGCGGCCTGAAACGAGTTTTGAATGTGTTCCGTTGCCGCTAAGCAAAAGGGGACCAAAAGTGACCAAAACTAGAACTTGGGTCCAAGGGCGCCAGAAAGTGACACAAGGGGAGAGAGTGGTGAGAAATCCAATATTTGAGTCGTTGGAGTGATATTGAAGGAGTTTCAGCAACCTGAGACGTGTTTTGCACATGTTCCTTTGCCGCTAAGCAAAAGGGAACTAAAAGAGACCAAAATCAGAACTTGGGAGCAAAAGAGCCAGAAAGTGCCAGAAAGAAAGAAGGTGATGAGAAACCCTTGCTTTGAGTCCTATCAGTGATATTCAAGGAGTTTTAGTGGCCTGAGAGAGGTTTTGCTCATGTTCCTTTGCCACTAAGCAAAAGGGGACCAAAAGTTACAAAAACTAAAATTTGGATCCAAAGGCGTCAGAAAGTGCTAGAAGAGGAGATGGCGGTGATAAACCCTTTCTTTGAGTCCTTGGAGTGATATTCAAGGAGTTTCAGCAGCGTGAAACGAGTTTCGCATGTGTTCCTTTGCCGATAAGGAAAAGGGGACCAAAGGAGACCAAAACCGGAACCTGGATCTAAAGGCGCAAAAAATTCCCAGAAGGGGAGAAAGTGGTGAGAAACCCTTTCTTTGAGTCCTAAGAGTGATGATATTCAAGGAGTTTCAGCAGCCTAGGAAGTGTTTCGCACTTGTTCCTTTGCCGCTAAGGAAAAGGAGACCAAAAGTGACCAAAATCGGATCATAGGTCCAAAGGCATCAAAAAGTGTCAGAAGGGAACATGGTGGTGAGAAACCTTTCCTTTGAGTCGTAGGAGTGATATTCAATGTCTTTCAGCGGCCTAAGATGTGTTTTGCACGTGATCCTTTGCCACTAAGCAAAAAGAGACCAAAAGTGACAAAAACTAGATCATGGGTCTAAAGGCGTCAGAAAGTGCCAGAAGGGGAGAAGGTGGTGAGAAACCCTTTCTTTGTGTCATTGGTGTGATATTGAAGTAGTTTCAACATCCTGAGACATGTTTCGCACATGCTCCTTTGCTGCTCAGTAAAAGGGGACTAAAAGAGACCAAAACTGGAACTTGGGAGCAAAGGAGCCAGAAAGTGCGAGAAGGGGAAAAGGTGAAGAGAAACCCTCACTTTGAGTCCTAAGAGTTATATTCAAGGAGTTTCAGTGGCCTAAGACAAGTTTTGATCGTGTTTCTTTGCACTAAGCAAAAGGGGACCAAACGTGACAAAAACAAGAATTTGGATCCAAAGGCATCAGAAAGAGCCAGAAGACGAGAAGGTGGTGAGAAACCCCTTCTTTGAGTCCTAGGAGAGATATTCAAGGAGTGTCAGAGGCCGGGGAAGAGTTTCGCATGTGTTCCTTTGTCGCTAAGGAAAAGGGGACAAAAAGAGACTAAAAGCAGAATTTGGGTGCAAAGGCGCCAGAATGTTCCAGAAGGGAAGAGAGTGGTGAGAAACCCTTTATTTGAGTCCTAGGAGTGATATTCAACGAGTTTCAGCATCCTGAGAAGAGTTTCGCACGTGTTCTTTTTGCCGGTAAGCAACAGGGGACCAAAAGAGACCAAAACTAGAACCTGGGAGTGATATTCAAGGAGTGATATTCAAGGGTTTTCAGTGGCCTGGGAAGAGTTTCGCACATGTTCCTTTGCCCTAAGCAAAAAAGGACCAAAAGTGACAAAAATTGGATAATTGGTTTAAAGGCGTCAGAAAGTGCTAGAAGGGGAGAAGCTGGTGAAAACCCTTCCCTTCAGTCGTAGGAGTGATATTCAAGGAGTCTCAACGGCCAGAGACATGTATCGCACATGTTCCTTTGCCGCTAAGAAAAAGGGGACAAAAAGAGACCAAAACTTAAACTTTGGTGTAAAGGCGCCAGAAAGTGCCAAAAGGGGAGAATGTGGTGAGAAACCCTTCCTTTGAGTCCTAGGAGTGATATTAAAGGAGTTTCAGAGGCCTGAAACGAGTTTTAGACGTGCTCCTTTGACGTTAAGTAAAAGGGGAATAAAAGAGACCAAAACTAGTACATGGATCCAAAGAAACCAGAAAGTGCCCGAAGGGGAGAAGGTGTTGAGCAACCCTTCCTTTGAGTCCTAGGAGTGATATTCAAGGAGTTTCAATGGCATGGGAAAAGTTTCGCACGAGTTCCTTTGCCACTTAGCAAAAAGGGACCAAAAGTGACAAAAACCAAAACTTGGGTCCAGAGGCACCAGAAAGTGCCAGAAGGGGAGAGAGTGGTGAGAAACCCTTTCTTTAAGTCCTAGGGGTGATATTCAAGGTGTTTCAGTGACCTGGGAAAATTTTTGCACGAGTTCCTTTGCCGCTAAGCAAAAAGGGACCAAAAGTCACCAAAACCAGAACTTAGGTCCAAAGGCGTCAGAAATTTCCAGACGGGGAGAAGGTGGTGAGAAACCCTTCCTTTGAGTCCTAGGAATAATATTCAAGGAGTTTCAGTGGTTTGAGATGAATTTCGGACATGTTCGTTTGCCGCTAAGCAAAAGGGGAACAAAAGTGACCAAAACTGAAACTTGGGTCCAAAGGTACCAGAAAGTGCTAAAAGGGGAGAGGGTGGTGTGAAACCTTTTCTTTGAGTCCTAGAAGTGATATTCAACAAGTTTCAGCGTCCTGAGAGGAGTTTCGCACATGTAGTTTTGCCGGTAAGCAACAGCGGACCAAAAGAGACCAAATCTAGAACCTGGGACCAATGGCGCAAGAATGTGCCAGAAGGGGAGAACTTGGTGAGCAACCTTTTCTTTGAATCCTGGGAGTGATATTCAAGGAGTTTCAGTGGCCTGAGAAAAGTTTCACACGTGTTCCTTTGCCGCTTAGCAAAAAGGGACCAAAAGTGACCAAAATCGGAAGTTGGGTCCAAAGGCGGCAAAAAGTACTAGAAGGGGAAAGAGTGGTGAGAAACCCTTTCTTTGAGTCGTAGGGGTGGTATTCAAGCAGTTTCAACGGCCTAAGACGAGTTTCAGATGTGTTCTTTTGTTGGTAAGCCAAAGGGGACCAAAAGAGACAAAACTAGAACTTGGGTCCAAAGGCGCCAGAAAGTGTCAAAAGGGGAGAAGATGGGGAGAAACCCTTTCTTTGAGTCCTAGGAGTGATATTCAAGGAGTTTCAGCGGCCTAGGAAGAGTTTTGCACGAGTTTCTTTGCCGCTAAGCAAAAGGGGACCAAAAATGACCACAACCGAAACTTGAGTCCAAAGGCGCCAAAAAATGCCAGAAGGGGAGAAGGTGGTGAGAAACCCTTCCTTTGAATCCTAAGAGTGATATTCAAGGAGTGTTAGAGGCCGAGGAAGGTTTTCGCACGTGTTCCTTTGCCGCTAAGGAAGGGGGGACCAGAAGAGACCAAAAGCAGAATTTGGGTACAAAGGCGCCAGAAAGTGCCAGAAGGGAAGAGAGTGGCGAGAAACCCTTTATTTGAGTCCTAGGGGTGATATTTAACGAGTTTCAGAGTCCTGAGATGAGGTTCGCACGTGTTTTTTGCCGGTAAGCAACAGGGGAGCAAAAGAAACCAAAACTAAAACTTGGGACCAATGGCACGAGAAAGTGCCAGACGGGGAGAAGGTGGTGGGAAACCCTTCCTTTAAGTCCTACGAGTGATATTCAAGGAGTTTCACCGCTCTGAGACGAGTTTCGCACATGTTCATTGTGCTGGTAAGCAACACGGGAGAAAAAGAGACCAAATGTGCCAAAAGGGGAGAAGGTGGTGAGCAACACTTCCTTTTAGTGCAAGGAGTGATATTCAAGGAGTTTCAACAGCCTGGTAAAGTTTTGCACGTCTTCCATTGCCACTAAGCAAAAGGGGACCAAATGTGAACAAAACTGGAACATGGGTCCAAAGGTGGCAAAAAGTGCTAGAAGGGGAGAGAGTGGTGAGAAACCCTTTCTTTGAGTCCTAAGAGTGATATTTAAGGAGTTTCAGCCACCTGAAACAAGTTTCGCACGTGTTCTTTTGCCGGTAAGGAAAAGAGGACCAGAAGAGACCAAAACTGGAAGCGGGGTCCAAAGGCGTCAAAAAGTGCCAGAAGAGGAGAAGGTGGTGAGAAATTTCTGAGTCTTAGGAGTGATATTTAAGGAGTGTCAATAGCCAAAGATGAGTTTCGCATGTGTTCCTTTGCTGGTAAGCAAAAAGGGACCAAAAGAGACCAAAACCAGAACCTGGGTCCAAAGGCGCTAGAAAGTGTGAGAAGGGGAGAAGGTCGGGAGAAACCCTTTCTTTGAGTCCTAGGAGTGATATTCAAGGAGTTTCAGCAGCCTCGGAAGAGTTTCCCACGAGTTCCTTTGCCGCTAAGCAAAAGGGGATCAAAAGTGACCAAAATCGGAACTTGGGTCCATAGGCGCCAAAATGTGCCAAAAGGGGAGAGAGTGGTGAGAAACCCTTTTCTTTGAGTCGTAGGAGTGATATTCAAGGAGTTTCAGTGGCCTCGGAGGAATGTCGTACATGTTCCTTTGCTGGCAAGCAAAAGGGGACTAAAATTGTCCAATACCGGAACTTAGATGCAACGGCGGCAAAAAGTTCTAGAAGGGGAGAGAGTGGTGGGAAACCCTTTCTTTGAGTCCTAGGAGTGATATTCAAGGAGTTTTAGCTGCTTGGGAGGAGTTTTGCACCTGTTCCTTTGCTGCTAAGCAAAAAGGGACCAAAAGTGACCAAAACCGAAACTTGGGTCCAAAGGCGCCAGAAAGGGCCAGAAGGGCAGAGAGTGGTGAGAAACACTTTATTTGAGTCCTTGGAGTGATATTCAAGGAGTTTCGGCGGTATGAGACGAGTTTTGCACGTGTTCTTTTGCCGATAAGCAAAAAGGGACAAAAAGTGACCAAAACTGGAACCTGGTTGCAACAGTGCCAGAAAGTGCCGGAAGGGGAAAAAGTGGTGATAATTTGTTTATCTGAGTCCTAGGAGTGATATACAAGGAGTTTCAGCGGCTGGGGAAAAGTTTGGCGCAAGTTCCTTTGCCACTAAGCAAAAGGTGACCAAAAGTGACCAAAACCGAAAGTTAGGTCCAAAGGTGGCAAAAAGTCCCAGAAGGGGAGAGAGTGGTGAGAAACCCTTTCTTTGAGTCTGAGGAGTGACATTCACGGTGTTTCAATGGCCTGGAATGAGTTTTGCACGTGTTCCTTTGTTGGTAAGCAAAAGGGGACAAAAAGTGACCAAAACCAGAACTTGGGTCCAAAGGCGCCAAAAGGAGCCAAAAGGGGAAAAAGTGGCGAGAAATGCTCCTTTGAGTCCTAGGAGTGATATTCAAGGAGTTTCAGTGGTCTGAGACGAGTTTTTGCACGTGTTCGTTTGACGCTAAGCAAAAGGGGACCAAAAGTGACCAAAACTGGAACTTTGGTCTGAAGGTGTCAGAAATTGTCAGAAGAGGAAAAGGTGGTCAGAAACCCTTGCTTTGAGTCGTAGGGGTGATATTCAAGGAGTTATAGTGGTCTGAGACGAGTTTTACACGTGTTCGTTTGCCGCAAAGGAAAAGGGGACCAAAAGAGAGCAAACCCAAAACTTGGGTCCAAAGGTGCCAAAATGTGCCAGAAGGGGAAAATGTGGCGAGAAACCCTCCTTTGAGTCCTAGGAGTGATTTTCAAGGAGTTTCAGCCGTCTAAGACGAGTTTCACACATGTTCGTTTACCGCTAAGCCAAAGGGCACCAAAAGTGACCAAAACCGAAACTTAGGTCCAAAGGTGCTAAAATGTCCCAGAAGGGGAGAGAGTGGTGAGAAACCCTTTCTTTGAGTCCGAGGAGTGACATTGAAGGTGTATCAATGGCCTGGAAAAAGCTTTGCACGTCTTCCTTTGTTGGTATGCAAAAGGGGACCAAAAGTGACCAAAACCAGAACTTGGGTCCAAAGGCGCCAAAAAGAGCCAGAAGGGGAAAAGGTGGTGAGAAATCCTCCTTTGAGTCCTAGAAGTGATATTCAAGGAGTTTCAGTGGTCTGAGACGAGTTTTTGCACGTGTTCGTTTGAAGCTAAGGAACAGGGGATCAAAAGATGCCAAAACCAGAACCTGGGACCAATGGCACGAGAATGTGCAAGAAGAGGAGAAGGTGGTGATCAACCTTCCTTTTAGTCCAAGGAGTGATATTCAAGGAGTTTCAGCCGCCTGAAACGAGTTTCGCACGTGTTCTTTTGTCAGTAAGCAACAGGGGACCAAAAGAGATTAAAACCACAACCTACGACCAATGGTGCGAGAAAGTGTCAAAAGGGGAGAAGGTGGTGAGCAACCCTTTCTTTGAGTCCTAGGAGTGATATTAGAGGAGCTTTAGCAGCCTAGGAAAGTTTCGCACGAGTTGCTTTGCTGCTAAGCAAAAACCAAAAGTGACCAAAACCAGAGCTCGGGTGAAAAGGCGCCAGAAAGTGCCAGAAGGGGAGAAAGTGGTGAGAAACCCTTCCTTTGAGTCCTAGGAATGATATTCAACCAGTTTCAGCATCCTGAGACGAGTTTCACACGTGTTCTTTTGCCGGTAAGCAACAGGGGACCAAAAGAGACCAAAACACGAACCCAGGACCAACGGTGCGAGAAAGTGCCAGAAGGGGAAAAGGTGGTGAGAAACCCTTCCTTTGAGTCCTAGGAGTGATATTCAAGGAGTTTCAGCGTCCTGAGTCGAGTTTCGCACGTGTTCTTTTGCTGGTAAGCAACAGGAGACCAAAAGAGACCAAAACACAAACCCAAGACCAATGGTGCGAGAAAGTGCCAGAAGGGGATAAGGTGGTGAGAAACCCTTCCTTTGAGTCCTAGGAGTGATATTCAAGGAGTTTCAGCGGTCTAAGACGAGTTTCGCATATGTTCGTTTGCTGCTAAGCAAAAGCGAACTAAAAGAGAGCAAAACCAGAACATGGGTGCAAAGGCGCCATAATGTGCCTGAAGAGGAGAGAGTGGTTGGAAACCCTTTCTTTGAGTCTTAGGAGTGATATTCAAGCAGTTTCAGCGGCCTAGGAAGAGTTTCGCATGTGTTCCTTTGCTGCTAAGCAAAAGGGGACCAAAAGTTATCAAAACTAGAACTTGGGTCTAAAGGCGTCAGAAATTGCCAGAAGGGGAGAAAGTGGTGAGAAACACTTCCTTTGAGTCCTAGGAGTGATATTCAAGGAGTTTCTGTAGTCTGAGATGAGTTTCGCACATGTTCGTTTGCCGATAAGCGAAAAGGGACCAAAAGAGAGCAAAACCGAAACATGGGTGCATAGGCTCCTGAATGTGCCTGAAGGGAAGAGAGTGGTGAGAAACCCTTTCTTTGAGTCCTAGGAGTGAAATTCAAGGAGTTTTAGCGGTCTCGGAGGAGTTTTGCAAGTGTTCCTTTGCCGCTAAGCAAAAGTAGACCAAAAGTGACCAAAACTAGAACTTGAGTCCAAACGCGCCAAAAAGTAGCAGAAGGGGAGAGAGTGGTGAGAAACCCTTTCTTTGAGTACTAGGAGTGATATTCAAGGAATTTCAGTGGCTTGAGCCATGTTTCACACGTGTTCCTTTGCCGCGAAGCAAAAGGGACTAAAAGAGACCAACACCAGAACTAGGGTGTTAAGGTTCCGGAAAGTGCCAAAAGGGGAGAAAGTGGTCGAAAACCCTTCCTTTGAGTATTAGGAGTGATATTCAAGGAGTTTTAGTGGCCTAAGACGAGTTTCGCATAAGTTCCTTTGCTAGTAAGCAAAAAGGAACCAAAAGAGACCAAAACCAGAACCTTGGTCCAAAGGTGCTAGAAAGTGCCTGAAAGGCAGAAGGTGGTGAGAAACCCTTTCTTTGAGCCCTAGGAGTGATATTCAAGGTGTTTCAGAATCCTGGGAAGAGTTTCGCATGAGTTCCTTTGCCGCTAAGCAAAAAGGGACCAAAAGTGACCAAAATCGAAACCTGGGTCCAAAGGCGCCAAATAGTGCCAGAATGGGAGATAGTGGTGAGAAACCCTTTGTTTGAGTCCTAGGAGTGATATTCAAAGAGTTTCAGCGGCTTGAGAGGAGTTTCACATGTGTTCTTTTGCCGGTAAGCAAAAAGGGACCAAAAGTGACCAAAACTGAAACCTGGGTCCAAAGGCGCAAAATAGTGCCAGAATGGGAGAGAGTGGTGAGAAACCCTTTATTTGTGTCTTAGGAGTGATATTCAAGGAGTTTTAGCGGCTTGGGAGGAGTTTTGCACGTTTTCCTTTGCCGCTAAGCAAAAAGGGACCAAAAGTGACCAAAACTGAAACTTGGGTCCAACGGTGCTTAAGAGTGCCAGAGGGGGAGAAGGTGGTGAGAAACACTTTCTTTGAGTCCTAGGAGTGATATTCAAGGAGTTTAAGCCGCCAGAGACAAGTTCTGCACGTGTTCCTTTTTCCGCTAAGCAAAAGGGGACCAAAGGTGACCAAAATCGAAACTTGGGTGCACAGGCGCCAGAAAGTGCCAGAAGGAGAGAAGGTGTTGAGAAACCCTTCCTTCGAGTCCTAGGGGTAATATTTAAGTTGTTTCAGCGGCCTGAGAGGAGTTTCGCACGTGTTGCTTTGCCAGCAAGGAAAAGGGGACCACAAGAGACCAAAACTGGAACTAGCATGCAAAGGTGCCAGAAAGTTCTAGAAGGGGAGAAGGTGGTGAGAAACCCTCTCTTTGAGTCCTAGGAGTGATATTCAAGGAGTTTCAGTGGCGTGAGACGAGTTTCGCACGTGTTCCTTTGCCGGTAAGCAAAAGGGAACCAAAAGAGACCAAAACCAGAAGTTGGTTCCAATGGTGCCGAAAGTGCCAGAAGGGGAGAAGGTGGTGAGAAACCCTTTCTTTGAGTCCTAGGAATGATATTCAAGGAGTTTCAGCGGCCTGGGAAGAGTTTCGCACGAGTTCCTTTACCGGTAAGCAAAAGGGGACCAAAAGAGACCAAAAGCAGAACCTAAGTCCAAACGTGCCAAAAAGTGCCAGAAGGGGAGAGAGTGGTGAGAAACCCTTTCTTTGAGTCCTCGGAGTGATATTCTAAGAGTTTCAACATCTTGGGAGGAGTTTTGCACGTTTTCTTTTGCCGGTAAGCCAAAGGGAACCAAAACTGACAAAAACCAGAACTTGGGACCAAAGGCGCCAAATAGTGCCAAAAGGGGAGAGAGTGGTGAGAAACCCTTTGTTTGAGTCCTAGGAGTGATATTCAAGGAGTTTTAGCAGCCTGAGAGAAGTTTCACATGTGTTCTTTTGCCAATAAGCAAAAGGGGACCAAAAGAGACCAAAACCCGAACCTTAGTCCAAATGCGCCAAAAAGTGCCAGAAGGGGACAGAGTGGTAAGAAACCCTTTCTTTGAGTCCTAGGAGTGATATTCAAGGAGGTTCAGCGGCTTGGGAGGAGTTTTGTACGTTTTCCTTTGCCGCTAAGTAAAAAGGGACCAAAAGAGACCAAAAGCAGAACCTGGGTTTAAAGGTGCCAGAAAGTACCAGAAGGGGAAAAGGTGGTTAAAAACCCTTTCTTTAAGTCCTAGCAGTGACATTCACGGAGTTTTAGCGGCCTGAGATGAGTTTTAATTGTGTTCTTTTGTTGATAAGCAAAAGCAGACCAAAAGAGAACAAAACTGAACCTTGGGTACAAAGGCGCCAAAAGGTGCTAGAGGGGGATAGAGTGGTGAGAAACCCTTTGTTTGATTCCTAGGAGTGGTATTCAAGGAGTTTCAGTAGCTTGAGAGGAGTTTCGCACGTGTTCCTTTGCAGCTAAGTAAAAGGGGATGAAAAGAGACCAAAACTAGAACCTGGGTCCAAAGGTGTCAAAGAGTGCCAGAAAGGGAGAGAGTGGTGAGAAACCCTTTCTTTGAGTCTTAGGAGTGATATTCAAAGAGTTTTAGTAGCTTGAGAGGAGTTTTGTACATGTTCATTTGCCGCTAACCAACAGGGGACTAATAATGATGAAAACTGAAACTTAGGTGCAAAGGCGCCAGAAAGTGCCAGAAGGGGAGAAGGTAGTGAAAAACCCTTCTTTTGAGTCCTAGGGGTGATATTCAAGTAGTTTCAGCAGCCTGTGAAGAGTTTCACACGTGTTCCCTTGCCAGTAAGTAAAAAGGGAACAAAAGATGCCAAAAGTGAACTGGGGTCTAAAGGCGCCGAAAAGTGCATGAAGGGGAGAAGGTGGTGAGAAATCCTCTCTTTGAGTCCTAGCAGTGATATTCAAGGAGTTGTAGCAGCGTGAGTCTAGTTTCACACGTGTTCCTTTGTCGGTAAGTAAAAAGGGACCAAAAGAGACCAAAATCATAACTTGGATGTAAAGGCGCCAGAAGGGGAGAGAGTGGTGAAAAACCCTTTCTTTCAGTACTAGGAGTGATATTCAAGGAGTTTTAGCGGCCTGAGATGAGTTTCGAACGTTTTTATTTGCCCCTAAGAATAAGGGGACCAAAAGTGACCAAAATCAGAACTTTGGTGCAAAGGCGCCACAAAGTGCCAGAAGGGGAGAAGGTGGTGAGAAACCATTCCTTTGAGTCCTAGGAGTAATATTCAAGGACTTTCAGCAGCTTGAGATGAGTTTCGCACGTGTTCCTTTGCCGGTAAGCAAAAGGGACCAAAAGTGACCAAAAGGGGAGAGAGTGGTAAGAAACCCTTTCTTTCAGTCCTAGTAGTGATATGCAAGGAGTTTCAGTAGCCTAAGACGAGTTTTGCACGTGTTCATTTACAGTTAAGCAAAAGGGGACAAAAAAATACCAAAACCAGAACATGGGTGCAAAGCACCAGAAGGTGCCAGAAAGGGATAGAGTGGTGACAAACCTTTTCTTTAAGTCTTAGTAGTGATATTCAAGCTGTTTCAACGGCCTGAGACGAGTTTCGCAAGTGTTCCTTTGCCGGTAAGCAAAACGGGACCAAATGAGACCAAAACCGAAACCTGGGTCTAAAGGCGTGAAAAAGTGCCAGAAAGGGAGAGAGAGGTAAGAAACCCTTTCTTTCAGTCCTAGGAGTGATATTCAAGGACTTTCAGTAGCATGAGACGAGTTTTGCACGTGTTCCTTTGTCGGTAAGCAAAGGGGGACCAAAAGAGACCAAAATCGGAAATTGGAAGCAAGGGCGCCAGATGGTGCCAGAAGGGGATAAAGTGGTGACAAACCCTTTCTTTAAGTCCTAGCAGTGATATTCCAGCTGTTTGAACGGCCTGAGATGGGTTTCGCAAGTGTTCCTTTGCTGGTAAGCAAAATAGGACCGAAAGAGACCAAAACTGAAACCTAGGTCTAAAGACGCGAAAAAATGCCAGAAGGGGAGAGAGTGGTGAGAAACCCTTTCTTTCAGTCCTAGGAGTGATATTCAAGGAGTTTCAGCAGCATGAGATGAGTTTTGCACGTGTTCCTTTGCCGCTAAGCAAAAAGGGACTAAAAGAGACCAAAATCGGAACTTGGAAGCAAGGGCGCGAGATGGTGCCAGAAGGGAAGAGAGAGGTGACAAACCCTTTCTTTGTGTCCTAGCAGTGATATTCAAGGAGTTTCAGCGGCCTGAAACAAGTTTCGCACATGTTCCTTTGTCAGTAAGCAAAAGGGGACCGAAAGATATCGAAACTGGAACTTGGATGCAAAGGCGCTATAACGTGCCAGAAGGGGAGAGAGTGGTGAGAAACCTTTTCTTTGAGTCCTAGGAGTAATATTCAAGGAGTTTCAGCAGCCTGAGACGTGTTTCGCACGTGTTCCTTTGCTGCTAAGCAAAAGGGGACTAAAAGAGACCAACACTAGAACTTGGGTGTTAAGGTGCCAGAAAGTGCCAGAAGGGGAGAAGGTGGTGAGAAACCCTTCCTTTGAGTCCTAGAATTGATTTTCAAGAAGTTTCAGCAGCCTGAGACAAATTTTGCACATGGTCCTTTGTCTCTAAGAAAAAGGGCACCAAAAGTGACCAAAACTGGTAATTGGGTGCAGAGGCACCAGAAAGTGCTGAAAGGGGAGAAGCTGTTGAGAAACCCTTGCTTTAAGTCCTAGGAGTGATATTCAAGGGGTTTCAGCAGCCTGAGACGAGTATCTTACATGTTGCTTTGCCGACAAGCAAAAGGGGACCAAAAGAGACTAAAACCGGAACTTAGGTGCAAAGGCGCAGAAAGTTCCAGAAGAGGAGAGAGTGGTGAAAAACCCTTTCTTTCAGTCCTAGGAGTGATTTTCAAGGAGTTTCGGTGGCTTGAGACGATTTTGGCACGTGTTCTTTAGCCAGAAAGCAAAAAGGGACCAAAGGAAATTAGAACCTGAAGCTGGGTCCAAAGGTGCCAGAAAGTGCTAGAAGGGGAGAAGGTTGTGACCAACCCTTTGTTTGAGTCCTAGAAATGATATTCAAGGAGTTTCAGTGCCCAGGGAAGAGTTTCATACGAGTTCCTTTGCTGCTAAGCCAAGGGGGACCAAAATTGACCAAAACTGAAACTTGGGTCCAAAGGCGCCAAAAAGTTCCAAAAGGGGAGAGAGTGGTGAGAAACCCTTTGTTTGAGTCCTATGAAAGATATTCAGGGAGTTTCAGTGGCTTGAGAGGAGTTTAACATGTGTTCCTTTGCCGTTAAGCACAAGGGGACCAAAAGTGATCAAAACTGGAACTTGGGTCCAAAGGCGCCAAAGAGTGCCCGAAGGGGAGAGAGTGGTGAGAAACCTTTTCTTTGAGTCCTAGGAGTAATATTCAAGGAGTTTCAGCGACCTGAGACGTGTTTCGCACGTGTTCCTTTGCCGCTAAGCAAAAGGAGACTAAAAGAGACTAACACTGTAACTTGGGTGTTAAGGTGCCAGAAAGTGCCAGAAGGGGAGAAGGTGGTGAGAAACCCTTCCTTTGAGTCCTAGGAGTGATATTCAAGGAGTTTCAGCAGCCTGAGATAAGTTTCGCACATGTTCCTTTGTCTCTAAGAAACAAAGTACCAAAAGTGACCAAAATTGGTAATTGGGTGCAAAGGCGCCAGAAAGTTCCGAAAGGGGAGAAAGTGTTGAGAAACCCTTGCTTTGAGTCCTAGGAGTGATATTGAAGGAGTTTCAGCAGCTTGAGACGAGTTTTATACATGTTGCTTCACCGACAAGTAAAAGGGGACCAAAAGAGACCAAAACCGAAACATGGGTGCAAAGGCGCCAGAAAGTTCTAAAGAGGAGAAAGTGGTGAGAAACCGTTTCTTTCAGTCCTAGGAGTGATATTCAAGGAGTTTCGGTGGCCTGAGACAATTTTGGCACGTGTTCTTTAGCCGGTAAGCAAAAGGGGACCAAAAGAGATTAAAACCTAAAGCTGGGTCCAAAGGCGCCAGAAAGCGCAAGAAGGGGAGAGAGTGGTGAGAAACCCTTTGTTTGAGTCCTAGGAGTGATATTCATGGAGTTCCAGCGGCCTGGGAGGAGTTTTGCACGTGTTCCTATGCCACTAAGCTAAAGGAAACCAAAAGAGACCAAAATCGAAACCTAGGTGCAAAGGCGCCAGAAAGTGCCAGAAGGGGAGAAGGTGGAGAGAAACCCTTTGTGTGAGTCCTCGAAGTGATATTGAAGGAGTTTCAATAGTTTGGGACGAGTTTTGCACGATTTCCTTTGCCACTAAGCAAAAGGGGACCAAAAGTGACCAAAACCAAAACTTGGGTCCAAAGGTGTCAAAAAGTGACAAAAGGGGAGAAGGCGGTGAGAAACCCTTCCTTTGAGTCCTAGAAGTGATATTCAAGCAGTTTTAGCAGCCTGAGATGAGTTTGGCACGTGTTCCTTTTCCGCTAAGCAAAAGGGGACCAAAAGAGACCAAAACTGGAACACGGGTGCAAAGGTGTTAGAAGGTGCCAGAAAAGGAGAGAGTATGGAGAAACTCTTTCTTTGAGTCCTAGGAGTGATATTCAAGCTCTTTCAGCGGCCTGAGACGAGTTTCGCACATATTCTTTTGCCGGTGAGCAAAAGGGGACCGAAAGATACCAAAATAGATCCTGGGACGAAAGGCACCAGAAAGTGCCAGAAGGGGAGAAGGTGGTGAGAAATCCTACCTTTGAGTCCTAGGAATGATATTCAAAGAGTTTCAGCAGCCTAAGACGAGTTTCGCACGTGTTCTATGTAGGTAAGCAAAAGAGACCAAAACTGAAACTTTGGTCCAAAGGTGCCAGAAAGTTCCAGAAGAGGAGAGAGTGGTGAGAAACCTTTTGTTTGAGTCTTAGGAGTGATATTCAAGCAGTTTCAGTGGCCTAGGAAGAGTTTCAAACGTGTTCCTTTGCCGCTAAGCAAAAGGGGAGCAGAAGAGACCAAAACTAGAAGTTTGGTGCAACAACACCAGAAAGTGCCGCAAGGGGAGAAGGTGGTCAGAATTCCTTCCTTTGAGTCCTAGGAGTGATATTCAAGGAGTTTCAGCAGCCTAAGATGAGTTTCGTGCGAGTTTCTTTGCCGCTAAGCAAAAGGGGACCAAAAGTGACCAAAATCAGAACCTGGGTCCAACGGTGTCAGAAATTGCCAGAAGGAGAGAAGGTGGTCAGAAACCCTTCCTCTAAGTCTTAGGAGTGATATTTAAGGAGTTTCAGTGGCCTGAGACAAGTTTTGCAAGTGTTTCTTTGCCGGTAATCAAAAAGGGACCAAATATGACCAAAATCGAAACCTGGGTCCAAAGGCGCTAGAAAATGCCAAAAGTTGAGAGTTTCAGTGGCCTGACACGAGTTTTGCATGTGTTCCTTTGTCAGTAAGCAAAAAGGGACCAAAAGAAACCAAAACCGGAACTTGGGTGCTAAGGTGCCATAAAGCGCCAGAAGGGGAGAAGGTGGTGAGAAACCCTTTCCTTGAGTCCTAGGAGTGATATTCAAGGAGTTTCAGTGGCCTGACATGGGTTTTGCATGTGTTCCTTTATCGGTAAGCAAAAAGGGACCAAAAGAGACCATAACTGGAACCTGGGTTCTAAGGTACCATAAAGTGCTAGAAGGGGAGAGAGTGGTGACAAACCCTTTTTATGAGTCCTAGGAGTTATATTCAAGGAGTTTTAGCGGCCTGAGACAAGTTTCACATGTGTTACTTTGCCGGTAAGCAAAAAGGGACCAAAAGAGACCAAAAGTAGAGCTTGGGTTCAAAGGCGCCAAAAGGAGAGAATGTGGTGAGAAAACCTTCCTTTGAGTCCTAGGAGTTATATTCAATGAGTTAAGGAATTAACCTTTGGCTATTAAAATGTGAAACTGATTGTTAATTAACCAAGTTCTTGAATGTTCAGAAGCATAATTGAATTAATATTGACATTCTTGTGAAGTAAATTCCTAACTACCTTTCAATCCAGTTCTAATCCACATTGCATTCATTGATATGTTTTTCTGCAATTTTTCTTTACTCTTAATTGCTTTATTTTATTGCTTTTGTATGTTATAACTCTCCTCCCAAATTCGTATGGCTCAAATGGTTACAATTTTGTGAATTGATACTTGAAATCTAAATTCTTTGTGGAGACGATATCTTGTTCTTAAAAATTACTCATTACTTGTTGCAATCGTAGTGCACTTGCTAGTGTTTAGATTGCAAACAACAAGTTTTTGGCGCCGTTGCTGGGGAATTTTGAATTTCAGTATCATTGGTAGCAGAAAAGTAGCTAGATTGAGCATATTGTTTCTTTAAATTTCTGCAATATTAGTCTATAGTTAGAAATTTCTATTTGCATTTATTTGAATAGTTAACTCTGCATTTGTGAATTTCTGAGTTCTGATAGAATTGACATTGTTAGTAGTAGTTAGTTTGCATATATACTATGATTCAATTCAGTTTTCTATTTTTCTCCCTACTAGTTCTATAGTGTTAGATTGAGTAATTTTTGTCTCGTTAAAATTGCTGCAATGTTAGATCACATTTATAATTTTATGTTTGTAGTTAGCGTAATAAGCTAATTCTGCATTAGTGTAGTTCTAATTTCTAATCAACTTGATACTTTTAGAAGTAGATAGCCTATATACTGCATGATAGTTTAGTTTTCTGTTTACTTCCTATTAGTTTTGTAGTATTCATTGTGTATGCGAGGTAGAAATAAAAACAAATCAACTCTAGTCTTTGATCCTGATATAGACATAACCTTAAGGAGAATAAGAAGAGAGACTAGACTGGAAAATTTCATAGATTCTGATAGTGAATTAGAGGTTGTCCCTGCTCCAAAGAATAAGAGCACTCCTAAAGTAAAAAGAATACTTACACCTTTGAGGCAACCAGAACCAGAACTAGAAATGGCAGACCAAAACAGGAATAGAACCTTAAGGGATTATGCAATTCCTAATTTGCAAGGCTTTAATTCTTCTATAATCAGGCCAACTATACAAGTTAATCATTCTGAAGACCCTAACTTACATATCTCAAATTTTTTACAGCTTTGTGACACAATCAGGATAAATAGGGTCAGTGAAGAAGCAATCAGACTGAGATTGTTCCCTTTTTCCTTGAGAGACAGAGCTAAGTGGTGGCTTCAAGCTCAGCCACAGGGCAGCATTTCTACATGGGCAGATTTGGTGAACAAATTTCTGATTAAGTATTTTCTTCCTTAAAAAGCTGCAAAAATCAGAGGGGAGATTACATCTTTTGTTCAGCAAGATGAAGAACCATTATATGAGGCATGGGAGAGGAATAAAGAGTTACAAAGGAAGTGTCCTCATCATTGCATATCTGAGTGGATGCAGCTAGAAACATTCTACAATGGGATGACTGCTGCAACTAAAACTATGATTGATGCAGCAGCTGGAGGATCACTGAGTTCAAAGATATTGGAGGAAGCTCAACTGATTATTGAAATGATGGCATCTTCCATGCATCAATATGTGAATGAAAGATAAGCTATAAGGAGAGGAAGGTATGATGTAAAATCCATAAAAGCCATGTTTGCTCAAAATCAACTTCAGAATCAACAATATTCTAAACAGCTTGCTACCTTGACTCAACAAATAAGTAACATGCAGACAAGTGTGGTTCAAAATTCATAATTGAGTTGTGATTTCTGTGGTGGCAACCATATGAATGGAGCTTGTGATCCCACAATTATAGAAGAACCTGATCAAGTCAATGATATGGGCAACTATCAAAGGCCACAACAACCATATCCACCTGGTTTCTAGCTAAATAACAATAGAGGACAACAATTTTCCAAGTGGAATCCACAGAATTCTAATGCAAGAGGAAATACAGCTACTGCACCTTTCCAAAGTGTAGCTTCTCAAGTCTAGCAACAATATTTTCAAGGAAGTTCTTCTGCACAATTTTAGAAAAACCAAGGGTATTCAAATTCAAGACCCTTGAGTGAGAAAGTGAATGGAATTGAAGAAACACTACTGCAGTTCATGAAGGTGACAGAAATGAATTTTAAAAATCAAGAAAGTTCTATAAAGAAGCTAGAAACACAAATTGGGCAGTTGGCTGAGCAACTGGCTAATAGGGATGAAGGAAGGTTTCCTAGTAGCACAATAGTGAACCCAAAGGAGCAAAGCCAAGCTATAACCACTCGAAGTGGAGTAGTGGTTTCTAGCCCAAGAAAGAAAAATGAAGGAATTATCATTTTCCTCTTCCATTTGCTGATCAAATGCTAGAGAGATTGGCTGGATTTGACTGCTATTGTTTCCTAGATGGATATTCTGGTTACAAACAGATTGCAGTTGACCGAAGAGATCAAGAAAAGATAGCATTCACTTGTCCTTTTGGAGTTGTTGCATATAGGAGGATGTCATTTGGGCTGTGCAATGCTCCAGCTACTTTTCAAAGGTGTATGCTGTCCATTTTTTCTGATATGATTGAAAGAATTATAGAAGTTTTTATGGATGATTTTTCTATATTGGGTAATTCTTTTGATCAGTGTCTAGCTAATCTATCTCTTGTTTTGCAGTGTTGCCAAGATTCAAACCTTGTGTTAAATTGGGAAAAGTGCCATTTTATGGTATAAGAAGGGATAGTCTTAGGCCATAAGATCTCAGCAAGGGGGAAGGAAGTGGATCCTGCAAAAGTTGAAGTAATAGAAAAGCTGCCTCCACGTGTCAATGTTAGAGGAGTAAGAACCTTTTTGGGACATGCTGGATTCTATCGTAGGTTCATTAAAGACTTCTCTAAAATTGCAAAGCCATTGAGTGAGTTTCTGAGTAAGGATGTAGAATTCAATTTTGATGATAAGTGTTTAACAGCTTTTAATACTTTGAAAGGAAAGTTAATTTCTGCACTTGTACTTGTTAAACCAGATTGGGAATTACCTTTTGAGTTGATGTGTGATGCTAGTGATGTACCTATAGGAGCAGTTTTAGGCCAAAGAAAAGAGAAGAAACTGCATATTATTCATTATGCTAGTCAAGTTCTTAACCCTGCATAAATCAATTATACTACTACTGAAAAAGAACTCTTAGCTATAGTTTTTGCATTTGATAAGTTTCGGTCTTACTTGATAGGGTCAAAGGTTATAATTTACACTGACCATGCTAGTCTTAATTACCTTTTGTCAAAACAGGATGCAAAGCCCATGTTATCAAGATGAATCCTTCTTCTTCATGAATTTGAGTTAGAAATCAAAGACAAGAAAGGGAAAGAGAATGGTGTTGCTGACCACTTGTCAAGATTACCACTTGAAGCCATACCATTTGAAGTGGAACAAATAAAAAAAGAATTTCCAGATGAAAGCCTATTCAAGATTGAATCACAGCCCTGGTTTGCTGATATGGCCAACTTCAAAGCTACACATAATGTTCCAAATTGGATGAATTGGCAGTAGAGAAAGAAGTTCTTCCATAACAGCAAGTATTATATTTGGGAAGATCCACTGCTGTTCAAAATTGGAAAGATGGGCTGTTGAGAAAGTGTATACCAGAGGAGGAGTAGGAAGATATTTTATGGCATTGTCATAGTTCAGAATATGGAGGACATCATGGAAGCTCAAGGACAGTAGCAAAAGTTCTGCAATCCGGTCTTTTCTGGCTAACTTTGTTCAAAGATGCTAAGAACTATGTGGAAAGGTGTGATAGATGCCAGAGAATCAGGAATATATCTAGGAAACATGAGATGCCATTGCAAAAAACATACTTGAAGTATAACTGTTTGACATGTGGAGAATAGATTTCAAGGGTCCTTTCCCTAGTTCATTTCAAATGAGTACATGCTAGAAGCAGTGGACTATGTGTCTAAATGGGTGGAAGCAATTCCTACCAGATCCAATGATGCAAAGACTGTTATTTCATTTATCAAAAAGAACATTTTCTCAAGATTTGGAGTGCCCAGAATTCTGATAAGTGATGGAGAAAGCCATTTCTACAACAAATATCTAGAATCAGTCCTAGAGAAGTATGAAGTGAAGCATAGAATAGCCACACCCTACCACCCTCAAACAAGTCGCCAAGTGGAGGTTTCCAATAGAGAAATAAAGCAGATTTAGGAGAACGTAGTAAGTAGTTCAAGGAAGGACTGGTCCAAGAAAGTGGATGATGCTTTGTGGGCATACAGGACAGCCTTCAAGATACCAATTGGCATGTCTCCTTATCAGCTAGTGTATGGGAAAGCTTGCCATTTACCAGTGGAGCTATAACATAAAGCCTTTCGGGCTGTAAAATTGTTGAATTTTGACCGAGATAGTGCAGGAAACAAAAGACTGTTATAGCTGCATGAATTGGATGAGTTCAGACTCAATGCTTATGAAAATGCTAAAAATACAAAGAAAGGACCAAAAACCTGCATGACAGATTTATTCTGAAAAGAGATATCAAACCTGGCCAATCTGTGTTACTTTTTAATTCAAGGTTAAGATTGTTTCTAGGGAAGTTAAAATCTAAGTGGTCTGGACCTTTTGTGGTGAAAGAGGTATTTCTATATGGTGCTGTACTAATAGCATATCCAAAGGATGGCAGAGAGTTCAAGGTGAATGGACAAAGACTGAAAATCTACTTTGGAGGTCAACTTGAGAAAGCCCAACTGTGCTTGAAATTGGTTCCTCTTGAGTGAGAAACAACTAATGTCAAGCTAGTGACATTAAAGGAGTGCTTTGTGAGAGGCAACTCACATTTGTAACCCATTTTAAGGTTTTTATATTGTTTTAGGAGTTGCATTTCCTATTATGAAATTTCTGCAATTGGTAATTCTGCATATTCAACTTCTATAATTCCCTGCAGGTTCTGCTGCATTTGATTTTTTGAAGAGAATCTAATAGTTGATTAGAGATTTGATGTGGTGAATGTGTATTTGAAGGTTAAAAATTCTTCATAATTAGATTTTACAACTTTCTGAAATTTCTACAATTTGATTCTGCAGCATATCTCTGCTGAAGTGAATTTGGTACTTGATTTGAGATTCAATGTTTAGAATGTGTATCTGCAGATTTAGAAATCTGTATATTCATGTTTTACAATTTTATGTAAGATCTACAAATATGTTGCTGCATCTGGTTTTCTGAATTGAATATGATAAATAAGTAGAGATTTGGAATTGAGAGAAGTAAATTGAAGAATTAGAGTTTGAAAAGTGAGTTAATTGAGGTTTTAGAGGTATTTGATTAATTAAAAGAGTCACTATTTTGCAGGAAAGGAGCTACGTAAAGAATACATTTTGAGACTTGAACAATCACTTTTACTGGCAAAAGTGATCACGCAGAGGCATCAAGGTAAACACGCTCCTCTAGAACACTCACTCTCACTGATGAGAGTGATTACGCACAGATAGATGGGAAAACTAACTCTCTGAAACGCTTCCTTTTTCTGGCATAAGTGGCTATGCACAGGTAAGTAGACTTTCAATCTTTGTGCGTTACTCCTTTTATTAAAAAAAGTTGACACGAGGCTGTGCGTTATCACTTTGCCTAGCAATAGTGATAACACGCCCCACACTCTGAAAAATCAACTCTTTGGAACACTCACTCTGCTCAAAAATAGTGATGACGCTGGGACCAATTAATATTGCAACGTTCATTTTTTTGCCTAGTGTAACTATATATACTATCTATCCTGAGCACGCACACACACACATTCACTCTTGAAATCTAACTTCTCTCTTAGCATCCTTTGCATTTTAAATCCCTCTCTGTGCGAACAAACAACAACAAGTTTTCTTTCACTCATTTCTGCATCATTCCCACCAGGTACGCAACTCTATTCTTTCTGAAATAATGGATTAGGGTTTTTCTATGTAATGTTTTGGAAAAAACATAAAAGGGAGGGGGTAATGAGCCACTGTTTTAATGATTTTTGATTCAATGATATAATAAACTAAATGCTGAATAAGTGTTTATTATCATTCATGTTATTTTTAAGGAAGTTGAACCTGCATGACACACTATTTGAACCAAATTTCTGTAGCACCCCAATATGTCTAAACAGACTTTTATGAAAGTGTTAGCGTGTGTAACACCTTATATTTCTTTCCTCAATGTACGATAAATTTTCATAAATATTTAAATGATAAAATAAATTTTTCTTTCAAAAACTCTCTAATGAGAAAGAAACAATAAAATGATATAAGTTTCATTGAGTAAAATTTCATTAATTCATAAGTACTTTAGAAAAACAAAGATTCTCAAGTTTTCATCAGCAACAAAGAGAAATAGTAGTTTTACAACTATATTAAAAGAATGCTATAGAACTGAAATTATCCATAACTCAAAATAACTAAGTCCTATAGCAGTTCTTATCCATCCATGCACTGTGAGCCTGGTACTATTCATCCAGATTTCCTGAAAATGTTATGTAAGGGTAAGTCTCTACCCTACCACTCATACATATAACATATTCATCACAAAACACATCTTATCACAATTAAGAAAACATCATGGCATTACATATCACTGTGTCATATAAAGCATGTTCTCATCTCAACACATATTGTATTCCACAGATTCACAATTTATTTTATTTTCTTTTATCCGCGCTCACCGCGCCTTTTGGCCACAGTTATCCGATGCCTCTATCTCGAGATCTTACACATTCATGTAAATAGTCGTCGGATGGCCCAATGCAATACGGATACAACGCATGCAATAGACGGCCCCTTAGCAAAGGTAATGGTCAGGAGTCAAGTCGGGAAACGAGTGTGTGGTCATGTGGTGCATTCGAACACAATATTCCGTGCACAATCCTGAATGTCACTCACCACCCTGCATTTTCCCAAGATATTTCATATCGTCTCCATCTTCCACTCCCCAGTGTATCTCTATAACTATTTACATCATATCCTTTTCCATTTCATACTCTTTCGAGCATATTCACATGTTCACATATGCCATTTATCATGTTCACACATATTTTTCATTATATTTCCACATACTTTTCATCATATACATCAAACCATGGCATATTCACAATACACATCATTTTAACATGAAACATAATATATTCAAAAATGAAACATCCATCTCTTTGTATATTTCATATCACAAAATCATAAAAATCATATCAACCATCCTCAATATACCTTATCATGCCCTATTTGAACATAATATCACATTTTCACCACGTATTCATCACAAAATCACATAAACAGCCAATTATTCTCACTTTTCACCGATTATTTTTCATAAAACAAGAATTATTTCACATATAATCACATACATGACAAGATCTATGAGAATACAAGTAATAAACATAACAAAATAATAAAGTAGAGCCCCCGTTACCTCAAAACAGAGCTTTTACAAAGATTTAACTTCAAACTTAGAGAAACTTACTTGAAATCCTTTAGAACGGACGTAGAATCATAGATCTAAAGAGAAATCTAAGTTTAGGAGATTTAGTATGAGAGAAAATGGTGAGATATAGCCTTAGAACCTTTGAGAAGCTTGGATAGGAGTGAAGAAATGAAAATTTCGTCTGAAACCCCCCTTTTTTATAGAAAATTTTTGAAAGTTACTATTCATCTCTGGAATTTACTATTCATCGTCAGAAACACTATTCACTGCCTTACTGTTCACGCCAGAAACACTGTTTGTGGTCATTGTTCACGCCGGAAACACTGTGCACACGTACTGTACGCGGATGTGACGTCAGCCATGACGTCATGATGATGTCACCGTCACTGTTCATAGGCGATTTCACTGTTCATATGCAGTTTACTGTTCATAGACAGTTTTACTGTTCACTTTTCATTTTTTTTAAAATATAAATTCTATCCAAATCTATTCCAATTATACCTTAACAAACCTCATTTTATTTAAATCAAAATGCAAGTTGTTATAGCGTGAAAGAGATGAGTTTGGTTATATGCAATTATATGTGATTCTGAAACTAGTTTTGGATGAATGTGATACAATAACTCGTTGCTGCTAATGAGTAGTTGCATAAATATGTTGAAAATTAGTTGAAATTTGAACTTAGCTCTCTGCATTATCATATTTTTCTAAAAAAAAAAAAAGTGCACACTAAACTTACAAAATTAGGGAAATCAGTTTAAAATTCTTTGAATATGGTTGTTGAAATCTATGCATTTGTGCTTTTCTATCTGCAGACTGATATGCCATTAATTGCTAAAATAGTTTTCTCTGCGTTAACATGAAATACTCTGAGATTGTGCACTCTGAACTCATAGATTGGTATTTAACATGATTTGACTGTAAATGCTTAAGCTTGTGAAGTTGTGTGTTTATATGTGTATGCTGAATTATCTTAACAGCTACCTACATGAGTATAGTGTTATAAAAGTGAATGTCTGTAAGTTATTTGATTGAATTTTTTGCAGCATAGAAATATCATATGTGTTAAAATTTTAAATTTCCTTTTTGTAGAAATTGAAAAATGGTCAAAACGTGTTTAAATACACCTGTGGGCCCTTCTAAGAAGAAGCAAGCTAAATCTCCCACCACTCCAAGAAGAAGATCCAGCAGAAATCTTCAAGCTGGATCAGCTAGGAATAATCTAGCAGCAAAAAGGGCCAGAACTGATGGTGTCTCACCCTCCTCACCTATTGAAATTTCTGACCCACCTCAGCCAAGAACAGCTGCACCTTCACCTTCCCCACCACCTCAGCCAAGAGCAACTGCATCTTCACCCTTCCCACCACCTCAACCAAGAACAACTGCACCTTCAACCTCCTCACCACCCGTAACACATGACCCCAGGTTCAGAAGTGTGGCTCATGAAAACTTTTTCAAAGCCAACATCCTGAGAAGAAAAATTGTTCCGGACAGAGCTTTTCAAATAGCTAGGAATAATCATCCAGAATTTACAGAAGAAATCCAAAAAAGAGGTTGGAAATTTTTCTGTGCAGCGGCTGGTCAAAGATGGAGAGAAATCACACAAGAATTCTATGCCAATGCCATGAGGTTCAAGGGAAAGCAAATCCCTAAGTTTAGCTCGATGGTCAAAGGAATGTGGATTGATTTCTCACCTGCAAATATCAATAGGGTGCTGGAAATTAACACTACACAACATTCTGCACAGCTGGACTTCAGATCATTTAAGGAGAGTCCAGACATTGACTTTGTGCAGATTTTGGAAAAGATTGGTAGACCAGGCACCACATGGGAGCTGAACCAATCGAAGAAGCCCAAACATATAATTACGAAGAATTTGCTGCCCTCCTCAAAAGTGTGGAGCATGTTCATTTTGAATTCATTCATGCCTATGAAACACAGTTCCACATTGGCTGTCAAGAGGGCCACATTGCTATTTGCTATAGTCTCTAACATTTACATAAATGTGGGAGAAGTTATAAGTGACTGCATCTTAGCCATTCTGAAGACAAAGAGGGACTCCTTGGCTTTTCCCTCAGTCATCACCCTGCTTTGTGAGGATGTAGGAGTGGAATTTGGAGATTATCAAGAAAGGATTAGGGCTGCACCTTCCATTACTACAGCCATGATAAAAGAAATTTATGCTAATGTCTCCTGTACTTCTGCAGCTCCCATTCCCTCCCAGTACAAAAAGGAGAAGCCTATGATGATGAAAGATGCCTTCAAGCTACTAGCTGAAGGGCAAAATCAATTGGTAGAAAGGCAGAATGAGCTTCATAACAGCATAAAGGTTGGAGTTATGCTGATGGAGTGCATAATGCTCTACATTGGACAGAAAATAGGAATGACAAAAGAGGAGAAGTACTATACCCCTGATGTAGCAGAAAATGCTCAATGTCTTCACTCCTCTGTATTCAAAAACATGTCAATCTATAGAACCCATTTTCCTCAGCCAACATTTGAAGAAGTGGTGGAGGAAGAAGAAGAAGAAGAAGAGGAGGAGGAGGATTATGAAGAAGAAACTTCAGGAGATGAGGATGGCACAGAAGAGTAGAATAGGAGTTTTATTTTCTGTTGTTTTTCTTTTAATTTAGTATGTAGTTTTAAAAGTTTGTAAATTTAGTAGCTGTTCAGAACAATTTTAATGTTTTTAGTTGTAATGACAATCATTTTTTGTTAAGTTTTATAATTCTACAGTCTTAATCCCTTTATATTACTGATCATTGATGGAATTCTGGTGTTTGGTGCAGAGAATGTCACACACACATCACTCACACACAATGGCTAATGACACCTGCACAAGCTGCCATGAAGAGGGGGTTATTCCTTACCTCTTGATTCATATGTTAGCTGCACAATACACTGAAAATTTACTGATAATAATATAGGATATGAACTATTTTCTGCAAATTAACTGCAAGATGCTTGACAATTTTGTGAATTCTGTTTATTTTTTTTAAGTTGTTTTTCCCATTCTCAAAATGAGATCACATTTGTATTTTTAAAATAAAGCAGTTGCCACTAGGTGCATATATTTTTTATAAGTGCATTGTGTTTTCATTAATCAACGTGATCACTTACAAATGCCTAATGAGACTTGAGCTGCATATTTCTTTTTCTTGTGTGATTAATCATAATTTGATGCACTCTGTAGAACTTGCCTTTGTTCTTAATTGAATATGCATGTTTACAGTTTTCACACATATGATGGAGGCCATGTTTGATATACTTAGTTAGCCGAAATGTCTTCCTTTATGCTTGAATGCCCTAGTTCACCCCTGTCAGCTTAATATCCTTTTCTTGAATTAACCTCATTACAAGCCCTGCTGAAACACCAATTTTACCATTCAATTAATCAGAGGCACAATGAGTTTAATCAAGAATGAGCTTTAAAACTAAGTTTGGGGTGTGAGTCATATTTTAGTGCATCTTTCTTTCCATGTTTTTGGTTTAATTGATCTTCATTAGTGGATTATTTTGATGTGTTAGTTTAGATTTGTGTTAGTAAGTAATTTAGGATTTAAATATAAATCTTTCTTAATTCCCGCCATAATTTCTTATTTTGACACAGTTTCTTGCAAAGACCATATCTGAAGCTACACTACTCGGAATTGGGTAAAATTGGTGTCCCTGGCAAGATAAGACAGAGATCTATAACTTCTCTGTTGGAAGAAAAGCCCAGTTCGAGCATCGTCAAGTCCAAAATTGCGTCACAATGTTGCAGCCCTACACTGACATTTTCAGAATTTGATTGTATTGTTGATTTTACTTAGTTAGGAAGTTGGGTCTTAATTAAGCCCAATTATTATGTCTTTTACTTAGTTAGGTGTTTGGGAAACTCATTAGGGAGTTGGGCTTAATTAAGCCCAATTATTTTATCTTTAAATAGAGGTTATGACTCTATGTACAAATCCTTGTTTTTCTTTTCCCGCAATTTTTCAGAATTCAAAAAGTCTTTATTTTAAATTCTTTCCTTTATTTTCGTCTCTCTACCTTCCATCTTTTCATATTTTCTGGTTTTGGCCGAAGCAAGCATGACCATGAAGCAAGGCTAATCCATCAATCGGTTCAAGGTTTCAAGAACAACATTGCATTCGAGTTTCGGGTTAGGTTCTATTGAATTCTCGCTCTTTCTCCTCTTTTCTGATTAGAATAATTATGTTTTTCACGATATTGATTTTTCGTTTGCATTCTAAACCAAGAATGAGAATTTCAGATTTGAAATAAATGAATTCACCTAATTCAATATAAATTAATTATTCTAAATTTTGTTAGAGCATTGGATTTGCGATTGCAGTTCTTGTTTTGATGGAATTCATAATCTAGATTTAGATTTTGGGTTATTAATGTCATATTGAATTAGTGTTAATTGGAAATTCGTTGGAATTGTATTCGTGTAACAATGAGAATTGCGTTGTAGTTATTGAGATCTTGATTTGGATGAATTTCATATTTCATTTCGTTATAATTATTCTTTGTTCTTTTCTTTTTTGCTGTTTACAGTTTAATTCAAAACAATCCTTCCCTAAACTAATCTAAAATTACATGATGGAACCAGAAATAGAATGTATCTTATGTCCTTGTGAGATGACCTAGGTTTACTCCTTCTATTGCTTTAAGAAAATCTAGTTTGTTTGATACCATTGCGACGTGGTTATCAAAATGGTGCCGTTGCTGGGGACATAAGACAATTTGTTTTTATTTCATCATGTGTACTAACTGATTCGGTTCTGTGTTTGTGCTACATTTCATCTGTGTTTTTATTTTATAGTGCATTTTGTTCGTCTATTGTGTTTGAGTTCGTTTGCAAACTCTGAAACTAAGTGTTCTATGTTTTTGTGTTTTCTGTGTTCGTTTGCAGATTTAGTTTTGCATTTCAATTCGTATGTGTGTGTTGATCAATTCATGTTTTAATATTTAGTCTTGATTCTTTGATTGTCTATTCCATTATTCCATTGCGACGTGGTTATCAGGGTGATATCCATATTGTAGTTGCTTGAGGACAAGCAAATTTATAAGTTTGGGGGAATAGCAAGCTATCTGAATTTTAAGTTCAAAAAGCCAGAAAGAAATAGAACAGTGCTGCAAAAATGAAAATTATGCAGAAAATTTGTGGAAAGAGTGAAACATGAGTTCAAAAATAGAATTTGAGGTGAAAAGAGCAAATTAGAGTTCAAAAAGAAGAATTCGCAACAAACTATTGCAAAAAAAAAAAAGAAAAAAGAAATTCAATGAAAGCAAGAAAAAAAAATGAAAATGAAAATTCTGCTGCACAAAAACAAATTGTTGGCTGCATAATTGAGGAAGTTAGTGAGAAATGAGGCAAAACCAGGCTAGTTTTAAAGTCATTCATTCAAAATGCCTCTGATCTTTTGAAATTACATTTGCTTCCTATTTTGTTCAGTATCTACCTTAACCTAAGCCTTGTTATAACTTGCAACAAGCCCTCTGGATGTATGATTAACTGTACTAAGCAGAGGAGATTGAGAAATTAGGCAAGCATGTGGTAGAGTGTAGTTGAATTGATGATTCAGAGAGAAAACAACGCCTAAATACTGATGAGCAACGAGGGAATTGATGATTCAGAGAGAAAACAACGCCTAAATACTGATGAGCAACGAGGGAAACACTGTCTAGTGAGAAGTGATCATGCTTTTTAATGTTTCACAAATGAAGTTGGCTGATATATATGAACTTAGATAGCAATTCTTGCTTAAAATTTGATGAATGCACTGTGATTGTCATGATGAGTAATTGGATTAACATCTTAACTGAAAAATTATGTAGAAAATATAGAACTGTAAATTGGAAATTGAAAAATCTGAGATAAGCAGTTTGTAAGATGATTTTTGAAAAATGGAGGAATTACCCTTGGTTTAGCTTGATTTGCTTGAGGACAAGCAACAATTCAAGTTTGGGGTGGTGATGAATCCATATTTTTACTGATATTTTACCATAATTCTAACTCATTTGATAAGGAAAAGATATGAAGAAAGCAGAAAAACTCAGAAAAGGAGAATGATTTGAAGTTTTCTTTCAATTTGTAGTTATTTTAGCAATTGTGGAATTTTAGCTTAGAAATTAAGTTTTTGATCTTGTTTTTGAAGGAACAATTCGAGCAAGGTTCATGAAAATGAAGGCTTAATGAAAAGGAAGAGGAAAGTAGTAAGTCTGGACTCCAAAACACAAGAACAAGGAAATGCAGGCTGGGCGTGATCACTATTGTCAGTGAAAGTGATCACTCCAGAGCTCAAAGAAGAAGTGAAGCCTGGCCGTTACAACTTTTGCCAGGAAAAGTGAAAGTCCAGAGAAGCCTCAGACTCAGCATGCTCAACATTAACACTTTTATAATTAAAAGTGAGCGTTCTAGAGAGGCAAAATATCAAGAAAGGTCCACATAATCACTATTGTCATCGAAAGTGATCGTTCCAAAGAGCCTCCAACTTGGCGAGTTACGCGTAGTCACTTTTATTCATAAGAGTGATCACGCGCAACCACTTGACCTCTGCGGTGATACTTTTATCAGTAAGAGTGATAGTTCCAGAGAACTCTCAATTCAGCAAAGTTGCACGTGGCCACATTTTCTCATAAAAGTGTTAACGCACAACCAACCAACAATTCTGCGTAGCTACCATTTTTGAGGAAAGTAATAACACTCAAATATGGGAATCTTTATAAATGCCAGAAGCACTCAGATTTTAGGGGATTCGGTTTTATTTTTCCATTTTTCTGTTATATTGTCGTTCAGAGATATGAGAGAGAAGATTGGGGTCAAGTCTCGAAGCTTCCACAAAGAGGAATCAGATTGGAACTCTCGGCGATGGCATCTTGGAGTTTTTCTTCTTCTTCTTCTTGTAGTTAGGAGTTTATAGAACTCGAATTGATGTATTGATTTGATTCTTGCTTCTGAAATTCGAGTATTTGGATTAATTGAGTTGTTAATTCTGCACTTTTACATAATCTTTGAATGGGAATTCATTTGATTAACCTTAGAGGAACATTTGCCAATAGGAATTGGATTTGATTCTCTGATTTGAATGAACAACCAAAACTAGGGGTTTCTTAGGGATGAGTACACTTAATTCTGCAATCCTAATGATCCAAGTCTTAATGCAACATGAAATTGAACTTCACCTAAGGGATTACGGTGGTTTAGTTACTTGTTAGGGTCAATGAGTTAAGGAATTAACCTTTGGCTTTTAAAATGCGAAACTGATTGTTAATTAACCAAGTTCTTGAATGTTCAGAAGCATAATCGAATTAATATTGACATTCTTGTGAAGTAAATTCCTAACTACCTTTCAATCCTTTTCTAATCTCACATTGTATTCATTGATCTATTTTTCTGCAAATTTACTTTACTCTTAATTGCTTTGGCTTATTGCTTTTGTATGTTACAACTCTCCTCCTAAATTCGTATGGCTCAAATGTTTACAATTTTGTGAATTGATACTTGAAATCTAAGTTCCCTGTAGAGATGATATCTTGTCCTTAAAAATTACTCATTACTTGCTGTAATCCTAGTGCACTTGCTAGTGTTTAGATTGCAAATAACAGGTGGTGAGAAACCCTTCCTTTGAGTCCTAGGAGTGATATTAAAGGAGTTTTAGAGGCCTGAGATCAGTTTCGCACGTGTTCGTTTGCTGCTAATAAAAAAGAAACCAAAAGAGAGCAAAACTAGAACTTGGGTGCAAAGGTGCCAGAATATTCTAGAAAGGGGAGAAGGTGGTGAGAAACCCTTTCTTTGAGTCTTGGGAGTGATATTCAAGGAGTTTCAGCGGTCTGGAAAGAATTTCGCACATGTTCTTTTGCTAGTCAGCAAAAGGGGACTAAAAGTGCCAGAAGGGGAGAGGGGGTGAGAAACCCTTTCTTTGAGTCCTAGGAGTGATATTCAAGGAGTTTCAGCGGCTTGAGACGAGTTTCACACATGTTCCTTTGTCGTTAAGCAAAAGTAGACCAAAAGTGACAAAAACTGGAACTTGGGTCCAAAGGCGCCAGAAGTGCCAGAAGGGGAAAGAGTGGAGAGAAACCCTTTCATTGAGTCCTAGGAGTGATATTCAAGGTGTTTCAGCGGCCTCGAAAAAGTTTCACATGTGTTCCTTCGCTGCTAAGCAAGAGGGGACCAAAAGTGACCAAAACTAGAACATCGGTCCGAAGGCGTCAGAAGTTGCCAGAAGGGGAGATGGTGGTGAGAACCCCTCCTTTGAGTCCTAGGAGTGATATACAAGGAGTTTCAGTAGCTTAAGACAAGTTTTCGCACTTGTTCGTTTGTTGCTAAATAAAAGGGGATCAAAAGTGGCCAAAATCGAAACTTGGGCCCAAAGGCATCAGAAATTGCCAGAAGGGGTGAAGGTGGTGAGAAACCCTTCCTTTGAGTCCTAGGAGTGTTACTCAAGGTGTGTCAGTGGCCTAAGACGTGTTTCGTATGTGTTCCATTGCCGGTAAGTAAAAGGGGACCAAAAGTGACCAAAATCAAAACTTGGGAGAAAAGGCGCCAGAAAGTGCCAGATGAGGAGAGAGTGGTAGGAAACCTTTTCTTTGAGTCCTAGGCGTGATATTAAGGAGTTTCAGTGGCCTGGGAAGAGTTTCGCACATGTTCCTTTACCGCTAAGCAAAAAGGGACTAAAAGAGACCAAAATTAGAATTGGGTGCTAAGCCGCCAGAAAGTTCCAGAAGGGGCAAAAGTGGTGAGAAACCCTTTCTTTGACTCCTAGGAGTGATATTCAAGGAGTTTCAGTGGCCTGAGAAGAGTTTTGCATGTGTTCCTTTGCCGGTAAGCAAAAAGGGAGCACTGGAGACCAAAACCAGAACCCGGGTCCAAAGGCCCCAGATAGCATCAGAAGGGGAGAAGGAGGTGAGAAACCCTTTCATTTAGTCCTTGGAATGGTATTCAAGGAGTTTCAGCGGCCTGGGAGGAGTTTCACACAGGTTCCTTTGTCGCCAAGAAAAGGGGGACCAAATAAGACCAAAACTGAAACTTAAGTGCAAAGGCGTCAGAAATTGGCAGAAGGGGAGAAGGTGGTGAGAAACCCTTTCTTTGTGTCCCAGGAGTGATATTCATAGAGTTATAGCGGCCTGAGACGAGTTTCACATGTGTTCATTTGCCGCTAAGTAAAAGGGGACCAAAAGAGACCAAAACCAGAACCTGGGTCCAATGGCGCCAGAAAGTGCCAGAAGAGGAGAAGGTGGTCGAAAACCCTTTCTTTGAGTCCTAGATGTGATATTCAAGGAGTTTCAGCTAGGTGAGATGAGTTTTACACGTGTTCCTTTGCTAGTAAGTAAAAGGCGACCAAAAGAGACCAAAACCGGAACTTGGGTGCAAAGGTGCTAGAAAGTGCCAGAAGGGCATAAGGTGGTGAGAAACCAACCTTTTGAGTCCTAGGAGTGAAACTCAAGGAGTTTCAGCGGCCTGAGATGTGTTTTTGCACGTGTTCATTTGCCGCTAAGCCAGAGGGGACCAAAAGTGACCAAAACCAGAACATGGGTCAAAAGGCTTTAGAAACTGTCAGAAGGGGAGAAGGTGGAGAGAAAGCCTTCGTTTGAGTCCTTGGAGTGATATTGAAGGAGTTTCAGCGGCCTGAGATGAGTTTCGCACGTGTTCGATTGCTGCTAAGCAATATGGGACCGAAAGAGAGCAAAATCGAAACTTGGGTTCAAAGGCGACAAAAAGTGTCAGAAGGGGAGAGCAGGTTGAGAAACCCTTTCTTTGAGTTCTAAGAGTGATATTCAAGCAGTTTCAGTGGCCCAGAAGGAGTTTCGCACGTGTTCCTTTGCGGCTAATCAAACAGCGACAAAAAGTGGGCAAGACCAAAACTCAGGAAAAAAGGCGTCAGAAATTTCTAGAAAGGGAGAAGGTGGTGAGAAACCCTTCCTTTGAGTGCTAGCAGTGAAATTCAAGGAGTTTCAGTGGCCTGAGACAAGTGTCGCACGTTATCTTTTCTCGATAAGCAAAAGGAGACCAAAAGTGACTAAAACTGGAAATTGGGTCCAAAGGCGTCAGAAATTGCCAGAAGGGGAGAAGGTGCTGAGAAACCCTTTCTTTGAGTCTGAGGGGTGATATTCAAAGAGTTTCACTGGCGTGCAAAGAGTTTCGCACGTGTTCCTTTGCCGTTAATCAAAAGGGGACAGAAATTGACCAAAATTGAAACCTGGGTCCAACGGCCCCCAGAAAGTGCCAGAAGGGGAGAGAGTGATGAGAAGCCCTTTCTTTGAGTCCTATGAGTGATATTAAAGGTGTTTCAGTGGCCTGGAAAAGCTTTTGCATGTGTTTCTTCACCGCTAAGCAAAAGGGGACCAAAAGTGACCAAAAACAGAACTTGGGTCCAAAGGCTATAGAAACTGGCAGAAGGGGAGAACGTGGTGAGAAAGTCTTCCTTTGAGTCCTAGGAGTGATATTCAAGGAGTTTCAGCGGCCTGAGACGAGTTTCGTACGTGTTCGATTGCTGTTAAGCAAAATGGGACCAAAAGAGAGCAAAACTGAAACTTAGGTCCAAAGGCGACAAAAAGTGTCAGAAGGGGAGAGCGGATTGAGAAACCCTTTCTTTGAGTTCTTGGAGTGATATTCAAGTAGTTTCAGTGGCCCGGAAGGAGTTTTGCACTTGTTCCTTTGCCGCTAAGCAAAAAGGGACCACAAGTGGCCAAAATTGAAACTTGAGACCAAAGGCGTCAGAAATTTCTAGAAAGGGAGAAGGTGGTGAGAAACCCTTCCTTTGAGTGCTAGGAGTGGTATTCAAGGAGTTTCAGTGGCCTGAGACAAGTTTCGCACATGTTCTTTTCTCGGTAAGCAAAAGGAGACCAAAAGTGACCAAAACTTGAAATTTCATCCAAAGGCGTCAGAAAGTGCCAGAAGGGCATAAGGTGGTGAGAAACCAACCCTTTGAGTCCTAGGAGTGAAACTCAAGGAGTTTCAGCGGCCTGAGACGAGTTTTCGCACGTGTTCATTTGCCGCTAAGCCAGAGGGGACCAAAAGTGACCAAAACCAGAACATGGGTCAAAAGGCTTTAGCAGCTGCCAGAAGGGGAGAAGGTGGAGAGAAAGCCTTCCTTTGAGTCCTAGGAGTGATATTCAAGGAGTTTCAGCTGCCTGAGACGAGTTTCGCACGTGTTTGATTGCTGTTAAACAATATGGGACCGAAAGAGAGCAAAACTGAAACTTCGGTTCAAAGGCGACAAAAAGTGTCAGAAGGGGAGAGCAGGTTGAGAAACCCTTTCTTTGAGTTCTAAGAGTGATATTCAAGCAGTTTCAGTGGCCCAGAAGGAGTTTCGCACGTGTTCCTTTGCGGCTAATCAAACAGCGACAAAAAGTGGGCAAGACCAAAACTTAGGAAAAAAGGGGTTAGAAATTTCTAGAAAGGGAGAAGGTGGTGAGAAACCCTTCCTTTGAGTGCTAGCAGTGATATTCAAGGAGTTTCAGTGGCCTGAGACAAGTGTCGTATGTTATCTTTTCTCGGTAAGCAAAAGGAGACCAAAAGTGACCAAAACTGGAAATTGGGTCCAAAGGCGGCAGAAATTGCCAGAAGGGGAGAAGGTGGTGAGAAACCCTTTCTTTGAGTCTGAGGGGTGATATTCAAGGAGTTTCACCGGCGTGAAAAGAGTTTCACACGTGTTCCTTTGCCGTTAAGCAAAAGGGGACAAAAATTGACCAAAACCGAAACCTGGTTCCAACGGCCCCCAGAAAGTGCCAGAAGGGGAGAGAGTGATGAGAAGCCCTTTCTTTGAGTCCTATGAGTGATATTAAAGGTGTTTCAGTAGCCTGGAAAAAGTTTTGCATGTGTTTCTTTGCCGCTAAGCAAAAGGGGACCAAAAGTGACCAAAAACAGAACTTGGGTCCAAAGGCTATAGAAACTAGCAGAAGGAGAGAACGTGGTGAGAAAGCCTTCCTTTGAGTCCTAGGAGTGATATTCAAGGAGTTTCAGTGGCCTGAGACGAGTTTCATACGTGTTCGATTGCTGTTCAGCAAAATGGGACCAAAAGAGAGCAAGACTGAAACTTGGGTCCAAAGGTGACAAAAAGTGTCAGAAGGGGAGAGCGGATTGAGAAACCCTTTCTTTGAGTTCTTGGAGTGATATTCAAGCAGTTTCAGTGTCCTGGAAGGAGTTTTGCACATGTTCCTTTGCCGCTAAGCAAAAAGGGACCAAAAGTGGCCAAAACTGAAACTTGAGACCAAAGGTGTCAGAAATTTCGAAAAAGGGAGAAGGTGGTGAGAAACCCTTCCTTTGAGTGCTAGGAGTGATATTCAAGGAGTTTCAGTGGCCTGAGACAAGTTTCGCACATGTCCTTTGAGTGCTAGGAGACCAAAAGTGACCAAAACTGGAAATTTCATCTAAAGGCTTCAGAAATTGCCAGAAGGGGAGAAGGCGGTGAGAAACCCTTTCTTTGAGTCCTAGGGGTGATATTCAAGGAGTTTCAGCGGCATGGAAAGAGTTTTGCATGTGTTCCTTTGCCTCTAAGCAAAAGTGGACCAAGAGTGACCAAAACTGGAACATGGGTCCAATGGCACCAAAAAGTGTTAGAATGGGAGAGAGTGGTGAGAAGCCCTTTCTTTGAGTCCTATGAGTGATATTCAAGGAGTTTCTGTGGCTTGACACTAGTTTCGCACGTGTTCCTTTGCCACTAACCAAAAGGGGACCAAAAGTGACCAAAACTGGAACTTGGGTCCAAAGGCATCAGAACTTGTAAGAGGGGGAGATGGTGGTGAGAAACTCTTCCCCTGGGTCCTAGAGTGATATTCAAGGAGTTTCAGCGGCCTAAGACAAGTTTCGCACGTGTTCCTTTGCAACTAAGCAGAAGGGGACCAAAAGTGACCAAAACCAAAACCTGGGTCCAAAGGCCCCAGAAAGTGTAAGAGGGGGAGAGAGTGGTGAGAAACCCTTTCTTTGAGTCCAAGGAGTGATATTCAAGGAGTTTCAGCGGCCTGGGAAGAGTTTCGTATGAGTTCGTTTGCCGCTAGGCAAAAGTGGACCAAGAGTGACCAAAACGGGAACATGGTTCCAGTGGCACCAAAAAGTGCCAGAAGGGGAGAGAGTGGTGAACAGCCCTTTCTTTGAGTCCTAGGAGTGATATTCAACGAGTTTCAGTGGGGTGAGACAAGTTTCGTACATGTTCCTTTGCTGGTAAGCAAAAGGGGGCCAAAAAAGACCAAAATCAGATCATGGGTGGACAGGCGCCAAAAAGTGGCAAAATCGAAACTTTAGGAGTGATATTGAAAGAGTTTCAGCGGCCTGAGACGAGTTGTCGCACGTGTTCGTTTACCGTTAAGCAAAAAGGGACCAAAAGTGACCAAAAACAGAACTTGGGTCCAAAGGATTAAGAAACTGCCAGAAGGGGAGAAGGTGGTGAGAAATCCTTCCTTTGTGTCCTAGGAGTGATATTCAAGGAGTTTCAGCGGCCTGAGATGAGTTTCGCACGTGTTCAGTTGCTGCTAAGCAAAATGGTACCAAAAGAGAGCAAAATTGAAACTTGGGTCTAAAGGTGCCAAAAAGTGTAAGAAGGGGAGAGCGGGGTGAGAGACCCTTTCTTTGAGTCCTAGGAGTGATATTCAAGGAGCTTCAGCGGCCTGGAAAGAGTTTCGCACATGTTTCTTTGCTGCTAAGCAAAAGGGGACTAAAAGTGACCAAAACCTGAACATGGGTCTAAGGTGCTAGAAAGTGCCAGAAGGGGAGAGAGTGGTGAGAAGCCCTTTCTTTCAGTACTATGAGTGATATTCAAGCTGTTTCAGCGGCCTGGAAAAAGTTTTGCATGTGTTCCTTTGCCGCTAAGCAAAATGGGACCAAAAGTGACCAAAAACAGAACTTGGGTCCAAAGGTGTCAGAAATTGCCAGAAGGGGCGAAGGTGGTGAAAAAGCCTTCCTTTGAGTCCTAGGAGTGATATTTAAGGAGTTTCAATGGCCTGAGACAAGTTTTCGGACATGTTCATTTGCCGCTTAGCATAGGGGACCAAAAGTGACCAAAACTGGAACTTGTGTCCAAAGGCATTAGAACTTGCCAGAAGGGGAGAAGGTGGTGAGAAACCCTTCCTTTGAGTCCTAGGAGTTATATTCAAGGAGTTTCAGCGGCCTAAGATGAGTTTTATACGTGTTCGTTTGCCTCTACGCAAAATGGGACCAAAAGAGAGCAAAACCGGAACTTGGGTCCAAAGGCGCCAAAAAGTGTCTGAAAGGGAGAGAGTGGTGAGAACCCCTTTCTTTGAGTCCTAGGAGTGATATTCAAGGAGTTTCAGCCGCCTGGAAAGAGTTTCACACATGTTCCTTTGTCACTAAGCAAAAGGGAACCCAAAGTGACCAAAACTGGAACCAAGGTCCAATTGCGCCAGAAAGTGCCAGAAGGGGAGAAGGTGGTGAGAAACCTTTTCTTTGAGTACTAGGAGTGATAGTCAAGGAGTTTCAGCGGCATAAGACGAGTTTCGCGCGTGTTCCTTTATCGGTAAGCAAAAAATGACCAAAAGAGACTAAAACTGGAACTTGGGTGCAAAGGCGCCAGAAAGTGTCAGAAGGGGAGAGAGTGGTGAGAAACTCTTCCTTTGAGTCCTAAGAGTGATAGTCAAGGAGTTTCAGCAGCCTAAATGAGTTTCGCACGTGTTCTTTTTTGGTAAGCAAAAGGGGACCAAAAGAGACCAAAACCGGTACCTGGGTCTAACGGCACCAGAAAGTGCTAGGAGGGGAGATGTGATAAATGCAGATTTTACTAGTATTTTACCTTAGTTTTTAATATATTTGATATGAAAAACATGATGGAATAAGCTGGAAAACTCATAAAAATAATAGAATGTTCAATTCATTTCTAAATAGTTTAATTGTTTAGATTTTGTGAATTTTCTATGTAAAAAGTATTGATTAGAACCTATTTTGCAGGAAACTTTGAGTTGAGATCATAAGGTTGGAGGATTAAGAGAGACAGATAGAAGAAAAGTAGTGAATCTGGAGACAAGGAACAAGAATTGATGAAGATGTGCTGGGCGTTATCACTTTTGTTCACGAAAGTGAACATGCAGCCTGTGCGTGATCACTATTTCTGGCAAGAGTGAGCGTTCCAGTGGGCGTAATCACTGTTTCCAACAAGAGTGATAGTTCCAGAGAAGGCAAAGTTTCAGAATGCTTTGCGTTACCACTCTTATCAGTAAAAGTGATCGTTCTAGAGAGTGAATATATCAGGAAAGCTCTGCGTAGCCACTATTATCATTGAAAGTGATAGTTCCAGAGAGCCGTAAACCTGGCGAGTTGCGTGTAGTCACTTTTTCTCATAAAGGTGATAATGCACAACCACTTGAGCTCTGCGTTGACACTTTTACCAGCAAGAGTGAGCATTCCACAGAGTTCTCAACTTAGCAAAGTGCGCGTGACCACTTTTTCTCATAAAAGTGTTAACGCGCAACCACTCAACCTTCTGTGTTGCCACTTTTATCAGCAAGAGTGATAACGCACAAAACTGGAAATTTTTATAAATACCAAAACGCTCAGATTTTTGCGAGTCTTCGTTTATTTTTCGTTTTTACTTTGCTCCTGGTGTGGAGAGAGCCTGAGAGAGAGATTGGGGATGAACTTCGAGCTCCCACCTAGAGGAATCAGATTGGAGATCAAATGAAGATACTTCTTCTGCGTTCTTTCTCTTCTTCTCTTTCTTTTCCTTTCTCTGCTGTCATGGCTGTGTAATTTCTTCATAGTTAGGGATTGTAGATCTGAAACGAACATGTTGAATTGATTTTGGATCTGGATTTCAAGCTTTGGAATAGATTGAGTGGTTGATTTTGCAGTTTACGTAGTAATTGAATGGCAATTTGATTAACTAATTTCGGAGGAACTATTGTCAATGGAAATTGAATTTGTTCTTTAGATCTGAACCAATCACCGAGATTATAGTTTTCTTAGGGATAAGAGACTTTCAGCTTGCAATCTTCTGGTTTCTTACACTTAAAGCAATATTGAATTGAATTAGATCTAAGGAATTAGAATGGCTTAATTGAATGTTAGGTTCACTAAGTTAAGGAATTAACCTCTGAACAATATAACATGAAACTGATTGTCATTCTTTCCAATTGGTTGCTAGTTCAGAACTTTATTCATTAAACATTGGAGTTTTGGTGAAGCAACTCCCTAGCTATGGTTTATCCATCTGTTATCACATATTTGTTTGTTCATTGTTTTATTTTTCTTTTGATTTTATCATTTGCCAATTATGATTCCAAACACTTCTTGAAATTCATGTAGCTCAACTAGTTATTGCTCTGTGAAGTGGTAATTGGATACCTAATTCCCTGTGGAGATGATACTTGGATCTTAAATTTACTCATTACTTGTTGCAATTCCTAGTTCACTTGCTAGTGTTAAGAATTGTTAACAATGTTTTTTCTGCATAATTTTTTTTTCTTCTTGCACTACTTCTACTGTTTTCTGCATAATTTCTGCACTATGTTAACTACATAAATGTTTGTTTTCTTTTGCATTTTCTGCATAATTTCATTTTTCATTTTTCTGCATAATTGTAAACTTCATTATGCATAATTTCTATGTTTTCTGCATGTTCTGTTTTGGTGTTTTCTGCATAACTTTTGCATCATTTTCTATTGAATTCTGCATGATTATATTTTGCATTTTTCTGCATAACTGTCTATTTTTTTTTCTGCATAATGCATTTTTCTTTCTTTTGCATTTTTCTGCATAATCTTGTTTTTCATTTTTCTGCATAATTTTCTATATTTGCTGCATGTTATGTTTTGTAATTTTTTGCATAATTTCATATTTCATTTTTCCTAGTTACAAATTTGATTTGACTTTTGTTTTCTTTCTTTTTGTATACAAGGAAAAAATAGAAAAAATAAAGTTGCTCTATTGTTTGACAACAACCACTATGTATCAGAATTTCCATCAAAGCCAAGTTGCAAGAACAGGAGATTATGAAGCAAATGCTTTTGAAGCATTAATTACTAATTTTCAAGCTGGAGTTGCCCAAACTAACCCCTTTGTATGTGATTTTTACAGTGAAAACCTTGTGCATGGAACCTATGATGTGGCTGCACCAAAATTTCAAGAGCAAATCAACTATGGAGGAAATTTTCAAAGACCTCAATCTACCTTTCCTCATGATTATCAGTGGCAAGCTAATATGAGTCAGCCATATTATGATTGGAATCAACAAATGTCAGCTACAACAACACCATTCTCCAATCTTCAATTTTCACAGCCTTGTTTTCAAGTATCATATTCTCAATCTCAAGGAGGACTACATCCTTCACAGACTTCTCCAAAAAGAAATAATGCACTGAAAGAAGCTTTGCTTCAATTCATTTAATCTACTCAGTCAAGTCTAAAGAATCAAGAGGCATCCATGAAGAATATAGAGATGCACATAGGACAAATTTCAGAACAATTGTTGAGTAGGAATGATGAGAAATTTCCAAGCAACACCATTGTGAATCCAACAGAGTAATGCCAAGCTGCTTTCATAAGTAGTGAGGTGAAAATTTCAAGTCCTAAAGCTGCTGAGAAAGAGAGCGCATTAGATGAATCTGAAGAAAACCAGATTCAAGATAAGCAACAAGAGGATTGCAAGGAAGAATAGTTAACGATTTTAAAGAAAGAAGAACCAAAGGACAGCAGCAAGACACAACCAAAAAAAACCAAAAACCATTTGTTTGAAGATGCACCTAAGCCAATGGATGAAGCTAAACACAAAAAGCTTAAATTTCTTCAAGGAGTGCAGAATGTTAAGCAGGAAAAACAGAAGAATGATTATGTTATAAGAGAAGTCCTTGTTGTAATGAGATATGAAGACAACGAAAAGGAGGGAAAGAAACTTAATGACTATACCAGCAAGAGTGATAGTTCCAGAGAAGGCAAAGTTTCAGAATGCTTTGTGTTACCACTCTTATCAGTAAAAGTGATCGTTCTAGAGAGTGAATATATCAGGAAAGCACTGCGTAGCAACTATTATCATTGGAAGTGATAGTTCCAGAGAGCCGTATACCTGGCGAGTTGTGTGTAGTCACTTTTTCTCATAAAGGTGATAATGCACAACCACTTGAGCTCTGCATTGACACTTTTACCAGCAAGAGTGAGCATTCCACAGAGTTCTCAACTTAGCAAAGTGCGTGTGACCACTTTTTCTCATAAAAGTGTTAACGCGCAACCACTCAACCTTTTATGTTGCCACTTTTATCAGCAAGAGTGATAACGCACAAAACTGGGAATTTTTATAAATACCATAACGCTCAGATTTTCATAGGTCTTCGTTCATTTTTTGTTTTCACTTTGTTCCTGGGTGTGGAGAGAGCCTGAGAGAGAGATTGGGGACGAACTTCGAGCTCCAACCTAGAGGAATTAGATTGGAGATCGAATGAAGATGCTTCTTCTGCATTCTTTCTTTTCTTCTCTTTCTTTTCCTTTCTCTGCTGTCATGGCTATGTAATTTCTTCATAGTTAGGGATTGTAGATCTGAAACGAACATGTTGAATTGATTTTGGATCTGGATTTCAAGCTTTGGAATAGATTGAGTGGTTAATTTTGCACTTTATTTAGTAATTGAATGGAAATTTAATTAACAAATTTCAGAGGAACTCTTCTTAATGGAAATAGAATTTGTTCTTCAGATCTGAACCAATAACTGAGATTATAGTTTTCTTAGGGATAAGAGACTATCGTCTTGCAATCTTCTGGTTTCTTACACTTAAAGCAATATTGAATTGAATCAGATCTAAGGAATTAGAATGGCTTAATTGAATGTTAGGTTCACTAAGTTAAGGAATTAACCTCTGAACAATATAACGTGAAACTGATTGTCATTCTTTCCAATTGCTTGCTAGTTCAGAACTTTATTGATTAAACATTGGATTTTTGGTGAAGCAACTCCCTAGCTATGGTTTATCCATCTATTATCACATATTTGTTTGTTCATCATTCTGTTTTTCTTTTGATGTTAGCATTTGCCAATTATAATTCCAAACACTTCTTGAAATTCGTGTATCTCAACTAGTTATTGCTCTGTGAAGTGGTTATTGGATACCTAATTCCTAGTGCACTTGCTAGTGTCAAGAATTGTTAACAAGAAGGTGGTGAGAAGCCTTTTCTTTCAGTCCTACGAGTGATCTTCAAGGAGTTTCTGCAGCCTGAGATGACTTTCGCACGTGTTCCTTTGCCGATAAGCAAAAGGGGACCACAAGAGACCAAAACCAGAACGTTGGTGCAAAGGCGCCAGAAGCAAAGAGAGTGGTGAGAAACCCTTTCTTTGAGTCTTAGGAGTGATATTCAAGGAGTTTCAGCAGCCTGAGAAGAGTTTCACACGTGTACCTTTCCCGCTAAGCAAAAGGGGACCAAAAGTGACCAAAACTGGAACTTAGGTACAAGGTGCCAAAAAGGGAGAGAGTGGTGTGAAACCCTTTCTTTGAGTTCTAGGAGTATTATTCGAGGAGTTTCAGCAGCTTGAGAAGAGTTTCGCACGTGTTCCTTTGCCGTTAAGCAAAAAGGGACCAAAAGAGACAAAAATTGGAATTTGGGTGCAAAGGTGCCAAAAAGTACCAGAAAGGGAAAGAGTGGTGACAAACCATTTCTTTGAGTCCTAGGAGTGATATTGAAGGAGTTTCAGCGGCCTGGGAAGAATTTTGGACGAGTTCCTTTAACGCTAAGTAAACGGGGACCAAAAGTGACCAAAACTGGAACTTGGGTCGAAAGGCACCAAAAAGTACCAGAAGGGGAGAAGGTGATGAGAAACCCTTTCTTTGAGTCGTAGGAGTAAATTTAGTGGCCTGAGATGAGTTTCGCACGTGTTCTTTTGCCGGTAAGTAAAATGGGACCAAAAGAGACCAAAACTGGAACTTGAGTCCCAAGGCGCCAGAAAGCGCCATAAGGGGAAAAGGTGGGGAGAAACCCTTCCTTTGAGTCCTAGGAGTGATATTCAAGGAGTTTCAGCGGCCTAGGAAGAGTCTCGCACAAGTTCCTTTGCCGCTAAGCAAAAGAGAACCAAAAGTGACCAAAACCAAAACTTGGGTCCAAAGTCGCCATCTAGTGCTAGAAGGGGAGAAGGTGGTGAAAAACCCTTCCTTTGGGTCCTAGGAGTGATATTCAGGGAGTTTCAACAGCCTGAGATGAGTTTTGCACATGTTCCTTTCCCGCTAAGCAAAAAGGAACCAGAAGAGACCAAAACCAGAACTCGGGTCGAAAAGCGCCAGAAAGTGTCAGAAGGGGAGAAGGTAGTGAGAAACCCTTCCTTTCAGTCCTAGGAGTGATATTCAAGGAGTTTCAGCGGCCTGGGATGAGTTTGCCACTAAGCAAAAAGGGACCAAAAGTGACCAAAATTAGAACTTGGGTCTAAAGGCGTTAGAAGTTGCCAATTAGGGAGAAGGTATTGAGAAACCCTTCCTTTGTGTCCTAGGAGTGATATTCAAGGAGTTTCAGTGACCTGAGATGAGTTTCGCACACTTCTTTTGCTGGTAAGCAAAAAGGGACCAAAAGATACCAAAACAGGAACCTGGGTCCAAAGGTGCCAAAAAGTGCCAGATGGGGAGAAGGTGGTGAGAATCCCTTTGCCGGTAAGCAAAAGGGGACCAAAAGAGTCTAAAAACGGAACTTGGGTGCACAGGTGCCAGATAGTGCCAGAAGAGGAAAAGGTTGTGAAAAGGCCTTCCTTTGAGTCCTAGTAGTGATATTCAAGAAGTTTCAGCGGCCTGAGACGAGTTTCGCATGTGTTCCTTTGCCATTTAAGCATAAGGGGCCCAAAAAGGACTAAAACTGAAACTTAGGTGCAATGGTGCAAGAAAGTGCCAGAAGGGGAGAGTGTGGTTAGAAACCCGTTCTTTGAGTCCTAGGAGTGATATTCAAGGAGTTTCAGTGGCCTAGGAAGACTTTCACACATGTTCCTTCGCCGCTAAGCAAAAGGAGACCAAAAGAGACAAAAACTGGAACTTGGGTGCTAAGGTGCCAGATAGTGCCAAAAGGGGAGAGGGTGGTGAGAAACCCTTCCTTTGAGTCCTAGGAGTGATATTCAAGGAGTTTCAGTGGCTTGGGACGAGTTTCGGATGTGTTCCTTTGCCTGTAAGCAAAAAGGGACCAAAAGAGACCAAAATCATAACCTTGTCCAAAGGCGCTAGATAGTGCCAGAACGGGAGAAGGTGGTGAAACACCCTTTCTTTGAATCCCAGGAGTGATATTCAAGGAGTTTCAGCGGCTTGGAAGGAATTTCGCACGTGTTCCTTTGCAGCTAAAAAAAAGGGGTCCAAAAGTGACCGAAACTGGAACTTGGGTCCAAAGGCGTCAGAAACTGGCAAAAGGGGAGAGAGTGAAGGGAAACCCTTTCTTTGAGTCCTAGGGGTGATATTCAACGAGTTTCAGTGGCCTGAGACGACTTTCGCATGTGTTCCTTTGCCGGTAAGCGAAAGGGGACAAAAAGAGACCAAAACTGGTACTTCGGTATAAAGGCACCACAAAGTGCCGAAAGGGGAGAGAGTGGTGAGAAACCCATTCTTTGAGTCCTAGGAGTGATATTCAAGGAGTTTCAGCGGCTTGAGACGAGTTTCGCACGTCTTCCTTTGCCGGTAACCAAAACAGACCAAAAGAGACCAATAGAGACCAAAATCGGAACTTGGGTGCAATGGTGCCAAAAAGTGCCAGAAGAGGAGAAGGTTGTGAGAAAGCCTTCCTTTGAGTCCTACCAGTGATATTCAAGAAGTTTCAGCGGCCTGAGACGAGTTTCGCATGTGTTCCTTTGCCACTAAGTATAAGGGGTCCAAAAGGGACCAAAACTGAAACTTAGGTGCAATGGCGCCAGAAAGTGCCCGAAGGGGAGAAGGTGGTGAGAAACCCTTTCTTTAAGTCCTAGCGGCGACATTCAAGGAGTTTCAGTGCCCTGGGAGGAGTTTTGCATGTGTTTTTTTGCCGGTAAGTAAAAAGGGACAAAAAAAGACCAAAACTGGAACTTGAGTGCAAAGGCACCAAAAAGTGCCAGAAGAGGAGAAGGTTATGAGAAACCTTTCATTTGAGTCCTAGGAGTGATATTCAAAGAGTTTTAGCGGCCTGAGAAGTGTTCTGCACGAGTTACTTTGTCGCTAAGCAAAAAGGGACCAAAAGTGACGAAAATCGGATCTTGGGTCTGTAGGCGCCAAAATGTGTTAGAAGGGGAGAGAGTGATATTCAAGGAGTTTCGGCAGCCTGAGATGAGTTTCGCACGTGTTCCTTTGTCGGTAAGCGAAATGGGATAAAAAGAGATTAAAACCAGAACTTGGGTGCAAAGGCGCCAGAAAGTGCCAGAAGGGGAGAAGGTGGTGAGAAACCCTTCCTTTGAGTCCTAAGAGTGATATTCAAGGAGTTTCAGTAGCCTGAGACAAGTTTTGCACCTGTTCCTTTGCCGGTCAGCAAAAAGGGACCAAAAGAGGCCAAAACTGGAAGTTGGTTGCAAAGGCGCTAAAAAGTGCCAGAAGGGGAGAAGGTGGTTAGAAACCCTTCCTTCGAGTCCTAGGAGCGATATTCAAGGAGTTTTAACGGCCTGCGAAGAGTTTCACACGTGTTCCTTTGCCGCTAAGCAAAAAGGCGCCAGAAACTGCCAGAAGGGGAGAGAGTGATAAGAAACCCTTTCTTTGAGTGTAGGAGAAATATTCGAGGAGTTTCAGTGGCCTGGGAAGAGTTTCACACGTGTTTCTTTCCCGCTAAGCAAAAGGGGACTAAAAGAGACCAAAACCGAAAGTTGGTTGCAAAGGCACCCAAAAGGGCAAAAATGGGAAAAGATGGTAAGAAACCCTTCATTTGAGTCCTAGGACTGGTGAGGAACCCATTCTTTTAGTCCAAGGAGTGATATTTAAGGAGTTTCAGTGTCCTGCGAAGAGTTTCACACATGTTCCTTTGCCCTAAGCAAAATAAAACTAAAAGAGAGAAAACTGGAAGTTGGGTCTGAAGGCGTCAAAAAGTGCCAAAAGGGGAAAAGATGGAGAGAAACCCTTCCTTTGAGTCCTAGGAGTGATATTCAAGGAATTTCAGTGGCTTGAGAGGAGTTTCGCACGTGTTCCTTTGCCGCTAAGAAAAAGGCGACCAAAAGTGACCAAAACCGGAACTTGGGTCCAAAGGCGTCAGAAAGTGCCAGAAAGGGACAAGGTGGTGAGAAACTCTTCCTTTAATTTCTAGGAGTGATATTCTAGGAGTTTTAGCAGCCTAAGACGAGCTTCGCACGTGTTCCTTTGCCGCTAAGCAAAAAGGGACCGAGAGAGACCAAAATAAGAAGTTGGGTAAATGGTGTCAGAAAGTGCCAGAAAGGGAGAAGGTGGTGACAAACTCTTTCTTTGAGTCCTAGGAGTGATATTCAAGTAGTTTTAGCAGCCTAAGACGAATTTCGTACATCTTTCTTTGCCGCTAAGCACAAGAGGACCATAAGAGACCAAAACCAGAACTTGCGTGCCAAGGTACCAGAAGGAGAGATGGTGGTGAGAAGCCCTTCCTTTGAGTCCTAGGATTGATATTCAAGGAGTTTCAGCAGCCTGATGTGAGTTTCGCACGTGTTCTTTTGCTGGTAAGGAAAAGGGGAGCAAAAGAGACCAAAACCGAAACCTGGGTCCAAAGGTGCCAGAAAGTGCCAGAACGGGAGAAGGTGGTGAGAAACCCTTTCTTTGAGTCCTAGGAGTGATATTCAAGGAGTTTCAGTGGCCTACGAAGAGTTTCACACATTTTCCTTTGCCACTAAGGAAAAGGAGACCAAAAGAGACCAAAATCGGAACCTGGGTCGAAAGGCACCAGAAACTGCCAGGAGGGGAGAGAGTGGTGAGAAACCTTTTCTTTGAGTCCTAGGAGTGATGTTCAAGTAGTTTTAGCAGCATAAAATGTGTTTCGCACATGTTCGTTTTCTGTTAAGCAAAAGGGAACTAAAAGAGACTAAAACCTAAACTTGGGTCCAAAGGTGCTAGAAAGTGCCAGAACGGGAGAGAGCAGTGAGAAACCCTTTGTTTGAATCGTAAGAGTGATATTCAAGGAGTTTCACCGGCCTGGGAGGAGTTTCGCACGTGTTCAAAGCGACCAAAACTAGAACTTGGGTGCAGAGCCGCTGGAAAGTACCAGAAGGGTAGAAGGTGGTGAGAAAGCCTTCCTTTGAGTCTTATCAGTGATATTCAAAGCGTTCAGCGGTCTGAGACGAGTTTTGCACGTGTTGCTTTGCCACTAAGCAAAAGGAGACCAAAAGAGACGAAAACAGGAACTTGGTTGCAAAGATGCCAGAAAGTGCCAGATGGGGAGAAGGTGGTGAGAAATCCTTCCTTCGAGTCCTAGGAGTGATATTCAAGCAGTTTTAGTGCCTTGAGACAAGTTTCGTACATGTTCGTTTGCCGGTAAACAAAAGGAGACCAAAACCAAAACTTGGGTGCAAAGGTGCCAGAAAGCGTCGGATGGGGAGAAGGTGGTGAGAAATCCTTTGTTTGAGTCCTAGGAATGATATTCAACGAGTTTTGGTGGCATAAGATGAGTTTCGCACGTGTTATTTTAATGGTAAGCAAAAGGGGACCAAAAGAGACCAAAATCGGAACTTTGGTGCAAAAGCGCCAGAAAGTTCCAGAAAGGGATAGAGTGGTGAGAAACCCCTTCTTTGAGTCCTATGAGTGATATTCAAGGAGTTTCAGCGGCCTGAGACGAGTTTCAGACGTGTTTTTTTGTTGGTATGCAAAAGCGGACCAAAAGAGGAAAAAATCGAAACCTGGCTCCACAGGTACCAAAAAGTTCCTGAAAGGGAGAAGGTGGTGAGAAACCCTTCTTTTGAGTCCTAGGAGTGATATTCAAGGAGTTTCAGTGGTCTGAGATGAGTTTCGCATGTGTTCCTTGGTCGGTAAGCAAAAAGGGACCAAAAGAGACCAAAACTAGAACCTGGGTCCATAGGAGCGAGAAAGTGCAAGAACCAAAGAAGGTCAAAAACTCTTTCTTTGAGTCCTAGGAGTGATATTCAAGGAGTTTCAACAGCCTGAGACGAGTTTCGCATGTGTTCCTTTGCAACTAAGCAAAAAGGGACGAAAAGAGACCAAAACCGAAACTTGGGCGTAAGGACGCGAAATTGCCATAAGCGGAGAAGGTGGTGAGAAACCCTTTCTTTGAGTTCTAGGAGTCATATTCAAGGAGTTTCAGCAGCCTGAGAGGATTTTCGCACGTGTTCCTTTCGCTACTAAGAAAAAGAGGACCAAAAGTGACCAAAATCAGAACATGGATCCAAAGGTGCCAGAAACTATTAGAAGGGGAAAAGGTGGTGAAAAACCCTTCCTTTGAGTCCTAGAGTGATATTCAAGGAGTTTTAGTAGCCTGAGATGACTTTCGCACGTGTTCCTTTGCCAGTAAGCAAAAAGTGACCAAAAGAGTCCAAAACTGGAACTTGGGTGCAAAGGCACCAAAAAGTGCCATAACGGGAAGAGTGGTGAGAAACCGTTTGTTTGATTCCTAGGAGTGATATTCAAGGAGTTTGAACCGCCTGGTAAGAGTTTCACACGAATTCCTTTGCCGTTGACCAAAAAGGGACAAAAAGTGATGAAAACTGGGTCTAGGGTCCAAAGGCACCAAAAAGTCCTAGAAGGAGAGAGAGTGGTGAGAAACCTTTTCTTTGAATCCTAAGAGTGATATTCGCATAGTTTCAGTGCCCTGGGAGGAGTTTTACATGTGTTCCTTTGCCGCTACGCAAAAGGGGACCAAAAGAGACCAATATTGAAACTTGGCTGCAAAGGCCCCAAAAAGTGCAAGAAGGGGAGAAGGTGGTGACAAACCCTTCCTTCGAGTCTTAGGAGTGAGACAAGTTTCGCACGTGTTTGTTCGCCGGTAAGCAAAAGGAGACCAAAAGAGACCAAAACTGAAACCTGGGTGCAAAGGCGCCAGAAAGTGCCAGAAGGGTAGAAGGTGGTGAGAAAGCCTTCCTTTGAGTCTTATCAGTGATATTCAAAGCGTTCAGCGGTCTGAGACGAGTTTCGCACGTGTTGCTTTGCCACTAAGCAAAAGGAGACCAAAAGAGACGAAAACTGGAACTTGGGTGCAAAGATGCCAGAAAGTGCCAGATGGGGAGAAGGTGGTGAGAAATCCTTCCTTCGAGTCCTAGGAGTGATATTCAAGCAGTTTTAGTGCCTTGAGACAAGTTTCGTACATGTTCGTTTGCCGGTAAACAAAAGGAGACCAAAACCAAAACTTGGGTGCAAAGGTGCCAGAATGCGCCGGATGGGGAGAAGGTGGTGAGAAACCCTTTGTTTGAGTCCTAGGAATGATATTCAACGAGTTTCGGCGGCATAAGATGAGTTTCGCACGTGTTATTTTAATGGTAAGCAAAAGGGGACCAAAAGAGACCAAAATCGGAACTTTGGTGCAAAAGCGCCAGAAAGTTCCAGAAAGGGAGAGAGTGGTGAGAAACCCCTTCTTTGAGTCCTACGAGTGATATTCAAGGAGTTTCAGCGGCCTGAGACGAGTTTCAGACGTGTTTTTTTGTTGGTATGCAAAAGCGGACCAAAAGAGGAAAAAATCGAAACCTGGCTCCACAGGTACCAAAAAGTTCCAGAAAGGGAGAAGGTGGTGAGAAACCCTTCTTTTGAGTCCTAGGAGTGATATTCAAGGAGTTTCAGTGGTCTGAGATGAGTTTCGCATGTGTTCCTTGGTCAGTAAGCAAAAGGGGACCAAAAGAGACCAAAACTAGAACCTGGGTCCATAGGAGCGAGAAAGTGCAAGAACCAAAGAAGGTCAGAAACCCTTTCTTTGAGTCCTAGGAGTGATATTCAAGGAGTTTTAGTAGCCTGAGACGAGTTTCGCACGTGTTCCTTTGCAACTAAGCAAAAAGGGACCAAAAGAGACCAAAACCGAAACTTGGGCGCAAGGACGCCAGAAATTGCCATAAGCGGAGAAGGTGGTGAGAAACCCTTTCTTTGAGTTCTAGGAGTCATATTCAAGGAGTTTCAGCAACCTGAGAGGATTTTCGCACGTGTTCCTTTCGCTACTAAGAAAAAGAGGACCAAAAGTGACCAAAATCAGAACATGGATCCAAAGGCGCCAAAAACTATTAGAAGGGGAAAAGGTGGTGAAAAACCCTTCCTTTGAGTCCTAGAGTGATATTCAAGGAGTTTTAGTAGCCTGAGATGACTTTCGCACGTGCTCTTTTGCCGGTAAGCAAAAAGGGACCAAAAGAGACCAAAACTGGAACTAGGGTTTAAAGGCGCTAGAAAGTGCCAGAAGGGGAGGAGGTGGTGAGAAACCCTTCCTTTGAGTCCTAGGAGTGATATTCAAGGAGTTTCAGTAACCTATGACGAGTTTCATATGTGTTCCTTTGCCGGTAAGGAAAAAGGGACAAAAAGCATCCAAAACCAAAAATTTGGTGCAAAGGTGCCAGAAAGTGCCAGAAGGGGAGAAGGTGGTGAGAAACCTTTCCTTTGAGTCCTAAGGGTGATATTCAATGGGTTTCAGCGGCTTAGGAGGAGTTTCGCATGTGTTCTTTTGCCGGTAAGTAAAAAGGGACCAAAAGAAACTAAAATCGAAACTTGAGTGCAAAGGCGCCAGAAAGTGCCTGATAACCATGTCGCAATGGTATCAAACAAACTAGATTTTCTTAAAAATTTTGTAATAGAAGGAGTAAACCTAGGTCATCTGACAAGGACATAAGGTACATTCTGTTTCTGGTTCCATCATGTCATTTCAGATTAGCTTAGGGATGGATTGTTTTCAATTAAATTGTAAACAACAGAAAAGAAAAGAACAAAGAATAATTCTAAAGAAACGAAATATGAAGTTCAATAAAATCAATATCTCAATCACTACAACGCAATTCTCATTGTTACACGAATACAATTCCAACGAATTTCCAATCAACACTAATTCAATACGACATTAATACCCCAAAATCTAAATCTAGATTATGAATTCCATCAAAACAAGAACTGCAATCACAAATCCAATGCTTTAACGAAATTCAAAAAAATTGATTTATTGAATTAAGTGAATTCATTTATTTCAAATCTAAAATTCTCATTCTCTGTTTAGAATGCAAATAAAAATTCAATATCATGAAAAACGTAATTATCCTAATCAGAAAAGAGGAGGAAGAGCGAGAATTTGATAGAACCTAACCCGAAACTCAAATGCAATGTAGTTCTTGAAACCTTGACCGATTGATGGATTAGCCTTGCTTGATGATCATGCTTGCTTCGGTCAAAACCAGAAAATACGAAAAGATGGAAGGTAAAGAGACGAAAATAAAGGAAAGAATTTAAAATAAAGACTTTTTGAAATCTGAAAAATAATGAGCGGGAAATGAAAAATAAGGACTCGTACGTGGAGTCATAACCTCTATTTAAAGATAAAATAATTGGGCTTAATTAAGGCCCAACTCCCTAATGAGGTTCCTAAACACCTAACTAAGTAAAATCAACAATACAATCAAATTCTAAAAATTTCAGTGCAGGGCCGCAACATTGTGACGCAATTTTGGACCTAAAGATGCTCGAACTGGGCTTTTTGCTCAACAGACAAGTTGTAGATCTCTGTCTTATCTTTCCAAGGACACCAATTTTGTCCAATTTCGACTGGTGTAGCTCCAGATATGGTCTTTACAAGAAACTATTTCAAAATAATAAATTATGGCGAGAATTAAGAAATATTTATATTTAAATCCTAAATTACTTACTAACACAAATCTAAACTAACACATCAAAATAGTGCACTAATGAAGCTCAATTAAACCAAAAACATGGAGAGAAAGATGTACTAAAATATGACTATTAGTGCTAGAAGAGAGTGGTGAGAAACACTTTATTTGAGTCCTAGGAGTGATATTCAAGGAGTTGCAGTGGCCTGAAACGAATTTCGCACGTGTTCTTTTGCCGATAAGCAAAAGTATAGCAAAAGAGACCAAAACAGGCACCTGGATCCAAAGGCACTGGAAAGTGCCAGAAGGGGCGAACATGGTGAGAAACCCTTTCTTTGAGTCCTAGCAGTGATATTCGAGGAGTTTCAACGGTCTGGGAAGTGTTTCGGACGAGTTCCTTTGCCGCTAAGCAAAAGGGGACCAAAAGTGACCAACACCGGCACTTGGGTCCAAAGGTGCCAAAAAGTGCCAGAAGTGGGGAGAATGGTTAGAAACCCTTTTTTTAAGTCCTAGGAGTGATATTCGAGAACTTTCAGTGGCCAGGGTAGAGTTTCACATGTGTTCCTTTGCCGCTAAGCAAAAGCGGAACAAAAGACACCAAAATCGGAACTTGGGTGCTAAGGTACCAGAAAGACCCACAAGGGGAGAAGGTGGTGAGAAACCCTTCCTTTGAGTCCAAGGAGTGTATTCAAGGAGTTTCAGTGGCCTGAGACGAGTTTCGCACGTGTTCCTTTGTCAGTAAACGAAAGGGGACCAAAAGAGACCAAAACTGGAACTTGAGTGCAAAGGCACCAGAGATTGCTAGAAGGTGAGAGAATGGTGAGCAACCCTTTCTTTGGGTCCTAGGAGTGATATTCAAAGAGTTTCAGCAGCCTGGGAAGAGTTTCACACAAGTTCCTTTGCCGCTAAGCAAAAAGGGACCAAAAGTGACCAAAACCTGAACCTGGGTCCAATCGCGCCAAAAAGTGTCAGAAGGGGAGAGAGTGGTGAGAAACCCTTTCTTTGAGTCCTACGAGTGAAATTCGAGGAATTTCGGTGGCCTGGGAAGGGTTTCACACGTGTTCCTTTGCCACTAAGCAAAAGGGGACCAAAAGAGACCAAAATAAGAACATGGGTGCTAAGGTGCCAGAAAGTGCCAGAACTGCAGAAGGTGGTGAGAAACCCTTTCTTTTAGTCCTTGGGGTGATATTCAAGGAGTTTCAGTTGCCTTAGATGAGTTTCGCATTTTTTCCTTTGCCGATAAGCAGAAAGGGACCAAAAGAGACCAAAACCACAAACTGAGTCCAAATGCCCCAGAAAATGCTAGAAGGAGAGAAGATTATAAGAAACCCTTTCTTTGAGTCCTAGGGATGATATTCAAGAAGTTTCAGTGGCTCGAGACAAGTTTCGCATGTTTTCCTTTGCTGATAAGCAAAAAAGGACCAAAAGAGACCAAAACGAAAAACTGGGTCCAAATGCCCTAGAAAGTGCCAGAAGGGGAGAATGTGGTAAGAAACCCTTTCTTTGAGTCCTAGGGGTGATATTCAACGACTTTCAGCGGCCTGGGAGGAGTTTCGCACGTGTTCTTTTGCCGGTAAGCAAAAAGGGACCAAAAGAGACTAAAACGGAAACCTGGGTTGAAAGGCGCCAAAAAGTGCCAGAAGGGGAGAAGGTGGTACGAAACCCTTCCTTCGAGTCCTAGGAGTGATATTCAAGGAGTTTCAACAGCCTGAGATAAGTTTCGCACTTGTTTATTTGCTGGTAAGCAAAAAGGGACCAAAAGAGACCAAAATTGGAACTTGGGTGCTAAGGTGCTAGAAAGAGCCAGAAGGGGAGAAGGTGGTGAGAAACCCTTCCTTTGTGTCCAAGGAGTCATATTCAAGTTGTTTTAGTGGCCTGAGACGAGTTTCGCTTGTGTTCCTGTGCCAGTAAGCAAAAGGGAACCAAAAGAGACCAAAACCAGAACCTGGGTCCAAAGGCGTCAGAAAGTGCCAGAAGGGGAGAAGGGGAGAAAGTGGTGAGAAACTGTTTGTTTGAGTCCTAGGAATGATATTCAAGGAGTTTCAGCAGCCTGGGAGGAGTTTCGCATGAGTTCCTTGGCCACTAAGAAAAAGGGGAGGAAAAGTGACCAAAACTGGAACTTGGGTCTAGAGGCGCCAGAAACTACCAGAAGGGGAGAGAGTGGTGAGAAACCCTTTCGTTGAGTCCTAGAAGTGATATTAAAGGAGTTTCAGCGGACTGAGACATGTTTTGCCCGTGTTCCTTTGCCGCTAAGCAAAAGGGAACTAAAAGACACCAAAATTGGAACTTGGGTCCATATGTGCTAGAAAAAGCCAGAACGAGAGAAGGTGGTGAGAAACCCCTCCATCGTGTCCTAGGAGTTATATTCAAGGAGTTTCAACGGCCTAAGACGAGTTTCGCACGTGTTGCTTTGCAGGTAGGCAAAAAGGGACCCAAAGAGACCAAAACTGGAACTTGGGTGCAAAGGTGCCAGAAGTTCCAGAAGGGGAGAGAGTGGTGAGAAGTTCTTTCTTTGAGTGTTAGAAGTTATATTCAAGGAGTATCAGTGCCCTGAGATGAGTTTCGCATGTGTTCCTTTGGCGCTAAGCAAAAGGGGACCAAAAGTGACGAAAATCGAAACTTGGGTCTAAAGGTGTGAGAAAGTGCCAAAGGGGAGAAAATGGTGAGAAACCCTTCCTTTGAGTCCTAGAACTGATATACAAGGGGTTTTAGCAGCCTGAGACGAGTTTCACACGTGTTGCTTAGCCACTAAGCAAAAGGGGACCAAAAGAGACCAAAACTGAAACATGGGTGCAAAAGGCGCCAAAAAGTGCCAAAAAGCAAGAAGGTGGTGAAAATCCATTCCTTCAAGTCCTAGGAGTGATATTCAAGGATTTTTAGCGGCCTGAGACAAGTTTTGGACGTGTTCGTTTGCTGGTAAGCAAAAGGGGACCAAAAGAACCCAAAATCGAAGCATGGGTGCAATGGCGCCAGAAAGTGCCAAAAGGGGAAAAGGTGGTAAGAAACCCTTTTTTTGAGTCCTAGGAGTGATATTCAAGGAGTTTCAGCAGCTAAGCCGAGTTTCGCACGTCTTCTTCGGTCGGTAAGCAAGAGGGGACTAAAAGAGAGGAAAACTAGAACTTGAGTGCAAAGACGCCAAAAAGTTCTAGAATGGGAGATAGTGGTGAGAAACACTTTCTTCGAGTCCTAGGCGTGATATTAAAAGAGTTGCAGTGGCCTGAGACGAGTTTTGCACGTGTTTTATGTCGGTAAGGAAAAGGGGACCAAAAGAGACCAAAATCAGAACCTGGCTTTAAAGGAGCCAGAAAGTGCCAGAAGGGGAGAAGGTGGTAAGAAACCCTTTCTTTGAGTCCTAGGAGTGATATTCAAGAACTTTCAGTAGCCTGAGATGAGTTTTGCACGTGTTCCTTTACCGGTAAGCAAAAGAGGACCAAAACCGGAACTTGTGTCCAGAGGCGTCAAAAATTGCCAGAAAGGGAGAGAGTGGAAAGAAAGCTTTTCTTTGAGTCCTAGGAGTGATATTCAAGGAGTTTCAGCGGTTGGGGAGGAGTGCCCTGAGATGAGTTTTGCACGTTTTCCTTTGTCGGTAAGCAAAAGGGGACCGAAGGAGACCAAAACCGGAACTTGGGTGCAAGGTGCCAAAAAGTGCCAGAAGGGCAGAGAGAGGAGAAGCCCTATCTTTGAGTCGTAGGAGTGATATTCAAGGAGTTTCAGCGGCTTGAGACATGTTTCATAGGTGGTCCATTGCCGTTGAGCAAAAGGGGACCAAAAGAGACCAAAACCAGAACTTGGGTCCAAAATTGCCAAAAAGTGCCAGAAAGGGAGACAGTGTTGAGAAACCCTTTCTTTAAGTTCTAGGAGTGATATTCAAGGAGTGTCAGTGGCCTAAGACGAGTTTCATATGTGTTCCTTTGCCACTAAGCAAAAGGGGACGAAAAGTGACAAAAAGTAGAACTTGGGTTCAAAGGCGCCAGAGAGTGCCAGAAGGGGAGACAGTGGTGAGAAATCCTATCTTTGAGTGCTAGGAGTGATATTCAAGGAGTTTCAGCGACCTGAGACTTGTTTCGCACGTGTTCCTTTAACGGTAAGCAAAAGTGGACTAAAAGAGACTAAAATCGAAACTTGAGTCCAAAGGCGCTAGAAAGTGCCAGAAGGAGAGAAGGTGGCAAGAAACCCTTCCTTTGAGGCCTAGGAGTGATATTCAAGGAGTTTCAGAGGCCTGGGACGAGTTTTGCATGTGTTTCTTTGTCCGTAAGCAAAAGAGGACCAAAAGAGACCAAAATCAAAACTTGGGTCCATAGGCACCAGAAAATGCCAGAATGGGAGAAAGTGGTAAGAAACGCTTTCTTTGAGTCCTAGAAGTGATATTCAAGATTTTTTAGCATCCTAAGATGTGTTTCGCACGTGTTCCTTTTGCGGCTAAGCAAAAATTGACCAAAACCGAAACTTGCGTCCAAAGGTGCTAGAAAGTGCCAGAATGGGAGAGAGTAGTGAGAAACCTTTTCTTTCAGTCCTAAGAGCAATATTCAAGGAGTTTCAGCTACCTGAGACGTGTTTCGCACGTGTTCCTTTTGCTGCTAAGCAAAAGGGGACTAAAAGAGACCAAAACCGAAACTTGGGTCTAAAGGCGTCATAATGTGCTAAAAGGGGAGAAGCTGGTGAGAAACCCTTTCTTTGAGCCCTTGGAGTTATATTCAAGGAGTGTCAGTGGCGTGAGACGAGTTTCACACTGTTCCTTTGCCGCTAAGCAAAAGGGGACCAAAAGAGACCAAAACCGTAACCAGGGTCAAAAGGTGCCAAAAAGTGCCAGAAAGGGAGAGAGTGGTGAGAAACCCTTTCTTTCAGTCCTAGGATTGATATTCAAGGAGTTTTAGTTGCCTGAGAGATGTTTCGCATGTGTTCCTTTGCTACTAAGCAAAAGGGGACTAAAAGAGACCAAAACCGAAACTTGGGCCCAAAGGCGCCTGAAAGTGACAGAAAGAGAGAGGGTGGTGAGAAACCCTTCCTTTGAGTCCTAGGAGTGATAATCAAGGAATTTCAGCAGCCTGGGAAGAGCTTGGCACGTGTTCCTTTGTCGGTGAGCAAAAGGGGACCAACAGAGACCAAAATCAAAACTTGGGTCCAAAGGCGCCAGAAAGTGCCAGAATGTGAGAAAGTGGTGAGAAACCCTTTCTTTCAGTCTTAGGAGTGATATTCAAAGAGTTTCAGCTGCCTGAGACATGTTTCGCATGTGTTCGTTTGCTGCTAAGCAAAAGGGGAGTAAAAGGGACCAAAATCAGAACTTGGGTCCAAAGGCGCCAGAAAGTGACAGAAGTAGAAATGGTGGTAAGAAACCTTTTCTTTGAGTCCTAGGAGTGATATTCAAGGATTTTTAGCGTTCTGGGAAGAGTTTTGCATGTATTCCTTTGCCGCTAAGTAAAAAGGGATCAAAAGTGACCAAAACTCGAAATTGGGTTCAAAGGCGCCAGAAAGTGCCAGAATGGGAGAGAGTAGTGAGAAACCCTTTCTTTTAGTCCTAGGAGTAATATTCAAGAAATTTTAGCGGCCTGAAATGTGTTTCGCACGTGTTCCTTTGCTGCTAATCAAAAAGGGACAAAAAGAGACTAAAATTGGAACTTGAGTCCAAAGGAGCAAGAAAGTGTCAGATGGGAAAAGGTGGTGAGAAACGCTTACTTTGAGTCGTAGGAGTGATATTCAATGAGTTTAAGTGGCCAAGGAAGAGTTTGACACGTGTTCCTTTGCCAGTAAGTAAAAAGGGGCCAAAAGAAACCCTTTTTTTGAGTCCTAGGAGTTATATTGAAGGAGTGTCAGTGGCCTGAGACAAGTTTCACACCCTTCCTTTGCTGGTAAGCAAAAAGGGACCAAAAGAGACTAAAATCGCAACTTGGGTCGAAAGGCGCCAGAAAGTGCCAGAATGGGAGAGAGTGGTGAGAAACCCTTTCTTTCAGTCCTAGGAGTGATATTCAAGGAGTTTTAGCAGTTTGTGACGTGTTTCGTACGTGTTCGTTTGCTGCTAAGAAAAAGGGGACTAAAAGAGACCAAAACCGGAACTTGTGTCCAAAGGCGCCAGAAAGAGAGAGGGTGGTGAGAAACCCTTCCTTTGAGTGCTAGGAGTGATATTCAAGGAGTTTCAGTGGCCTGAGATGAGTTTCACATGTGTTCCTTTCTTTGCCAATAAGCAAAAGGGGACCAAAAGAGACCAAAACTATAACTTGGGTCCAAAGGCCCTAGAAAGTGCCAGAAAGGGAAACAATGGTGAGAAACCTTTTCTTTGAGTCCTAGACGTGATATTGAAGGATTTTCAGCGACCTGAGATGTGTTTTGCACGTGTTTCTCTGCCGCTAAGCAAAAGGGGACCAAAAGAGACCAAAACTAAAACTTGGGTCCAAAGGCTCCAGAAAGTGCCAGAAGGGGAGACAGTGTTGAGAAACCCTTTCTTTGTTTCCTAGGAGTGACATTCAAGGAGTTTCAGCAGCCTGAAACGAGTTTCGTATATGTTCCTTTGCTGGAAAGCAAAAGGGAATCAAGAGAGACCAAAATCGGAACCTAGGTCCAAAGGCGCCAGAAAGTGCTAATAAGGGAGAAGGTGGTTGTCATGACCCTTTTTATAAGGAACTGAGAACATTGTTTCTACATCACAAACTTATTTAAGATAAATAAATAACAGAGAATTTAAGTATGAAATTCTCTTCTCATTCAAAATAAAACAAAGTTTCTTACAACAAATATCCAACATAACAACATGATATTACATTTAGTTCATAATGTTCAAAATACCAAAATTATATTACGTAGCTCCCTCTACATGAGGTCTTAAAATATAAGGAAAAATGACTTTGATGAAATATTACTCGACTTCAGCTTCTAACATTTCTTCACTGGCCCCTTAGCCTGTGAAGTAGATGCAACACCTGCTACATCTACTCATGTACCATCGTACGATCATCGCAGTACACACGCGCACAATGACATAGAAAGAAATGCAAGGGTGAGCTTACAAAATAAACTAAGATCGTATATATGTAACAAAAACGTTATTCACAGCAACAGCCCAATGCATTACCAGCCCATCTAATGCACAGTATGAAAACGGTTTCCAACTGGTTTCATAGCCTAAGTAATCCAGAAGGAACCGAGTCGGTCCGGGAGCGACCCATTCCAGTATCTGGATCCAGACAGCATAGCACAGTAGCTTAGCATGAACTTACCGTTACACGTCTACCCACCTAAACATGTAACTTGGCTCTATAATGATGCAAAACATATATCTCAGCATGATGCACACTGCCAAAATTATTTTAACAGCTCAGCTAAGGCAAGTTTATAATAGATTAGCCAAAATCTCAGCATTTTGAATCAATTAACAGCAGTTACAGCTTAGAAAATAGCTTTTGTTCAATAGATCTAACAAAATCATATCAAAACATCTTGAAATAGCATATTAAACCGTTCAAAACGTAGTTCATAGGTTCAAGTAAACTCTCCTTACCTCAGAATGATGATTCACATTAGATCTACCAAATATTACTTGTTTTAATGCAAGATTCATCGAAGATTCAGCTTTAGAATGGAGTTTCTCCTAGGAATACCATGAACTTCTATGAGAAAGAGAAGGAGAAGAGAAACGAATGGTAAATCTAGCTTCAAACTTAAAGAAACTTACTTCAAATAATTCAGAATAGACGTAGAATCTCAGATCTGGCAAGAAATCTAAGTTTAGGAGGGTTTAGTATGAGAGAAAATGGTGGTATTTGGCCTTAGAACCTTTGAGAACCTTGGATTGGGGTGACGAAATGAAAATTTCGTGTGAAGCCCCCTTTTTATAGAAAATTTTTGAATTTACTGTTCATCGCCAGAAACACTGTTCATCGCCTTACTGTACAGCGCAGAAAAACTGTTCAGGGCACTATTCACGCTAGAAACGTTGTGCATGCGTATTGTACACGCACTGTACATGTATGTGACGTCAGCCATGATGTCATAATGATATCACTGATGATGTCAACAGTCACTGTACATACGCAGTTTTTACTGTTCATACACAATTTGTACTGTTCATATGCAGTTTGTATGTGATTTTACTATTCACAAACAGTTTTACTGTTCATTGACACTGTTCATAAAGTACTGTTCACTTTTTTTAAAAAAAAATAATTTCAAACTCCATCAAATCTATTCCAATACCAAATAATCCTTCAATTAACATTTAACAATTATAAAATATTATAGATTACTCAATAATAAATCACAAGCCTGATAGTGGTGAGAAACCCTTTTTTTGAGTCAAAGGAATGATATTCAAGCAGTTTTAGCGGCCTGGGAAGAGTTTCCCACGTGTTACTTTGCCGCTAAGTAAAAAGGGACCAAAAGTGACCAAAACCAGAACTTTGGTCCAAAAGTGCCAAAAAGTGCCAGAAGGAGAGAGAGTGGTGAGAAACCATTTTTTTGAGCCCTAAGAGTGATATTCAAGGAGTTTTAGTAGCCTGAGACGTGTTTCACACGTGGTCCTTTGCCGCTAAGCAAAAAGGGACCAAAAGTAACCAAAAACCAGAACTTAGGTCCAATGGCGTTAGAAAGTGCCAAAAGGGGAGAAGGTGGTGAGAAACCTTTACTTTGAATCCTACGAGTGATATTCAAGGAGTTTCAGCGGCCAAAGACGAGTTTCGCATGTGTTCCTTTGCTGGAAAGTAAAACAGGACCAAAAGAGACCAAAACTGGAACTTGGGTCCTGTAACACCTAATTCCTACCAAGAATCTACCTTAATATGTTGAAATCCAAGGCTCCTCTAAAAATGTTATATCTAAAATAAACGTGTACAAAAACTCTTGCAATTCTACACCATAGCGGTTCTACTTACTATTTACCATACGTTTTACAAGAGAATACAATCAACTGCCCATTTTAACTCAAACCATAGTTTAGTTCATCGTGCAATTCAAATTAAATTAGAGAAATAAAATAATAAAAAAAAAATCAGCAAAGCACTCATATTAGGTATTCTCATTATAATGTCACATATTTGATTAATCCAGCATCTTAGTAACATGTACATATTTATAAATATATATATATATATATCGATTATTTTCATTAAACCCTTCTAAACATTTTTAGAGATAATTCATAACAGTGTAGACAAGTCTTCGCATCTTATATTGTTGAAATAAAATCTAAGAGGATAACAGAGTATATATATATATATATATACTCTTAGAGCTGGAACACAGAGCATATTGGACTACCAAGTGGCTTAACTTTGATTTGTCAAGTGCTAGAAAGAAGAGAGTTCTGTAGTTGCATGAGTTAGAAGAATTCAGACAACAGGCTTATGAAAATGCAAAGTTATATAAAGAGAGAACAAAGAGAATCCATGACAATTCAAGATTAAAATTGTTTCTAGGGAAACTGAAATCTAGATGGTCTGGACTATTTTTTATTAAGGAGACTTCTCCCTTTGGAGCAATCCTTATAGAAGATCAGAAAATAGGGAGAGAATTCAAGGTCAATGGCCAAAGATTGAAGATCTATCATGGAGAAGAGTTTACAAGGAACATCTCATGCTTGAAATTTGCTCCTCTTGAGTGAGGAACAACTAATGTCAAGCTAGTGACATTAAAGAAGCACTTTGTGAGAGGCAACTCACATTTCTAACCCATTTTAAGCTTTCTATAGTGTTTTTAGAATTTTGCATATTCATGTTTTGTAATTTTCTGCTGTTCTGCAAATACTCTGCAAAAATACTGTTGAGCCTATTTTCTGAGGTGCATCTGGATACTTAAATTGAGAATTGATGTGATGAATGTGTATTTAAAAGTTTAAAATTCTGCATAATTAGATTTTACAACTTTCTGAAATTTCTGCATAATGAATATGAATATTCTGCTGTATCTAATTTTCTGAGGTACATTTGGGATACTTGAATTGAGATTTAATGTTTAGAATGTGTATTTGATGGATTAGAGTGTGAGAAGTGAGTTAATTGAGAGTTTCGAAACAATTGATTAATGAAAGGAATCACTTTGTTGTAGGAAAGGAGCTACACACAGAGGAAATTTTGAGGATCCCTGCTGGAACAATCACTTTTACTGATAAAATTGATCACGCAGAGACAGAGTAGAAAATTAGCTCTTTGGATCGTTCCCTTTATTAGCAAAAGTGACTACGCACAGGTAAGTAAACATCCAATACTTTTGCATTAATACCTTTTTTGAAAAAAGTTGTCACTTTGCTGCGAGTTATCACTTTTCCAAGCAATAGTGACAACACGCTCCTTACTCTTAAAATCAACTCTCTGGAACACTCACTCTGCTAAAAAATAGTGATGATGCTGGGACCAATTAATTTTGCAACGTTCATTTTTGTTTTAAAAGTTGTCATGTGCCTAGCGTAACCGTATATATTCTTTAACCTGAGCACGCACACACTCTTCACTCTTAAAACTTCATCTCTTTCTGAGCTTTCTTTTCAAATTTCACTCCTTGTGGGCGTCAATCTAGCAACAGCAAGCATTTCCTATACATTTCTGCATCTTCTTGCAAAGTACGCTTACCGTCATCCCTTTAAAACTGTAGTTAGGGTTTTCTGTGTTTGAAGATTGGGAAAAATGTTGAATGGGGTAATGGGGCATTGTTCTGAAGTTATTTGACTCAATAATAGCATGAATAATACACTGAATAAGTTTTCCTTGTCATTTAAATTTCTTTTAAGGCGCATTTGAATCTGCATTGCACAATATTTGAACAAAAATTCTACAGAAATTGGAATGACCTAAAAAGACTTCAGTGAAAATATTTGAACTGAAATTGTTGAATGAGATTAACTGCAACCATATGCTACTTGTAATACAATCGAATGCTTGAAAAATATCAGGACAATCAACTCTGCATTACTTTGATAAAATAGCTTTTTGCTGCAAATGATTAGGTTGTAAAACTATGTTTGAGAAGTGAGTTAATTGAGGTTTTAGAGGTATTTGATTAATTAAAGGAGTCACTATTTTGCAGGAAAGGAGCTACGCAGAGAATACATTTTGAGGATCTCTGGTTGAACAATCACTTTTACTGGCAAAAGTGTGGAGCATGTTCATTTTGAATTCATTCATGCCTATGAAACACAGTTCCACATTGGCTGTCAAGAGGGCCGCATTGCTATTTGCTATAGTCTCTAACATTTACATAAATGTGGGAGAAGTTATAAGTGACTGCATCTTAGGCATTCTGAAGACAAAGAGGGACTCCTTGGCTTTTCCCTCAGTCATCACCCTGCTTTGTGAGGATGCAGGAGTGGAATTTGGAGATTATCAAGAAAGGATCAGGGTTGCACCTTCCATTACTGCAGCCATGATAAAAGGAATTTATGCTAATGTCTCATGTACTTCTGCAGCTCCCATTCCCTCCCAGTACAAAAAGGAGAAGCCTATGATGATGAAAGATACCTTGAAGCTACTAACTGAAGGGCAAAATCAATTGGCAGAAAGGCAGAATGAGCTTCACAACAGCATAAAGGCTGGAGTTATGCTGATGGAGTGCATAATGCTCAACATTGGACAGGAAATGGGAATGACAAAAGAGGAGATGTACCATACCCCTGATGTAGCAGAAAATGCTCAATGTCTTTGCTTCTCTGTGTCCAAAAACATGCCAATCTACATAACCTATTTTCCTCAGCCAACATTTGAAGAAGTAGTGGAGGAAGAAGAAGAAGAAGAAGAAGAAGAAGAAGAAGAGGATTCTGAAGAAGAAACTTCAAGAGACGAAGATGGTGCAGAAGAGTAGAATAGGAGTTTTATTTTCTGTTGTTTTTCTTTTAATTCAGTATGTAGTTTTAAAAGTTTGTAAATTCAATAGTTGTTCAGAACAATTTTAATGTTTTTAGTTGTAATGACAATCAATTTCTGTTAAGTTTTATAATTCTACAGTTTTAATCCCTTTATATTAGTGATCATTGATGGAATTCTGGTGTTTTGTGTAGAGAATGTCACACATACATCACTCACACACAATGGCTGATGACACCTGCACAAGCTACCATGAAAAGGGGGTTGTTCTTTACCTCTTGATTCATGTGTTAGCTGCACAATACACTGAAAATTTACTGATAATAATATAGGATATGAACTGTTTTCTACGAATTAACTGCAAGATGCTTGACAATTTTGTGAATTCTGTTTGATTTTTTTTAGTTGTTTTTCCCATTCTCAAAATGATATCACATTTATATTTTCAAAATGAGGCAGTTGCCACTAGGTGCATATATTTCTGATAAGTGCATTGTGTTTTCATTAATCAACATGATCACTTACAAATGCCTAGTGAGACTTGAGCTGCATATTTATTTTTCTTGTGCGATTAATCATAATTTGTTCTTAATTGAATATGCATGTTTACAGTTTTCACACACATGATGGAGGCCATGTTTGATATACTTAGTTAGCCTAAATGCCTTCCCTTATGCTTGAATGCCCTAGTTCACTCCTTTGAGCTTAATATCCTTTTCTTGAATTAACCTAATTACAAGCCCTGTTGAAAAACCAATTTTACCATTCAATTAATCAGAGGCATAGTGAGTTTAATCAAGAATAAGCTTTAAAACTAAGTTTGGGGTGACATCCATATTGTAGTTGCTTGAGGACAAGCAAATTTATAAGTTTGGGATAGGGGAATAGCAAGCTATCTGAATTTTAACTTAAGCCAGAAAGAAATAGAACAGTGCTGCAAAAATGAAAATCATGCAGAAAAATTGTGGAAAGAGTGAAACATGAGTTCAAAAATAGAATTTGAGTTGAAAAGAGCAAATTGGAGTTCAAGAAGAAGAATTCGGAGCAAACTGTTGCAAAAAAAAATAAGAAAAAATAAATTCAATGAAAGCAAGAAAAGAAAAATGAAAATGAAAATTCTGCTGCACAAAAACAAATTGTTTGCTGCATAATTGATGAAGTTAATGAGAAATGAGGCAAAACCAGGCTAGTTTTAAAGTCATTCATTCAAAATGCCTCTGATCTTTTGAAACTGTATTTGCTTCCTATTTTGTTCAGTATCTACCTTAACCTAAGCCTTGTTATAACCTACAACAAGCCCTCTGGATGTGTGATTAACTGTACTAAGCAAAAGAGATTGAGAAATTAGGCAAGCATATGGTAGAGTGTAGTTGAATTGATGATTCAGAGAGAAAACAGCACCTAAATACTGATGAGCAATGAGGGAAACACTGTCTAGTGAGAAGTGATCATGCTTTTTAATGTTTCTTACATGAAGTTGGCTGATATATATGAACTTAGATAGCAATTCTTGCTTAAAATTTGATGAATGTACTGTGATTGTCATGATGAGTAATTGGATGAACATCTTAACTAAAAAATTATGTAGAAAATACAGAACTGTAAATTGGAAATTGAAAAATCTGAGAAAAGCAATTTGGAAGATGATTTTTGAAAAATAGAGGAATTACCCTTGGTTTAGCTTGATTTGCTTGAGGACAAGCAATAATTCAAGTTTAGAGTGGCGATGAATCCATATTTTTACTGATATTTTAGCATAATTCTAACTCATTTGATAAGGAAAAGATATGAAGAAAGCATAAAAACTCAGAAAAAGAGAATGATTTGAAGTTTTCTTTCAATTTATAGTTATTTTAGCAAATGTGGAATTTTAGCTTAGAAATTAAGTTTTTGATCTTGTTTTTTTTTTTAGGGAACAATTCGAGCAAGGTTCATGAAAATGGAGACTTGATGAAAAGGAAGAGGAAAGTAGCAAGTCTGGACTCCAAAACATAAGAACAAGAAAATGCAGGCTGGGCATGATCACTATTGTCAGTGTAAGTGATCACTTAGAGCTTAAAGAAGAAGCGAAGCCTAGGCGTTACCAATTTTTAAAGGAAAAGTAAGAGTCTAGAGAAGCCTCAGACTCAACATGCTCTGCATTATCACTTTTATCAGTAAAAGTGAGCCTTCCAGAGAGGCAAAATATCAGGAAAGCTCCACGTAATCATTATTGTCATCAAAAGTGATTGTTCCAGAGAGCCTTCAACTTGGCGAGTTGCGCGTAGTCACTTTTATTCATAAAAGTTATCACGCGCAACCACCTGAGTTCTGCAATGATACTTTTATCAGTAAGAGTGATAGTTCTAGAGAGCTCTCAATTCAGCAAAGTTGCGTGTGGCCACTTTTTCTCATAAAAGTGTTAACGCATAACCAACCAACCTTCTGCGTAGCTACTATTTTTGAGGAAAGTGATAATGCTCAAATCTGGAAATCTTTATAAATACCAGAGGCGCTTAGATTTTTTTGGTTTTATTTTTCCATTTTTCTGTTAGATTGTCGTTGAGAGAGATTGAGAGAGAAGATTGGGGTCAAGTCCCAAAGCTTCCACAAAAAGGAATCGGATTGGAGCTCTCGGCCATGGCTTCTTGGAGTTTTTCTTCTTCTTTCTCTTTCTCTTCTCCCATGTCTGAGTAGTTTTCTTGTAGTTAGGATTTTATAGAACTCGAAAGTCCCAGAAGGGGAGAAGGAAGTGAGTGATACACATTTTCTATCGTAGTACTTAAATGATGTAATTCACTACTAGCAAGTGTACTAGGTAGTTGTAGCAAGTTATAAAATGTGAAAATCATATTGAGTCCCAAGTATCGTCCTCTAGGATCATATTTTTAATCACCAATTCACAAGATAATAATCATTTGCACCAAACAATTCATTGAAAAGATTTCAATATGCAAGAAAGTAAAATTCAAAATTAAAGAAATGAGAAATTATTAAAAACAGAATGTTAACTTATACTATTAGAATGAATTACGAATGGAGGAAAGTTAGGAATTTATTTCACTAGAATATCAATATCAATTCAGTTCTGCCTCTGAACATTCAAGCATTTGATTGATTGACAATCGATTTCTCTTTACAATAACCAAAGATTGATTCCTCAACTCATTAGTCCTAATATTCAACCAAATCTCCCTAATTCCTTAGGCCAAATTTAGTTCAATATTGCATTACGAATTAAAAGTAAAAGATTGCAAAACTAAGACCACTTATCCCTAAGAAAATCAATAGTATTGGTGATTAATTCAGATCCAAGCAACAAACCCAATTTCCATTAGTGAAGGTTACTCTTTGATTAATCAATTGAATTTCCATTCAAAGATCAATTAAACACAAAATTAATCCCTCAATCAAATCAAATACTCAAAGTTCAGAGCAAAACAAAATCAATATATCAATTCTAAATCCATAAATCCTTAACAAAAAGAGTTAGAAACACATTACAATGAAATGGAAAAAAGCAAGAAGAAAAGAAGATGAAAAGCAGAGAGCCATCTCCATAACTTTGCCTTCCCCCAGATTCCTCTAGCAAAGAAGAACAAAAGTCGCTCCTCTCTTCTCCCTCTGACTTCCCTTGGAAGTTAAAATGGTTACAAAATGAATACCAAAAACTAAAAAATGACAAAAAGCTCATTTTCTAAGTTTCTAATTCCTATTTATAGAGTTCCTCTAATTCTTCGACTTAACCCTTGAAATTCTGATAGTTAGTTATCCCCAGGTGTTCTAGAATCTTTTATAAGTGATACAGAAGCTTCAAACATCCAGAATTGGCAAGAAGAAGAAGTTATAAAGTTGCAGAATTCTATGTCAAAACGCGCAGTGGCTGGAGTGAAGGCGCGCGGTTGCGCGCCTTGGCTGCATGTGATCTGCGTTCCCACACTCTTAGCGCCAAGGCTTCAACTAATGTGCATTGTCACGCGTAAAGTTCTAGTCTAGGCTTTACTTGGATGCTCAGTTTCGCGTTGCTACGCTCTGCATTATGAGTTGCAACGTGCTCTTGCGCGCCAAAGCTTCAAGTGATGTGCGTTTCAACGCACAACACTTCAATGAATGCTTCTTCTATGTGCTTAGCTCTGCCTTGCTACACCATCTGCTATGCATTTCCACTCTCTGTTGCGTGCCAAAGCTCCAGGTGATGTGCGTTTCAACGCAATGGCAGTTATCCAAGTTCAGTTACTGGAGTGTTAATGCGCATCACTCATAGTAGCCATGCAGACCCACTGCTGTATTTTTCTCCTTTCATGTTCAAACTCCTATCACTTGGAGTTGCAACGCCCAGCTCTTAGGATTTCTTCAAGCTTGATTCTTTGACTATTCTTCTTCAATTTCAGCTTGTAATCCTTCCTTTATGCACTGTCAACAACTTTCATCTTTTTGCATGAACTCCTACAAAAATCTAAACAATTTTTAATATTTCAACAAAACAACAATTTATACTAATTATTTAATTTTTGTGATCTTTTCAAGTTTATTTTAGAACTATTTTCCTAATTATTAACCAATAACTATGCTAAAAACATGGTAAAATATGGATTTATCAGTGAGAAACCCTTCCTTTGAGTCCTCGGAGTGATATTCAAGGAGTTTCAGCGGCCTGAGATAAGTTTTGCACGTGTTCCTTTGTTGGTAAGTAAAAGGGGACCAAAAGAGACCAAAACTAGAATTTGGGTTCAAAGGTGCCAGAAAGTGTCATAAGGGAAGAGAGTGGTGAGAAACCCTTTCTTTGAGTCACATGAGTGATATTCAAGGAGTTTCAATGGCCTGGGAAGAGTTTCCCATGTGTTCCTTTGCCGCTAAGCAAAATTGGACAAAAAGTAACTAAAATCGAAATTTGGGTCCGACAGGGTCAGAAGGTGCTAGAAGGGGAGAACATGGTGATAAACCCTTACTTTGAATCCTAGGAGTGATATTCAAGGAGTTTCAGCGGCCTGGGACGTGTTTCGCATGTGTTCCTTTGCCGGTAAGCAAAAGGTGAGCAAAAGAGACCAAAACCAGAACTTGGGTGCAAAGGAGTTCTAAGAGTGATATTCAAGGAGTTTCAGCCAGCTGAGATGTGTTTCGCACATGGTCCTTTGCCAATAAGCACAAGGGGACCTAAAAAGACCAAAATTGAAATTTTGGTCCAAAGGCCCCAGAATGTGCCAGAAGGGGAGAGAGTGTTGAGAAACCCTTTCTTTGAGTCCTAGGAGTGATGTTCAAGGGGTTTCAATGGCCTGAGACAAGTTTCGACGTGTTCCTTTGCTAGAAAGCAAAAGGGCACCAAAAGATACCAAAACCGGAACTTGGGTCCAAAGGCGCCAGAAACTGCCAGAATGGGAGAGTGGTGACAAACCCTTTCTTTGTGTCCTAGGAGTGACATTCACGGAGTTTCAGCAGCCTAGAAGGAGTTTTGCACGTGTTCCTTTGCCGCTAAGCAAAAGGGGACCAAAAGTAACCAAATCCAAAACGTGAGTCCAACGGCGTCAGAAAGTGCCAGAAGGAGAGAAGGTGGTGAGAAAACCTTACTTTGAGTCCTAGGAGTGATATTTAAGGAGTTTTAGCGGCCTCAGAGGAGTTTCACACGAGTTCCTTTGCCGCTATACAAAAAGGGACTAAAAGTGACCAAAACTAGAACTTGGGTCCACAAGCGCCAAAAAATGCCAAAAGGAGAGAGAGTGGTGAGAAACTCTTTCTTTGAGTCCTAGGAGTGATATTCAAGGAGTTTCAGCGGCCTAAGACGTGTTTCGCACGTGGTCCTTTGCGGCTAAGCAAAAAGGGACCAAAAGAGACCAAAATCAGAACTTGGGTCCAAAGGAGCTAGAAAGTGTCAGAAAGGGGAGAGTGTTGAGACCCTTTCTTGGAGTCCTAGAAGTGACATTCAAGGAGTTTCAGCGACCTGGGAAGAGTTTCGAACGTGTTTCTTTCCCGCTAAGCAAAAGAGGGCCAAAAGTGACCAAAACTGGAACTTAGGTCCAAAGGCGTTAGAAAGTCCCAGAAAGGGAGAAGGTGGTGAGAAACCCTTTCTTTGAGTCCTAGGAGTGATATTCAAGGAGTTTTAGCGGCATGGGAAGAGTTTCCCATGTGTTCCTTTGCTGCTAAGCAAAAGTGGACAAAAAGTAACCAAAACTGGAACTTAGGTCCGACGGGATCAGAAGGTGCTAGAAGGGGAGAACATGGTAAGAAATCCTTTGTTTAAGTCCTAGGAGTGATATTTAAGGAGTTTCAGTGGCCTTGGAGGAGTTTCGCACGTGTTCCTTTGCCGCTATACAAAAGGGGACCAAAAGTGACTAAAAGTCACAAAAACCAGATCATCGGTCCAAAGGCGTCAGAAAGTGCGAGAGGGGGAGAAGTTGGTGAGAAACCCATCCTTTGAGTCCTAGGAGTGATATTCAAGGAGTTTCAACGGCATGGGGCGTGTTTCGGACGTTTTACTTTGTCACTAAGCAAAAGGAAACCAAAAGGGACCAAAATTGAAACTCGAGTCCAAAGGCAACAGAAAGTGCCAGAAGGGGAGAAGGTGGTGAGAAACCCTTTCTTTTAGTCTTAGGAGTGATATTCAAAGAGTTTCAGTAGCTTGGGAAGAGTTTTGCACGTGTTTCTTTGTTGCTAAGCGAAAGGGGACCAAAAGTCACCAAAACTGGAACCTGGGGCCAAAGGCGCCAGAAACTGCCAGGTAGAGAGAAGGTGGTGAGAAACCCTTCCTTTGAGTCCTAGGAGTGATATTCAAAGAGTTTCAGCGGCCCGAGATGTGTTTCGCACGTGTTCTTTTGCTGTAAGCAAAAGGGGACCAAAAGTGACCAAATCCGAAACTTTGGTCCAAAGGCGCCAGAAAGTACCAAAAGGGTAGATGGTGGTGAGAAATCATTTCTTTGGTTTCTAGGAGAGATATTCAAGGAGTTTCGCACATGTTTCAATGTTCCTAAGCAAAAGGGGAACAAAAGTGACAAAAACTGGATCATAGGTCCAAATGTGTCAGAAAGTGCCAGTGGGGTAGAAGAAGGTGAGAAACCCTTGCTTTGAGTCCTAGGAGAGATATTCAAGGAGTTTCAGCAGCCTGGGACGTGTTTTGCACGTGTTCCTTTGCCGCTAAGCAAAAGGAAACCAAAAGAGACCAAAACCAAAACCAAGGTCCAAAGGCGACAGAAAGTGCTAGAAAGGGAGAAGGTGGTGAGAAACCCTTTCTTTGAATCCTAGGAGTCATTTTTAAGGAGTTTCAGTAGCCTGGGAAGAGTTTCGCATGTGTTTCTTTGCCGCTAAGCAAAAGGGGACCAAAAGTGACCAAAATCAAAACTTGGGTCCAAAGGCGCCAGAAAGTGCCAGAAGGGGAGATAGTGGTGAGAAACCATTTCTTTGTGTCCTTAGAGTGATATTGAAGGAGTTTCAGCGGCCTGAGACGTGTTTCGCACGTGTTCCTTTGCCGCTATGAAAAATGGGACCAAAAGTGACCAAAATCGAAACTTGGGTCCAAAGGTGCCAGAAAGTGCCAGAAGGGGAGAAGGTGGTGAGAAACCCCTCCTTTGATTCCTTGGAGTGATATTTAAGGAGTTTCAGCGGCCTGAGACGAGTTTTGCACATGTTCCTTTGTCTATAAGCAAAAAAGGACCAAAACTAAAATTTAGGTCCAAAGGCGCCAGAAAGTGCCAGAAGGGAAGAGAGTGGTAAGAAACCATTTCTTTGTGTCCTAGGAGTGATATTCAAAGAGTTTCAGTGGCCTGGGAAGAGTTTGGCACGTGTTCCTTTGCCGCTAACCAAAAGGGGAACAAAAGTGACAAAAATCATATCATGGGTCCAAAGGCGTCAGATAGTGCCAGAGTTACAGAAGATGGTGAGAAACCCTTCCTTTGTGTCCTCGTTGTGATATTCAAGGAGTTTTAGCAGCATGGGAAGAGTTTCCCATGTGTTCCTTTGCTGCTAAGCAAAAGTGGACAAAAAGTGACCAAAACTGGAACTTAGGTCCGACGGGATCAGAAGGTGCTAGAAGGGGAGAACATGGTAAGAAATCCTTTGTTTAAGTCCTAGGAGTGATATTTAAGGAGTTTCAGTGGCCTTGGAGGAGTTTCGTACGTGTTCCTTTGCCGCTATACAAAAGGGGACCAAAAGTGACTAAAAGTCACAAAAACCAGATCATCGGTCCAAAGGCGTCAGAAAGTGCGAGAAGGGGAGAAGTTGGTGAGAAACCCATCCTTTGAGTCCTAGGAGTGATATTCAAGGAGTTTCAACGGCATGGGGCGTGTTTCGGACGTTTTACTTTGTCACTAAGCAAAAGGAAACCAAAAGGGACCAAAATTGAAACTCGAGTCCAAAGGCAACAGAAAGTGCCAGAAGGGGAGAAGGTGGTGAGAAACCCTTTCTTTTAGTCTTAGGAGTGATATTCAAAGACTTTCAGTAGCTTGGGAAGAGTTTTGCACGTGTTTCTTTGTTGCTAAGTGAAAGGGGACCAAAAGTCACCAAAACTGGAACACAGGGCCAAAGGCGCCGTAAACCGCTGTAGAGAGAAGGTGGTGAGAAACCCTTCCTTTGAGTCCTAGGAGTGATATTCAAAGAGTTTCAGCGGCCCGAGATGTGTTTCGCACGTGTTCTTTTGCTGTAAGCAAAAGGGGACCAAAAGTGACCAAATCCGAAACTTTGGTCCAAAGGCGCCAGAAAGTACCAAAAGGGTAGATGGTGGTGAGAAATCATTTCTTTGGTTTCTAGGAGAGATATTCAAGGAGTTTCGCACATGTTTCAATGTTCCTAAGCAAAAGGGGAACAAAAGTGACAAAAACTGGATCATAGGTCCAAATGTGTCAGAAAGTGCCAGTGGGGTAGAAGAAGGTGAGAAACCCTTGCTTTGAGTCCTAGGAGAGATATTCAAGGAGTTTCAGAGCACTGGGACGTGTTTTGCACGTGTTCCTTTGCCGCTAAGCAAAAGGAAACCAAAAGAGACCAAAACCAAAACCAAGGTCCAAAGGCGACGTAAAGTGCTAGAAAGGGAGAAGGTGGTGAGAAACCCTTTCTTTGAATCCTAGGAGTCATTTTTAAGGAGTTTCAAGAGCTCGGGAAGAGTTTCGCATGTGTTTCTTTGCCGCTAAGCAAAAGGGGACCAAAAGTGACCAAAATCAAAACTTGGGTCCAAAGGCGCCAGAAAGTGCCAGAAGGGGAGATAGTGGTGAGAAACCATTTCTTTGTGTCCTTAGAGTGATATTGAAGGAGTTTCAGCGGCCTGAGACGTGTTTCGCACGTGTTCCTTTGCCGCTATGAAAAATGGGACCAAAAGTGACCAAAATCGAAACTTGGGTCCAAAGGTGCCAGAAAGTGCCAGAAGGGGAGAAGGTGGTGAGAAACACCTCCTTTGATTCCTTGGAGTGATATTTAAGGAGTTTCAGCGGCCTGAGACGAGTTTTGCACATGTTCCTTTGTCTATAAGCAAAAAAGGACCAAAACTAAAATTTAGGTCCAAAGGCGCCAGAAAGTGCCAGAAGGGAAGAGAGTGGTAAGAAACCATTTCTTTGTGTCCTAGGAGTGATATTCAAAGAGTTTCAGTGGCCTGGGAAGAGTTTGGCACGTGTTCCTTTGCCGCTAACCAAAAGGGGAACAAAAGTGACAAAAATCATATCATGGGTCCAAAGGCGTCAGATAGTGCCAGAGTTACAGAAGATGGTGAGAAACCCTTCCTTTGTGTCCTCGTTGTGATATTCAAGGAGTTTTAGCAGCATGGGAAGAGTTTCCCATGTGTTCCTTTGCTGCTAAGCAAAAGTGGACAAAAAGTGACCAAAACTGGAACTTATGTCCGACGGGATCAGAAGGTGCTAGAAGGGGAGAACATGGTAAGAAATCCTTTGTTTAAGTCCTAGGAGTGATATTTAAGGAGTTTCAGTGGCCTTGGAGGAGTTTCGGACGTGTTCCTTTGCCGCTATACAAAAGGGGACCAAAAGTGACTAAAAGTCACAAAAACCAGATCATCGGTCCAAAGGCGTCAAAAAGTGCGAGAAGGGGAGAAGTTGGTGAGAAACCCATCCTTTGAGTCCTAGGAGTGATATTCAAGGAGTTTCAACGGCATGGGGCGTGTTTCGGACGTTTTACTTTGTCACTAAGCAAAAGGAAACCAAAAGGGACCAAAATTGAAACTCGAGTCCAAAGGCAACGAAAGTGCCGTAAGGGGAGAAGGTGGTGAGAAACCCTTTCTTTTAGTCTTAGGAGTGATATTCAAAGACTTTCAGGTAGCTTGGGAAGAGTTTTGCACGTGTTTCTTTGTTGCTAAGCGAAAGGGGACCAAAAGTCACCAAAATCGGAACACAGGGCCAAAGGCGCCGTAAACCGCTGTAGAGAGAAGGTGGTGAGAAACCCTTCCTTTGAGTCCTAGGAGTGATATTCAAAGAGTTTCAGCGGCCCGAGATGTGTTTCGCACGTGTTCTTTTGCTGTAAGCAAAAGGGGACCAAAAGTGACCAAATCCAAAACTTTGGTCCAAAGGCGCCAGAAAGTACCAAAAGGGTAGATGGTGGTGAGAAATCATTTCTTTGGTTTCTAGGAGAGATATTCAAGGAGTTTCGCACATGTTTCAATGTTCCTAAGCAAAAGGGGAACAAAAGTGACAAAAACTGGATCATAGGTCCAAATGTGTCAGAAAGTGCCAGTGGGGTAGAAGAAGGTGAGAAACCCTTGCTTTGAGTCCTAGGAGAGATATTCAAGGAGTTTCAGCAGCCTGGGACGTGTTTTGCACGTGTTCCTTTGCCGCTAAGCAAAAGGAAACCAAAAGAGACCAAAACCAAAACCAAGGTCCAAAGGCGACAGAAAGTGCTAGACAGGGAGAAGGTGGTGGGAAACCCTTTCTGTGAATCCGAGGAGTCATTTTTAAGGAGTTTCAAGGCCTGGGAAGAGTTTCGCATGTGTTTCTTTGCCGCTAAGCAAAAGGGGACCAAAAGTGACCAAAATCAAAACTTGGGTCCAAAGGCGCCAGAAAGTGCCAGAAGGGGAGATAGTGGTGAGAAACCATTTCTTTGTGTCCTTAGAGTGATATTGAAGGAGTTTCAGCGGCCTGAGACGTGTTTCGCACGTGTTCCTTTGCCGCTATGAAAAATGGGACCAAAAGTGACCAAAATCGAAACTTGGGTCCAAAGGTGCCGTAAAGTGCCGAAGGGGAGAAGGTGGTGAGAAACCCCTCCTTTGATTCCTTGGAGTGATATTTAAGGAGTTTCAGCGGCCTGAGACGAGTTTTGCACATGTTCCTTTGTCTATAAGCAAAAAAGGACCAAAACTAGAATTTAGGTCCAAAGGCGCCAGAAAGTGCCAGAAGGGAAGAGAGTGGTAAGAAACCATTTCTTTGTGTCCTAGGAGTGATATTCAAAGAGTTTCGGTGGCTCGGGAAGAGTTTGGCACGTGTTCCTTTGCCGCTAACCAAAAGGGGAACAAAAGTGACAAAAATCATATCATGGGTCCAAAGGCGTCAGATAGTGCCAGAGTTACAGAAGATGGTGAGAAACCTTTCCTTTGTGTCCTCGTTGTGATATTCAAGGAGTTTTAGCGGCATGGGAAGAGTTTCCCATGTGTTCCTTTGCTGCTAAGCAAAAGTGGACAAAAAGTGTCCAAAACTGGAACTTAGGTCCGACGGGATCAGAAGGTGCTAGAAGGGGAGAACATGGTAAGAAATCCTTTGTTTAAGTCCTAGGAGTGATATTTAAGGAGTTTCAGTGGCCTTGGAGGAGTTTCGCACGTGTTCCTTTGCCGCTATACAAAAGGGGACCAAAAGTGACTAAAAGTCACAAAAACCAGATCATCGGTCCAAAGGCGTCAGAAAGTGCGAGAGGGGGAGAAGTTGGTGAGAAACCCATCCTTTGAGTCCTAGGAGTGATATTCAAGGAGTTTCAACGGCATGGGGCGTGTTTCGGACGTTTTACTTTGTCACTAAGCAAAAGGAAACCAAAAGGGACCAAAATTGAAACTCGAGTCCAAAGGCAACAGAAAGTGCCAGAAGGGGAGAAGGTGGTGAGAAACCCTTTCTTTTAGTCTTAGGAGTGATATTCAAAGAGTTTCAGTAGCTTGGGAAGAGTTTTGCACGTGTTTCTTTGTTGCTAAGCGAAAGGGGACCAAAAGTCACCAAAGCCGGAACTCGGGGCCAAAGGCGCCGAAATCGCTGTGTAGAGAGAAGGTGTTGAGAAACCCTTCCTTTGAGTCCTAGGAGTGATATTCAAAGAGTTTCAGCGGCCCGAGATGTGTTTCGCACGTGTTCTTTTGCTGTAAGCAAAAGGGGACCAAAAGTGACCAAATCCGAAACTTTGGTCCAAAGGCGCCAGAAAGTACCAAAAGGGTAGATGGTGGTGAGAAATCATTTCTTTGGTTTCTAGGAGAGATATTCAAGGAGTTTCGCACATGTTTCAATGTTCCTAAGCAAAAGGGGAACAAAAGTGACAAAAACTGGATCATAGGTCCAAATGTGTCAGAAAGTGCCAGTGGGGTAGAAGAAGGTGAGAAACCCTTGCTTTGAGTCCTAGGAGAGATATTCAAGGAGTTTCAGCAGCCTGGGACGTGTTTTGCACGTGTTCCTTTGCCGCTAAGCAAAAGGAAACCAAAAGAGACCAAAACCAAAACCAAGGTCCAAAGGCGACAGAAAGTGCTAGAAAGGGAGAAGGTGGTGAGAAACCCTTTCTTTGAATCCTAGGAGTCATTTTTAAGGAGTTTCAGTAGCCTGGGAAGAGTTTCGCATGTGTTTCTTTGCCGCTAAGCAAAAGGGGACCAAAAGTGACCAAAATCAAAACTTGGGTCCAAAGGCGCCGTAAAAGTGCCAGAAGGGGAGATAGTGGTGAGAAACCATTTCTTTGTGTCCTTAGAGTGATATTGAAGGAGTTTCAGCGGCCTGAGACGTGTTTCGCACGTGTTCCTTTGCCGCTATGAAAAATGGGACCAAAAGTGACCAAAATCGAAACTTGGGTCCAAAGGTGCCAGAAAGTGCCAGAAGGGGAGAAGGTGGTGAGAAACCCCTCCTTTGATTCCTTTGAGTGATATTTAAGGAGTTTCAGCGGCCTGAGACGAGTTTTGCACATGTTCCTTTGTCTATAAGCAAAAAAGGACCAAAACTAGAATTTAGGTCCAAAGGCGCCAGAAAGTGCCAGAAGGGAAGAGAGTGGTAAGAAACCATTTCTTTGTGTCCTAGGAGTGATATTCAAAGAGTTTCAGTGGCCTGGGAAGAGTTTGGCACGTGTTCCTTTGCCGCTAACCAAAAGGGGAACAAAAGTGACAAAAATCATATCATGGGTCCAAAGGCGTCAGATAGTGCCAGAGTTACAGAAGATGGTGAGAAACCCTTCCTTTGTGTCCTCGTTGTGATATTCAAGGAGTTTTAGCGGCATGGGAAGAGTTTCCCATGTGTTCCTTTGCTGCTAAGCAAAAGTGGACAAAAAGTGTCCAAAACTGGAACTTAGGTCCGACGGGATCAGAAGGTGCTAGAAGGGGAGAACATGGTAAGAAATCCTTTGTTTAAGTCCTAGGAGTGATATTTAAGGAGTTTCAGTGGCCTTGGAGGAGTTTCGCACGTGTTCCTTTGCCGCTATACAAAAGGGGACCAAAAGTGACTAAAAGTCACAAAAACCAGATCATCGGTCCAAAGGCGTCAGAAAGTGCGAGAGGGGGAGAAGTTGGTGAGAAACCCATCCTTTGAGTCCTAGGAGTGATATTCAAGGAGTTTCAACGGCATGGGGCGTGTTTCGGACGTTTTACTTTGTCACTAAGCAAAAGGAAACCAAAAGGGACCAAAATTGAAACTTGAGTCCAAAGGCAACAGAAAGTGCCAGAAGGGGAGAAGGTGGTGAGAAACCCTTTCTTTTAGTCTTAGGAGTGATATTCAAAGAGTTTCAGTAGCTTGGGAAGAGTTTTGCACGTGTTTCTTTGTTGCTAAGCGAAAGGGGACCAAAAGTCACCAAAACTGGAACCTGGGGCCAAAGGCGCCAGAAACTGCCAGGTAGAGAGAAGGTGGTGAGAAACCCTTCCTTTGAGTCCTAGGAGTGATATTCAAAGAGTTTCAGCGGCCCGAGATGTGTTTCGCACGTGTTCTTTTGCTGTAAGCAAAAGGGGACCAAAAGTGACCAAATCCGAAACTTTGGTCCAAAGGCGCTAAAGTACCAAAAGGGTAGATGGTGGTGAGAAATCATTTCTTTGGTTTCTAGGAGAGATATTCAAGGAGTTTCGCACATGTTTCAATGATCCTAAGCAAAAGGGGAACAAAAGTGACAAAAACTGGATCATAGGTCCAAATGTGTCAGAAAGTGCCAGTGGGGTAGAAGAAGGTGAGAAACCCTTGCTTTGAGTCCTAGGAGAGATATTCAAGGAGTTTCAGCAGCCTGGGACGTGTTTTGCACGTGTTCCTTTGCCGCTAAGCAAAAGGAAACCAAAAGAGACCAAAACCAAAACCAAGGTCCAAAGGCGACAGAAAGTGCTAGAAAGGGAGAAGGTGGTGAGAAACCCTTTCTTTGAATCCTAGGAGTCATTTTTAAGGAGTTTCAGTAGCCTGGGAAGAGTTTCGCATGTGTTTCTTTGCCGCTAAGCAAAAGGGGACCAAAAGTGACCAAAATCAAAACTTGGGTCCAAAGGCGCCAGAAAGTGCCAGAAGGGGAGATAGTGGTGAGAAACCATTTCTTTGTGTCCTTTGAGTGATATTGAAGGAGTTTCAGCTGCCTGTGACGTGTTTCGCACGTGTTCCTTTGCCGCTATGAAAAATGGGACCAAAAGTGACCAAAATCGAAACTTGGGTCCAAAGGTGCCGTAAAGTGCCGAAGGGGAGAAGGTGGTGAGAAACCCCTCCTTTGATTCCTTGGAGTGATATTTAAGGAGTTTCGGCACTGAGACGAGTTTTGCACATGTTCCTTTGTCTATAAGCAAAAAAGGACCAAAACTAGAATTTAGGTCCAAAGGCGCCTTAAAGTGCCGAAGGGAAGAGAGTGGTAAGAAACCATTTCTTTGTGTCCTAGGAGTGATATTCAAAGAGTTTCAGTGGCTCGGGAAGAGTTTGGCACGTGTTCCTTTGCCGCTAACCAAAAGGGGAACAAAAGTGACAAAAATCATATCATGGGTCCAAAGGCGTCGGATAGTGCCGAGTTACTGAGAAGATGGTGAGAAACCCTTCCTTTGTGTCCTCGTTGTGATATTCAAGGAGTTTTAGCGGCATGGGAAGAGTTTCCCATGTGTTCCTTTGTCGCTAAGCAAAAGTGGACAAAAAGTGACCAAAACTGGAACTTAGGTCCGACGGGATCGAAAGGTGCTAAAAGGGGAGAACATGGTAAGAAATCCTTTGTTTAAGTCCTAGGAGTGATATTTAAGGAGTTTCAGTGGCCTTGGAGGAGTTTCGCACGTGTTCCTTTGCCGCTATACAAAAGGGGACCAAAAGTGACTAAAAGTCACAAAAACCAGATCATCGGTCCAAAGGCGTCAGAAAGTGCGAGAGGGGGAGAAGTTGGTGAGAAACCCATCCTTTGAGTCCTAGGAGTGATATTCAAGGAGTTTCAACGGCATGGGGCGTGTTTCGGACGTTTTACTTTGTCACTAAGCAAAAGGAAACCAAAAGGGACCAAAATTGAAACTCGAGTCCAAAGGCAACAGAAAGTGCCAGAAGGGGAGAAGGTGGTGAGAAACCCTTTCTTTTAGTCTTAGGAGTGATATTCAAAGAGTTTCAGTAGCTTGGGAAGAGTTTTGCACGTGTTTCTTTGTTGCTAAGCGAAAGGGGACCAAAAGTCACCAAAATCAGAACTCGGGTCCAAAGGCGCCATTTAGTGCTAGAAGCAGAGAAGGTGGTGAGAAACCCTTCCTTTGAGTCTTAGGAGTGATATTCAAGGAGTTTCAGCGGCCGAGATGTGTTTCGCACGTGTTCTTTTGTCGTAAGCAAAAGGGGACCAAAAGTGACCAAATCCGAAACTTTGGTCCAAAGGCGCCAGAAAGTACCAAAAGGGTAGATGGTGGTGAGAAATCATTTCTTTGGTTTCTAGGAGAGATATTCAAGGAGTTTCGCACATGTTTCAATGTTCCTAAGCAAAAGGGGAACAAAAGTGACAAAAACTGGATCATAGGTCCAAATGTGTCGAAAGTGCCGTGGGGTAGAAGAAGGTGAGAAACCCTTGCTTTGAGTCCTAGGAGAGATATTCAAGGAGTTTCAACACTGGGACGTGTTTTGCACGTGTTCCTTTGCCTGTAAGCCAAAGGAAACCAAAAGAGACCAAAACCGGAACCTAGGTCCAAAGGCGACGAAAGTGCTAGAAAGGGAGAAGGTGGTGAGAAACCCTTTCTTTGAATCCTAGGAGTCATTTTTAAGGAGTTTCGTAGCTCGGGAAGAGTTTCGCATGTGTTTCTTTGCCGCTAAGCAACAGGGGCCCAAAAGTGACCAAAATCAAAACTTGGGTCCAAAGGCGCCGTAAAGTGCCAGAAGGGGAGATAGTGGTGAGAAACCATTTCTTTGTGTCCTTAGAGTGATATTGAAGGAGTTTCAGCGGCCTGAGACGTGTTTCGCACGTGTTCCTTTGCCGCTATGAAAAATGGGACCAAAAGTGACCAAAATCGAAACTTGGGTCCAAAGGTGCCGTAAAGTGCCGTAAGGGGAGAAGGTGGTGAGAAACCCCTCCTTTGATTCCTTGGAGTGATATTTAAGGAGTTTCAGCGGCCTGAGACGAGTTTTGCACATGTTCCTTTGTCTATAAGCAAAAAAGGACCAAAACTAGAATTTAGGTCCAAAGGCGCCAGAAAGTGCCAGAAGGGAAGAGAGTGGTAAGAAACCATTTCTTTGTGTCCTAGGAGTGATATTCAAAGAGTTTCAGTGGCCTGGGAAGAGTTTGGCACGTGTTCCTTTGCCGCTAACCAAAAGGGGAACAAAAGTGACAAAAATCATATCATGGGTCCAAAGGCGTCAGATAGTGCCAGAGTTACAGAAGATGGTGAGAAACCCTTCCTTTGTGTCCTCGTTGTGATATTCAAGGTGTGTTAGGGGCATGGGGAGCGTGTCCCATGTGTTCCTTTGTCGCTAAGCAAAAGTGGACAAAAAGTGACCAAAACTGGAACTTAGGTCCGACGGGATCAGAAGGTGCTAGAAGGGGAGAACATGGTAAGAAATCCTTTGTTTAAGTCCTAGGAGTGATATTTAAGGAGTTTCAGTGGCCTTGGAGGAGTTTCGCACGTGTTCCTTTGCCGCTATACAAAAGGGGACCAAAAGTGACTAAAAGTCACAAAAACCAGATCATCGGTCCAAAGGCGTCAGAAAGTGCGAGAGGGGGAGAAGTTGGTGAGAAACCCATCCTTTGAGTCCTAGGAGTGATATTCAAGGAGTTTCAACGGCATGGGGCGTGTTTCGGACGTTTTACTTTGTCACTAAGCAAAAGGAAACCAAAAGGGACCAAAATTGAAACTCGAGTCCAAAGGCAACAGAAAGTGCCAGAAGGGGAGAAGGTGGTGAGAAACCCTTTCTTTTAGTCTTAGGAGTGATATTCAAAGAGTTTCAGTAGCTAGGGAATAGTTTTGCACGTGTTTCTTTGTTGCTAAGCGAAAGGGGACCAAAAGTCACCAAAACTGGAACACAGGGCCAAAGGCGCCGAAACCTGCGAGTAGAGAGAAGGTGGTGAGAAACCCTTCCTTTGAGTCCTAGGAGTGATATTCAAAGAGTTTCAGCGGCCCGAGATGTGTTTCGCACGTGTTCTTTTGCTGTAAGCAAAAGGGGACCAAAAGTGACCAAATCCGAAACTTTGGTCCAAAGGCGCCAGAAAGTACCAAAAGGGTAGATGGTGGTGAGAAATCATTTCTTTGGTTTCTAGGAGAGATATTCAAGGAGTTTCGCACATGTTTCAATGTTCCTAAGCAAAAGGGGAACAAAAGTGACAAAAACTGGATCATAGGTCCAAATGTGTCAGAAAGTGCCAGTGGGGTAGAAGAAGGTGAGAAACCCTTGCTTTGAGTCCTAGGAGAGATATTCAAGGAGTTTCAGCAGCCTGGGACGTGTTTTGCACGTGTTCCTTTGCCGCTAAGCAAAAGGAAACCAAAAGAGACCAAAACCAAAACCAAGGTCCAAAGGCGACAGAAAGTGCTAGAAAGGGAGAAGGTGGTGAGAAACCCTTTCTTTGAATCCTAGGAGTCATTTTTAAGGAGTTTCAGTAGCCTGGGAAGAGTTTCGCATGTGTTTCTTTGCCGCTAAGCAAAAGGGGACCAAAAGTGACCAAAATCAAAACTTGGGTCCAAAGGCGCCAGAAAGTGCCAGAAGGGGAGATAGTGGTGAGAAACCATTTCTTTGTGTCCTTAGAGTGATATTGAAGGAGTTTCAGCGGCCTGAGACGTGTTTCGCACGTGTTCCTTTGCCGCTATGAAAAATGGGACCAAAAGTGACCAAAATCGAAACTTGGGTCCAAAGGTGCCAGAAAGTGCCAGAAGGGGAGAAGGTGGTGAGAAACCCCTCCTTTGATTCCTTGGAGTGATATTTAAGGAGTTTCAGCGGCCTGAGACGAGTTTTGCACATGTTCCTTTGTCTATAAGCAAAAAAGGACCAAAACTAGAATTTAGGTCCAAAGGCGCCAGAAAGTGCCAGAAGGGAAGAGAGTGGTAAGAAACCATTTCTTTGTGTCCTAGGAGTGATATTCAAAGAGTTTCAGTGGCCTGGGAAGAGTTTGGCACGTGTTCCTTTGCCGCTAACCAAAAGGGGAACAAAAGTGACAAAAATCATATCATGGGTCCAAAGGCGTCAGATAGTGCCAGAGTTACAGAAGATGGTGAGAAACCCTTCCTTTGTGTCCTCGTTGTGATATTCAAGGAGTTTTAGCGGCATGGGAAGAGTTTCCCATGTGTTCCTTTGCTGCTAAGCAAAAGTGGACAAAAAGTGACCAAAACTGGAACTTAGGTCCGACGGGATCAGAAGGTGCTAGAAGGGGAGAACATGGTAAGAAATCCTTTGTTTAAGTCCTAGGAGTGATATTTAAGGAGTTTCAGTGGCCTTGGAGGAGTTTCGCACGTGTTCCTTTGCCGCTATACAAAAGGGGACCAAAAGTGACTAAAAGTCACAAAAACCAGATCATCGGTCCAAAGGCGTCAGAAAGTGCGAGAGGGGGAGAAGTTGGTGAGAAACCCATCCTTTGAGTCCTAGGAGTGATATTCAAGGAGTTTCAACGGCATGGGGCGTGTTTCGGACGTTTTACTTTGTCACTAAGCAAAAGGAAACCAAAAGGGACCAAAATTGAAACTCGAGTCCAAAGGCAACAGAAAGTGCCAGAAGGGGAGAAGGTGGTGAGAAACCCTTTCTTTTAGTCTTAGGAGTGATATTCAAAGAGTTTCAGTAGCTTGGGAAGAGTTTTGCACGTGTTTCTTTGTTGCTAAGCGAAAGGGGACCAAAAGTCACCAAAACTGGAACCTGGGGCCAAAGGCGCCAGAAACTGCCAGGTAGAGAGAAGGTGGTGAGAAACCCTTCCTTTGAGTCCTAGGAGTGATATTCAAAGAGTTTCAGCGGCCCGAGATGTGTTTCGCACGTGTTCTTTTGCTGTAAGCAAAAGGGGACCAAAAGTGACCAAATCCGAAACTTTGGTCCAAAGGCGCCAGAAAGTACCAAAAGGGTAGATGGTGGTGAGAAATCATTTCTTTGGTTTCTAGGAGAGATATTCAAGGAGTTTCGCACATGTTTCAATGTTCCTAAGCAAAAGGGGAACAAAAGTGACAAAAACTGGATCATAGGTCCAAATGTGTCAGAAAGTGCCAGTGGGGTAGAAGAAGGTGAGAAACCCTTGCTTTGAGTCCTAGGAGAGATATTCAAGGAGTTTCAGCAGCCTGGGACGTGTTTTGCACGTGTTCCTTTGCCGCTAAGCAAAAGGAAACCAAAAGAGACCAAAACCAAAACCAAGGTCCAAAGGCGACAGAAAGTGCTAGAAAGGGAGAAGGTGGTGAGAAACCCTTTCTTTGAATCATATGTGTCTTTTTTTTGGTGTTTGAGTTGCCTGGGTAGAGTTTCGCATGTGTTTCTTTGGCGCTAAGCAAAAGGGGACCAAAAGTGACCAAAATCAAAACTTGGGTCCAAAGGCGCCGAAAGTGCCGAAGGGGAGATAGTGGTGAGAAACCATTTCTTTGTGTCCTTAGAGTGATATTGAAGGAGTTTCAGCGGCCCGAGACGTGTTTCGCACGTGTTCCTTTGCCGCTATGAAAAATGGGACCAAAAGTGACCAAAATCGAAACTTGGGTCCAAAGGTGCCGAAAAGTGCCGAAGGGGAGAAGGTGGTGAGAAACCCCTCCTTTGATTCCTTGGAGTGATATTTAAGGAGTTTCAGCGCCCGAGACGAGTTTTGCACATGTTCCTTTGTCTATAAGCAAAAAAGGACCAAAACTAGAATTTAGGTCCAAAGGCGCTTAAAGTGCCGAAGGGAAGAGAGTGGTAAGAAACCATTTCTTTGTGTCCTAGGAGTGATATTCAAAGAGTTTCAGTGGCCTGGGAAGAGTTTGGCACGTGTTCCTTTGCCGCTAACCAAAAGGGGAACAAAAGTGACAAAAATCATATCATGGGTCCAAAGGCGTCAGATAGTGCCAGAGTTACAGAAGATGGTGAGAAACCCTTCCTTTGTGTCCTCGTTGTGATATTCAAGGAGTTTTAGCGGCATGGGAAGAGTTTCCCATGTGTTCCTTTGCTGCTAAGCAAAAGTGGACAAAAAGTGACCAAAACTCGGAACTTAGGTCCGACGGGATCAGAAGGTGCTAGAAGGGGAGAACATGGTAAGAAATCCTTTGTTTAAGTCCTAGGAGTGATATTTAAGGAGTTTCAGTGGCCTTGGAGGAGTTTCGCACGTGTTCCTTTGCCGCTATACAAAAGGGGACCAAAAGTGACTAAAAGTCACAAAAACCAGATCATCGGTCCAAAGGCGTCAGAAAGTGCGAGAGGGGAGAAGTTGGTGAGAAACCCATCCTTTGAGTCCTAGGAGTGATATTCAAGGAGTTTCAACGGCATGGGGCGTGTTTCGGACGTTTTACTTTGTCACTAAGCAAAAGGAAACCAAAAGGGACCAAAATTGAAACTCGAGTCCAAAGGCAACAGAAAGTGCCAGAAGGGGAGAAGGTGGTGAGAAACCCTTTCTTTTAGTCTTAGGAGTGATATTCAAAGAGTTTCAGTAGCTTGGGAAGAGTTTTGCACGTGTTTCTTTGTTGCTAAGCGAAAGGGGACCAAAAGTCACCAAAGCGGAACCTGGGGCCAAAGGCGCCGTAAACCGCCAGGTAGAGAGAAGGTGGTGAGAAACCCTTCCTTTGAGTCCTAGGAGTGATATTCAAAGAGTTTCAGCGGCCCGAGATGTGTTTCGCACGTGTTCTTTTCTTGTAAGCAAAAGGGGACCAAAAGTGACCAAATCCGAAACTTTGGTCCAAAGGCGCCGTAAAGTACCAAAAGGGTAGATGGTGGTGAGAAATCATTTCTTTGGTTTCTAGGAGAGATATTCAAGGAGTTTCGCACATGTTTCAATGTTCCTAAGCAAAAGGGGAACAAAAGTGACAAAAACTGGATCATAGGTCCAAATGTGTCAGAAAGTGCCAGTGGGGTAGAAGAAGGTGAGAAACCCTTGCTTTGAGTCCTAGGAGAGATATTCAAGGAGTTTCAGCAGCCTGGGACGTGTTTTGCACGTGTTCCTTTGCCGCTAAGCAAAAGGAAACCAAAAGAGACCAAAACCAAAACCAAGGTCCAAAGGCGACAGAAAGTGCTAGAAAGGGAGAAGGTGGTGAGAAACCCTTTCTTTGAATCCTAGGAGTCATTTTTAAGGAGTTTCAGCAGCCTAGAAAGAGATTCGCACGTGTTTCTTTGCCGCTAAGCGAAAGGGGACCAAAAGTGACCAAAATTGGAACTTGGGTCCAAAGGCGCCAAAAAGTGCTAGAAGGGGAGATAGTGATGAGGAACCATTTCTTTGTGTCCTTGGAGTGATATTGAAGGAGTTTCAGCGGCCTGAGACGTGTTTCGCACGTGTTCCTTTGCCGCTATGAAAAATGGGACCAAAAGTGACCAAAATCGGAACTTGGGTCCAAAGGTGCCAGAAAGTACCAAAAAGGGAGAAGGTGGTGAGAAACCTTTCCCTTAATTCCTAGGAGTGATGTTCAAGGAGTTTCAGCGGCCCGAGACGAGTTTTGCACATGTTCCTTTGTCTATAAGCAAAAAGGACCAAAACTAAAATTTGGGTCCAAAGGCACTAGAAAGTGCCAGAAGGGCAGGGAGTGGTAAGAAACCATTTCTTTGTGTCCTAGGAGTGATATTCAAAGAGTTTCGGTGGCTCGGGAAGAGTTTGGCACGTGTTCCTTTGCCGCTAACCAAAAGGGGAACAAAAGTGACAAAAATCATATCATGGGTCCAAAGGCGTCAGATAGTGCCAGAGTTACAGAAGATGGTGAGAAACCCTTCCTTTGTGTCCTCGTTGTGATATTCAAGGAGTTTTAGCGGCATGGGAAGAGTTTCCCATGTGTTCCTTTGCTGCTAAGCAAAAGTGGACAAAAAGTGACCAAAACTGGAACTTAGGTCCGACGGGATCAGAAGGTGCTAGAAGGGGAGAACATGGTAAGAAATCCTTTGTTTAAGTCCTAGGAGTGATATTTAAGGAGTTTCAGTGGCCTTGGAGGAGTTTCGGACGTGTTCCTTTGCCGCTATACAAAAGGGGACCAAAAGTGACTAAAAGTCACAAAAACCAGATCATCGGTCCAAAGGCGTCAAAAAGTGCGAGAAGGGGAGAAGTTGGTGAGAAACCCATCCTTTGAGTCCTAGGAGTGATATTCAAGGAGTTTCAACGGCATGGGGCGTGTTTCGGACGTTTTACTTTGTCACTAAGCAAAAGGAAACCAAAAGGGACCAAAATTGAAACTCGAGTCCAAAGGCAACAGAAAGTGCCAGAAGGGGAGAAGGTGGTGAGAAACCCTTTCTTTTAGTCTTAGGAGTGATATTCAAAGACTTTCAGTAGCTTGGGAAGAGTTTTGCACGTGTTTCTTTGTTGCTAAGCGAAAGGGGACCAAAAGTCACCAAAACTGGAACCTGGGCCAAAGGCGCCGAAACGCTGTAGAGAGAAGGTGGTGAGAAACCCTTCCTTTGAGTCCTAGGAGTGATATTCAAAGAGTTTCAGCGGCCCGAGATGTGTTTCGCACGTGTTCTTTTGCTGTAAGCAAAAGGGGACCAAAAGTGACCAAATCCAAAACTTTGGTCCAAAGGCGCCAGAAAGTACCAAAAGGGTAGATGGTGGTGAGAAATCATTTCTTTGGTTTCTAGGAGAGATATTCAAGGAGTTTCGCACATGTTTCAATGTTCCTAAGCAATAGGGGAACAAAAGTGACAAAAACTGGATCATAGGTCCAAATGTGTCGAAAGTGCCGGTGGGGTAGAAGAAGGTGAGAAACCCTTGCTTTGAGTCCTAGGAGAGATATTCAAGGAGTTTCAGCGACTGGGACGTGTTTTGCACGTGTTCCTTTGCCGCTAAGCAAAAGGAAACCAAAAGAGACCAAAACCAAAACCAAGGTCCAAAGGCGACAGAAAGTGCTAGAAAGGGAGAAGGTGGTGAGAAACCCTTTCTTTGAATCCTAGGAGTCATTTTTAAGGAGTTTCAGTAGCACAGGGAAGAGTTTCGCATGTGTTTCTTTGCCGCTAAGCAAAAGGGGACCAAAAGTGACCAAAATCAAAACTTGGGTCCAAAGGCGCCAGAAAGTGCCAGAAGGGGAGATAGTGGTGAGAAACCATTTCTTTGTGTCCTTAGAGTGATATTGAAGGAGTTTCAGCGGCTCGAGACGTGTTTCGCACGTGTTCCTTTGCCGCTATGAAAAATGGGACCAAAAGTGACCAAAATCGAAACTTGGGTCCAAAGGTGCCGAAAGTGCCGGAAGGGGAGAAGGTGGTGAGAAACCCCTCCTTTGATTCCTTGGAGTGATATTTAAGGAGTTTCAGCGGCCTGAGACGAGTTTTGCACATGTTCCTTTGTCTATAAGCAAAAAAGGACCAAAACTAGAATTTAGGTCCAAAGGCGCCAGAAAGTGCCAGAAGGGAAGAGAGTGGTAAGAAACCATTTCTTTGTGTCCTAGGAGTGATATTCAAAGAGTTTCAGTGGCATGGGAAGAGTTTGGCACGTGTTCCTTTGCCGCTAACCAAAAGGGGAACAAAAGTGACAAAAATCATATCATGGGTCCAAAGGCGTCAGATAGTGCCAGAGTTACAGAAGATGGTGAGAAACCCTTCCTTTGTGTCCTCGTTGTGATATTCAAGGAGTTTTAGCGGCATGGGAAGAGTTTCCCATGTGTTCCTTTGCTGCTAAGCAAAAGTGGACAAAAAGTGTCCAAAACTGGAACTTAGGTCCGACGGGATCAGAAGGTGCTAGAAGGGGAGAACATGGTAAGAAATCCTTTGTTTAAGTCCTAGGAGTGATATTTAAGGAGTTTCAGTGGCCTTGGAGGAGTTTCGCACGTGTTCCTTTGCCGCTATACAAAAGGGGACCAAAAGTGACTAAAAGTCACAAAAACCAGATCATCGGTCCAAAGGCGTCAGAAAGTGCGAGAGGGGAGAAGTTGGTGAGAAACCCATCCTTTGAGTCCTAGGAGTGATATTCAAGGAGTTTCAACGGCATGGGGCGTGTTTCGGACGTTTTACTTTGTCACTAAGCAAAAGGAAACCAAAAGGGACCAAAATTGAAACTCGAGTCCAAAGGCAACGAAAGTGCCGAAGGGGAGAAGGTGGTGAGAAACCCTTTCTTTTAGTCTTAGGAGTGATATTCAAAGAGTTTCAGTAGCTTGGGAAGAGTTTTGCACGTGTTTCTTTGTTGCTAAGCGAAAGGGGACCAAAAGTCACCAAAACTGGAACACAGGGCCAAAGGCGCCAGAAAAGCCAGGTAGAGAGAAGGTGGTGAGAAACCCTTCCTTTGAGTCCTAGGAGTGATATTCAAAGAGTTTCAGCGGCCCGAGATGTGTTTCGCACGTGTTTTTTTGCTGTAAGCAAAAGGGGACCAAAAGTGACCAAATCCGAAACTTTGGTCCAAAGGCGCCAGAAAGTACCAAAAGGGTAGATGGTGGTGAGAAATCATTTCTTTGGTTTCTAGGAGAGATATTCAAGGAGTTTCGCACATGTTTCAATGTTCCTAAGCAAAAGGGGAACAAAAGTGACAAAAACTGGATCATAGGTCCAAATGTGTCAGAAAGTGCCAGTGGGGTAGAAGAAGGTGAGAAACCCTTGCTTTGAGTCCTAGGAGAGATATTCAAGGAGTTTCAGCAGCCTGGGACGTGTTTTGCACGTGTTCCTTTGCCGCTAAGCAAAAGGAAACCAAAAGAGACCAAAACCAAAACCAAGGTCCAAAGGCGACAGAAAGTGCTAGAAAGGGAGAAGGTGGTGAGAAACCCTTTCTTTGAATCCTAGGAGTCATTTTTAAGGAGTTTCAGTAGCCTGGGAAGAGTTTCGCATGTGTTTCTTTGCCGCTAAGCAAAAGGGGACCAAAAGTGACCAAAATCAAAACTTGGGTCCAAAGGCGCCAGAAAGTGCCAGAAGGGGAGATAGTGGTGAGAAACCATTTCTTTGTGTCCTTAGAGTGATATTGAAGGAGTTTCAGCGGCCTGAGACGTGTTTCGCACGTGTTCCTTTGCCGCTATGAAAAATGGGACCAAAAGTGACCAAAATCGAAACTTGGGTCCAAAGGTGCCAGAAAGTGCCAGAAGGGGAGAAGGTGGTGAGAAACCCCTCCTTTGATTCCTTGGAGTGATATTTAAGGAGTTTCAGCGGCCTGAGACGAGTTTTGCACATGTTCCTTTGTCTATAAGCAAAAAAGGACCAAAACTAGAATTTAGGTCCAAAGGCGCCAGAAAGTGCCAGAAGGGAAGAGAGTGGTAAGAAACCATTTCTTTGTGTCCTAGGAGTGATATTCAAAGAGTTTCAGTGGCCTGGGAAGAGTTTGGCACGTGTTCCTTTGCCGCTAACCAAAAGGGGAACAAAAGTGACAAAAATCATATCATGGGTCCAAAGGCGTCAGATAGTGCCAGAGTTACAGAAGATGGTGAGAAACCCTTCCTTTGTGTCCTCGTTGTGATATTCAAGGAGTTTTAGCGGCATGGGAAGAGTTTCCCATGTGTTCCTTTGCTGCTAAGCAAAAGTGGACAAAAAGTGACCAAAACTGGAACTTAGGTCCGACGGGATCAGAAGGTGCTAGAAGGGGAGAACATGGTAAGAAATCCTTTGTTTAAGTCCTAGGAGTGATATTTAAGGAGTTTCAGTGGCCTTGGAGGAGTTTCGCACGTGTTCCTTTGCCGCTATACAAAAGGGGACCAAAAGTGACTAAAAGTCACAAAAACCAGATCATCGGTCCAAAGGCGTCAGAAAGTGCGAGAGGGGGAGAAGTTGGTGAGAAACCCATCCTTTGAGTCCTAGGAGTGATATTCAAGGAGTTTCAACGGCATGGGGCGTGTTTCGGACGTTTTACTTTGTCACTAAGCAAAAGGAAACCAAAAGGGACCAAAATTGAAACTCGAGTCCAAAGGCAACAGAAAGTGCCAGAAGGGGAGAAGGTGGTGAGAAACCCTTTCTTTTAGTCTTAGGAGTGATATTCAAAGAGTTTCAGAGGCTTGGGAAGAGTTTTGCACGTGTTTCTTTGTTGCTAAGCGAAAGGGGACCAAAAGTCACCAAAACTGGAACCTGGGGCCAAAGGCGCCAGAAACTGCCAGGTAGAGAGAAGGTGGTGAGAAACCCTTCCTTTGAGTCCTAGGAGTGATATTCAAAGAGTTTCAGCGGCCCGAGATGTGTTTCGCACGTGTTCTTTTGCTGTAAGCAAAAGGGGACCAAAAGTGACCAAATCCGAAACTTTGGTCCAAAGGCGCCAGAAAGTACCAAAAGGGTAGATGGTGGTGAGAAATCATTTCTTTGGTTTCTAGGAGAGATATTCAAGGAGTTTCGCACATGTTTCAATGATCCTAAGCAAAAGGGGAACAAAAGTGACAAAAACTGGATCATAGGTCCAAATGTGTCAGAAAGTGCCAGTGGGGTAGAAGAAGGTGAGAAACCCTTTCTTTGAGTCCTAGGAGAGATATTCAAGGAGTTTCAACAGCCTGGGACGTGTTTTGCACGTGTTCCTTTGCCGCTAAGCAAAAGGAAACCAAAAGAGACCAAAACCAAAACCAAGGTCCAAAGGCGACAGAAAGTGCTAGAAAGGGAGAAGGTGGTGAGAAACCCTTTCTTTGAATCCTAGGAGTCATTTTTAAGGAGTTTCAGTAGCCTGGGAAGAGTTTCGCATGTGTTTCTTTGCCGCTAAGCAAAAGGGGACCAAAAGTGACCAAAATCAAAACTTGGGTCCAAAGGCGCCAGAAAGTACCAAAAGGGTAGATGGTGGTGAGAAATCATTTCTTTGGTTTCTAGGAGAGATATTCAAGGAGTTTCGCACATGTTTCAATGATCCTAAGCAAAAGGGGAACAAAAGTGACAAAAACTGGATCATAGGTCCAAATGTGTCAGAAAGTGCCAGTGGGGTAGAAGAAGGTGAGAAACCCTTGCTTTGAGTCCTAGGAGAGATATTCAAGGAGTTTCAGCAGCCTGGGACGTGTTTTGCACGTGTTCCTTTGCCGCTAAGCAAAAGGAAACCAAAAGAGACCAAAACCAAAACCAAGGTCCAAAGGCGACAGAAAGTGCTAGAAAGGGAGAAGGTGGTGAGAAACCCTTTCTTTGAATCCTAGGAGTCATTTTTAAGGAGTTTCAGTAGACTGGGAAGAGTTTCGGATGTGTTTCTTTGCCACTAAGCAAAAGGGGACCAAAAGTGACCAAAATCAAAACTTGGGTCCAAAGGCGCCAGAAAGTGCCAGAAGGGGAGATAGTGGTGAGAAACCATTTCTTTGTGTCCTTAGAGTGATATTGAAGGAGTTTCAGCGGCCTGAGACGTGTTTCGCACGTGTTCCTTTGCCGCTATGAAAAATGGGACCAAAAGTGACCAAAATCGAAACTTGGGTCCAAAGGTGCCAGAAAGTGCCAGAAGGGGAGAAGGTGGTGAGAAACCCCTCCTTTGATTCCTTGGAGTGATATTTAAGGAGTTTCAGCGGCCTGAGACGAGTTTTGCACATGTTCCTTTGTCTATAAGCAAAAAAGGACCAAAACTAGAATTTAGGTCCAAAGGCGCCAGAAAGTGCCAGAAGGGACGAGAGTGGTAAGAAACCATTTCTTTGTGTCCTAGGAGTGATATTCAAAGAGTTTCGGTGGCACAGGGAAGAGTTTGGCACGTGTTCCTTTGCCGCTAACCAAAAGGGGAACAAAAGTGACAAAAATCATATCATGGGTCCAAAGGCGTCAGATAGTGCCAGAGTTACAGAAGATGGTGAGAAACCCTTCCTTTGTGTCCTCGTTGTGATATTCAAGGAGTTTTAGCGGCATGGGAAGAGTTTCCCATGTGTTCCTTTGCTGCTAAGCAAAAGTGGACAAAAAGTGACCAAAACTGGAACTTAGGTCCGACGGGATCAGAAGGTGCTAGAAGGGGAGAACATGGTAAGAAATCCTTTGTTTAAGTCCTAGGAGTGATATTTAAGGAGTTTCAGTGGCCTTGGAGAAGTTTCGCACGTGTTCCTTTGCCGCTATACAAAAGGGGACCAAAAGTGACTAAAAGTCACAAAAACCAGATCATCGGTCCAAAGGCGTCAGAAAGTGCGAGAGGGGGAGAAGTTGGTGAGAAACCCATCCTTTGAGTCCTAGGAGTGATATTCAAGGAGTTTCAACGGCATGGGGCGTGTTTCGGACGTTTTACTTTGTCACTAAGCAAAAGGAAACCAAAAGGGACCAAAATTGAAACTCGAGTCCAAAGGCAACAGAAAGTGCCAGAAGGGGAGAAGGTGGTGAGAAACCCTTTCTTTTAGTCTTAGGAGTGATATTCAAAGAGTTTCAGTAGCTTGGGAAGAGTTTTGCACGTGTTTCTTTGTTGCTAAGCGAAAGGGGACCAAAAGTCACCAAAACTGGAACACAGGGCCAAAGGCGCCGTAAACCGCTGTAGAGAGAAGGTGGTGAGAAACCCTTCCTTTGAGTCCTAGGAGTGATATTCAAAGAGTTTCAGCGGCCCGAGATGTGTTTCGCACGTGTTCTTTCTTTGTAAGCAAAAGGGGACCAAAAGTGACCAAATCCGAAACTTTGGTCCAAAGGCGCCAGAAAGTACCAAAAGGGTAGATGGTGGTGAGAAATCATTTCTTTGGTTTCTAGGAGAGATATTCAAGGAGTTTCGCACATGTTTCAATGATCCTAAGCAAAAGGGGAACAAAAGTGACAAAAACTGGATCATAGGTCCAAATGTGTCAGAAAGTGCCAGTGGGGTAGAAGAAGGTGAGAAACCCTTGCTTTGAGTCCTAGGAGAGATATTCAAGGAGTTTCAGCAGCCTGGGACGTGTTTTGCACGTGTTCCTTTGCCGCTAAGCAAAAGGAAACCAAAAGAGACCAAAACCAAAACCAAGGTCCAAAGGCGACAGAAAGTGCTAGAAAGGGAGAAGGTGGTGAGAAACCCTTTCTTTGAATCCTAGGAGTCATTTTTAAGGAGTTTCAGTAGACTGGGAAGAGTTTCGGATGTGTTTCTTTGCCGCTAAGCAAAAGGGGACCAAAAGTGACCAAAATCAAAACTTGGGTCCAAAGGCGCCTTAAAAGTGCCGAAGGGGAGATAGTGGTGAGAAACCATTTCTTTGTGTCCTTAGAGTGATATTGAAGGAGTTTCAGCGGCCTGAGACGTGTTTCGCACGTGTTCCTTTGCCGCTATGAAAAATGGGACCAAAAGTGACCAAAATCGAAACTTGGGTCCAAAGGTGCCGAAAGTGCCGAAGGGGAGAAGGTGGTGAGAAACCCCTCCTTTGATTCCTTGGAGTGATATTTAAGGAGTTTCGAGCGGCTCGAGACGAGTTTTGCACATGTTCCTTTGTCTATAAGCAAAAAAGGACCAAAACTAGAATTTAGGTCCAAAGGCGCCAGAAAGTGCCAGAAGGGAAGAGAGTGGTAAGAAACCATTTCTTTGTGTCCTAGGAGTGATATTCAAAGAGTTTCAGTGGCACAGGGAAGAGTTTGGCACGTGTTCCTTTGCCGCTAACCAAAAGGGGAACAAAAGTGACAAAAATCATATCATGGGTCCAAAGGCGTCAGATAGTGCCAGAGTTACAGAAGATGGTGAGAAACCCTTCCTTTGTGTCCTCGTTGTGATATTCAAGGAGTTTTAGCGGCATGGGAAGAGTTTCCCATGTGTTCCTTTGTCGCTAAGCAAAAGTGGACAAAAAGTGACCAAAATCGGAACTTAGGTCCGACGGGATCGAAGGTGCTAGAAGGGGAGAACATGGTAAGAAATCCTTTGTTTAAGTCCTAGGAGTGATATTTAAGGAGTTTCGGTGGCCTGGGAGAAGTGTCGCACGTGTTCCTTTGCCGCTATACAAAAGGGGACCAAAAGTGACTAAAAGTCACAAAAACCAGATCATCGGTCCAAAGGCGTCAGAAAGTGCGAGAGGGGGAGAAGTTGGTGAGAAACCCATCCTTTGAGTCCTAGGAGTGATATTCAAGGAGTTTCAACGGCATGGGGCGTGTTTCGGACGTTTTACTTTGTCACTAAGCAAAAGGAAACCAAAAGGGACCAAAATTGAAACTCGAGTCCAAAGGCAACGAGAAAGTGCCGGAAGGGGAGAAGGTGGTGAGAAACCCTTTCTTTTAGTCTTAGGAGTGATATTCAAAGACTTTCGGTAGCTTGGGAAGAGTTTTGCACGTGTTTCTTTGTTGCTAAGCGAAAGGGGACCAAAAGTCACCAAAGCGGAACACAGGGCCAAAGGCGCCGAAGCCGCTGTAGAGAGAAGGTGGTGAGAAACCCTTCCTTTGAGTCCTAGGAGTGATATTCAAAGAGTTTCAGCGGCCCGAGATGTGTTTCGCACGTGTTCTTTTCTTTGTAAGCAAGGGGACCAAAAGTGACCAAATCCGAAACTTTGGTCCAAAGGCGCCAGAAAGTACCAAAAGGGTAGATGGTGGTGAGAAATCATTTCTTTGGTTTCTAGGAGAGATATTCAAGGAGTTTCGCACATGTTTCAATGATCCTAAGCAAAAGGGGAACAAAAGTGACAAAAACTGGATCATAGGTCCAAATGTGTCAGAAAGTGCCAGTGGGGTAGAAGAAGGTGAGAAACCCTTGCTTTGAGTCCTAGGAGAGATATTCAAGGAGTTTCAGCAGCCTGGGACGTGTTTTGCACGTGTTCCTTTGCCGCTAAGCAAAAGGAAACCAAAAGAGACCAAAACCAAAACCAAGGTCCAAAGGCGACAGAAAGTGCTAGAAAGGGAGAAGGTGGTGAGAAACCCTTTCTTTGAATCCTAGGAGTCATTTTTAAGGAGTTTCGATGGGCGGGAAGAGTTTCGGATGTGTTTCTTTGCCGCTAAGCAAAAGGGGACCAAAAGTGACCAAAATCAAAACTTGGGTCCAAAGGCGCCAGAAAGTGCCAGAAGGGGAGATAGTGGTGAGAAACCATTTCTTTGTGTCCTTAGAGTGATATTGAAGGAGTTTCGGCGGCTTTGAGACGTGTTTCGCACGTGTTCCTTTGCCGCTATGAAAAATGGGACCAAAAGTGACCAAAATCGAAACTTGGGTCCAAAGGTGCCGAAAGTGCCGTAAGGGGAGAAGGTGGTGAGTATCCCATTCTTGGATTGCTTGGTGTGATATTTATGGAGTTTCTGCGGCCTGAGACGAGTTTTGCTCTTGTTCCTTTGTATATAAGCTCTAAAGGACCAAAACTAGAATTTAGGTCCAAAGGCGCGAGAGAAAGTGCCGAAGGGAAGAGAGTGGTAAGAAACCATTTCTTTGTGTCCTAGGAGTGATATTCAAAGAGTTTCGGTGGCACGGGAAGAGTTTGGCACGTGTTCCTTTGCCGCTAACCAAAAGGGGAACAAAAGTGACAAAAATCATATCATGGGTCCAAAGGCGTCGAGATAGTGCCGAGTTACGAGAAGATGGTGAGAAACCCTTCCTTTGTGTCCTCGTTGTGATATTCAAGGAGTTTTAGCGGCATGGGAAGAGTTTCCCATGTGTTCCTTTCTTGCTAAGCAAAAGTGGACAAAAAGTGACCAAAGCTGGAACTTAGGTCCGACGGGATCAGAAGGTGCTAGAAGGGGAGAACATGGTAAGAAATCCTTTGTTTAAGTCCTAGGAGTGATATTTAAGGAGTTTCAGTGGCCTTGGAGGAGTTTCGCACGTGTTCCTTTGCCGCTATACAAAAGGGGACCAAAAGTGACTAAAAGTCACAAAAACCAGATCATCGGTCCAAAGGCGTCAGAAAGTGCGAGAGGGGAGAAGTTGGTGAGAAACCCATCCTTTGAGTCCTAGGAGTGATATTCAAGGAGTTTCAACGGCATGGGGCGTGTTTCGGACGTTTTACTTTGTCACTAAGCAAAAGGAAACCAAAAGGGACCAAAATTGAAACTCGAGTCCAAAGGCAACAGAAAGTGCCAGAAGGGGAGAAGGTGGTGAGAAACCCTTTCTTTTAGTCTTAGGAGTGTTATTCAAAGAGTTTCAGTAGCTTGGGAAGAGTTTTGCACGTGTTTCTTTGTTGCTAAGCGAAAGGGGACCAAAAGTCACCAAGCTGGAACACAGGGGCCAAAGGCGCGAAAAGCGCGAGTAGAGAGAAGGTGGTGAGAAACCCTTCCTTTGAGTCCTAGGAGTGATATTCAAAGAGTTTCAGCGGCCCGAGATGTGTTTCGCACGTGTTCTTTTGCTTGTAAGCAAAAGGGGACCAAAAGTGACCAAATCCGAAACTTTGGTCCAAAGGCGCCGAGAAAGTACCAAAAGGGTAGATGGTGGTGAGAAATCATTTCTTTGGTTTCTAGGAGAGATATTCAAGGAGTTTCGCACATGTTTCAATGTTCCTAAGCAAAAGGGGAACAAAAGTGACAAAAACTGGATCATAGGTCCAAATGTGTCAGAAAGTGCCAGTGGGGTAGAAGAAGGTGAGAAACCACTTGCTTTGAGTCCTAGGAGAGATATTCAAGGAGTTTCGGCAGCTCAGGGACGTGTTTTGCACGTGTTCCTTTGCCGCTAAGCAAAAGGAAACCAAAAGAGACCAAAACCAAAACCAAGGTCCAAAGGCGACGAGAAAGTGCTAGAAAGGGAGAAGGTGGTGAGAAACCCTTTCTTTGAATCCTAGGAGTCATTTTTAAGGAGTTTCAGTAGCCTGGGAAGAGTTTCGCATGTGTTTCTTTGCCGCTAAGCAAAAGGGGACCAAAAGTGACCAAAATTAAAACTTGGGTCCAAAGGCGCCAGAAAGTGCCAGAAGGGGAGATAGTGGTGAGAAACCATTTCTTTGTGTCCTTAGAGTGATATTGAAGGAGTTTCAGCGGCCTGAGACGTGTTTCGCACGTGTTCCTTTGCCGCTATGAAAAATGGGACCAAAAGTGACCAAAATCGAAACTTGGGTCCAAAGGTGCCAGAAAGTGTCAGAAGGGGAGAAGGTGGTGAGAAACCCCTCCTTTGATTCCTTGGAGTGATATTTAAGGAGTTTCAGCGGCCTGAGACGAGTTTTGCACATGTTCCTTTGTCTATAAGCAAAAAAGGACCAAAACTAGAATTTAGGTCCAAAGGCGCCAGAAAGTGCCAGAAGGGAAGAGAGTGGTAAGAAACCATTTCTTTGTGTCCATGGAGTGATATTCAAAGTGTTTCAGTGGCCTGGGAAGAGTTTGGCACGTGTTCCTTTGCCGCTAACCAAAAGGGGAACAAAAGTGACAAAAATCATATCATGGGTCCAAAGGCGTCAGATAGTGCCAGAGTTACAGAAGATGGTGAGAAACCCTTCCTTTGTGTCCTCGTTGTGATATTCAAGGAGTTTTAGCGGCATGGGAAGAGTTTCCCATGTGTTCCTTGGCTGCTAAGCAAAAGTGGACAAAAAGTGACCAAAACTGGAACTTAGGTCCGACGGGATCAGAAGGTGCTAGAAGGGGAGAACATGGTAAGAAATCCTTTGTTTAAGTCCTAGGAGTGATATTTAAGGAGTTTCAGTGGCCTTGGAGGAGTTTCGCACGTGTTCCTTTGCCGCTATACAAAAGGGGACCAAAAGTGACTAAAAGTCACAAAAACCAGATCATCGGTCCAAAGGCGTCGAAAGTGCGAGAGGGAGAAGTTGGTGAGAAACCCATCCTTTGAGTCCTAGGAGTGATATTCAAGGAGTTTCAACGGCATGGGGCGTGTTTCGGACGTTTTACTTTGTCACTAAGCAAAAGGAAACCAAAAGGGACCAAAATTGAAACTCGAGTCCAAAGGCAACAGAAGTGCCGAAGGGGAGAAGGTGGTGAGAAACCCTTTCTTTTAGTCTTAGGAGTGATATTCAAAGAGTTTCAGTAGCTTGGGAAGAGTTTTGCACGTGTTTCTTTGTTACTAAGCGAAAGGGGACCAAAAGTCACCAAAATCGGAACCTGGGGCCAAAGGCGCGAAACTGCTGTAGAGAGAAGGTGGTGAGAAACCCTTCCTTTGAGTCCTAGGAGTGATATTCAAAGAGTTTCAGCGGCCCGAGATGTGTTTCGCACGTGTTCTTTTCTGTAAGCAAAAGGGGACCAAAAGTGACCAAATCCGAAACTTTGGTCCAAAGGCGCGAGAAAGTACCAAAAGGGTAGATGGTGGTGAGAAATCATTTCTTTGGTTTCTAGGAGAGATATTCAAGGAGTTTCGCACATGTTTCAATGTTCCTAAGCAAAAGGGGAACAAAAGTGACAAAAAGCTGGATCATAGGTCCAAATGTGTCGAAAGTGCCGGTGGGGTAGAAGAAGGTGAGAAACCCTTGCTTTGAGTCCTAGGAGAGATATTCAAGGAGTTTCGGCACTGGGACGTGTTTTGCACGTGTTCCTTTGCCGCTAAGCAAAAGGAAACCAAAAGAGACCAAAACCAAAACCAAGGTCCAAAGGCGACAGAAAGTGCTAGAAAGGGAGAAGGTGGTGAGAAACCCTTTCTTTGAATCCTAGGAGTCATTTTTAAGGAGTTTCGTAGCACTGGGAAGAGTTTCGCATGTGTTTCTTTGCCGCTAAGCAAAAGGGGACCAAAAGTGACCAAAATCAAAACTTGGGTCCAAAGGCGCCTTAAAGTGCCGAAGGGGAGATAGTGGTGAGAAACCATTTCTTTGTGTCCTTAGAGTGATATTGAAGGAGTTTCAGCGGCCGAGACGTGTTTCGCACGTGTTCCTTTGCCGCTATGAAAAATGGGACCAAAAGTGACCAAAATCGAAACTTGGGTCCAAAGGTGCCGAAAGTGCCGGAAGGGGAGAAGGTGGTGAGAAACCCCTCCTTTGATTCCTTGGAGTGATATTTAAGGAGTTTCGGCGGCACGAGACGAGTTTTGCACATGTTCCTTTGTCTATAAGCAAAAAAGGACCAAAACTAAAATTTAGGTCCAAAGGCGCCGAGAAAGTGCCGAGAAGGGAAGAGAGTGGTAAGAAACCATTTCTTTGTGTCCTAGGAGTGATATTCAAAGAGTTTCGGTGGCACAGGGAAGAGTTTGGCACGTGTTCCTTTGCCGCTAACCAAAAGGGGAACAAAAGTGACAAAAATCATATCATGGGTCCAAAGGCGTCGGATAGTGCCGAGTTACGAGAAGATGGTGAGAAACCCTTCCTTTGTGTCCTCGTTGTGATATTCAAGGAGCTTTAGCGGCATGGGAAGAGTTTCTCATATGTTCCTTTGCTGCTAAGCAAAAGTCGACAAAAAGTAACCAATATTAGAACTTGAGTCCGACGGGGTCAGAAGGTGCTAGAAGGGGAGAACATAGTGAGAAACCCTTTGTTTGAGTCTTAGGAGTGATATTTAAGGAGTTTTAGCGGCCTCGGAGGAGTTTTGCACGTGTTCCTTTCTCACTATGCAAAAGGGGACCAAAAGTGACTAAAAGTCACAAAAACTAGATCATTGGTCCAAAGGCATCAGAAAGTGCCAGAGGGGGAGAAGTTGGTGAGAAACCCATCCTTTGAGTCCTAGGAGTGATATTCAAGGAGTTTCAACGGCATGGGGCGTGTTTCGGACGTTTTACTTTGTCACTAAGCAAAAGGAAACCAAAAGGGACCAAAATTGAAACTCGAGTCCAAAGGCAACAGAAAGTGCCAGAAGGGGAAAAGGTGGTGAGAAACCCTTTCTTTTAGTCTTAGGAGTGATATTCAAAGAGTTTCAGTAGCTTGGGAAGAGTTTTGCACGTGTTTCTTTGTTGCTAAGCGAAAGGGGACCAAAAGTGACCAAAGCTGGAACACAGGGGCCAAAGGCGCCGAAACCGCTGAGTAGAGAGAAGGTGGTGAGAAACCCTTCCTTTGAGTCCTAGGAGTGATATTCAAAGAGTTTCAGCGGCCGAGATGTGTTTCGCACGTGTTCTTTGCTGTAAGCAAAAGGGGACCAAAAGTGACCAAATCCGAAACTTTGGTCCAAAGGCGCCAGAAAGTACCAAAAGGGTAGATGGTGGTGAGAAATCATTTCTTTGGTTTCTAGGAGAGATATTCAAGGAGTTTCGCACATGTTTCAATGTTCCTAAGCAAAAGGGGAACAAAAGTGACAAAAACTGGATCATAGGTCCAAATGTGTCAGAAAGTGCCAGTGGGGTAGAAGAAGGTGAGAAACCCTTGCTTTGAGTCCTAGGAGAGATATTCAAGGAGTTTCAGCAGCCTGGGACGTGTTTTGCACGTGTTCCTTTGCCGCTAAGCAAAAGGAAACCAAAAGAGACCAAAACCAAAACCAAGGTCCAAAGGCGACAGAAAGTGCTAGAAAGGGAGAAGGTGGTGAGAAACCCTTTCTTTGAATCCTAGGAGTCATTTTTAAGGAGTTTCAGTAGCACAGGGAAGAGTTTCGCATGTGTTTCTTTGCCGCTAAGCAAAAGGGGACCAAAAGTGACCAAAATCAAAACTTGGGTCCAAAGGCGCCAGAAAGTGCCAGAAGGGGAGATAGTGGTGAGAAACCATTTCTTTGTGTCCTTAGAGTGATATTGAAGGAGTTTCGGCGGCACGAGACGTGTTTCGCACGTGTTCCTTTGCCGCTATGAAAAATGGGACCAAAAGTGACCAAAATCGAAACTTGGGTCCAAAGGTGCCGTAAAAGTGCCGAAGGGGAGAAGGTGGTGAGAAACCCCTCCTTTGATTCCTTGGAGTGATATTTAAGGAGTTTCAGCGGCCTGAGACGAGTTTTGCACATGTTCCTTTGTCTATAAGCAAAAAAGGACCAAAACTAGAATTTAGGTCCAAAGGCGCCAGAAAGTGCCAGAAGGGAAGAGAGTGGTAAGAAACCATTTCTTTGTGTCCTAGGAGTGATATTCAAAGAGTTTCAGTGGCCTGGGAAGAGTTTGGCACGTGTTCCTTTGCCGCTAACCAAAAGGGGAACAAAAGTGACAAAAATCATATCATGGGTCCAAAGGCGTCAGATAGTGCCAGAGTTACAGAAGATGGTGAGAAACCCTTCCTTTGTGTCCTCGTTGTGATATTCAAGGAGCTTTAGCGGCATGGGAAGAGTTTCCCATGTGTTCCTTTGCTGCTAAGCAAAAGTGGACAAAAAGTGACCAAAACTGGAACTTAGGTCCGACGGGATCAGAAGGTGCTAGAAGGGGAGAACATGGTAAGAAATCCTTTGTTTAAGTCCTAGGAGTGATATTTAAGGAGTTTCAGTGGCCTTGGAGGAGTTTCGCACGTGTTCCTTTGCCGCTATACAAAAGGGGACCAAAAGTGACTAAAAGTCACAAAAACCAGATCATCGGTCCAAAGGCGTCAGAAAGTGCGAGAGGGGGAGAAGTTGGTGAGAAACCCATCCTTTGAGTCCTAGGAGTGATATTCAAGGAGTTTCAACGGCATGGGGCGTGTTTCGGACGTTTTACTTTGTCACTAAGCAAAAGGAAACCAAAAGGGACCAAAATTGAAACTCGAGTCCAAAGGCAACAGAAAGTGCCAGAAGGGGAGAAGGTGGTGAGAAACCCTTTCTTTTAGTCTTAGGAGTGATATTCAAAGAGTTTCGTAGCTTGGGAAGAGTTTTGCACGTGTTTCTTTGTTGCTAAGCGAAAGGGGACCAAAAGTCACCAAAGCCGGAACACAGGGCCAAAGGCGCCGAAAGCGCTGAGTAGAGAGAAGGTGGTGAGAAACCACTTCCTTTGAGTCCTAGGAGTGATATTCAAAGAGTTTCAGCGGCCCGAGATGTGTTTCGCACGTGTTCTTTTCTTTGTAAGCAAAAGGGGACCAAAAGTGACCAAATCCGAAACTTTGGTCCAAAGGCGCCTTAAAGTACCAAAAGGGTAGATGGTGGTGAGAAATCATTTCTTTGGTTTCTAGGAGAGATATTCAAGGAGTTTCGCACATGTTTCAATGTTCCTAAGCAAAAGGGGAACAAAAGTGACAAAAGCTGGATCATAGGTCCAAATGTGTCGAGAAAGTGCCGGTGGGGTAGAAGAAGGTGAGAAACCCTTGCTTTGAGTCCTAGGAGAGATATTCAAGGAGTTTCGGCAGCTGGGACGTGTTTTGCACGTGTTCCTTTGCCGCTAAGCAAAAGGAAACCAAAAGAGACCAAAACCAAAACCAAGGTCCAAAGGCGACAGAAAGTGCTAGAAAGGGAGAAGGTGGTGAGAAACCCTTTCTTTGAATCCTAGGAGTCATTTTTAAGGAGTTTCGGTAGCACAGGGAAGAGTTTCGCATGTGTTTCTTTGCCGCTAAGCAAAAGGGGACCAAAAGTGACCAAAATCAAAACTTGGGTCCAAAGGCGCCAGAAAGTGCGAGAAGGGGAGATAGTGGTGAGAAACCATTTCTTTGTGTCCTTAGAGTGATATTGAAGGAGTTTCATGGCCCGAGACGTGTTTCGCACGTGTTCCTTTGCCGCTATGAAAAATGGGACCAAAAGTGACCAAAATCGAAACTTGGGTCCAAAGGTGCCGAAAGTGCCGGAAGGGGAGAAGGTGGTGAGAAACCCCTCCTTTGATTCCTTGGAGTGATATTTAAGGAGTTTCGGCGGCCCGAGACGAGTTTTGCACATGTTCCTTTGTCTATAAGCAAAAAAGGACCAAAACTAGAATTTAGGTCCAAAGGCGCCTTAAAGTGCCGAAGGGAAGAGAGTGGTAAGAAACCATTTCTTTGTGTCCTAGGAGTGATATTCAAAGAGTTTCGGTGGCACAGGGAAGAGTTTGGCACGTGTTCCTTTGCCGCTAACCAAAAGGGGAACAAAAGTGACAAAAATCATATCATGGGTCCAAAGGCGTCGAGATAGTGCCGAGTTACGAGAAGATGGTGAGAAACCCTTCCTTTGTGTCCTCGTTGTGATATTCAAGGAGCTTTAGCGGCATGGGAAGAGTTTCCCATGTGTTCCTTTGTCGCTAAGCAAAAGTGGACAAAAAGTGACCAAAGCTGGAACTTAGGTCCGACGGGATCGAAGGTGCTAGAAGGGGAGAACATGGTAAGAAATCCTTTGTTTAAGTCCTAGGAGTGATATTTAAGGAGTTTCGGTGGCCTTGGAGGAGTTTCGCACGTGTTCCTTTGCCGCTATACAAAAGGGGACCAAAAGTGACTAAAAGTCACAAAAACCAGATCATCGGTCCAAAGGCGTCGAAAGTGCGAGAGGGGAGAAGTTGGTGAGAAACCCATCCTTTGAGTCCTAGGAGTGATATTCAAGGAGTTTCAACGGCATGGGGCGTGTTTCGGACGTTTTACTTTGTCACTAAGCAAAAGGAAACCAAAAGGGACCAAAATTGAAACTCGAGTCCAAAGGCAACGAGAAAGTGCGAGAAGGGAGAAGGTGGTGAGAAACCCTTTCTTTTAGTCTTAGGAGTGATATTCAAAGAGTTTCGGTAGCTTGGGAAGAGTTTTGCACGTGTTTCTTTGTTGCTAAGCGAAAGGGGACCAAAAGTCACCAAAGCTGGAACACAGGGCCAAAGGCGCCGAAACCGCTGTAGAGAGAAGGTGGTGAGAAACCCTTCCTTTGAGTCCTAGGAGTGATATTCAAAGAGTTTCAGCGGCCCGAGATGTGTTTCGCACGTGTTCTTTGCTTTGTAAGCAAAAGGGGACCAAAAGTGACCAAATCCGAAACTTTGGTCCAAAGGCGCCAGAAAGTACCAAAAGGGTAGATGGTGGTGAGAAATCATTTCTTTGGTTTCTAGGAGAGATATTCAAGGAGTTTCGCACATGTTTCAATGTTCCTAAGCAAAAGGGGAACAAAAGTGACAAAAACTGGATCATAGGTCCAAATGCGTCAAAAAGTGCCAGTGGGGTAGAAGAAGGTGAGAAACCCTTGCTTTGAGTCCTAGGAGAGATATTCAAGGAGTTTCAGCAGCCTGGGACGTGTTTTGCACGTGTTCCTTTGCCGCTAAGCAAAAGGAAATCAAAAGAGACCAAAACCAAAACCAAGGTCCAAAGGCGACAGAAAGTGCTAGAAAGGGAGAAGGTGGTGAGAAACCCTTTCTTTGAATCCTAGGAGTCATTGTTAAGGAGTTTCAGAGTCTTTGGGAAGAGTTTCGCATGTGTTTCTTTGCCGCTAAGCAAAAGGGGACCAAAAGTGACCAAAATCAAAACTTGGGTCCAAAGGCGCCAGAAAGTGCCAGAAGGGGAGATAGTGGTGAGAAACCATTTCTTTGTGTCCTTAGAGTGATATTGAAGGAGTTTCAGCGGCCTGAGACGTGTGTCGCACGTGTTCCTTTGCCGCTATGAAAAATGGGACCAAAAGTGACCAAAATCGAAACTTGGGTCCAAAGGTGCCAGAAAGTGCCAGAAGGGGAGAAGGTGGTGAGAAACCCCTCCTTTGATTCCTTGGAGTGATATTTAAGGAGTTTCAGCGGCCTGAGACGAGTTTTGCACATGTTCCTTTGTCTATAAGCAAAAAAGGACCAAAACTAGAATTTAGGTCCAAAGGCGCCAGAAAGTGCCAGAAGGGAAGAGAGTGGTAAGAAACCATTTCTTTGTGTCCTAGGAGTGATATTCAAAGAGTTTCGGTGGCACGGGAAGAGTTTGGCACGTGTTCCTTTGCCGCTAACCAAAAGGGGAACAAAAGTGACAAAAATCATATCATGGGTCCAAAGGCGTCAGATAGTGCCAGAGTTACAGAAGATGGTGAGAAACCCTTCCTTTGTGTCCTCGTTGTGATATTCAAGGAGCTTTAGCGGCATGGGAAGAGTTTCCCATGTGTTCCTTTGCTGCTAAGCAAAAGTGGACAAAAAGTGACCAAAACTGGAACTTAGGTCCGACGGGATCAGAAGGTGCTAGAAGGGGAGAACATGGTAAGAAATCCTTTGTTTAAGTCCTAGGAGTGATATTTAAGGAGTTTCAGTGGCCTTGGAGGAGTTTCGCACGTGTTCCTTTGCCGCTATACAAAAGGGGACCAAAAGTGACTAAAAGTCACAAAAACCAGATCATCGGTCCAAAGGCGTCAGAAAGTGCGAGAGGGGAGAAGTTGGTGAGAAACCCATCCTTTGAGTCCTAGGAGTGATATTCAAGGAGTTTCAACGGCATGGGGCGTGTTTCGGACGTTTTACTTTGTCACTAAGCAAAAGGAAACCAAAAGGGACCAAAATTGAAACTCGAGTCCAAAGGCAACAGAAAGTGCCAGAAGGGGAGAAGGTGGTGAGAAACCCTTTCTTTTAGTCTTAGGAGTGATATTCAAAGAGTTTCAGTAGCTTGGGAAGAGTTTTGCACGTGTTTCTTTGTTGCTAAGCGAAAGGGGACCAAAAGTCACCAAAGCTGGAACACAGGGCCAAAGGCGCCTTAAAGCTGAGTAGAGAGAAGGTGGTGAGAAACCCTTCCTTTGAGTCCTAGGAGTGATATTCAAAGAGTTTCAGCGGCCCGAGATGTGTTTCGCACGTGTTCTTTTCTTTGTAAGCAAAAGGGGACCAAAAGTGACCAAATCCGAAACTTTGGTCCAAAGGCGCCAGAAAGTACCAAAAGGGTAGATGGTGGTGAGAAATCATTTCTTTGGTTTCTAGGAGAGATATTCAAGGAGTTTCGCACATGTTTCAATGTTCCTAAGCAAAAGGGGAACAAAAGTGACAAAAACTGGATCATAGGTCCAAATGTGTCGAAAGTGCCGGTGGGGTAGAAGAAGGTGAGAAACCCTTGCTTTGAGTCCTAGGAGAGATATTCAAGGAGTTTCAGCAGCCAGGGACGTGTTTTGCACGTGTTCCTTTGCCGCTAAGCAAAAGGAAACCAAAAGAGACCAAAACCAAAACCAAGGTCCAAAGGCGACAGAAAGTGCTAGAAAGGGAGAAGGTGGTGAGAAACCCTTTCTTTGAATCCTAGGAGTCATTTTTAAGGAGTTTCGGTAGCACAGGGAAGAGTTTCGCATGTGTTTCTTTGCCGCTAAGCAAAAGGGGACCAAAAGTGACCAAAATCAAAACTTGGGTCCAAAGGCGCCGAAAGTGCCGAAGGGGAGATAGTGGTGAGAAACCATTTCTTTGTGTCCTTAGAGTGATATTGAAGGAGTTTCGGCGGCACGAGACGTGTTTCGCACGTGTTCCTTTGCCGCTATGAAAAATGGGACCAAAAGTGACCAAAATCGAAACTTGGGTCCAAAGGTGCCGAAAGTGCCAGAAGGGGAGAAGGTGGTGAGAAACCCCTCCTTTGATTCCTTGGAGTGATATTTAAGGAGTTTCAGCGGCCTGAGACGACTTTTGCACATGTTCCTTTGTCTATAAGCAAAAAAGGACCAAAACTAGAATTTAGGTCCAAAGGCGCCAGAAAGTGCCAGAAGGGAATAGAGTGGTAAGAAACCATTTCTTTGTGTCCTAGGAGTGATATTCAAAGAGTTTCAGTGGCCTGGGAAGAGTTTGGCACGTGTTCCTTTGCCGCTAACCAAAAGGGGAACAAAAGTGACAAAAATCATATCATGGGTCCAAAGGCGTCCGATAGTGCCAGAGTTACAGAAGATGGTGAGAAACCCTTCCTTTGTGTCCTCGTTGTGATATTCAAGGAGTTTTAGCGGCATGGGAAGAGTTTCCCATGTGTTCCTTTGCTGCTAAGCAAAAGTGGACAAAAAGTGACCAAAACTGGAACTTAGGTCCGACGGGATCAGAAGGTGCTAGAAGGGGAGAACATGGTAAGAAATCCTTTGTTTAAGTCCTAGGAGTGATATTTAAGGAGTTTCAGTGGCCTTGGAGGAGTTTCGCACGTGTTGCTTTGCCGCTATACAAAAGGGGACCAAAAGTGACTAAAAGTCACAAAAACCAGATCATCGGTCCAAAGGCGTCAGAAAGTGCGAGAGGGGAGAAGTTGGTGAGAAACCCATCCTTTGAGTCCTAGGAGTGATATTCAAGGAGTTTCAACGGCATGGGGCGTGTTTCGGACGTTTTACTTTGTCACTAAGCAAAAGGAAACCAAAAGGGACCAAAATTGAAACTCGAGTCCAAAGGCAACAGAAAGTGCCGAAGGGGAGAAGGTGGTGAGAAACCCTTTCTTTTAGTCTTAGGAGTGATATTCAAAGAGTTTCGGTAGCTTGGGAAGAGTTTTGCACGTGTTTCTTTGTTGCTAAGCGAAAGGGGACCAAAAGTCACCAAAAGCGGAACACAGGGCCAAAGGCGCTTAAACTGCTGTAGAGAGAAGGTGGTGAGAAACCCTTCCTTTGAGTCCTATGAGTGATATTCAAAGAGTTTCAGCGGCCCGAGATGTGTTTCGCACGTGTTCTTTTGCTGTAAGCAAAAGGGGACCAAAAGTGACCAAATCCGAAACTTTGGTCCAAAGGCGCCAGAAAGTACCAAAAGGGTAGATGGTGGTGAGAAATCATTTCTTTGGTTTCTAGGAGAGATATTCAAGGAGTTTCGCACATGTTTCAATGTTCCTAAGCAAAAGGGGAACAAAAGTGACAAAAACTGGATCATAGGTCCAAATGTGTCAGAAAGTGCCAGTGGGGTAGAAGAAGGTGAGAAACCCTTGCTTTGAGTCCTAGGAGAGATATTCAAAGAGTTTCAGCGGCCCGAGATGTGTTTTGCACGTGTTCCTTTGCCGCTAAGCAAAAGGAAACCAAAAGAGACCAAAACCAAAACCAAGGTCCAAAGGCGACAGAAAGTGCTAGAAAGGGAGAAGGTGGTGAGAAACCCTTTCTTTGAATCATAGGAGTCATTTTTAAGGAGTTTCAGTAGCCTGGGAAGAGTTTCGCATGTGTTTCTTTGCCGCTAAGCAAAAGGGGACCAAAAGTGACCAAAATCAAAACTTGGGTCCAAAGGCGCCAGAAAGTGCCAGAAGGGGAGATAGTGGTGAGAAACCATTTCTTTGTGTCCTTAGAGTGATATTGAAGGAGTTTCAGCGGCCTGAGACGTGTGTCGCACGTGTTCCTTTGCCGCTATGAAAAATGGGACCAAAAGTGACCAAAATCGAAACTTGGGTCCAAAGGTGCCAGAAAGTGCCAGAAGGGGAGAAGGTGGTGAGAAACCCCTCCTTTGATTCCTTGGAGTGATATTTAAGGAGTTTCAGCGGCCTGAGACGACTTTTGCACATGTTCCTTTGTCTATAAGCAAAAAAGGACCAAAACTAGAATTTAGGTCCAAAGGCGCCAGAAAGTGCCAGAAGGGAATAGAGTGGTAAGAAACCATTTCTTTGTGTCCTAGGAGTGATATTCAAAGAGTTTCAGTGGCCTGGGAAGAGTTTGGCACGTGTTCCTTTGCCGCTAACCAAAAGGGGAACAAAAGTGACAAAAATCATATCATGGGTCCAAAGGCGTCCGATAGTGCCAGAGTTACAGAAGATGGTGAGAAACCCTTCCTTTGTGTCCTCGTTGTGATATTCAAGGAGTTTTAGCGGCATGGGAAGAGTTTCCCATGTGTTCCTTTTTGCTAAGCAAAAGTGGACAAAAAGTGACCAAAGCGGAACTTAGGTCCGACGGGATCAGAAGGTGCTAGAAGGGGAGAACATGGTAAGAAATCCTTTGTTTAAGTCCTAGGAGTGATATTTAAGGAGTTTCAGTGGCCTTGGAGGAGTTTCGCACGTGTTGCTTTGCCGCTATACAAAAGGGGACCAAAAGTGACTAAAAGTCACAAAAACCAGATCATCGGTCCAAAGGCGTCAGAAAGTGCGAGAGGGGGAGAAGTTGGTGAGAAACCCATCCTTTGAGTCCTAGGAGTGATATTCAAGGAGTTTCAACGGCATGGGGCGTGTTTCGGACGTTTTACTTTGTCACTAAGCAAAAGGAAACCAAAAGGGACCAAAATTGAAACTCGAGTCCAAAGGCAACAGAAAGTGCCAGAAGGGGAGAAGGTGGTGAGAAACCCTTTCTTTTAGTCTTAGGAGTGATATTCAAAGAGTTTCAGTAGCTTGGGAAGAGTTTTGCACGTGTTTCTTTGTTGCTAAGCGAAAGGGGACCAAAAGTGACCAAAGCGGAACCTGGGGCCAAAGGCGCCGTAAAGCTGCCAGTAGAGAGAAGGTGGTGAGAAACCCTTCCTTTGAGTCCTAGGAGTGATATTCAAAGAGTTTCAGAGGCCCGAGAAGTGTTTCGCAAGTGTTCTTTTCTTTGTAAGCAAAAGGGGACCAAAAGTGACCAAATCCGAAACTTTGGTCCAAAGGCGCCAGAAAGTACCAAAAGGGTAGATGGTGGTGAGAAATCATTTCTTTGGTTTCTAGGAGAGATATTCAAGGAGTTTCGCACATGTTTCAATGTTCCTAAGCAAAAGGGGAACAAAAGTGACAAAAACTGGATCATAGGTCCAAATGTGTCAGAAAGTGCCAGTGGGGTAGAAGAAGGTGAGAAACCCTTGCTTTGAGTCCTAGGAGAGATATTCAAAGAGTTTCAGCAGCCTGGGACGTGTTTTGCACGTGTTCCTTTGCCGCTAAGCAAAAGGAAACCAAAAGAGACCAAAACCAAAACCAAGGTCCAAAGGCGACAGAAAGTGCTAGAAAGGGAGAAGGTGGTGAGAAACCCTTTCTTTGAATCATAGGAGTCATTTTTAAGGAGTTTCAGTAGCCTGGGAAGAGTTTCGCATGTGTTTCTTTGCCGCTAAGCAAAAGGGGACCAAAAGTGACCAAAATCAAAACTTGGGTCCAAAGGCGCCAGAAAGTGCCAGAAGGGGAGATAGTGGTGAGAAACCATTTCTTTGTGTCCTTAGAGTGATATTGAAGGAGTTTCAGCGGCCTGAGACGTGTGTCGCACGTGTTCCTTTGCCGCTATGAAAAATGGGACCAAAAGTGACCAAAATCGAAACTTGGGTCCAAAGGTGCCGAAAGTGCCGAAGGGGAGAAGGTGGTGAGAAACCCCTCCTTTGATTCCTTGGAGTGATATTTAAGGAGTTTCGGCGGCACGAGACGAGTTTTGCACAGGGTCCTTTGTATCTAAGCAAAAAAGGACCAAAACTAGAATTTAGGTCCAAAGGCGCCAGAAAGTGCCAGAAGGGAAGAGAGTGGTAAGAAACCATTTCTTTGTGTCCTAGGAGTGATATTCAAAGAGTTTCAGTGGCCTGGGAAGAGTTTGGCACGTGTTCCTTTGCCGCTAACCAAAAGGGGAACAAAAGTGACAAAAATCATATCATGGGTCCAAAGGCGTCAGATAGTGCCAGAGTTACAGAAGATGGTGAGAAACCCTTCCTTTGTGTCCTCGTTGTGATATTCAAGGAGCTTTAGCGGCATGGGAAGAGTTTCCCATGTGTTCCTTTCTTTGCTAAGCAAAAGTGGACAAAAAGTGACCAAAACTGGAACTTAGGTCCGACGGGATCAGAAGGTGCTAGAAGGGGAGAACATGGTAAGAAATCCTTTGTTTAAGTCCTAGGAGTGATATTTAAGGAGTTTCAGTGGCCTTGGAGGAGTTTCGCACGTGTTCCTTTGCCGCTATACAAAAGGGGACCAAAAGTGACTAAAAGTCACAAAAACCAGATCATCGGTCCAAAGGCGTCGAGAAAGTGCGAGAGGGGAGAAGTTGGTGAGAAACCCATCCTTTGAGTCCTAGGAGTGATATTCAAGGAGTTTCAACGGCATGGGGCGTGTTTCGGACGTTTTACTTTGTCACTAAGCAAAAGGAAACCAAAAGGGACCAAAATTGAAACTCGAGTCCAAAGGCAACGAAAGTGCCGAAGGGGAGAAGGTGGTGAGAAACCCTTTCTTTTAGTCTTAGGAGTGATATTCAAAGAGTTTCAGTAGCTTGGGAAGAGTTTTGCACGTGTTTCTTTGTTGCTAAGCGAAAGGGGACCAAAAGTCACCAAAGCGGAACACAGGGCCAAAGGCGCCGAAGCTGCAGTAGAGAGAAGGTGGTGAGAAACCCTTCCTTTGAGTCCTAGGAGTGATATTCAAAGAGTTTCAGCGGCCCGAGATGTGTTTCGCACGTGTTCTTTTGCGTAAGCAAAAGGGGACCAAAAGTGACCAAATCCGAAACTTTGGTCCAAAGGCGCCAGAAAGTACCAAAAGGGTAGATGGTGGTGAGAAATCATTTCTTTGGTTTCTAGGAGAGATATTCAAGGAGTTTCGCACATGTTTCAATGTTCCTAAGCAAAAGGGGAACAAAAGTGACAAAAACTGGATCATAGGTCCAAATGTGTCGAGAAAGTGCCGGTGGGGTAGAAGAAGGTGAGAAACCACTTGCTTTGAGTCCTAGGAGAGATATTCAAGGAGTTTCGCAGCTGGGACGTGTTTTGCACGTGTTCCTTTGCCGCTAAGCAAAAGGAAACCAAAAGAGACCAAAACCAAAACCAAGGTCCAAAGGCGACAGAAAGTGCTAGAAAGGGAGAAGGTGGTGAGAAACCCTTTCTTTGAATCCTAGGAGTCATTTTTAAGGAGTTTCAGTAGCCTGGGAAGAGTTTCGCATGTGTTTCTTTGCCGCTAAGCAAAAGGGGACCAAAAGTGACCAAAATCAAAACTTGGGTCCAAAGGCGCCAGAAAGTGCCAGAAGGGGAGATAGTGGTGAGAAACCATTTCTTTGTGTCCTTAGAGTGATATTGAAGGAGTTTCAGCGGCCTGAGACGTGTTTCGCACGTGTTCCTTTGCCGCTATGAAAAATGGGACCAAAAGTGACCAAAATCGAAACTTGGGTCCAAAGGTGCCAGAAAGTGCCAGAAGGGGAGAAGGTGGTGAGAAACCCCTCCTTTGATTCCTTGGAGTGATATTTAAGGAGTTTCAGCGGCCTGAGACGAGTTTTGCACATGTTCCTTTGTCTATAAGCAAAAAAGGACCAAAACTAGAATTTAGGTCCAAAGGCGCCAGAAAGTGCCAGAAGGGAAGAGAGTGGTAAGAAACCATTTCTTTGTGTCCTAGGAGTGATATTCAAAGAGTTTCAGTGGCCTGGGAAGAGTTTGGCACGTGTTCCTTTGCCGCTAACCAAAAGGGGAACAAAAGTGACAAAAATCATATCATGGGTCCAAAGGCGTCAGATAGTGCCAGAGTTACAGAAGATGGTGAGAAACCCTTCCTTTGTGTCCTCGTTGTGATATTCAAGGAGTTTTAGCGGCATGGGAAGAGTTTCCCATGTGTTCCTTTGCTGCTAAGCAAAAGTGGACAAAAAGTGACCAAAACTGGAACTTAGGTCCGACGGGATCAGAAGGTGCTAGAAGGGGAGAACATGGTAAGAAATCCTTTGTTTAAGTCCTAGGAGTAATATTTAAGGAGTTTCAGTGGCCTTGGAGGAGTTTCACACGTGTTCCTTTGCCGCTATACAAAAGGGGACCAAAAGTGACTAAAAGTCACAAAAACCAGATCATCGGTCCAAAGGCATCAGAAAGTGCGAGAGGGGGAGAAGTTGGTGAGAAACCCATCCTTTGAGTCCTAGGAGTGATATTCAAGGAGTTTCAACGACATGGGGCATGTTTCGGACGTTTTACTTTGTCACTAAGCAAAAGGAAACCAAAAGGGACCAAAATTGAAACTCGAGTCCAAAGGCAACAGAAAGTGCCAGAAGGGGAGAAGGTGGTGAGAAACCCTTTCTTTTAGTCTTAGGAGTGATATTCAAAGAGTTTCAGTAGCTTGGGAAGAGTTTTGCACGTGTTTCTTTGTTGCTAAGCGAAAGGGGACCAAAAGTCACCAAAGCGGAACACAGGGCCAAAGGCGCCGAAGCTGCCAGTAGAGAGAAGGTGGTGAGAAACCCTTCCTTTGAGTCCTAGGAGTGATATTCAAAGAGTTTCAGCGGCCCGAGATGTGTTTCGCACGTGTTCTTTTGCTGTAAGCAAAAGGGGACCAAAAGTGACCAAATCCGAAACTTTGGTCCAAAGGCGCCAGAAAGTACCAAAAGGGTAGATGGTGGTGAGAAATCATTTCTTTGGTTTCTAGGAGAGATATTCAAGGAGTTTCGCATATGTTTCAATGTTCCTAAGCAAAAGGGGAACAAAAGTGACAAAAACTGGATCATAGGTCCAAATGTGTCAGAAAGTGCCAGTGGGGTAGAAGAAGGTGAGAAACCCTTGCTTTGAGTCCTAGGAGAGATATTCAAGGAGTTTCGGCGGCACAGGACGTGTTTTGCACGTGTTCCTTTGCCGATAAGCAAAAGGAAACCAAAAGAGACCAAAACCAAAACCAAGGTCCAAAGGCGACAGAAAGTGCTAGAAAGGGAGAAGGTGGTGAGAAACCCTTTCTTTGAATCCTAGGAGTCATTTTTAAGGAGTTTCAAGAGTCTGGGAAGAGTTTCGCATGTGTTTCTTTGCCGCTAAGCAAAAGGGGACCAAAAGTGACCAAAATCAAAACTTGGGTCCAAAGGCGCCGAGAAAGTGCCGAGAAGGGGAGATAGTGGTGAGAAACCATTTCTTTGTGTCCTTAGAGTGATATTGAAGGAGTTTCAGCGGCTTTGAGATGTGTTTCGCACGTGTTCCTTTGCCGCTATGATAAATGGGACCAAAAGTGACCAAAATCGAAACTTGGGTCCAAAGGTGCCGAGAAAGTGCCGAGAAGGGGAGAAGGTGGTGAGAAACCCCTCCTTTGATTCCTTGGAGTGATATTTAAGGAGTTTCAGCGGCACGAGACGAGTTTTGCACATGTTCCTTTGTCTATAAGCAAAAAAGGACCAAAACTAGAATTTAGGTCCAAAGGCGCCGAGAAAGTGCCGAGAAGGGAAGAGAGTGGTAAGAAACCATTTCTTTGTGTCCTAGGAGTGATATTCAAAGAGTTTCGGTGGCACGGGAAGAGTTTGGCACGTGTTCCTTTGCCGCTAACCAAAAGGGGAACAAAAGTGACAAAAATCATATCATGGGTCCAAAGGCGTCCGATAGTGCCAGAGTTACAGAAGATGGTGAGAAACCCTTCCTTTGTGTCCTCGTTGTGATATTCAAGGAGTTTTAGCGGCATGGGAAGAGTTTCCCATGTGTTCCTTTGCTGCTAAGCAAAAGTGGACAAAAAGTGGCCAAAGCTGGCGCTTAGGTCCGACGGGATCGAAGGTGCTAAAAGGGGAGAACATGGTAAGAAATCCTTTGTTTAAGTCCTAGGAGTGATATTTAAGGAGTTTCAGTGGCCTTGGAGGAGTTTCGCACGTGTTCCTTTGCCGCTATACAAAAGGGGACCAAAAGTGACTAAAAGTCACAAAAACCAGCTCATCGGTCCAAAGGCGTCGAGAAAGTGCGAGAGGGGAGAAGTTGGTGAGAAACCCATCCTTTGAGTCCTAGGAGTGATATTCAAGGAGTTTCAACGGCATGGGGCGTGTTTCGGACGTTTTACTTTGTCACTAAGCAAAAGGAAACCAAAAGGGACCAAAATTGAAACTCGAGTCCAAAGGCAACGAGAAAGTGCCGAAGGGGAGAAGGTGGTGAGAAACCCTTTCTTTTAGTCTTAGGAGTGATATTCAAAGAGTTTCAGTAGCTTGGGAAGAGTTTTGCACGTGTTTCTTTGTTGCTAAGCGAAAGGGGACCAAAAGTCACCAAAGCGGAACACAGGGCCAAAGGCGCCGAAACTGCTGTAGAGAGAAGGTGGTGAGAAACCCTTCCTTTGAGTCCTAGGAGTGATATTCAAAGAGTTTCAGCGGCCCGAGATGTGTTTCGCACGTGTTCTTTTGCTTGTAAGCAAAAGGGGACCAAAAGTGACCAAATCCGAAACTTTGGTCCAAAGGCGCAGAAAGTACCAAAAGGGTAGATGGTGGTGAGAAATCATTTCTTTGGTTTCTAGGAGAGATATTCAAGGAGTTTCGCACATGTTTCAATGTTCCTAAGCAAAAGGGGAACAAAAGTGACAAAAGCTGGATCATAGGTCCAAATGTGTCGAGAAAGTGCCGGTGGGGTAGAAGAAGGTGAGAAACCCTTGCTTTGAGTCCTAGGAGAGATATTCAAGGAGTTTCAATGGCTGGGACGTGTTTTGCACGTGTTCCTTTGCCGCTAAGCAAAAGGAAACCAAAAGAGACCAAAACCAAAACCAAGGTCCAAAGGCGACAGAAAGTGCTAGAAAGGGAGAAGGTGGTGAGAAACCCTTTCTTTGAATCCTAGGAGTCATTTTTAAGGAGTTTCAGTAGCACAGGGAAGAGTTTCGCATGTGTTTCTTTGCCGCTAAGCAAAAGGGGACCAAAAGTGACCAAAATCAAAACTTGGGTCCAAAGGCGCCGAAAGTGCCGAAGGGGAGATAGTGGTGAGAAACCATTTCTTTGTGTCCTTAGAGTGATATTGAAGGAGTTTTAGCGGCTCGAGACGTGTTTCGCACGTGTTCCTTTGCCGCTATGAAAAATGGGACCAAAAGTGACCAAAATCGAAACTTGGGTCCAAAGGTGCCGAAAGTGCCGAAGGGGAGAAGGTGGTGAGAAACCCCTCCTTTGATTCCTTGGAGTGATATTTAAGGAGTTTCAGCGGCCTGAGACGAGTTTTGCACATGTTCCTTTGTCTATAAGCAAAAAAGGACCAAAACTAGAATTTAGGTCCAAAGGCGCCAGAAAGTGCCAGAAGGGAAGAGAGTGGTAAGAAACCATTTCTTTGTGTCCTAGGAGTGATATTCAAAGAGTTTCAGTGGCCTGGGAAGAGTTTGGCACGTGTTCCTTTGCCGCTAACCAAAAGGGGAACAAAAGTGACAAAAATCATATCATGGGTCCAAAGGCGTCCGATAGTGCCAGAGTTACAGAAGATGGTGAGAAACCCTTCCTTTGTGTCCTCGTTGTGATATTCAAGGAGTTTTAGCGGCATGGGAAGAGTTTCCCATGTGTTCCTTTGCTGCTAAGCAAAAGTGGACAAAAAGTGACCAAAACTGGAACTTAGGTCCGACGGGATCAGAAGGTGCTAAAAGGGGAGAACATGGTAAGAAATCCTTTGTTTAAGTCCTAGGAGTGATATTTAAGGAGTTTCAGTGGCCTTGGAGGAGTTTCGCACGTGTTCCTTTGCCGCTATACAAAAGGGGACCAAAAGTGACTAAAAGTCACAAAAACCAGATCATCGGTCCAAAGGCGTCGAGAAAGTGCGAGAGGGAGAAGTTGGTGAGAAACCCATCCTTTGAGTCCTAGGAGTGATATTCAAGGAGTTTCAACGGCATGGGGCGTGTTTCGGACGTTTTACTTTGTCACTAAGCAAAAGGAAACCAAAAGGGACCAAAATTGAAACTCGAGTCCAAAGGCAACGAAAGTGCCGAAGGGGAGAAGGTGGTGAGAAACCCTTTCTTTTAGTCTTAGGAGTGATATTCAAAGAGTTTCAGTAGCTTGGGAAGAGTTTTGCACGTGTTTCTTTGTTGCTAAGCGAAAGGGGACCAAAAGTCACCAAAGCGGAACACAGGGCCAAAGGCGCCGAAACTGCCAGTAGAGAGAAGGTGGTGAGAAACCCTTCCTTTGAGTCCTAGGAGTGATATTCAAAGAGTTTCAGCGGCCCGAGATGTGTTTCGCACGTGTTCTTTTGTTGTAAGCAAAAGGGGACCAAAAGTGACCAAATCAGAAACTTTGGTCCAAAGGCGCCGAAAGTACCAAAAGGGTAGATGGTGGTGAGAAATCATTTCTTTGGTTTCTAGGAGAGATATTCAAGGAGTTTCGTGGGAAGAGTTTGGCACATGTTCCTTTGCCGCTAAGCCAAAAGGGGAACAAAAGTGACAAAAACTGGATCATAGGTCCAAATGTGTCGAGAAAGTGCCGGTGGGGTAGAAGAAGGTGAGAAACCCTTGCTTTGAGTCCTAGGAGAGATATTCAAGGAGTTTCGAGCAGCTGGGACGTGTTTTGCACGTGTTCCTTTGCCGCTAAGCAAAAGGAAACCAAAAGAGACCAAAACCAAAACCAAGGTCCAAAGGCGACGAAAGTGCTAGAAAGGGAGAAGGTGGTGAGAAACCCTTTCTTTGAATCCTAGGAGTCATTTTTAAGGAGTTTCGCACGGGAAGAGTTTCGCATGTGTTTCTTTGCCGCTAAGAAAAAGGAAACCAAAAGGGACCAAAATTGAAACTCGAGTCCAAAGGCCACAGAAAGTGCCAGAAGGGGAGATAGTGGTGAGAAACCATTTCTTTGTGTCCTTAGAGTGATATTGAAGGAGTTTCAGCGGCCTGAGACGTGTTTCGTACGTGTTCCTTTGCCGCTATGAAAAATGGGACCAAAAGTGACCAAAATCGAAACTTGGGTCCAAAGGTGCCAGAAAGTGCCAGAAGGGGAGAAGGTGGTGAGAAACCCCTCCTTTGATTCCTTGGAGTGATATTTAAGGAGTTTCAGCGGCCTGAGACGACTTTTGCACATGTTCCTTTGTCTATAAGCAAAAAAGGACCAAAACTAGAATTTAGGTCCAAAGGCGCCAGAAAGTGCCAGAAGGGAAGAGAGTGGTAAGAAACCATTTTTTTGTGTCCTAGGAGTGATATTCAAAGAGTTTCAGTGGCCTGGGAAGAGTTTGGCACATGTTCCTTTGCCGCTAACCAAAAGGGGAACAAAAGTGACAAAAATCATATCATGGGTCCAAAGGCGTCAGATAGTGCCAGAGTTACAGAAGATGGTGAGAAACCCTTCCTTTGTGTCCTCGTTGTGATATTCAAGGAGTTTTAGCAGCCTGGGATGTGTTTCGCACGTGTTCCTTTGCCGCAAAGCAAAAGGGGACTAAAAGTGACCAAAACTGAAACTTGGGTCTTGGGTCCAAAGGCGCCAGTAAGTGCCACAAGGGGAGAGAGTGGTGAGAAACGCTTTGTTTAAGTCCTAGGAGTGACATTCAAGGAGTTTCAGCGGCCTGGGAAAAGTTTTGCACGTGGCCCTTTGCCGTTAAGCAAAAGGGGAACAAAAGTGACAAAAATCGGATCATGGGTCCAAAGCCGTCAGAAAATGCCAGAATGGGAGAGTGGTGAGAAACCTTTTCTTTGAGTCCTAGGAATGACATTCAAAGAGTTTTAGTGGTATGGGAAGAGTTTTGCACGTGTTCCTTTACCGCTAAGCAAAAAGGTACCAAAAGTGATAAAAATCAGATCATGAGTCCAAAGGCGCCAGAAAGTGCTAGAAGGGGAGAAGGTGGTGACAGACCCTTCCTTTGAGTCCTATGTAACATCCCCAATTTCGGTTAACATGGTAGGGATTGCTAGTTATTAATTGGTAACTCTTTGCTTCATTTTCTTTGCTCTAGCTTACTTCTTGTTGTGATTTAGGATGTTTCTTAATATCTGATAATTTTATTTTTATTTTTATTCAGCTTATAAATTTTTGTGATTTATTGTCCAATCATATTGTGTCCCTTGCTTGCATAATTATTTCTCCTAGGGTATGTTTATCTATTTTCGTATATACATACCTAAAAAATCGTGTGATGAATTACTTTGAACAACCCTAGGATAAGTTTGAGAAAAAGGATGACCATTGATTCGGGTGGATGGGCCCCGTCTTACTACTAATTGATTAGTAGTACTACTACGAATTGTTATTTCTAAATGTTATCCTCTGATTTATTTTAATAGGTTATGTGGCGTTGTTATTTTATTTAGGGATTCTAAGGGAATTATTCGTGTGACCCTTACCCTCCTTAGCCTTTTACCTAAATTACCTACTTGACTTTAGTCCAGATATGCATGAGTCCTTTCCATAATATCATACACCCTAGGTTCACCATTCCATGAGGCACTATGGCACCATATTCCACGTGTGAGTAAAAAGAGAATTAGGAGAGGTACATTAATGACATTCGTATACCCTCTCTCTTAATTAGGGTAATCGAATTTTGATTTAATGCATGTAGGGGAGAGAGAGAATCGGTTTTAATGACCAGAATCCTGACTTTAATGATTACACTTAATGCAATATTTAAATTCCTAGTTACCCTAAATACATATAGCCGCCACCCACGAACCCTTGCAATTTGATTGGCCATTATTTGAAAATTTCTCATTATGGTGTAACCGAAAATGGAGCCCTAACCCTTTCCTTTCTCTTATTGATACTTGTTTAAAATTAAATTGGATCCGCGTGAGTCTCTTTGTGTTTTCCCCCCACTCTCACGTGCACCAATTGAACCCTTAGGGTGAGATGCTCCTATTGAACTAGGGTTACGTGTGGGAGAGCTCAAAGGGCATCCAAATTCTTGGAAAATTTTCATTTTTTTTTAAATATAGTGTCGGGTTCAATAGGTAATTAAGGAAAGGGAATCAACTTTAAATGGTGTAGATTTAAAACCTTGATAATGGCATATAATGCAACTCCGTTTCCCTAGTTACCTAAGTTAATTATGGTTGCCACACATGATGATTATTTGAATTTTCTCCCCTAATTGGTGCAACCAAAAGTAAACCCCCATTCTTCTCACTAAATGCAAAACTTCGTTTTTATATGTGGGCTGACTCCTCACCTTAATTCAGCATTTAAGTTGCCTTTCACCTAAATTAATTACCATGAGGAAGTAAAGAGACGCCTGCCCCATTCCCTCCTCAAATATCCCAAACCGCGGCCATCTTTTAATAGGCAAGCCAATCAACACAAAACATCCCACCTGGAACATTTATTTCCCTTAAACCGTGCCCAATATTAATTTCATGCTCCCTCCATTTATTAGTTGTAATTACCATGTCTTGTGGAGACTCTTGCACTTGCACAGCCATAATGGTAGCATCACTCCTACACTAGCCGCCCAAGGGACTCGACCTTTCAAGTACTTAGAATGCAAAAGGATTTGAATTTATTCTTTCCCCATAGGAACTCGAAACTGCCACCTGCCAATTAAGGGGCAATGAGTCAATGTGAGAAGTTATTACCTACTGCATTTAAAACCCTAAAATCGTGCCAATTGTAACATCCTGTGCTTTGTGTCATGCCTGTAGTATATCATTGAGAAAAAACTGTAATACTTGGTGAGCAGAAAGAAATTGTGTATGTACAGTAGCCCCTTATGTCAACAGTTGCATCATGTTGATGTAATAGGTGACATCACGCTGATGTCATTAGTGACATCACACAGATGTCATCAGTGACATCATGCTAACATCATCGCTTATGTCATTGATGATCTCACGCTGACATCATTGCTTACATCATCAGTGACATCACGCTGACATCATCGCTTGCTTCATACTGACATCATCGCTTACATCACATTGACGCTGACATCATCGCTTACATCATGCTGACATCATCACTTACATCACGTTGATGCTGACATCATCACTTGCATCATGCTGACATCATCACTTACATCACATTGACGTTGACATCTTCAAAAAAAATTTCTATAAATAGGGGCATCACATGAAAGTTTTCATTCCTATCCAAGGTTCTCAAAGGTTCTAAAGCTATATCTCGCCATTTTCTCTCATACTAAACCTCCTAAACTTAGATTTCTCTTCAAATCTATGATTCTACGTCTGTTCTAAAGGATTTCAAGTAAGTTTCTCTAAGTTTGAAGTTAGATTTACCGTTTGTTTCTCTTCTTCTTCTTTTTCTTATAGATGTTCATGGTGTTCTTAGGAAAAACTCTGTTCTAGAGTTAAATCTTCGGTTAAATCTTTGTAAAAGCTCTGTTTTGAGGTAATGGGGGCTCTACTTTATCATTTTGTTATGTTTATTACTTGTATTCTCATAGATCTTGTCATGTATATGATTATATGTGGAATAATCCTTGTTTTATGAGAAATAATCGTTGAAAAGTGAGAATAATTGGCTATTTATGTGATTTTATGATGAATACATGATGAAAATGTGATATTATGTTCAAATAGAGCATGATAAGCTATATTGAGGATGGTTGATATGATTTTGTGATATAAAATATACAAAGAGGTGGATGTTTCATGTTTGAATATATTGTGTTTCATGTTAAAATGATGTGTATTGTGAATATGCTATGGTTTGATGTATATGATGAAAAGTATGTGAAAATATAATGAAAAATATGTGTGAACATGAGAAATGGCATATGCGAACATGTGAATATACTTGAAAAAGTATGAGATGGAAAATGATATGATGTAAATAGTTACAGAGATACACTGGGGGAGTGGAAGATGGAGACGATATAGTATATCTTGGGTAAATGTAGGGTGGTGAGTGACATTCGGGATTGTGCACGAAATATTGTGTTCGAATGCACCATATAGCCACATACTCATTTCTTGACTTGACTCCTGACCATTACCTTTGCTAAGGGGCCGTCTATTGCATGCGTTGTATCTGTATTGCATTGGACCATTCGGTGACTATTTACATGGATGTGTAAGACCTCGGGATAGAGGCATCGGATAACTGTGACCACAGGGCATGATAAGCGCGGTTAAAAGTAAAACAAATTATGAATCTGTGGAATATAATATGTATTTGTGTATTGAGATGAGAACATGCTTTATATAATACTGTGATATGCAAATACCATTATGTTTACTTTAATCGTGATAAGATGTGTTTTGTGATGAATATGTGTGATGTATGAGTGGTAGGGTAGAGACTCACCCTTACACAACATTTTTCAGGAAACCAGGATGAATAGTATTAGGCTCTTAGTGCATGGATGGATGAGAACTGCTATAGGACTTAGTTATTTTGTGTTATGTAATGAATATTTTCAGTTTTATAGCCTTCTTTTGAAACCGTTGTAAAACTACTATTTATTTTTGTTGCTGATGAAAATTTTAGAATCTTTGTTTTTCCAAAGTACTTATGAATTAATGAAATTTTACTCTATGAACCTTATATCATTTGCATGTCTCTTTCTTATTAGAGAGTTTTTGAAAGAAAAATTTATTTTACCATTTAAATATTTATGAAAATTTATCGTATATTAAGGGAAGAAATATAAGGTGTTACACCAATCATTAATTCCTTCCTTAATTTCATTATATTAATTGCATATTCACGTTTCTTGTTTTATGGCATTTACTACTCATTATGGAGGCTTTTCACACGCCCACAATTGTGAGGGGAGGCGCCACCTTGTCATAAAGTAGACTAGGAGTCGCCTCCCTTCAGGTGACTAGAATATGGAAAATTTAGAACCCCTTCCCTCCATCAGAAAATTGAATTTGCCTTACTTACATAGCCTCGTGGAAACTGACTCACCATTCATGATCATTCTCCTCTAATGATTGATTGTTGGATAAGTGTGGAGCATTAAATGTTGCTTCTTTTCCCACCCTTGCATTTAATGCTTTAATGGGACGTTTCACTTGCACCAGAGCACTAGGGAGCGTGATCGCGCCAAGGAGAAAGCAAAAGGTTGTGTCACTTCACTTAACCTAACCGTAAAACCATTCTTATGCAGCTCTTGACCGCCAGCCTTTGGAAGATGAAAAGACCTAAACCTTACACTTAAACTATAAAAGAGTTTCCCTTTTTCTCACGTGCCCTTTTCCCTCTCTTTCATTCCAACGCTCTCAACTTCATCACTACTTCTCTCTCTCGACATCTTTTCATACTCGCACTAAACCTTTTTCTCTGTTTCTCTTGTGAACACCAATCCACCACCACCCTCTCAAGGAGACGACGAACACCAAGGAGCTTTTGACACTGCCTACACCCTTCTTCCAAACGGTCGTGCCACTACAAAAAACTCAAGTCGTGATCGAAATCCTGCAAGCACCAAGGCCAAATCATCCACTCCCTTTCTCGTTTTCAAGTTGAACAAGGTTAGGGGAGTTCTTGATTGTGTGTGAATGAATATGTATGTTCAAATGTGTGCAGTTGAGTGTGATGTATATTTTTCCTCTTGCCTTCGTTTTCTATGACTGTCAAAGGTTGTATGCAAATGACTTTCTCTCCATCTCCTAGTTTCTTTGTTCGAATAATATCTGAAAATGGTATATAGTAACTCGAGTGGGTGTAAATAAGTGAAAATATTGTTTGCATGTCATTGATGTTGAAAACCTTGCATGATTCTTGTTTGATTGGCCTTCGCTACTAAATAAAGTTGGTGATTTTTAACGAATACCTCATTGCATGATGAAATCTCTACATGAATCTTTGTTTTCTTCTCGTTTCTCATTGACTACCCTTCTTCTCTTTTATTTTAACTAAGAAATCACTTACCCTTTTTCTTCCTCGTCTTTCAAAAATGGAAAACAAGTATATGAAAAAGAGAACTCACCCTTTTTCTTATCACCTAACTACTATTTTACAAAAAATTATGGTAGCAATGAGTTTGCATGAGTGATTGAGCTTGCAGTTATTTCCATGACTCTTTGGTGATTTTATGCTTGCGAAGGTGCATTTTGACAATGGTATTTTAACGAAATTCTTATAACCTATCTTCATCTTTTTCCTTTTTTTTTTCTTGGACCGTGAATGAATGACCCTTCTTTTCCTTGAACGTGCTAACTCTTATAAGTGTGAATTGGTTATGTGGCTTGTGACCTTTGAGAATTAAATAGTACTCTAAGAATGGTGTAGGAAGGATGCGATTACGAAACTGTTTATGTGCATGATGTAAAGGATGGAGAGTTAAGGTTATAGTTTAGCACAACTGGGGAATGTGAGTGTTCAGGTTCGAGAGGAGAATCTTAGGGTTAGTGGAGGGGGATTGGCCCAATGGTGCGGAATAGCTCACCGCGGTCGGGACACATCGCCATCGAAACCTCCACTATTCCTAACGCAAGCAAGCATTACCAGGATCTGGAAAGACTCATTCCTAAGGAACCAAAATGGTAAAATGGGAGAATGTCCCTGATGGATTATGTACGATGTGTGCTTGTATGGAATGAGGGCCTCGATCATCTTGACTGAAGGAATAGTGGGAATCAATTGAGGAAGTAGTGGCATTTTAAGTGTCTTTGTTTGAATTATATTGCGATGAATCCCTGTGATTTTATTTGCATTTTGTGACTGTCTGATGGGTATTATGTTATGACTATATGTTTACTGAAATATGAATTCGTAAGTACTTTGATATTACTCTAATTTCCTTCATTATTCAATTTCTGATGGATGATTGTATTAGAGCTCACCCTTTCTGTCCTTGCTCTATTATTATGCCCTGTGTGTGTTGCATGATTGTATGACAGATGGACCCACTCTGAGTGAGGATTTGGGGAGAGGACTCCAGAGAGAAGGAGGGATGGACGTATGACCTAGCAACGCGCTGCCTCGTGAACCAGGGAATGATCTCCATGACCATGGGACCCCTCGCCAAAGACGGATGGAAACCTACTTGGAACGACCACATTTTTGCTGATATCTCCGTACCCATACCACCTGAACGAAGTATCATTATTCACTCACCCCCACTTTCTCCATCATCTCAAGAACCTCCTGCCAAACGACTCAAAACTTTTGTTGATAAAGGTAAGTCCATCATTGACCTTGACCCCGAACCTACTCCCTGCCCCAACCCTGCTCCTGTACCCGTACCTGAGTGGAAAGACATCAGAGTTGTTGAGTCTTCTGTCAGGCCAGTACCCAGTCATTCTCTTAATATTCAGGCACCCCCTTCCGAGGAAGCTGAACCTTCCACCCGACGCCCTTCACCACCGCCACCTACCTCACAATCATCACCACGTATCATTGGTTAGATTGACAGTGACCCTGACAACTTGCTGCCCTCTCCTCGCCCTCAGCTAGGGGACGATTCATCCGATTTTGATGGAATGGAATCTGATTCTAGTGATGATTCCCTTCCATTAGAGTTTTATTTGTAGATTATTACTTTACTTTGTCATGGATGAACACTGCTCATAGGTTTTTTTTGGGTTGTTTTTGTTACTTTTTTGAAACACTGAACTTTGGAGTTTTTGTTTTAAGGTAGTTTTACCTAGAATCATTTGGATGGAGGATTTATATAAATATACTTTCCTTTTTATCTACGTGCTCCTCATTATGATTTTAGAATTTTATTCCAAATAATATGTGATGTTAAGCACTTATCTCCACCATTTATATATGATCACTTTGGGAAAACTCAAGGTGAATAACGAAAATGATTAAGATATTGATAAAATGCTGGACTAATTTAAATATATGCTTTGTGGTGAACAAACTCAAATGAAGGTACTTGTCGGGTTTATTATCTTGATTTATTTGGAGTTGTACACTAAACTGGATTATGGTTTAATTGAGAACACTGTAGGTTAATATGGTTCTGCTGAGTAGTAGGAGAAGATATTTGATTATGGATAATCGTGATTGCGTCTTCGAATGAACCGTGACAATAGAAAGATGATGTTTTCCTTCCTGTGATATAAATTGTAATCATTGTGTAGATTAGTTATAATGTTGATTGAATGATTCCTTGTTTACAATTATTTTGGTTGTACCATTTCATAAAGTCTTAAATTATATTTTTGTGAGATATAATTTTGTAGGGAATTAAGGCGTTACATCCTAGGAGTGATATTGAAGGAGTTTCACAGGCCTGAGACAAGTTTTGCACGTGTTCCTTTGTCGGTAAGCAAAAGGGAACCAATAGAGACCAAAAATGGAACTTGGGTCCAAAGGCGTCAGAAAGTGCCTGAAGGGGTAAAGGTGGTGAGAAACCCTTTCTTTGAGTCTTAGTAGTGATATTCAAGAAGTTTCAGCGGCCTGGGAAGTGTTTCGCACGTGTTCCTTTGCCGCCAAGCAAAGGGGACCAAAAGTGACCAAAACCAGAACATGGGTCCAAAGGCGCCAAAAAATGCTAGAAGGGGAGAGGGTGGTGAGAAACCATTTCTTTGAGTCCTAGGAGTGACATTCAAGAAGTTTTAGCAGCTTGGGAAGAGTTTCGCACGTGTTCCTTTGTCACTAAGCAAAAGGACACCAAAAGTGACCAAAACCGGAACCTAGGTCCAAAGGCATCAGAAAGTGCCAGAAGCAGAGAAGGTGGTGAGAAACCCTTTTTGAGTCCTAGGAATGACATTCAAGGAGTTTCAGCGGCTTGGAAAGAGTTTCACACGTGTTCCTTTGCCACTAAGCAAAAAGGGACCAAAAGTGACAAAAATGGGAACTTGGGTCCAAAGGCGCCAAAAAGTGCCAGAAGGGAGAGAGTAGTAAGAAACCATTTCTTTGAGTCCTAGGAGTGACATTCAAGGAGTTTCAGCGGCCTGGGAAGAGTTTCGCACGTGGTCCTTTGCCGCTAAGCAAAAAGGGACCAAAAGTGACAAAAATCGGATCATGGGTCCAAAGTTGTCAAAAAGTGCCAGAAAGGAAGAAGGTTGTGTGAAACCCTTCCTTTGAGTCCTAGGGGTGACATTCGAGAATTTTTAACGGCCTAAGACGAGTTTTGCACATGTTCCTCTGTCGGTAAGCAAAAAGGGACCAATAGAGACCAAAACCTGAACTTAGGACCAAAGGCGTCAGAAAGTGCAAGAAGGGGTAAAGGTGGTGAGAAACCCTTTCTTTGAGTCCTATAAGTGATATGCAAGGAGTTGCAGCAGCCTGGGAAGATTTTCGCACGTGTTCCTTTGCCGCTAAGCAAAAGGGGACCAAAAGTGATCAAAACTGGATATTGGGTCCAAAGGCGCCAAAAAGTGCCAGAAGGGGAGAGAATTGTGAGAAACCATTTCTTTGAGTCCTAGGAGTGACATTTAAGGAGTTTCAATGGCCTGGGCAAAGTTTCGTGCATGTTCCTGTGTCGCTAAGCAAAAAGGGACCAAAAGTGACAAAAATCGGATCATGGGTCCAAAGTCGTTAGAAAGTGCCAGAAGGGGAGAAGGTGGTGAGAATCCATTCCTTTGAGTCCTAGGAGTGATATTCAAGGAGTTTTAGTGGCATAAAACGAGTTTTGCATGTGTTCCTTTGTCAGAAAGCAAAAGGGAACCAAAAGAGACCAAAACTGGAACTTCGGTCCAAAGGCGACAGACAGTACCAGAAGGGGAGAAGGTGGTTAAAAACCCATTCTTTGAGTCCTATGAGTGCTATTTAAGGAGTTTCAATAGCCTGGGAAGAGTTTTGCACATGTTCCTTTGTCACTAAGCAAAAAGGGACCAAAAGTGACCAAAACCAGAACTTGGGGCCAAAGGCACTAGAAAGTGCCAGAAGGGGAGAAGGTGGTAGGTAAGAAACCCTTCCTTTGAGTCCTTAGGTTGATATTGAAGGAGTTTCAGCGGCCTGAGATGTGTTTTGCAAGTGTTCCTTTGCCGCTATGAAAAAAGGGCCTAAAAGAGACCAAAACTAGAACTTGGGTCCAAAGGCGTCAGAAAGTACTAGAAGGGGAGAAGGTGGTGAGAAATCCTTTTTCTATGACATTCAAGGAGTTTCAGCGGCCTGTGAAGAGTTTTGCATATGTTCATGTGTTGGTAAGCAAAGGGGAACCAAAAGAGACCAAACCCGGAACTTGGGTGCTAAGGTGCCAGAGAGTGCCAAAAAGGGAGAGAGTGGTAGGACACCCTTTCTTTGAGTCCTAGGAGTGATATTCAAGGAGTTTCAGCAGCCTGAGACAAGTTCCGCACGTGTTCTTTTGCTGGTAAGCTAACCAAAAGTGACTAAAACAGGAACTTGAGTCCAAAGGTGCCAAAAAGTGTTAGAAGGGAAGAAGCTGCTGACAAACCCTTCTTTAGAGTTGTAGGAGTGATATTCAAGGAGTTTCAGTGGTCTAAGACGAGTTTTGCATGTGTTCTTTTGCCGGTAAGCGAAAGGGGACCAAAAGTGACCAAAACCAGAACTTGGGTACAAAAGTGCCAGTAAGTGCCAGAATGGGAGAGAGTGGTGAGAAACCCTTTCTTTGAGTCCTAGGAGTGACATTCAAAGAGTTTCAGCGTCCTGGGAAGAGTTTCGCACGTGTTCCTTTATCGGTAAGTAAAAAGGGAACAAAATTGAGAAACCTTTCCTTTGAGTCCTACGAGTGATATTCAAGGAGTATCAGCAGCTTGGGAAGAGTTTTGAACGTGTTCCTTTGCCGCTAACCAAAAGGGGACTAAAAGAGACCAAAATAGGATCTTTGGACCAAAGGCGTCAGATGTTGCCAGAAGGAGAGAAGGTGGTGAGACAACCTTCCTTTCAGTGCTAAGAGTTATATTCAATGAGTTTCAGCGGCCTAGGAAGAGTTTCGCACGTGTTCCTTTGCCGCTAAGCAAAAGGGGACCAAAAGTGACCAAAATTGGATCATGGGTCCAAAGGCATCAGAAAGTGTCCAAATGGGAGAGAGTGGTGCGAAACCCTTTCTTGGAGTCCTAGGAATGACATTCAAGGCGTTTTAGCAGTATGGGAAGAGTTTTGCACGTGTTCCTTTACCGCTAAGCAAAAAGGGACCAAACGTGACAAAAATTGGATCAAGGGTCCAAAGGGCCCAGAAAGCCCCAGAAGGGGAGAAGGTGGTGACAGACCCTTCCTTTCAGTCCTAGGAGTGATATTGAAGGAGTTTCAGTGGCTTGAGACGAGTTTTGCACGTGTTCTTTTGCCGCCCAGCAAAAGAGGACCAAAAAATGACCAAAATTGGAATTTGGCTCTAAAGGCGTCAGAAAAGTGTCAGAAGAGAAGAAGGTGGTGAGATACCATTCCTTTGAGTCCTAGAAGTGATATTCAAGGAGTTTAAGCGGCCTGAGACAAGTTTCGCATGTGTTCCTTTACCGCCATCCAAAAGCGGACCAAAAGTGACGAAAATTGAAATTTGGCTCTAAAGGCGTAAGAAAAGTGCCAGAAGGGAATAAGGTGGTGAGAAACCTTTCCTTTGAGTCCTAGGAGTGATATTCAAGGAGTTTCAGTGGCCTGAGATGAGTTTTAAACGTGTTCCTTTGCTGGTAAGCAAAACGCAACCAAAAAAGACAAAAATAAGAACTTGAGTCCAAAGGCGCCAGAAAGTGGCAAAAGGGGAGAAGGTAGTGAGAAACCCTTTTTTGTGTCCTAAGAGTTATATTCAAGAAGTTTCAGCGGCCTGAGACGAGTTTCGCACGTTTTCCTTTGCTGGTAAGCAAATGGTGACCAAAAGAGACAAAAACTGAAACATGGGTCTAGAGGGGCCAAAAAGTGCTAGAAGGGGAAAGAGTGGTGAGAAAGCCTTTCTTTGAGTCCTAGGGGTGATATTCAACGAATTTTAGCAGCTTGAGATGGGTTTTGCATGTGTTTCTTTCTCAATAAGGAAAAGGGGAACAATACTGACAAAAACCTGATCGTGGGTCCATAAGCGTCAGAAAGTGCCAGAAGGGGAGAAGGTAGTGAGAAACCCTTCCTTTCAGTGCTAGGAGAGGTATTCAAGGAGTTTCAGTAGCTTGCGACATGTTTCGCACGTGTTCCTTTGCCGCTAAGGAAAATTTCACATTTTTCGAGGCAAATAATTATAATTTGACAATTATTTGAATAAGACCAAAATTAACTTTTCGGATAAGATTCTAGGGGTATTTTGGACAGTACTGCTGAATAATATGAGGAAAATTCTTGGATGATATTGAACCAAATATTTTGCATGCAGTTACCCTAAAATGCCGAACTCAGAAATCACATAATATTCCTTTTAAAATAAAAATTAGCATCTATCTAATTTTTTTATGCTAACAAGCTGGAATTAGCAAATAATTAAATTCTAAAAATTATTAACTAATTTACGCAAATTAGGGCGTTATAAAACTACCCCTCTAAGAAAAATTTTGTCCTTGAAATTTCTAACCTGAGTTGAACAGTCACAGATAAGCGCTTCTCATGTCAGTTTCCTTTTCCCACGTGGCATCTTCCACATTGTCTGCATTCCAATGCACCTTCACCAGAGATATTTCTTTATTCCTAAGTTGCTTAACCTTTCGATCACTGATCTGAAAAGGTTCAACTTCAAAAGTCAAGTTCTCCTTCAAGGTAATTTGGTTAGGTACCATTACGTGTGAAGGGTCGGGAATGTATTTAAGAAGTTGAGAGACGTGAAATACATTGTGGAGATTGGATAATTCCAAAGGCAGCACGATTCGATAAGCTGAATTTCCAATCTTCTTCAGAATTTGGTAGGGACCAATGAATTTTGGATGGAGTTTGCGAGACTTTAGAGCTCTACCCACTCTGGTAGTTAGGCTCACTTTAAAAAATACGTGGTCTCCTTCCTCAAATTCTATGGGTCTTCTTCATTTATCATGGTAACTCTTTTGTCGATCTTGGGCCATCTTCATTTTCTCTTGTATTTCCTTGATCTTCTTGGAAGTTTCTTGGATTATGTTGGGACCGATAAGCAAATTATTGCCAGTGTCGTACCAGCACAGAGGCGTTGATAAATCCATATTTTGCCATGTTTTTAACAGTTTTTCGTTAATAATTAGGAAAATAGTTCTAAAAATAACTTGAAAAGATCACAAAAATAAAATAATTAGTATAAATTGTTGTTTTGTTGAAATATTAAAAATTGTTTAGATTTTTGTAGGAGTTCATGCAAAAGATGGAAAATTGTTGAAAGTGCTTAAAGGAAGAATTAAAAGCTGAAATTAAAGAAGAAAAGTCAAAGAATCAAGCTTGAAGAAATCCTAAGAGCTGGGCGTTACAACTCCAAGTTATTGGCATTTAAACATGGAAAGAAGAAAATACAGCATTGGGTCTGTGTGGCTACTCTAAGTGATACGCGTTAACACTCCAGCAACTGTAACTGGATAACTGTCATTGCGTTGAAACGCACATTCCCTGGAGCTTTGGCACGCAACAGAGAGTTGCAACTCATAACATATGACATAGCAATGGAAAGCTGAGCATATGGAGGAAGCGTTCACTGAAGTGCTGTGCGTTGAAACGCACATCATCTGAACCTTTGGCGCGCAAGAGCGTGTTACAACGCAGATCACTTGCAGCCAAGGCGCGCAACCGCGCGCCTTCACTCCAACCATTTCACGTTTTGGCGCAAAACTCTGCAATTTTTATAACTTTTTTTTCTTGCAAATTTTGGACGTTTGGAGCTTTTGTATCACTTTTAGAAGATTCCAGAACACCTGGGGATAACTAACTTTCATAATTTCAAGGGTTAAGTCAAAGAATTAGAGGAACTCTATAAATAGGAATTAGAAACTTAGAAAAAAAGAGCTTTTTGTCATTTTTTTAGTCTTGGTATTTAGTTGTAACCGTTTTAACTTCCAAGGGAAGTCAGAGGGAGCAGATAGGAGCCACTTTTGTTCTTCTTTGCTAGAGGAATCTGGGAGAAGACAAAGTGATGGAGATGGCTCTCTGCTTTTTTTCTTTTTTTCTTCTTTCTTCTCTCCATTTCATTGTAATGTGTTTCTAACTTTTTTTGTTAGGGATTTATGGATCTAGAATTGATTATTAATTTTGTTTTGACTCTGAACGTTGAGTGTTTGATTTGATTGAGGGATTAATTCTGTGTTTACTTTATCTTTGAATGGAAGTTCAATTAATTAATCAAAAAGTAACCTTCACTAATGGAAATTGGGTTTGTTGCTTGGATCTAAATTAATTCCCAAAACTGTTGATTTTCTTAGGGATAAGTGGTCCTAGTTTTGCAATCTTTTGGTTCTAATTCGTAATGCAATATTGAACTAAATTTGGCCAAAGGAATTAGGGAGATTTGGTTGAATATTAGGACCAATGAATTGAGGAATCAATCTTTGGTTATTGTAAAGAGAAATTGATTGTCAATCAATCAATTGCTTGAATGTTCAGAGGCAGAACTGAATTGATATTGATATTCAAGTGAAATAAATTACTAACTTTTCTTCATTCATAATTCATTCAAATAGTACAAATTAACATTTTATTTTTAACAATTTCTCATTTTTTTAATTCTAAAAATTTACTTTCTTTCATATTGAAATCTATTCAATGAATTGTTTGGTGCAAATGGTTATTATCTTGTGAATTGTTGATTAAAAATAAGATCCTAGAGGACGATACTTGGGACTCAATCTTATTTCCACATTTTATAACTTGCTACAATTACCTAGTACACTTGCTAGTATTAAAATACACCAATTAAGTACTATGATATAGAAAATATATCAGGCATCTGACATCGACGTTCGTATAACACCTCATATGGTGCCATGTCAATACTTGAATGAAAGCTGTTGTTGTACGTGAAATCAATCAAAGGAAGATGTTGATCCCATTGGCCTCCTTGCTCAAGCATACAGGCTCGTAGAAGATCTTCCAAAGTTTGGATAGTCCTTTCCGATTGTCCGTCGGTTTGAGGGTGATAGGCTGAACTGAGCTTCAGCTTTGTCCTTAGAGCTTGATGAAGACTTTGCCAGAATGTCAAAGTAAAGCGAGGATCTCTATCCGACACGATACTTTTTGGCACACCATGGAGTCGCACAATCTCCTTAATGTACAATTGGGTCAATCGCTCGAGAGAATACTTCAAGTTCATTGGAAGAAAATTGGCTGACTTAGTGAGTCGGTCTACAACATATAGCATCGCATCCATTTCTAGTCTTTGGAAAACCATAAACAAAGTCCATCGCGATGTCACTCCACTTCCACTCGGGAATGCTCACTAGTTGCAATTGTCCAGTTGGCCTTTGATGTTTTATCTTCACTTTTTGACATGTTAAACAAGTAGCTACAAACTCTACTACTGCCTTTCTCATTCCAGGCCACCAAAAATTCTTCTTCAAGTCTCGATACATTTTAGTGGATCTAGGATGAAAATTGAGAGTACTCTTATGAGCTTCCTCCAAGATCATCTTCCTTAATTCTTCATTGTCAGGAACACAAATTCGCTCCTTGTACTTGACCAATCCTCCTTCACCTTGGTAAATATGGGATTCTTTCCCTTTCTTTTTTGCTTCCAACCTTTCCAACAAATACTTATCATCTGTTTGAGCCAATCTTACTTGCTCCAAGAATTCATTAGTGATCTTAAGATTCCCCAATATTATGCTAGTAGGAGTAAATTGAGTTGCCAAGTTTAAATCTCTAAATGATTCTAGCATTTCTAATTCTTTGATCATCAAGGATGAAACAGGAAGGGACTTACGAATTAGAGCATCCGCTACAACGTTTGCTTTGCCAGGATGAATATGCAGTTCAAAATCGTAATCCTTGAAAAATTCCATCCATTGGCATTGTTGCATGTTTAGCTCCTTCTAATCGAACAAGTACTTCAGGCTTTTATGGTCACTAAACACCTCGAACTTTACTCCATAAAGATGATGCCGCCATATGTTTAACGCAAAAACCATAGCCGCAAGTTCAAGATCATGAGTTGGATAGTTCTTCTCATGTGTGCGTAACTGACGAGATGCATATGCCACTACTTTCCTACTTTGCATCAGCATGCATCTAAGCCCATGATGCGAAGCATTATAGTAAACCTCCAATTTTTCTTGTGGATCAGAGAGAATCAAGATTGGTGCCAAAGTCAATCTTGTCTTTAGACTCTGGAAAGCATCTTCACACTTTTGATTGCGAGTCAAGCAAGTCAAAGGCATGGCTATATTTGAGAAACCTTCAATGAAACAACGATAGTATCCAGCAAGACCTAAGAAACTCTTAATTTCAGTGACTGTCTTAGGTGATTCCCATTTCAAAACAGATTTAACCTTAGAAGGATCTACAACAATGCCTTCTTTCGAAATCACATGTCCTAGAAAATGCACTTTCTCTAACCAAAACACACACTTTGAGAGCTTGGCATACAGTTGCTTCTCGCACAAGATTTGAAGTACAATCTTCAAGTGTTTAGAGTGTTCTTCCAGACTGCAGGAATAAATCAAGATATCATCGATGAACACGATGACAAATTGATCTAAGAAAGAGTGAAATATACGACTCATATAGTCCATGAACACTACAGGCACATTTGTTACAACAAAAGGCATAACTTGGTACTCGTAATGTCCGTATCGAGTACTGAAAGCGGTCTTCGATATATCTCCTTCCTTAACACGAATCTGATGGTAACCAGATCTCAAGTCTATCTTTGAGAATACAACTGCTCCTCTCAGCTGGTCCATCAAATCATCAATCCAGGGTAATGGGTACTTGTTCTTGATTGTAACCTTGTTCAATTGTCAGTAGTCAATGCATAGTCTCATGCTTTCATCTTTCTTCTTGACAAGCAAAACTAGGGCTCCCCAGAAGAGTTTCGCACGTGTTCCCTTGCTGCTAAGCAAAAGGGGACCAAAAGTGACCAAAACCGGAACTTGGATCCAAAGGCGCCAGAAAGTGCCAGAAGGTGAGAAGGTGGTGAAAAACCCTTCCTTTGAGTCCTAGAAGTGATATTCAAGGAGTTTCAGTAGCCTGAGACGCTTTTCGTACTTGTTCTTTTTCCGGTAAGCAAAAGGGGACCAGAAGTGACCAAAATTAGAACATGGCTCCAAAAGCGCCAGAAAGTGCCAGAAGGAGAGAAAGTGGTGAGAAACCTTTTTCCTTGAGTCCTAGGAGTGATATTCAAGGAGTTTTAGTGGCCTGAGACATGTTTCGCATATGGTCCTTTGCCGTTAAGCAAAAGGGGACGCAAAGACACCAAAAAGAAAGTGCTAGAAGGGGAGAGAGTGTTGAGAAACCCTCTCTTTGAGTCTTCGGAGTGACATTCGAGGAGTTTCAGCGGCATGGGAAAAATTTCGCACGTGTTCCTGTGCCGCTAAGCAAAAGAGGACCAAAAGTAACCTAAACCAGAACTTGGGCCTAAAGGCGTCAGAAAGTGCCAGAAGGGGAGAACGTGGCGATGAACCCTTCCTTCGAGTCCTAAGAGTGATATTCAAGGAGTTTCAGCGGCCTACAAAGAGTTTCGCACGTAATCCTTTGCCGCTAAGCAAAAGGGGACCAAAAGTGACCAAAATCGGAACTTGGGTCTAAAGGCGTCGAAAAGTTCCTGAAGGGGAGAAGGTGGTGAGAAACCCCTCCTTTGAGTCCTAGGAGTCACATTCAAGGAGTTTCAGCAGCTTGGGAAGAGTTTTACAAATGTTCCTTTGCCGCTAAGAAAAAGAGAACCAAAAGTGACCAAAACCGGAATTTGGCTCTAAAGGCGTTAGAAAAGTGCCAGAAGGGAAGTAGGTGGTGAGAAACCCTTCCTCTGAGTCCTAGGAGTGATATTTAAGGAGTTTCAGCGGCTTGGGATGAATTTCTCACGTGTTCCTTTGCCGCTATGCAAAAAGGGACCAAAAGAGACGAAAACTGGCACTTAGGTGCTCAGGGGCCAGAAAGTTCCAAAAGGAGAGAGTGTTAAGAAACCCTTTCTTTGAGTCCTAGCAGTGATATTCAAGCAGTTTTAGCGGCCTGGGAAGAGTTTCATACATGTTGCTTTGCTGCTAAGTAAAAGGGGACCAAAAGATACCAAAACTGGAACCTAGCTCCAAAGGTGACAGAAAATGTTAGAAGGAGAGCAGGTGGTGAGAAACCCTTCCTTTGAGTCCTAGGAGTCACATTCAAGGATTTTCAGCGGCTTAGGAAGAGTTTCGTAGGTGTTCCTTTGACACTAAGCAAAAGGGGACCAAAAGAGACCAAAATTGAAACTTGGGTCCAACGGCGTCAGAAAGCGCCAGAAGGGGAGAAGGTGGTGAAAAACCCTTCCTTTGAGTCCTAGGAATGATTTTCAAGGAGTCTTAGCGGCCTGGGAAGAGTTTCGCACGTGTTCCTTTGTCGCTAAGCAAAAAGGGATCAAAAGAGACCAAAACCAGATCCTGCGTCCAAAGGCAATAGAAAGAGCTAGAAGGGGAGAAGATGGTGAAAAATCCTTCCTTTTAGTCCTAGAAGTGATATTCATGGAGTTTCAGCGGCCTGAGACGAGTTTTGCATGTGTTCCTTTGTCACTAAGCAAATGGGGACCAATAGAGACCAAAACTAGAACTTGGGTGTAAAGGTTCCAGAAAGTGCTAGAAGGGGATGGGGTAGTGAGAAACCCTTTCGCTGAGTCCTAGAAGTGATATTTAAAGAGTTTCAGAGGCCTGGGAAGAGTTTCGCACGTGTTACTTTGTCGCTAAGCAAAAAGGGACCAAAAGTGTCCAAAACTGGAACTTGGGTCCAAAGACGTCAGAAAGTGCCAGAAGGGGAGAGAGTGGTGAGAAACTCTTTTTGTTCTAGGAGTGATATTCAAAGAGTTTCAACAGCCTGAGATGAGTTTCGCACGTGTTCGTTTTTTGGTAAGCAAAATGGGACCAAATGAGACCAAAACCGAAGCTTGGGTGTTAAGGTTCCAGAGAGTGCCAAAAGGGGAAAGAGTGGTTAGAAACTTTGTCTTCAACTCCTAGGAGTGATATTTAAGGAGTTTCAGCGGCCTAAAACGAGTTTCGCACTTGTTCTTTTGTCGGTAAGTAAAAAGGGACCAAAAGTGACCAAAATTAGAAGTTGGGTCCAAAGACGCCAGAAGGGGAGAAGGTGGTAAGAAAACCTTCCTTTGAGTCCTAGAAGTGATATTCAAGAAGTTTCAATGGGCTGAGACGAGTTTCGCACGTGTTCCTTTGCCTGTAAGCAAAAAGGGACCAGAAGAGACCGAAACTGGAACTTGGGTCCAAAGGCGCCAGAAAGTCCAGAATGGGAGAGAGTAGTGAGAAACCCTTTGTTTCAGTAGTAGGAGTGATATTCAAGGAGTTTTAGCAGCCTGAGAAGAGTTTCACACATGTTCCTTTGCCACTAAGGAAAAGGGGAGCAAAAGTGACCAAATCTGGAACTATATCCAATGGCTCCAGAAAGTGCCAGAATCGGAGAAAGTGGTGAGACAACCTTTCTTTGAGTTCTAGAAGTGATATTCAAGGAGTTTCAGTGGCCTGAGACAAGTTCCGCACTTGTTCTTTTGCCGGTAAGCAAAAGGGGACCAGAAGTGACCAAAATCAGAACTTGGATCCAAAGGCACCAAAAAGAAAGGGAGAAGGTGGTCAGAAAAACTTCCTTTGAGTCCTAGAAGTGATATTCAAAAGTTTTAGCGGCCTAAGATGAGTTTTGCACCTGTTCTTTTGCCAGTAAGCAAAAAAAGACTAGAAGAGACCAAAACCGGAACTTGGGTCCAAAGGCGTCAGAGTCTAGAATGCGATAGAGTGGTGAGAAACCCTTTCATTGAGTCCTAGGAGTGATATTAAAGGAGTTTCAACAGCCTGAAACAAGTTTTGCACGTGTTCCTTTGTCGGTAAGCAAAAAGGGACCAAAAGAGACCAAAACCGAAACTGGGTGCTAAGGTGCCAGAGAGTGTAAAAGGGGACAGAGTGGTTAGAAAATTTTTATGAGCCCTAAGAGTGATAATCAAGGAGTTTCAGCGGCCTATGACGTGTTTTGCACGTGGTCCTTTGCCTCTAAGCAAAAAGGGACCAAAAGAGGCCAAAAAGAAATTGCCAGAAGGGGGGAGAGTGTTGAGAAACCCTTTCTTTGAGTCCTAGGAGTGACATTCGAGGAGTTTCAGCCACATGGGAAGAATTCTGCATGTGTTCTTGTGCCGCTAAGCAAAATAGGGCCGAACGTGACCTAAACCAGAATTTGGGTCCAAAGACGTCAGAAGGTGCCAGAAGGGAAGAAGGTGATGAGAAACGCTTCTTTTAAGTCCTAAGAGTGATATTCAAGAAGTTTCAGCGGCCTGGGAAGAATTTCGCACGTGTTCCTTTGCAAAAGAGGAGCAAAAGTGACCTAAACTGAAATTTGGCTCTAAAGGCATAAGAAAAGTGCCAGAAGGAAAGAAGGTGGTGAGAAACCCTTCCTCTGAGTCCTAGGAGGGATATTCAAGGAGTTTCAGCAGCCTGGGAGGAGTTTCCCACGTGTTCCTTTGTTGGTAAGCAAAAAAGGACCAAAACAGTCCAAAATCGGAATTTGAGTCCAAAGACGTCAGAAAGCGCCATCATGGGAGAAGGTGGTGAGAAACCCTTCATCGGAGTCCGAGGAGTGATATTCAAGGAGTTTCAGTGGCCTGGGAGGAGTTTCGCACGTATTCCTTTGTGGCTAGGCCAAAGGGGACCAAAAGTGACCAAAACTGGAACTTGGGTACAAAGGCGCCAGAAAGTGCCACAAGAGGAGAGAGTGGTGGGAAACCCTTTCTTTATGTCCTAGGAGTGATATTCAAGGAGTTTCAGGGGCTTGCGAAGAGTTTCGTACATGTTCCTTTGCCGCTAAGCAAAACGGAACAAAAGTGACAAAAATTGGATCATGGGTCCAAAGGCGTCAAAAAGTGCTCGAAGGGGAGAAGGTAGTGAGAAACTTTTCCTTTGAGTCCTAAGAGTCATATTCAAGGAGTTTCAGTAGCCTGAGACGTGTTTTGCGTGTGTTCCTTTGCCGCTAAGAAAAAAGGGACCAAAAGAGACCAAAACTAAAACTTGGGTCCAAAGGCGTCAAAAAGTGCTAGAATGGGAGAGAGTGGTAAGAAACCCTTTCTATCAGTCCTAGGAGTGATATTTAAGGAGTTTTAGTGGCTTGGGAGGAGGTTTCCACGTGATCCTTTGGAGCTAAGTATAAGGGGACCAAAAGAGACCAAAACCAAAACTTAGGTCCAAAGGTGTCCGAAAGTGCCAAAAGGGGAGAAAGTGGTGAGAAACCCTTCCTTTGAGTCCTAGGAGTGATATTCAAGGAGTTTCAGCGGCCTGGGAATTGTTTCACACATGTTCCTTTGCCGCTAAGCACAAGGGGACCAAAAGTGTCCAAAATTGCAACATAGGTCAAAAGGCGTCAGAAAGTGCCAGAAGCAGAGAAGTTGGTGAGACACCCTTCCTTTGCGTCCAAGGAGTTATATTCAAGGAGGTTTAGCGGCCTGAAGCGAGTTTCGCACATGTTCCTTTGGTGGTAAGGAAAAAAGGACCAAAAGAGACCAAAACCAAAACTTAGGTCCAAAGGTGTCCGAAAGTGCCAGAAGGGGAGAGAGTGTTACGAAACCCTTTCTTTGAGTACTCGGAGTGATATTCAAGGTGTTTCAGTGACTTGTGAAAAGTGTTACACGTATTCCTTTGCTGCTAAGCAAAAGAGGACCAAAAGTGACCAATATCAGAATTTGGCTGTAAAGGCGTCAGAAAAGTGCCATAAGGAAAAAGGTGGTTAGAAACCCTTCCTTTGAGTCGTAGGAGTGATATTCAAGGAGTTTCAGTAGCCTGAGACTAGTTTTGTACGTGTTCCTTTGTCGCTAAGCAAATGGGGACCAACAGAATCCAAAACCAGAACTTGGGTGCAAAGGTGCCAAAAAGTATCAGAAGGGGAGGGGGTGGTGAGAAACCCTTTCTTTCAGTCCTAGGAGTGATATTCAAGGAGTTTCAGCGGCTTAGGAAGAGTTTCGTACGTCTTCTTTTGCCGCTAAGCAAAAAGGGACCAAAAGAGACTAAAACCAGAACTAGGGTCCAAAGGCGTCAAAAAGTGCCAGAAAGGAAGAGAGTGGTGAGAAACCCTTTCTTTGAGAACTAGGAGTGATATTCAAGGAGTTTTAGTGGTCTAGGAATTGTTTCGCAGGTGTTCCTTTGCCATTAAGCAAAAGGGGACCAAAAGTGACCAAAACTGCAACATAGGTCTAAAGGCGTCAGAAAGTACAAAAGGAGGGAAGGTGGTGAGACACCCTTCCTTTGTGTCTGAGGAGTTTTATTCAAGGAGTTTTAGCAGCCTGAGGTGAGTTCCGCACGTGTTCCTTTGGTGGTAAGCAAAAAGGGACCAAAAGAGCCAAAACTAGAACTTGGGGGGCTCAGGGGCCAGAAAGTGCCAGAAGGGGAGAGGGTGTTGAGAAACCATTTCTTTGAGTCCTAGGAGTGATATTCAAGGAGTTTTAGCGGCCGGGGAAGAGTTGCACAGGTGTTCCTTTGCTGCTAAGCAAAAGGGGCCCAAAAGACACCAAAACTAGAACATGCCTCCAAAGGTGTCAGAAAATGCCAGAAGGGGAGGAGGTGGTCAGAAACCCTTCCTTTGAGTCCTAAGAGTTATGTTCAAGGAGTCTTAGTAGCCTGCGAAGAGTTTCACACGTGTTCCTTTGCCGCTAAGCAAAAGGGAACCAAAAGAGGCCAAAACCAGAACCTGCATCAAAAGGCAACAGAAAGTGCCAGAAAGGGAAAAGGTGGTGCAAAACCCTTCTTTTGAGTCCTAGGAGTGATAGTCAAGGAGTTTCAGCGGCCTGAGATGAGTTTTGCACGTGTTCCTTTGTCTCTAAGAAAATGGGGACTAACAGAATCCAAAACCGAAACTTGGGTGCAAAGGTGCCAAAAAGTGCCAGAAGGGGAGGGGGTGATGAGAAACCCTTTCTTTCAGTCCTAGGAGTGATATTCAAGTAGTTTTAGCGGCTTAGTAATAGTTTCGCACGTCTTCTTTTGCCGCTAAGCAAAAAGGGACCAAAAGAAACTAAAACCAGAACTAGGGTCCAAAGGCGTCAAAAAGTGCCAGAAAGGGAGAGAGTAGTGAGAAACCCTTTCTTCGAGAACTAGGAGTGATATTCAAGGAGTTTCAGCAGCCTGAGACAAGTTTTGCACGTGTTCATTTGTTAGTAAGCAAAAGGGGACCAAAAGAGACCAAAATCGAAACTGGGTGCTAAGGTTCCAGAGAGTGTAAAAAGGGGACAGAGTGGTTAGAAACTTTTTATGAGTCATAAGAGTGATAATCAAGGAGTTTCAGTGGCCTATGACGTGTTTCGCAGGTGGTCCTTTGCCGCTAAGCAAAAAGGGACCAAAAGAGGCCAAAAAGAAATTGCCAGAAGGGGGGAGAGTGTTGAGAAACCCTTTCTTTGAGTCCTAGGAGTGACATTCGAGGAGTTTCAGCCGCATGGGAAGAATTCTGCACGTGTTCTTGTGCCACTAAGCAAAACAGGACCAAACGTGACCTAAACCAGAATTTGGGTCCAAAGGCGTCAGAAGGTGCCAGAAGGGAAGAAGGTGGTGAGAAACGCACGTGTTCCTTTGCAAAAGAGGAGCAAAAGTGACCAAAAGGCATCAGAATTTCGCGGTGGTGACATTCAAGGAGTTTCAGCGGCCTGGGGAGAATTTCGCACATGTTCCTTTGCAAAAGAGGAGCAAAAGTGACCAAAAGGCATCAGAAAAGTGCCAGAAGGAAAGAAGGTGGTGAGAAACCCTTCCTCTGAGTCCTAGGAGCGATATTCAAGGAGTTTCAGCAGCCTGTGAGGAGTTTCCCACGTGTTCCTCTGCTGGTAAGCAAAAAAGGACCAAAATAGTCCAAAATCGGAACTTGGGTCCAAAGGCATCAGAAAGCACCATAATGGGAGAAGGTGGTGAGAAACCCTTCCTCTGAGTCCGAGGAGTGATATTCAAGGAGTTTCAGCAGCCTGGGAGGAGTTTCGCACGTATTCCTTTCTGGCTAGGCAAAAGGGGACCAAAAGTGACCAAAACTGGAACTTGGGTACAAAGGCGCCAGAAAGTGCCACAAGAGGAGAGAGTGGTGAGAAACCCTTTCTTTATGTCCTAGGAGTGATATTCAAGGAGTTTCAGGGGCTTGCGAAGAGTTTCGCACGTGTTCCTTTGCCGCTAAGCAAAACGGAACAAAAGTGACAAAAATTGGATCATGGGTCCAAAGGCGTCAAAAAGTGCTCGAAGGGGAGAAGGTATTGAGAAACTTTTCCTTTGAGTCCTAAGAGTCATATTCAAGGAGTTTCAGCAGCCTGAGATGTGTTTTGCGTGTGTTGCTTTGTCGCTAAGCAAAAAGGGACCAAAAGAGACCAAAACTGGAACTTGGGTCCAAAGGCGCCAGAAAGTGCTAGAATGGGAGAGAGTGGCGAGAAACCCTTTCTATCAGTCCTAGGAGTGATATTCAAGGAGTTTCAGCGGCCTGGGAATTGTTTCACACATGTTCCTTTGCCGCTAAGCGCAAGGGGACCAAAAGTGACCAAATCTGCAACATAGGTCAAAAGGCATCAGAAAGTGCCAGAAGCAGAGAAGTTGGTGAGACACCCTTCCTTTGCGTCCGAGGAGTTATATTCAAGGAGTTTTAGCGGCCTGAAGCGAGTTTCGCACGTGTTCCTTTGGTGGTAAGCAAAAAAGGACCAAAAGAGAGCAAAATCAAAACTTGGGTGCTCAGGGGCCAGAAAGTGCTAGAAGGGGAGAGAGTGTTACAAAACCCTTTCTTTTAGTCCTCGGAGTGATATTCAAGGTGTTTCAGTGGCTTGTGAAAAGTTTTACACCTATTACCAAAAGTGACCAATACCAAAATTTTGCTCTAAAGGCGTCAGAAAAGTGCCATAAGGAAAAAGGTGGTTAGAAACCCTTCCTTTGAGTCCTAGGAGTGATATTCAAGCAGTTTTAGCAGTCTGAGACGAGTTTTGCACGTGTTCCATTGTCGCTAAGCAAATGGGGACCAACAGAATCCAAAACCGGAACATGGGTGCAAAGGTGCCAAAAAGTATCAGAAGGGGAGGGGGTGGTGAGAAACCCTTTCTTTCAGTCCTAGGAGTGATATTCAAAGAGTTTTAGCGGCTTAGGAAGAGTTTCGTACGTCTTCTTTTGCCGCTAAGCAAAAAGGGACCAAAAGAGACTAAAACCAGAACTAGGGTCCAAAGGCGTCAAAAAGTGCCAGAAAGGAAGAGAGTGGTGAGAAACCCTTTCTTTGAGAACTAGGAGTGATATTCAAGAAGTTTTAGTGATCTAGGAATTGTTTTGCAGGTGTTCCTTTGCCATTAAGCAAAAGGGGACCAAAAGTGACCAAAATTGCAACATGGGTCTAAAGGCGTCAGAAAGTACCAAAAGGAGAGAAGGTGGTGAGACACCCTTCCTTTGTGTCCGAGGAGTTATATTCAAGGAGTTTTAGCGGCCTGAGGTGAGTTTCGCACGTGTTCCTTTGGTGGTAAGCAAAAAAGGACCAAAAGAGCCAAAACTAAAACTTGGGTGCTCAGGGGCCAGAAAGTGCCAAAAGGGGAGAGAGTGTTGAGAAACCCTTTCTTTGAGTCCGAGGAGTGATATTCAAGGAGTTTCAGCAGCCTGGGAGAAGTTTCGCACGTGTTCCTTTGTCGCTAAGCAAAAAGGGACCAAAAGAGACCAACACTAGAACTTGGGTACAAAGGCGCCAGAAGAGGATAGAGTGGTGAGAAACCCTTTCTTTGTGTCCTAGGAGTGATATTCAAGGATTTTCAGGGGCTTGGAAGAGTTTCGCATGTGTTCCTTTGCCGCTAAGCAAAAGGGGAACAAAAGTGACAAAAATCGGATCATGGGTCCAAAGGCGCCAGAAAGTGCCAGAAAGGGAGAAGGTAGTGAGAAACACTTCCTTTGACTCCTAAGAGTGATACTCAAGGAGTTTCAGTGGCCTGAGACATTTTTTGCCTGTGTTCCTTTGCCGCTAAGCAAAAAGGGACAAAAAGAGACCAAAACCAGAACTCGGATGAAAAAGGCACCAGAAAGTGCCAGAAGCGGAGAAGGTGGTGAGAAACCCTTCCTTTTAGTCCTACAAGTGATATTCAAGGAGTTTCTACGGCCTGAGACGAGTTTTGCACTTGTTCTTTTGCTGGTAAGTAAAAGGGGACCAGAAGTGATAAAAATCGGAACTTGGATCCAAAGGCGCCAGAAAGTGCCAGAAGGGAAGAAGGTGGTAAGAAACCCTTTCTTTGAGTCCTAGGAGTGACATTCGAGGAGTTTCAGCGGCATGGGAAGAATTATACACGTGTTCTTGTGCCGCTAAACAAAACAGGACCAAACATGACCTAAACCAGAATTTGTGTCCAAAGGCGTCAGGAGGTGCCAGAAGGGGAGAAGGTGGTGATAAACCCTTCCTTTGAGTCCTAGGAGTGATATTTAACGAGTTTCGGCAGCTTGGGAAGAGTTTCGCACATTTTCCTTTGCCGCTAAGCAAAAAGGGACCAAAAGGGACCAAAACCAGAACTTTCGTGTAAAGGTGTTGAAAAGTGCCGAAGGGGAGAAGGTGGTGAGAAACCCTTCCTTTGAGTCCTAGGAGTGACATTCAAGGAGTTTCAGCGGCTTGTGAAGAGTTTTACACGCGTTCCTTTGCCGCTAAGCAAAGGAGGAGCAAAAGTGACCAAAACTGGAATTTGGCTCTAAAGGCGTCAGAAAAGTGCTAAAAGGGTGGTGAGAAACCCTTCCTTTGAGTCCTAGGAGTGATATTCAAGGAGTTTCAGTGGCCTAGGAGGAATTTCCCACGTGTTCCTTTGTCGTTAAGCAAAAGGGGACCAAAAGAGACCAAAATCGAAACTTGAGTCCAAAGGCGTCAGAAAGCACCAAATGTGGAGAAGGTGGTGAGAAACCATTTCTTTTAGTCCTAGGAGTAATATTCAAGGAGTTTCAGTAGCCTGGGAAGTGTTTCGCAAGTGTTCCTTTGCCGCTAGGTAAAAGGGGACCAAAAGTGACGAAAATTGGAACTTGGGTCCAAAGGCACCAGAAAGTACCAGAAGAGGAGAGAGTGGTGAGAAACCCTTTCTTTGTGTCCTAGGAGTGATATTCAAGGAGTTTCAGGGGCCTGGGAAGAGTTTCATGATGAATCCATATTTTTACTAATATTTTAGCATGATGCTATCTCAGAAAAACTTAGAAAAAGAGAATGATTTGAAGTTTTGTTTCAATTTGTAACTATTTTAGCAATTGTGAAATTTTTGCTTAGAAATTAAGTCTTTAATCTCATTTTTAAAGGAACAATTTGAGCAAGGTTCATGTAAATGGAGGCTTGATGAAAAGGAAGAGGAAAGTAGCAAGTCTGGACTCTAAAACGCAAGAATAACGAAATGCAGGCTGGGCGTGATCACTATTGGCAGTGAAAGTGATTACTCCAGAGCTCAAAGAAGAAGTGAAGCCTGGGCGTTACCACTTTTGCCAGGAAAAGTAAGAGTTCTAGAGAAGCCTCAGACTCAACATGCTCTGCGTTATCACTTTTATCATTAAAAGTAAGCATTCCAGAGACACAAAATATCAGGAAAGCTCTGCGTAACCACTATTGTCATCGAAAATGATCCTTCCAGAGAGTCTTTAACTTGGCAAGTTGCGCTTAGTCACTTTTATTCATAAGAGTGATAATGTGCAACTACTTGAGCTCTGCGGTGACACTTTTATCAGCAAGAGTGATAGTTCTAGAGAGCTCTCAATTCAGCAAAGTTGCTTGTGGCCACTTTTTCTCATAAAAGTATTAATGCGCAACCAACCAACCTTCTGTGTAGCTACTATTTTTGAGGAAAGTGATAATGCGCAAATCTGGGAATCTCTATAAATACCAGAAGCGTTCAGATTTTTGGGGATTCGGTTTTATTTTTACATTTTTCTGTTAGATTGTCATTGAGAGAGATTAAGAGAGAAGATTGGGGTCAAGTCTTGAAGCTTCCACAAAGAGGAATCAGATTAGAGCTTCTGGCCATGGCTTCTTGGAGTTTTTATTCTTCTTCTTCTTCTTTCTCTTTCTCTTCTCCCATGTCTGAGTAGTTGTCTTGTAGTTAGGGGTTTATGGAGCTCAAATTGATGTATTAATTTGACTCTTTCTTCTGAATTTTGAGTTCTTGGATTAGTTGAATTGTGAATTCTGCTATTATTGCAATCTATGAATGGAAATTCGTATGATTCATCAAAGAGGAACAATTACCAATGGAAGTTGGATTTGATTCTCCGATCTGAGTTAGCAATCAGAATTTGGGGATTTCTTAGGGATAAGGAGACCTAATTCTGCAATCTTAAGGTTCTAAGTCTTAATGCAACTTCAAATTGAACTTCACCTAAGGGATTAGGGTGGTTTGGTTGCTTGTTAGGGTCAATGAGTTAAGGGATTAACCTTTGGCTATTGATATGCGAAACTGATCAATTAACCAAGTTCTTGAATGTTCAGAAGCTTAATTGAATTAATATTGATATTCTTGTGAAGTAAATTCCTAACTATTCTTCATTCCTATCTTAATCCATCACAACTTTTCTATTCTATTTTTACGCTGGTTTATTGCTTTTATATGTTACAAATCTCATTCAAATTTTGTATGGCTCAAATGGTTACAATTTTGTGAATTGATACTTGAAATCTAAATTCTCCGTGGAGACGATATCCTATTCTTAAAAATTACTCATTACTTGCTGCAATATGAGTGCACTTGCTAGTGTTTAGATTGAAAACAACAAGTTTTTAGCGCTGTTGCCAGGGAATTTTGAATCTCAATATCATTAGTAGCAGAAAAGTAGCTAGATTTTTTTTGTATAAATTCTCTGTATCTTGTGTTATTTTCTGCATAATTTCTGCTATTTTCTACATAAAGTTTTTGCATTCTTTTACATTTTCTGCATAATTTTGTTTTTCATTTTTCTGCATAATTGTAATTTCCATTCTGCATAATTTCTACATGATTTTACAATTTTGCAGCTACTAAACTTGAGTTTTTATATGCTTTTACTGATATTTATCTGCATAATTTCTGTTATGCATTTCTGAATATTGATTGTAGTCTAATTTTGTTTCATTTTGACTTGTATATGCGTGGTAAAAACAAAAATAAATCAATTCTAGTCTTTGATCCTGACATAGACATAACCCTAAGAAGATTGAGAAAAGAGTCTAAAGCAGAAAAATTCATAGGAAGTGATAGTGATTTAGAAGTTGTCTATTCTCCAGAAATTCAGAACAATCCTAGAGTGAAAAGAACGCCTACACCTTTGAGACAACCAAATCCAGAAATAGAGATGGCAGAGCAAAATAGAATTAGAACATTAGGGGACTATGCAATTCCTAACATGCAAGGTTTTAATTCTTCTATAATCAGGCCAACTATCCAAGCCAACCATTTTGAGATTAAACCTGCTTTATTACACTTAGTCCAACAGGATAAGTTTTCTGGTGGAAATTCTGATCATCCTAACTTACATATTTCAAATTTTCTGTAGCTATATGGCACTATAAGAATGAATGGGGTTAGTGAAGAAGCCATCAGACTGAGACTATTTCCTTTTTCCTTGAGAGATAGAGCTAAATGCTGGTTACAAGCTTAACCACAAGGAAGCATTACAACTTGGATAAAACTTGTGAATAAGTTTCTAACCAATTACTTTCCTCCATCCAAAGCTACTAAGCTGAGAGGAGAAATTACATCCTTTGTGCAGAAGAAGGAGAATCATTGTATGAAGCTTGGGAAAGATACAAAGAATTGCTTAGAAGGTGTCCACATCATTGTATTCCAGATTGGATGCAATTGGAAACTTTCTACAATGGGATGAATGCAACAACAAGAACAATGGTTGATGTTGTTGCTGGAGGTTCATTAAATACAAAGTCTTTGGACGAAGCTCAGAGGATTATTGAGATGATGGCATCTTCAATGTATCAGAATTCAAACTCAAGGAATCAAGGAAGAAACTCTGGTTATGAAGCTAAGGTTTTGGAAACCTTTCTTGCACAGAATTAGCTACAAAATCAAATGTTTTCAGAACAAATAGCTGCCTTAACTCAACAAATCAGCAACCTTCAAACAAGGAGTATGCCTACCAGTCAGCTAAGCTGTGATTTTTGTGGAGGAAACCATGTAAATGGTTCATGCAAGGCATCTACAAGTGAACCATAGGAACAAGTGAATTATATGAACAATTTTCAGAGACAATAACCCTCATATGCAACAAGAAAATTTTAAGCTATTGAAGAAAGATCATTCAGAAAAAAAAGAAGAAGTTTCTATGAATTCTGAGAGGAAAACCAAAAAGCAACTCTTTGAAGATGCTTGCAAGCCAATAGATCCAGAAAAATACAAGAGGCTGCTTTATCCTCAAAGGGTTAAAAATCCTAAACAGGAAGAACAATTTGAAAGGTTTATGAATGTCTTTAAGAAATTACAGATTAACATTCCTTTTGCATAAGCTTTTGAGCAAATGCCTTCATATGCAAGATTTATGAAAGAACTACTTTTCAGAAAAAGGAAGTTAAAGCACGACAAAACAGTACCTTTGACAGAGGAGTACAGTGCCATTCTCAAGAGAAAGCTTCCTCAAAAACTCAAAGACCCAGGATCATTCAACATTCCATGTGAAATAGGATAGTGCACTGTGGGAAGAGCATTGTGTGACTTGGGAACAAGCATAAACTTGATGCCTTTAGCTATCATGAAGAAATTAGGCATTGAAGAAGTGAAACCCACCAACATCACACTGCAGCAAGCTGATAGATCATACACTTATCCATATGGAGTTGTTAAAGATTTATTGGTTAAAGTTGATAAGTTCATTTTTCCTGCAGATTTTGTAATTCTGGACATGGAGGTGGATGCTAATATTCCTTTGATCCCATGAAGGCCATTCCTTGCAACAGGTAGAGCTTTAATAAATGTGCAAAAAAGGGAACTTATGCTTCGAGTTCAAGATGAGATGGTAGTATTTAATGTGTTTAAAGCTTTAAAATATCCAATTGAAGATAATACATGTATGAAGGTAGATATACTGGATGCTTTTATTACAAAACACCTTATTAACGAATTTGATGAAAATGTTGTGTTAAGGGAAATTATAGCTGCAGGAAATACAAATTCTGAGATTTGTAAAGCACAACAAATGATGGAAATTAAGCAGCAATTAGACTGGCCAATTCAAAATCCTGCAGAAAATTCAGTGAAGGAGGAACTGAAAAAGGATGCTAAAGAAGAGAAAGAGCAAAAGTTAGAGCTTAAGCAGCTACCATCCCACATGAAGTATGCATCCCTGGATAAGAACCATGAGAATCTAGTCATCATCAACAATGAGCTCAAGGAAGAACAAGAGGAAAAGCTGCAAAGAATCTTATGAGAACACAAATCTGCAATTGGCTGGAGTATTGCAGATTTGAAAGGTATAAATCCTTCTTTTTGTAAGCACAGAATTTTATTTAAAGAGAATTTTAAACCAGTTGTGCAGCCACAAAGAAGATTAAACCCAGCCATGAAAGAAGTAGTCAAGAAAGAAGTTATAAAGTTGTTAGATGCTGGGATCATTTATCCAATTTCTGACAGCCAATGGGTGAGTCCAGTCCAAGTTGTCCCTAAGAAGGGATGGATGACTATTGTAGCTAATGAAAAGAATGAATTCATCCCTACTAGGACTGTGACTAGATGGAGAATGTGCATAGACTATAGGAAGTTAAATGATACAACTAGAAAGGACCATTTCCCACTACCATTTGCAGACTAAATGTTGGAGAGACTTAGGGGACATTTATTTTATTGTTTCCTTAATGGTTATTCAGGATACAATCAAATAGCAGTGGATCCTTTGGATCAAGAGAAGACTGCATTTACATGTCCATTTAGAGTCTTTGCATATAGAAGAATGCCTTTTGGATTATGCACTGCTCCTGCCACCTTTCAAAGGTGTATGCTTGCTATTTTTTCTGATTTGGTAGAAAACATCATTGAAGTGTTTATGGATGATTTTTCTGTTTTTGGTGATTCATTTGATGATTGTTTAGCTAATCTATCCACTATTTTGCAGAGATGTCAAGATACTAACCTTGTGTTGAATTGGGAGAAATGTCATTTAATGGTCCAAGAAGGCATTGTTCTTGGCCATAAGATTTCAGAAAAAGGAATAGAGGTGGACCAAGCAAAAGTAGAAGTCATTAGTAAACTGCCTCCACCAATCAATGTTAAAGGAATTAAGAGTTTTTTAGGACATGCTGGTTTTTATAGGAGGTTTATCAGGGACTTTTCTAAAATTGCAAAATCTCTTAGTAATTTACTTGTAAAAGATGCTGAATTCATATTTGATGATGCTTATTTGCATGTATTTTCTATTTTGAAAGAAAAACTAATTTCTACACCTATTCTTGCAAAACTAGATTGGAATTTGCCTTTTGAACTAATGTGTGATGCAAGTGATAATGCAGTGGGTGCTATTTTAGGACAGAAAAAGGGTAGGAAATTGCATGTCATTTATTATTCTAGCAAAGTTTTAAATCCTGCACAAGTCAATTACACAACAATAGAAAAAGAACTCCTAGTGATGGAACGAATTTCGCTAATCGTTATGCACAAAGATTGTCGTTAATCCTCATCAAATATGCAAAGAAATGAATGCAGTACTAGGGTGTTGTCCTAGGTCGTCTCCAAGGAATTTTTGGTTAGGGACATACATCGAATAAGTGTAAACATAGATTTTAAAGCAAGTAAATTGGTGGAGGTTTGTCAATTTCCAAATTTTAATCAAGAGAAAAATGTAAACTAGTGAAATTCAATCAATTAAGAAGAGTAATCCCTAGTCAATCAATGAGTTCTATCCCTATTCTTTCAAATGATTAAATAATCCCCTTTTCTTCCCTTAAATTAAGTTAATCTAACAAGCAAAAATTAACTTTAGCATCTCAATTAAAATTAAGTATCTTAATGGGCTCCAATCTCTATCCCTAAGATTAAACAATCTCAAAGATTAATCAAAATTAAGCAATTTTAGATTAGAATTTCGTTTGGGTAATTTAGGGTTCATTAAGCAATGTTCCCCTCGTGTAAATTTCATTTCATTCAGAGATTGGGATTAATAAATCCAAGGAAAGAAAGAGTAATATTGCCATTAAACCCAAGAATTCAAGAACCATATGAGTTGACTAGGAATTACAAGAAAATTTAGCCCTCCATATGGATGGGCTTCACAAATGAAAGAAAAAATGCAGAAACGTAAGCAACATTAATGTAAACTCAATGAGAATCAAAGGGAAATTGGAAATTAAAACCTATAATAGACCTATGGCTGTCACCCAAGGCTCCAAAGCTTTGGAAAGAAAAAATGTCCTAATTTGGCAAAGAGAATGAAAGAAAAATAAATGTTCAAGTCCCCGTACCCTAATTCCTAAAATCTATTTATAGTGGAAGACATGTTAGCAAAGTGTCCACTTTCGGCCTTGAAAGTATCCACGCGCGTATTTATGTAACCTTGCCAATTTTTTGTAGTTGCCACTTTTGGACTTGAAAGTGGCTACTTTGGATGCGCGTAGCCACTTTGAAAGGCAATAGTGGCCACGCGCAAATTGCTTCCAAAAGTGGTGTCCTAGAACTTCTGGAGTTGCTACTATTGGACTTGAAAGTGGCTACTTTGGATGCGAGTAGCCACTATGAAAGGCAATAGTGGCCACGCACAAATTGCTTCTCAAATGGCATCCCTGGAGTTCTCTGGAGTTGCTACTTTAAAGGTTGAAAGTAGCTACTTTGGAACCTTTAATGCCCAGACTTACTGTAGTTGCCACTTTTGCTCCTAAAAGTGGCTACTTTGGGGGCAACTTTCATCCAAGGGCCAAGATATCTCAGAATTAACTTGGGAACTCTGCAAAATTATCAAGATAATTAAAATTGCAATCTATATCTATGTAATTAAAAGCAAATTAACCAAAAATTAATAAACCTATGATATTTACTCAAAATGTAATTTCTATACTATTTGCACTATCTAAGTCCATTTTTTCTACCAAGGAGCACAAAAAAGGCAAGTAAAAATATAATAAAAAGTGGATTCATCACCTAGCTATTGTGTTTGCTTTTGACAAATTCAGATCATACTTGATGGGTTCAAAAGTAATTGTATATACTAACCATTCTGCATTTAAATACTTCTTGTCAAAGCAGGATGCCAAGCCAAGATTGCTGAGAAGGATTTTACTGCTGCAAGAATTTGAATTGGAAATTAGAGATAAGAAAGGAAAGGAAAATAGGGTAGCTGACCTCTTGTCCAGACTTCCATTGGAAAGTCTGACCTATAAATCATTGGAAATTAATAAGAGTTTCCATATGAAAGGCTTCTAGCAGTAGAAGAGATGCCTTGGTTTGATAACATTGCAAATTTTAAAGCTACTCAATTCATCCCAAAGAGGTTTACTTGGCAGCAAAAGAAGAAGTTCTTACATGAGAGCAAATTCTATGTGTGGAAAGACCCTTATTTGTTCAAAATTGGAGTGGATGGTTTAATTAGAAGGTGCATTCCACAAAGTGAGCAAGCTGAGATACTATGGCATTGTCACAATTCAGAATATAGAGGCCACCATGCAAGCTTAAGGACTGCTGCAAAAGTTATGCAAGCTGGTTTCTTTTGGCCTACACTTTTCAAAGATGCCAAGAAGTATGTGGAAAACTGTGATAAATGTCAAAGAACTGGAAATATTTCAAGAAGACATGAGCTGCCATTAACCAACATCCTAGAAGTGGAGTTATTTAATGCATGGGGGATTGATTTCATGGGACCATTTCCCCCATCATTCTCACATGAATATATTTTAGTTGCAGTAGATTATGTATCTAAATGGGTAGAAGCTATTCCCACCAGATCAAATGATGCAAAGGTAGTGATTTCTTTTATAAGAAAGAATATTTTTTCAAGATTTGGGGTGCCTAGAGTGCTGATTAGTGATGGAGGTACTCATTTCTGCAACAAGTATCTTGAAGTTGTATTAATGAAATAAGGTGTAAAGCATAAGGTTGCTACTCCATATCATCCACAAACAAGTGAACAAGTGGAGGTTTCAAATAGAGAAATCAAGTAAATTCTAGAGAAAGTACTGAATAGCTCAAGGAAGGATTGGTCAAAAAGGCTGGATGATTCACTGTGGGCATATAGGACTACTTTTAAAACTCCAATTGGTATGTCTCCATACTAGTTAGTATTTGGAAAGGCCTGTCATCTACCCTTAGTGCTGGAATACAGAGCATATTGGACTACCAAGTGGCTTAACTTTGATTTGTCAAGTGATGGAAAAAAGAGAGTTATGCAGCTGCATGAGTTAGAAGAATTCAGTCAGCAGGCTTATGAGAATGCAAAGTTATATAAAGAGAGAACAAAGAGAATCCATGACAAGTTCATTCTGCAAAAAGATTTTAGACCTAGGCAGCAAGTACTGTTATTCAATTCAAGATTAAAATTGTTTCCAGGGAAACAGAAATCCAGATGGTCTGGACTATTTTTGATTAAAGAGACTTCTCCCTTTGGAGCAATTCTTATAGAAGATCAGAAAACAGGGAGAGAATTCAAGGTCAATGGCCAAAGATTAAAGATCTATCATGGATAGGAGTTTACAAGGAACATCTCATACTTGAAATTGGTTCCTCTTGAGTGAGGAACAACTAATGTCAAGCTAGTGACATTAAAAAAGTGCTTTGTGAGAGGAAACTCACATTTCTAACTCATTTTAAGCTTTTTGTATTGTTTTAGGAGTTTGCATTTCATATTCTGTAGTTTCTACATATTAATATTTTATAATTCCCTACAAGTTTTGCTGCTTTTGATTTTATGGAATGAATTTGAGAGTTGATTAGAGAATTGATGTGGTGAACGTATATCTGAAGGTTTAAAATTTTGCATAACCAGATTTTATAACTTTCTAAAAATTTTGCAAGCTGGATCTGGTTTTCTAAATTGAATACCATAATCAATTAGAGATTTAAGGTTGTGAGAAGTAAATTGAAGGATTAAAGTGTGAGAAGTGAGTTAATTGAGGTTTAGAAGCAATTGACTAATGAAAGGAGTTACTTTGTTGCAGGAAAGGAGCTACGCAGAGAGGAAATTTTAAGGATCTCTGCTGGAACAATCACTTTTACTAATAAAAGTGATCACGCAGAGATAGATGGGAAAACTAGCTCTCTGGATTGTTCCCTTTTATTGACAAAAGTGACTATGCACTGGTAAGTAAGCATCCAATAATTCTGCGATAATTCTTTTATTGAAAATAGTTGTCACTTTACTGCGCATTATCACTTTTTCAAGCAATAGTGATAACACGCCCCACACTCTGAAAAATCAACACTCTGGAACACTTACTCTGCTAAAAAATAGTGATGACGTTGGGACCATTTAATTTTGCAACGTTCATTTTTTTATTTTAAAAGTCATCACGTGTCTAGCATAACTATATATATCATCTAACCTGAGCACGCACACACATATTCACTCTTGAAATTCAACTTCTCTCTGAAAGTTCCTTGCATTCTCAATCCCTCTAAGTATCAACAAGCACTAACAAGTTTTCTTTCATTCATTTTTGCATCATTCCCATCAGGTACGCATCCCTCTTCTCTCTGAAATAGCAGATTAGGGTTTTCTGTGTCAATAATTTGAGGAAAATGAAAAGGGGAGTAATAGGAAATTATTTTGAGGTTATTTGACTCAATAATAGCATGAACAACACACTGAATGAGTTTCTCTGTCATTTAAATTTTTTTTTTGACAAGAACATCCAAATCTGCTTTGCTTTGATTGAATTGTTTTTGCTGAAAATGATTGGGTTGAAAAACCATGTTGAGAAATTAGTTGAAACCTGAACCTAGTTCTCTGCATTACTATAATTTTTAGAAAGTGTGTACTCAAAATTTACAAAATTAGGGAGATCAGTTTAAAAATCTTTGAATATGGTTGTTCAAATCTGTGCACTTGTGCTTTTTTATCTGCAGAACTGATATACCATTAATTGCTAAAATAGTTTTCTGCTGAAATTACAGAGTTTGTTGAAGGATTGATTGATAACTTGAAATGCTTCTTCTGCGTTAACATGAAATACTATGAGAGTGTGCACTCTGAATTTATGTAAGATTATTTGAGTGAATTTTCTGCAGCATAGAAATATCATATGTGTTAAAATTTTGAATTTTCTTTTTGCAAAAACTAAAAAATGGTTAGAACTTCTCTAAATACACCAGTTGGACCTTCTAAGAAGAAGCAAGCTGGATCTTCCAACACTCCAAGAAGGAGATCTAGCAAACATCTTCAAGCTGGATCAGCAAAAAGGGCCAGAACTGATGCGCTCAAGCTCCTCACCTATTGAAATTTCTGACCCACCTTAATCAAGAACCTCTGCACCTTCACCCCCCCACCACCTCAGCCATGAACAGCTGTACCTTCAAGCTCCTCACCCACTATAACACATGATCCAATGTTCAGAAGCATTGCCCATGAAAACTTCTTCAAGGCAAATACTCTGAGGAGGAAAATTGTCCTAGACAGAGCTTTTGAGATAGTTGGGGACAATTACCCAGAATATAAAGAAGAAATTCAGAAGAGGGACTGAGAATCCTTCTGTTCTTTGGCTGGAATGGGTTGGAGGGAAATAACCCAGGAGTTTTACACCAATGCTGTGAAGTTTAAAGGAGATAAATTTCCTAAGTTCCACACAATGGTGAAGGGGATGAGAGTCGACTTCACCCCTGCAAACATTAATAGAGTGTTGAACATCAATTCTGCATAACAGGCTGGATAGTTGGAATTCAATGCTTTTAAGAATAGTCCTGACAAGGACTATGTGGAAATTCTGCAAAGGATTGGGCAGCCTGGAACAACTTGGAAGCTGAACCAATCCAAGAAACCAAAATGGATTGTCACCAAACAGCTGCTGCCATTCACCAAAGTGTGGAGCACTTTTATTCTGAACTCATTTATGCCAGTCAAACATAGTTCGACATAGGCTGTGAAAAGGGCAGAACTTCTTTTTGCAATAGTGAATGATTTGTATATTGATGTGGGAAAGGTCATTAGTGAATGTATTTTGAATATTTTGAAAACCAAGAGAGATTCACTTGCTTTTCCTTCATTAATAACATTACTTTGTGAGGATGCAGGAGTTGAAGTTGGAGAGTACCAAGAAAGAATTCGGTCTGCACCTCCCATTTCTGTCTCTATGGTGAAAGAAATATATGCTACCACTTTCTGTACTACAGCAGATCCAATTCCTTCTCAATTCAGAAAGGAAAAACCAATAATGATGAAGGATTCCTTGAAGCTAATGGCTGAGAGACAAAACCAGTTAGTAGAGAGGCAGACTGAGCTACACAGCAGTCTCAAGTCTGGGATTATGTTGCTAGAATGTGTTATGCTGAATGTTGGTTAGAAATTGGGCATGACCAAAGATGAATTGTATCACACTGAAGATTTGGCAGAGAATGCTCAGTGCCTTCGTTCCTCAGTCTTCAAAGATCTGTCAATCTACAAAACCCATTTTCCACAACCAGCTGAAGAGGTAATGGAGGAGGAAGAAGAAGAAGAATCCGAAGAAGAGGAGGAAGACACCTCAGAGAAGGAAGATGCAGCAGAGGAATAGTTTAGGAATTTATTTTTTGTCATTAGGAATTTTATAAAGTTTCAAACTTTTTGGCTTATAATTACAATTTGGTTTAATTTTCACATCTCTGTTCTACATATATATGAGCTTTCCAATTAATTGCTTTTTACTTGCCAATTGATCAAAATTTTGGAGTTTTCTGCAAAGAATGTCACAAACACATCACTCATACACAATGGCTGATGACACCTGCACAAGCTGCCATGAAAGGGGGGCTATTCCTTACCTCTTGATTCATGTGTTAGCTACACAATACACCAAAAACTTACTATGAGCTATTTTTCTGCAAATTGACTGCAAGATACTTGATAGTTCTGTGAATTCTATTTGAAATTTTTTTAAAGTTGTTTTTCCTATTATCAACATGAGATTACACTTGTATTTTCAAAAATGAGGCAGTCTTGCCACTAGGTACATATAAATCTAAAAAGAGAAATGTGAGTTCATTGATTAACATGTCAGTTTCTTAACCGGAGTGAGATTTGAGCTGCGTGTTTCTTTTTCTTATGTAATTAATCATAATTTGATGCATTCTCTAGAAATTGCCTTTGTTCTTAACTGAATATGCATGTTTACAGTTTTCACACACATGATGGAGGCCATGTTTGATATACCTAGTCAACCTAAATGCCTTCCCTGATGCTTGAATGCCCTAGTTTACCCCTTTGAGCTTAATATTCCTTTTATTGAATTAACTTCATTACAAGCCCCGCTGAAAAACCAATTTTACCATTCAATTAAACAGAGGTATAGTGAGTTTAATCAAGAATGAGATTTAAAACTAAGTTTGGGGTAGCATCCATATTGTGTTCCTTTGCCTCCAAGCAAAAGGGGAAAAAAATGACAAAAATCGGATCATGGGTCCAAAGGCGTCAAAAAGTGCCCAAAGGGGAGAAGGTAGTGAGAAACCCTTCCTTTGAATCCTAGGAGTGATATTCAAAGAGCTTCAGCGGCCTGAGACATGATTCGCCTGTGTTCCTTTGCCACTAAGCAAAAAGGAACCAAAAGAGACCAAAACTGGAACTTGGGTCTAAAGGCGCCAGAAAGTGCCAGAATGGGAGAGAGTGGTGAGAAACCCTTTCTTTTAGTCCTAGGAGTGATATTCAAGGAGTTTTAGCGGCTTGGGAAGAGTTTCGCATGTCTTCCTTTGTCGCTAAGCAAAAGGGGACCAAAAGACACCAAAACCGGAACATGGGTCCAAAGACGTCAGAAAGTGCCAGAAGGAGAGAAGGTGGTGAGACACCCTTCCTTTGTGTCTGAGGAGTTATAGTCAAGATGTTTCAGCGGCCTGAGGCGAGTTTCACATGTGTTCCTTTGGTGGTAAGCAAAAGGGGACCAAAATAGACCAAAACCAGAACTTGGGTGCTCATAGGCCCGAAAGTGCCAGAAGGGGAGAGAGTGTTGAGAAACCCTTTCTTTGAGTCCTAGGAGTGATACTTAAGGTGCTTCAGTGGCCTGGAAAAGAGTTTCACACGTGTTGCTTTGCCGCTAAGCAAAAGGGGACCAAAACAGACCAAAACTAGAACTTGGGTGCTCATTAGCCAGAAAGTGCCAAAAGGGGAGAAAGTGTTGAGAACCCTTTCTTTGAGTCCTAGGAGTGATATTCAAGGAGTTTTAGTGGCCTAGGAAGAGTTTCGCATGTGTTCCTTTGCCACTAAGCAAAAGGGGACCAAAAAACACCAAAATTGAAACTTGCCTCCAAAGGTGTCAGAAAGCGCCAGAAGGGGAGAAGGTGGTGAGAAACCCTTCCTTTGAGTCCTAGGAGTGATATTCAAGGTATTTCAGCAGCCTGGGAATTGTTTCGCAGTTGTTCCTTCGCCGCTAAGCAAAAGGGGACCATAAGTGACCAAAACCGGAACATGGGTCCACAGGCGTCAGAAAGTCCCAGAAGGAGAGAAGGTGGTGAGACACCTTTCCTTTGTGTTTGAGGAGTTATATTCAAGGTGTTTCATCGGCTTGAGGCGAGTTTCACACGTTTGCCTTTGGTGGTAAGCAAAAAGGGACCAAAAGAGACCAAAATCGAAACTTGGGTGCTCAGGGGGCAGAAAGTGCCAGAAGAGGAAAGAGTCTTGAGAAACCCTTTCTTTGAGTCCTAGGAGTGACACTCAAGGTGTTTCAGTGGCCTGGGAAAAGTTTCTCACGTGTTCCTTTGTCGCTAAGCAAAAAGGAACAAAAAGTAACCAAAATCGGAACTTGGGTCTAAAGGCCTCGAAAAGTGCCGAAGGGGAGAAAGTGGTGAGAAACCTTTTTCTGAGTCAGAGGAGTTATATTCAAGGAGTTTCAGCGCCCTGAGACGAATTTCGCACGTGTTCCTTTGCTGGTAAGCAAAAGGGGACCAAAAGAGACCAAAACCAGAACTTGGGTGCTCAAGGGCCAAAAAGTGCTAGAAGGGGAGAGAGTGTTGAGAAACCCTTTCTTTGAGTCCTAGGAGTGATATTCAAGGAGTTTTAGCGGCCTGGGAAGAGTTTCGCACGTGTTCCTTTGCCGCTAAGCAAAAAGGGACCAAAATACACCAAAATTGGAACCTGCCTCTAAGGCGACAGAAAGTGCTAGAAGGAGAGAAGGTGGTGAGAAACCCTTCCTTTGAGTCCTAGGAGTGATGTTTAAGGAGTCTTAGCGGCTTGCAAAGAGTTTCGCACGTTTTCCTTTGCTGCTAAGCAAAAGGGGACCAAAAGAGACCAAAATCAGAACTTGCATCCAAAGGTGACAGAAAGTGCCAGATAGGGAGAAGGTTGCGAGAAACCCTTCCTTTGAGTCCTATGAGTGATATTCAAGGAGCTTCAGTGGCCTGAGACGAGTTTTGCACGTGTTCCTTTGTCGCTAAGCAAATGGGGACCAACAGAGATTAAAACTGGAACTTGTAACATCCTTTGCTTTGTGTCATGCCTGCAGTATATTATTGAGAAAAATCTGTAGTACTTTGTGAGCAGAGAGAAACCGTGTATGTACAGTAACCCCTGATGTCAACAGTGACATAACACTGATGTCATCAGTGACATCACGCTGATGTCATCAGTGACATCACGCTTATGTCATCAGTGACATCACGCTGACCTCACACTGACATCATCGCTTATGTAATCGGTGATCTCACGTTGACATCATCACTTACATCACTGGTGACATCATGCTGATGTCATCGCTTGCATCATGCTGACATCATCGCTTACATCACGTTGACACTGACATCATCGCTTGCATCATGTTGACATCATCGCTTACATCACAATTGACGCTGACATCATCGCTTGCATCATCCTGACATCATCGCTTACATCACATTGACGCTGACATCTTCAAAAAAATTTCTATAAATAGGGGGACTTCGCATGAAATTTTCATTCCCATCCAAGGTTCTCGAAGGTTCTAAGGTCATATCTCGCCATTTTCTCCCATACTAAACCTCCTAAACTTAGATTTCTCTTCAGATCTGTGATTCTACGTCCATCTAAAGGATTTCAAGTAAGTTTCTCTAAGTTTGAAGTTAGATTTACCGTTCGTTTCTCTTCTTCTTCTTTTTCTTATAGATGTTCATGATGTTCTTAGGAAAACCTCCGTTCTAGAGTTAAATCTTCGGTTAAATCTTTGTAAAAGCTCTGTTTTAAGGTAAGGGGGCTCTACTTTATCATTTTGTTGTGTTTATTACTTGTCATGTATGTGATTATATATGGAATAATCCTTGTTTTATGAGAAATAATCGGTTAAAAGTGAGAATAATTGGCTGTTTATGTGACATTCGGGATTGTGTGCGGAATATTGTGTTCGAATGCACCACATGGCCACACACTCATTTCTCGACTTGACTCCTGACCATTACCTTTGCTAAGGGGCCGTCTATTGCATGCGTTATATCCGTATTGCATTGGGCCATCCGGCAACTATTTACATAGATTTGTAAGACCTTGGGATAGAGGCATCGGATAACTGTGGCCACAGGGCGCGGTAGGCACGGATGAGAATGATGTTTTATATGACACTGTGATATGTAATGCCATGATGTTTTCTTTAATTATGATATGATGTGTTTTGTGATGAATATGTGTTATGTATGAGTGGTAAGGTAAAGACTCAAAAGGGGAGGGGGTGGTGAGAAACCCTTTCTTTCAGTCCTAGGAGTGATATTCAAGGAGCTTTAGCGGCTTAGGAAGAGTTTCATACGTCATCCTTTGCCACTAAGCAAAAAGGGACCAAAAGAGACCAAAACTGAAACTTGGGTCCAAAGGCGTTAGAGAGTCCCAGAAGGGAAGAGAGTGGTGAGAAACCCTTTCTCTGAGTCCTAGGGGTGATATTCAAGGAGTTTTAGCAGCCTGAGACAAGTTTTGCACGTGTTCATTTGTCGGTAAGCAAAAGTGGACCAAAAGAGACCAAAACCAGAACTTGGGTGCTAAGGTGCCAGAGAGAGCCAAAAGGGGAGAGAGTGGTTAGAAACTTTTTCTTTGAGTCCTAGGAGTGATATTCAAGGAGTTTCAACAGCCTGAGATAAGTTTCGCACTTGTTCTTTTGTCGGTAAGTAAAAGGGGACCAAAAGTTATCGAAACCGGACCTTGGGTCCAAATGCGCCAGAATATCCAGGAAGGGAGAGAGTGGTGAGAAATCCTTTCTTTCCGTAGTAGGAGTGATATTCAAGGAGTTTTAGTAGCCTCAAAAGAGTTTTGCACGTGTTCCTTTGCCACTAAGCAAAAGGGGACCAAAAGTGACCAAAACTGGAACTTGGATCCAAAGGCGCCAGAAAGTGTCCAAAAGGGAGAAGGTGGTGAGGAACCCTTCCTTTGAGTCCTAGGAGTGACATTCAAGGAGTTTCAGCAGCTTGTGAAGAGTTTTACACATGTTCCTTTGCTGCTAAGCAAAAAGGGATCAAAAGAGACCAAAACTAGAATTTAGCTTTAAAGGCGTAAGAAAAATGTCAGAAGGGATGAAGGTGGTGAGAAACCCTTCCTTTGAGTCCTAGGAGTGATATTCAAGGAGTTTCAGCGGCCTAGACGAGTTTTGTATGTGTTCCTTTGTCGCTAATCAAACGAGGACCAATAGAGTCCTAAACTGGAACTTAGGTGCAACGGTGCCAGAAAGTGCCAGAACGCAATTGTTGTTAGCAATCTACACTAGCAAGTATACTAGCATTGCAGCAAGTGATAAGTAAATTTAAGATCCAAATATCGTCTCCACTGGGAATTTAGGTTCAAGTACCACTTCACAGAAAAATAACCATTTGAGCCATACGAATTTGGGAAGAGATTTGTATCATATAACAACACTAAACCAAGGCAATTAAAGGTAAAGAACTTGCAGACAAACAGAGTATAAAATTGTGATGAAATGAAATAGCAATGAAGGATAGTTAGGAATTTATTTCACAAGAATATCAATATTAATCCAATTAAATCCTCTGAACATTCAACAATTGAATAATTGACAATCAGTTCACATATACCTAGCCAAAGGTTAATTCCTTAACTCATTGACCCTAACAATCCACTAAACCTCCCTAATCCCTTAGGTGAGATTCTATTTCAGGTTGCATTAAGAATTAGATCTATAAGATTGCAGAATTAGGTCTCCTTATCCCTAAGAAATCCCTAAACACTGGTTGCCAATTCAGATCGGAGCAAACAATCCAATTCCCATTGGTAAAGATTCCTCTTGATTAATCAATTGAATTTCCATTCAAAGATTGCATGAAAAGCAGAATTAACAACTCAATTAATCCAAGAACTTAAAGTTCAGAAGATAAAGTCGAATCAATACATCAACTCGAGTTCCATAAATCCCTAACTATGAGAAATTAAGCACACATTGCAACAAAAACAGAGAAAGAAGAAGAAGAAGATGAAGAAGAATGCAGAGCAGCCATGGCCACGAACTCCAATCCAATCCCTCTTCTTGGAGCTTCAAGCTTCGACCCCAATCTTCTCTCCACTCTCTCTCAACGACAATCTAACTAACAAAACAGAAAATAAGCAAAAGATCCCCGTTTTCGCGTTTCAATCATGTATATATAGAAACCCCAGTTCTACGCGTTGTCACTTTTCTTCACAAGAGTAACCACGCAGAAGCTTTATGTAGTGCGCATGTTCACTTTCAAGAGCAAGAGTAACCACGCGTAACTTGCAGAGTTGAAGGCTTCTCTGGAACATTCACTTTTATTCATAATAGTGGCAACGCAGGAGGTCAAAGGGCTGCGTGTGATCACTTTCGTGAGTAATAGTAACCACGCGCAAGCTGTCCTGATACAAGTGCCTCTGGAAAGCTCACTTTCGTTGGTGAAAGTGACAACGCGCAGCTCATTAGGAATGGAGTCTTCTCTGGAACGCTCACTTTCGTTGGCGAAAGTGATAACGCACACTGGCAACACTCACTCTTGTAAATAAAAGTGATTACGCACAGGCTCTTCTTCTCCTTTAGGCTCTGGAATGATCACTTTCGCTAACAATAGTGATCACGCCCAGGCTGCATCCCATAATTCTTGTATTTTGGAATCCAACATTGCCATTCTTCCTCTTCCTTTCCATTGATAATCCATTTCCATGACTTTTGCTCAGATTATTCCTTCAAAAACAAGATAAATTTCTTAAGAACTAAGCATAAATTCTACAAATGTGAAAATAACTACAAATTGAAATAGAACTTTCAATCATTCTCTTTTTCTGAGTTTTTCTACTTTCTTCATATATTTTCCTTATGAAATGAGCTAGAATTATGCTAAAATATCAGTAAAAATATGGATTCATCACCACCCCAAACTTGAATTTTTGCTTGTCCTCAAGCAAATCAAACTAAACCAAGGGTAAGTTCCTCCATTTTCAATTTCAGTTCATAAACTGCTTATTTCATATTTTTCTAATTTCTAATTCTGTGTTTTCTGCAAAATTTTCAATCAAGTTGTTCATCCAAATACTCATCATGATATTCCTACTGCATAATCATCATTGAGTAAGAATTACTACCTAAGTTCATATATTTCATCAAAATTCATGTGAGTACAATTAATCAACATGATCACAGCTCACTTGGAAGTGTTTCTCTCATCACTCAACAGTGTTTAGGTGCTGTTTTCACTCTAGATCATCAATTTCACTACACCCTACCATATGCTTGCCCAATTTCTCCATCTCCTCTGCTTAGTACAATTAATCACACATCTAGAGGACTTTTTCAGGTTATAACAAGGCTAAGGTTAAGGTAGGTATCAAAGAAAATGGAAAACAATACATGCTATTTCAAAAGATCAGAGGCATTTTGAGTGATTTGTTTTAAAACTAGCCTGGATCTGCATTATTCCTCCTTAATTCTCTCACTTATGCAGCAAACAGAATTTTTCTTGCAGCAGAGATTTCATCTCTTTTCTTGCTTTCAGTCACTATCTTCTTTTCTTTGATATTCTTTTTCTTTTTCTGCAGCACTTTGCTGCACTTCTTTTCTTTCGAACTCACATTTTTGTTCTTTTCACAGCTTTGCTTCATAAATTTTTCATTTTGCTGCAGCACTTTTGTTCTTTCTTTCTGGTTTGTTGAACTCAAACTTAGATATTTCCTACCCCAAACTTAGAACATTGCTTGTCCTCAAGCAATTAAAATCTGGATGCCACCCCAAACTTAGTTTTAAAACTCGTTCTTGATTAAACTCATTATGCCTTTGATCTTTTGAATGGTAAAAATTAGTTTTTCAGCAAGGCTTATAATGAGGTAATTTCAAGAAAAGGGATATTAAGCTCAAAAGGGTGAACTAAGACATTCAATCATAAAGGAAGGCATTTAGGCTGACTAGGATATCAATCATGGCCTCTATCATGTGGGTGAAAGCGTAACATGCATATTCAATTTAAGAACAAGGGCAAGTTCTAGAGAATGCAGCCAATTATGATTAATCACACAAGAAAAAGAATTAGACAGCTCAAATCTCACTAGGTATTTATAAGTGATCATGTGGGTTAATGAAAACACAATGCACTTTTCAAAAATCTATGCACCTAGTGGCAACTGCCTCATTTTTGAAGATACAAGTGTGATCTCATTTTGAGAATGGGAAAAACAACTTAAAAAAAATTCACACAGAATTCACAAAATTGTCATTCATTTTTATTTGATTAACAGCTAGCAATTTATTATCTATTCTAGTATTTTAGTGTTTTTCAAAAACAATTCAGTGTAATGTGAAGCCAACACATGAACAAGAGGTAGAGAATGAACCTCCCTTTCATGGTAGCTTGTGCAAGTGTCACCATCCAATGTGTGTGAGTGTTGTGTGTGTGACATTCTCTGCACAAAACACCAAAATTCCATCCATTAGCAAGTAAAAGGTAATTAATAAGAAAGCTAACATAAATGCAGAACAGATATGTGAAAATTAACCCAAATTGTACCAAATTGTAATTACAACCCAAAAAGTTTGAAACCTAACTACATCAATTTACAAAACTCCTAATGACAGAAAAATAAATTCCTAAACTAGTCTTCTTGGGCATCCTCTTCATAAGAAATTTCATCTTTATCTTCTTCCTCATCCTCCTCATCTTTCTCTTCCTCCACCACTTCTTCAGTTGGCTGTGGAAATTGAGTCTTGTAGATTTGTAAGTCTTTAAAGACTGATGAGCGTAGACATTGAGCATTCTCGGCCAAATCTGGTGTGTGATAAAGTTCATCTTTAGTCATTCCCATTTTCTGACCAATATTCATCAACACACATTCCACTAGCATAGTTCCTGGCTTCAAACTGCTGTGGAGCTCAGTTTGTCGTTCAGCCAATTGATTTTGCTTTTCAACCAAAAGATGTAGGATGTCCTTCATCTTCATTGGTTTCTCCTTTCTGAACTGGGTAGGGATAGGTGCAGCTGAAATGCAGGAGGTAGTGGCATAGATTTCCTTTACCATTGAGACAGAGATAGGGGGAGCAGATCTGATTTTCTGTTGGTAGTCTCCAACTTCAACCCCTGCATCCTCACAAAGTAAAGTGACTAATGAGGGAAAGGCTAGTGAATCTCTTTTTGTTTTCAGAATATTTAAGATACAATCACTAATTACTTCCCCCACATCAATGTACATATCATTAACTATAGCAAACAATAATTCAGCCCTCTTTACTGCCAGGGTTGAACTATGCTTGATTGGCATGAAAGAGTTCAACAGAAAAGTACTCCAGACTTTAGCAAATGGTAACGGGTTCTTGGTGGTGATACACTTGGGTTTCGGGCGAGGTTCAGCTGCCAAGTTGTGCCTGGCTTTCCAATTACGTGCAGGGATTTCAATATAATCCATGTCTGGACTATTCTTAAAGTCGGTGAAGTCCATCCGCCGGGTTGCTGTCAGTGTAAATTTCCAACACTCGATTGATGTTGGCAGCAGTGAAATCCACCCTCATACCCTTGACCATTGTGTGAAATTTGGGAATTTGGTCTCCCTTGAACCGCATTGCATTTGCATAAAACTCCTGTGTAATTTCTCTCCAACCATTATCAGCCAAGGAGCAGAAGTTGTCTCATCCCCTTTTCTGAATTTCTTCTGAGTACTCAGGGTAGTTTCTTTCAGTAATTTCAAAGGCTCTATCTGGGACAATCTTCCTCCTCAGAATATTTGCCTTGAAATAGTTTTCGTGAGCAATACTCCTGAACCTTGGATCATGATCAGTAGGGGTAGGTGGTGAAGAGGTTGCATGTTTGGTTACTCTTGGCTGAGGAGGGTCAGCGATTTCAATGGGTGAGGACGGTGAGACACCAACAGTTCTTGCTCTTTTTGTGGTTGGAGAATTCCTGGCTGTTCCAGCTTGCATATTCCTGATAGATCTCCTTCTTGGAGTGTTGCTGGCAGATTTAGCTTTGGTCTTCTTAGCAGGTCCAACTGGTGTATTCAACGAAGTTCTGACCATTTTGAAACATTTGCAAAAACAAGCAAGTAATTTGACAGTTTAAAATTCATGACACAAAATTGTGACATTATACATCTCTTTACTAGATAAATTCAATCAATCCATGTGCAGAATTCCAATTTGTCTTTTTACAATCGATTCTTTGTCATGAGAATTTTAATCATATAAACACACAAGCACTATTGCAAATTACTAAGCAATCACAGTCAAAATTGGTTAAACCTTTAAATTTGTAGTTGAGAGTGCACACTTTCAAAGCACATCAGGTTAGCACATAGATGCAAAAACAATCACAATGTTCAACCAGATTTCAACTACTAATGGTTCCTAAAAGAAATTATCTTCTGACAGTAAAATTCCATCCAGAATATTGCCTATTGTTTCTTTGAATTACATACAATTAGAACAGTGCACTCATTCATTGTCATCAGAGACCAAATATCAGCTTAATGCAAGACCATTAGTATGCTATCTGTACAATCAGGCAGTGCAATATACAGCAGTAATTCGTTCCATACAACTCAGTTCAGACATCAACATTCAAATATTTCATGCAAAGAGTATTTTCGTTGTTGGCAACTGGAATATTTCTATTTCTTTCAAAGTCATGTTTAGATTTTTCGCATAATGCAGATGTGAATATGTTATCAGAGGAGATTGAATGACTTTGAAAACCTATTCATAGTATTTAAAGGAAATTAAATCGAATACGCTCAAGATATTTCCCCATTTGCCATTTTTGACCTTTTTCCAAAGTTGCAGCAAAGAAAAACCCTAAATACAATTTCAGAGAATGCAGAGAACGTACCTTGAGCTTCAAAAATGTGAATGACAGTGAAAAAGAGGGAAAAATTGCTTGCTGGTTGCTTCACGAAAGATTGAAAGTCAGAGAAATTTCAGAGGGAAATGGGATTTAGGTTTAAATGGATGTGAGCGTGGTTCCTTTATATTGAATCTGGGGTCACGCGTGTGCACGTGCCCACTTTTTAAGTGAAAAGTGAACGTTCCCTTATTAATAAAATTCTGCGTTATCACTCTTGTCGAACAGAGTGAGTGTTCCAGAGAGCTTGGAAATTTTGAATGCAATGCGCGTTATCACTATTACTGGGCAAAGTGATAACGCGCAAGCTTATTGCTTGAGCGTGGTTACTTTTATCAGTAAAAGGAGTAACGCGCTATGAAATATTCTATACTTACCTGCGCGTGATCACTCTTGATAAGGAAAGGAAGTGATCCAGAGAGTGTGTTTTTCTCATGCTGCCTGCGTTATCACTCTCATCGGCGAGAGTGATTGTTCCGAGAGCTGTGTTTCTCGATCGATTTCTGCGTTATCACTCTCATCGGCGAGAGTGATTGTTCCGAAGGGGAAATCTCGAATTCCATCTCTACGTGATTGCTTTCCTGCAAAAGAGTGATTCCTTTCATCAATCCAAGTTCTCCAAACTTTAATTGGCTCACTTAACAAATCATAATCATTCCGATACACACTCACCATATAAAATACCTATTTCCCTCATCATGTTCACCTTTAATTACATATGCAACATTCATCCAAGGCTGAATTCTGCAGAATTTCTACTTAACATATTCACAATGCAATTCTGACTTTTCCATAACACATTATAGTATGAAGTCTAATTGCATTTATCAGATTCGCTACAAATGACAGATTTAGCAGAATTTTATTGCAGAAATTACAGAAATTTAACTAACATGAACAATGAAAATTCTAAAACAAAATAGGAAGCTTAAAATGGGTTAGAAAGTGGATGTTCCAGCAATTATAACAGTCCTTGCAGACCCTTTCAGCTTATGCTTAACCACATTTTTAGGCTCAAAGCGGAAGTTCCAGCAAACTACCAGTTTCACTTTCAAAACAATTGCAAAACAACCAGAACTCAGATCATGCAGAAAAATAAAACTAAAAACCAGAAATTAACAAAATATAAAGGGAAAGAAGTGTGAATTGCCTCTCACAAAGCGCTTCTTTAATGTCACTAGCTTGACATTAGTTGTTCCTCACTCAAGAGAAACTAATTTCAAGCACACTTGGGCTTTCTCAAATTGACCTCCATGATAGATTTTTAGTCTTTGTCCATTCACCTTGAACTCTCTCCCATCCTTTGGATCTGCTATTAGTACAGCACCATATGGAAATACCTCTTTCACCACAAAAGGTCCAGACCACTTAGATTTTAATTTCCCTGGAAACAATCTCAACCTTGAATTAAAAAGCAAAACAGACTGCCCAGGTTTTATATCTCTTTTCAGAATAAACTTGTCATGCAGCTTCTTGGTCCTTTCCTTATACATTTTGGCATTTTCATATGCATTGAGTCTAAACTCATCTAATTCATGCAGCTGTAACAATCTTTTATTTCCTGCACTAACTTGATCAAAATTCAACCATTTCACAACCCAAAAAGCTTTATGTTCTAGTTCCACTGGTAAATGGCAGGCTTTTCCATATACTAACTGATAAGGAGACATGCCAATTGGTGTCTTGAAAGCTGTTCTGTATGCCCACAAAGCATCATCCACTTTCTTAGACCAGTCCTTCCTTGAACTACTAACTATTTTCTCCAAAATCTGTTTTATTTCTCTGTTGGAAACCTCCACTTGACCACTTGTTTGAGGGTGATAGGGTGTAGCTATTCTATGCTTTACTCCATACTTCTCTAGGACTGATTCTAGATATTTGTTGCAGAAATGGCTTCCTCCATCACTTATCAGAATTCTGGGCACTCCAAATCTTGAGAAAATGTTATTTTTAATGAATGCAACAACAGTCTTAGCATCATTGGTTCTGGTAGGAATTGCTTCCACCCATTTAGAAACATAGTCCACTGCTACAAGCATGTACTCATTCGAGAATGAGGTAGGGAAAGGACCCATGAAGTCTATTCCCCACATGTCAAACAGTTCTACTTCAAGTATATTTTGTAATGGCATCTCATGTTTTCTAGATATATTCCCCATTCTTTGGCATCTATCACACCTTTCCACATAGTTCTTAGCATCTTTGAACAAAGTTGGCCAGAAAAGTCCAGATTGCAAAACTTTTGCTACTGTTCTTGAACTTCCATGATGTCCTCCATATTACGAACTGTGACAATGCCACAAAACATCTTGCTGCTCTTCCTCTGGTATACACCTTCTTAGCAATCCATCTATTCCAATTTTGAACAGCAGTGGATCTTCCCAAACATAATATTTGCTATCTTGGAAGAATTTTTTTCTCTGCTGCCAATTCATCCAATTTGGAACATGATGTGTAGCTTTAAAGTTGGCTATATCAGCAAACCAGGGCTGTGATTCAATCTTGAATAGGCTTTCATCTGGAAATTCTTCTTTAATTTGTTCCACTCCAAATGGTATGACTTCAAGTGGTAATCTTGACAAGTGGTCAGCAACACTGTTTTCTTCCCCTTTTTTGTCTTTGATCTCTAGCTCAAATTCTTGGAGAAGTAGAATCCATCTTAATAATCTGGGCTTTGCATCCTGCTTTGTCAAAAGATACTTAAGAGCAGCATGATCAGTGTATACAATTACTTTTGAACCCATTAAATATGATCTGAACTTATCAAAAGCATGTACAACAGCTAAAAGTTCTTTTTCTGTTGTTGTGTAATTCACTTGTGCAGTATTTAACACTTTGCTTGAATAATAGATAGCATGTAATTTCCTATCTTTCCTCTGTCCTAACACACCACCCACTGCACTATCACTTGCATCACACATGAGTTCAAAAGGTAGTGTCCAATCTGGTTTTGCAAGAATAGGTGCAGAAATCAGTTTCTCTTTTAAAACAGAAAATGCATGCAAACAATTATCATCAAATATGAAATCTGCATCTTTTACAAGTAAATTACTCAAGGGTTTAGCAATCTTGGAAAAATCCTTTATGAATCTTCTATAAAAACCAGCATGTCCTAAAAAACTTCTAACTCCTTTAACATTGATAGGTGGAGGCAATTTATTAATGACTTCTATTTTAGCTTGGTCCACCTCCATTCCTTTCTCTGAAATTTTGTGACCAAGGACAATGCCTTCTTGTACCATGAAATGGCACTTTTCCCAATTTAACACAAGATTAGTGTCTTGACATCTCTGCAAAACAGTGGATAGATTAGCTAAACAATCATCAAAAGAATAACCAAAAACAGAGAAATCATCCATGAATACTTCTATGATGTCTTCTACCAAATCAGAAAAAATGGAAAGCATGCATCTTTGGAAAGTGGCAGGGGCATTACATAGACCAAATGGCATTCTCCTATATGCAAAGACTCCAAATGGACATGTAAATGCAGTTTTCTCTTGATCTAAAGGGTCTACAGCTATTTGATTATATCCTGAATACCCATCAAGAAAATAATAAAATGAATGTCCAGCAAGTCTTTCTAACATTTGATCGGCAAATAGTAGTAGGAAATGATCTTTTCTGGTTGCATCATTTAATTTTCTATAGTCTATGCACATTCTCCATCCAGTCACAGTCCTAGTAGGGACAAGTTCATTCTTTTCATTAGGTACCACTGTCATACCACCTTTCTTTGGAACAACTTGGGTGGACTTACCCAATTGCTGTCAGAAATTGGGTATATTATTCCTGCATCTAACAGCTTTATAACCTCTTTTTTTACTACCTCTTTCATGGCTGGATTTAACCTCCTTTGTGGCTGCACAAAGGTTTGAAATTCTCTTCAAATAAAATTCTGTGCTTACAAAATGAAGGATTTATACCTTTCAGATCTGCAATACTCCATCCAATTGCAGATTTGTGTTTTCTCAAAATTCTGAGCAATTTTTCCTCTTGTTCTTCCTTAAGTTCATTATTGATGATAACTGGATTTTCATGTCTCTCATCCAGAAATGCATACCTCAGGTGTGAAGGAAGTTGTTTCAGTTCTAGCCTTTGCTTTTCCTCTTCTTTATCATCCTTTTCTAGCTTCTCCTTCACTGAATTTTCTCTGATTTTCGAATTGGCGAGCTTCTAGTTGCTGCTGCACTTCCATCTTGTATTCTCCATGCGAAGTTCAGATTTATTGCTCCCTGCAGATATTATTTCTTCTAACACCGCAAGTTCATCAGTTTCATTAATATGGTGTTGTGTAATGAAAGCATCCAGTATATCTACCTTCATACATGTGCTATCTTCAATTGGATATTTTAAAGCTTCAAACACATTAAATACTACCTTCTCATCTTGAACTCGAAGCATAAGTTCACCTTTCTGCACATCTATTAAAGCTCTCCCTGTTGCAAGAAATGGTCTCCCTAGGATCAAAGGAATGTTAGAATCCACCTCCATGTCCAGAATTACAAAATCTCAGGGAAAAATGAACTTGTCAACTTTAACTAATAAATCTTCAACAACTCCATATTGATAAGTGTATGATCTATCAGCTAGCTGCAGTGTAATGTTGGTGGGCTTCACTTCCTCTATGCCAAGTTTCTGCAGAACAGCCAATGGCATCAGATTTATGCTTGCTCCCAAGTCACACAATGCTCTTCCCACAGTGCAGTTTCCTATTTCACAAGGAATGCTAAATGATCCAGGATCTTTCAGCTTTTGAGGAAGTTTTCTCTTGAGAATGGCACTGCACTCCTCTGTCAAAGGTACTATTTTATCATGCTCTAGCTTTCTTTTTCTAGAAAGTAGTTCTTTCATAAACTTTGCATATGAGGGCATTTGCTCCAAAGCTTCTGCAAAAGGAATGTTAATTTGTAATTTCTTAAAGACATTCATAAACCTTTCAAATTGTTCCTCTTGTTTAGGATTTTGGACTCTTTGAGGATAAGGCAGCCTCTTGTATTTTTCTGGGTTTATTGGCTTACAAGCTTCCTCAAAGAGTTGCTTTTGGTTTTCCTTTCAGAATTCATAGGAACATCTACTTTTTCTTCTGAATGGTCTTTCATCAATAGCTTAAAATTTCCTTGCTGCAGATCTTGTTCAATATTTCTTTCTGCTGCAGCATTCACTTTCTTTTCTGCTGGTTTAGGGCTTGCAACTACAGCTCCACTCCTTGTAGTTATGGCTTGACATTGCTCTTTAGGATTGATTACTGTATTGCTTGGAAATCTTCCTTCATCCCTGCTAGATAATTGTTCAGCTAATTGTCCGATCTGTGTCTCTAGTTTCTTCATGGAGGCTTCTTGGTTTTTGAAGCTTGTTTGAGTCACCTTCATGAATTGCAGCATAGTCTCTTCCATCTCGGTCAACTTCTCATTCATAGGTCTGGGAAATTTTTGATTTCCTTGAGATTGAGTGGATGAATTCCTCTGAAAATAAGGCTGTTGTGTTGCTGGACCTGCATTAGAAAAAGGCAAATTTGAGTTAGAATTCTTTGCAGCAGAATATTGATTATTCCAATTAGAATACTGCTGAGTTCTATTATTTGAAAATTGAAATCCAGGGGGATATGATGGCTGTTGTCTCTGAAAATTATTCATATAATTCACTTGCTCTTGTGGTTCACTTGTGGATGCCTCACATGCACCATTTGCATGGTTTCCTCCACAAAAATCACAACTTAGCTGACTAGTAGCCATACTCTCTGTTTGCAGATTGTTGATTTGTTGTGTTAAGGCAGCTAATTGTTCTGAAAACATTTGATTTTGTAGCTGATTTTGTGTAAGAAAAGTTTCCAGAACCTTAGCTTCATGACCAGAATTTCTTCCTTGATTCCTTGAGCTTGAATTCTGATACATTGAAGATGCCATCATGTCAATAATCCTTTGAGCTTCTTCTAAGGACTTTGTATTTAATGAACCTCCCGCAGCAGCATCAACCATTGTTCTTGTTCTTGCATTCATCCCATTATAAAAAGTTTCCAATTGCATCCAATCTGGAATACAATGATGTGGACACCTCCTAAGCAATTCTTTATATCTTTCCCAAGCTTCATACAATGATTCTCCATCTTGCTGCACAAAGGATGTAATTTCTCCTCTCAACTTAGCAGCTTTGGATGGAGGGAAGTACTTAGTTAAAAACTTATTCACAAGTTCTGTCCAGGTTGTGATGCTTCCTTGTGGTTGAGCTTGTAACTAGCATTTTGCTCTATCTCTCAAGGAAAAAGGAAATAGTCTTAATCTGATAGCTTCTTCACTAACTCCATTCATTCTTATAGTGTCACATAGCTGCAGAAAATTTGAAATATGCAGGTTAGGATCGTCAGAATTTCCTCCAGAAAACTGATCCTGTTGGACTAAATGTAGTAGGGCAGGTTTAATCTCAAAATGGTTGGCTTGAATAGTTGGCCTAATTATAGAAGAGTTAAAACCTTGCATGTTAGGAATTGCATAGTCCCCTGATGAATCCATATTTTTACTGATATTTTAGCATAATTCTAGCTCATTTCATAAGGAAAATATATGAAGAAAGTAGAAAAACTCAGAAAAAGAGAATGATTGAAAGTTCTATTTCAATTTGTAGTTATTTTCACATTTGTAGAATTTAAGCTTAGTTCTTAAGAAATTTATCTTGTTTTTGAAGGAATAATCTGAGCAAAAGTCATGGAAATGGATTATCAATGGAAAGGAAGAGGAAGAATGGCAATGTTGGATTCCAAAATACAAGAATTATGGGATGCAGCCTGGGCGTGATCACTATTGTTAGCGAAAGTGATCATTCCAGAGCCTAAAGGAGAAGAGGAGCCTGTGCGTAATCACTTTTAGTTACAAGAGTGAGCGTTGCCAGTGTGAGTTATCACTTTCGCCAATGAAAGTGAGCGTTCCAGAGAAGACTCCATTCCTGATGAGCTGCGCGTTGTCACTTTCGCCAACGAAAGTGAGCGTTCCAGAGGCACTTGTATCAGGACAGCTTGCGCGTGATTACTATTACTCACGAAAGTGATCACGCGCAGCCCTTTGACCTCCTGCGTTGCCACTATTATGAATAAAAGTGAATGTTCCAGAGAAGCCTTCAACTACGCAAGTTGCGCGTGGTTACTCTTGCTCTTGAAAGTGAACACGCGCACTACATAAAGCTTTCTGCGTGGTTACTCTTGTGAAGAAAAGTGACAACGCGCAGAACTGGGGTTTCTATATATACATGATTGAAGCGCGAAAACTGGAATCTTTTGCTCATTTTCTGTTTTGTTAGTTAGATTGTCGTTGAGAGAGAGTGGAGAGAAGATTGGGGTCGAAGCTTGAAGCTCCAAGAAGAGGGATTGGATTGGAGTTCGTGGCCATGGCTGCTCTGCGTTCTTCTTCATCTTCTTCTTCTTCTTTCTCTGTTTTTGTTGCAATGTGTGCTTAATTTCCCATAGTTAGGGATTTATGGAACTCGAATTGATGTATTGATTTGACTTTATCTTGAACTTTAAGTTCTTGGATTAATTGAGTTGTTAATTCTGCTTTTCATGCAATCTTTGAATGGAAATTCTTTTGATTAATCAAGAGGAATCTTTACCAATGGGAATTGGATTGTTTGCTCCGATCTGAATTGGCAACCAGTGTTTAGGGATTTCTTAAGGATAAGGAGACCTAATTCTGCAATCTTATAGTTCTAATTCTTAATGCAACCTGAAATTGAATCTCACCTAAGGGATTAGGGAGGTTTAGTGGATTGTTAGGGTCAATGAGTTAAGGAATTAACCTTTGGCTAGGTATATGTGAACTGATTGTCAATTATTCAATTGCTTGAATGTTCAGAGGATTTAATTGGATTAATATTGATATTCTTGTGAAATAAATTCCTAACTATCCTTCATTGCTATTTCATTTCATCACAATTTTATACTCTGTTTGTCTGCAAGTTCTTTACCTTTGATTGCTTTGGTTTAGTGTTGTTATATGATACAAATCTCTTCCCAAATTCGTATGGCTCAAATGGTTATTTTTCTGTGAAGTGGTACTTGAACCTAAATTCCCTGTGGAGACGATATTTGGATCTTAAATTTACTTATCACTTGCTGCAATGCTAGTATACTTGCTAGTGTAGATTGCTAACAAGTTTTTGGCGCCGTTGCCGGGGAATTTTGAATTTCAATATCATTAGTAGCAGAAAAGTAACTAGATTGAGCATTTATTTTTGTTGTTGTTCTGCTCTCAAGTTTTTCTGCATAATTTCTCTGCATCTTGTGTAGATTTCTGCATAAGTTCTGCTGTCTTTTGCATTCTTTTGCATTTTCTGCATAATCTCATTTTTCATGTTTCTGTTTTCTTTTGCATTTTTCTGCATAATCTTGTTTTTTTATTTTTCTGCATAATTTTCTATATTTGCTGCATGTTATGTTTTGTAATTTTTTGCATAATTTCATATTTCATTTTTCCTAGTTACAAATTTGATTCGACTTTTGTGTTCTTTCTTTTTGTATACAAGAAAAAAAATAGAAAAAAATAAAGTTGCGCTATTGTTTGATGGCAACCAGCATGTATCAGAATTTTTATCAAAGCCAAGTTGCAAGAATAGAAGCTTATGAACCAGATACTCTTAATGCTTTGATTAATAATTTTCAAGTTAGAGTTGCCCAAAGTAACCCCTTGGTTTATAATTTTTACAGTGAAAATGATTTGAATGAAACATATGATGTAGCTGCACCAGAATTTCAAGAAGAAATCAATTTTGGAGGAAATTTTCAAAGATCTGAATATACCTTTCATCATGAATATCCATATGAAACTAACATGAGTCATCCATATTATGATTGGAATCAACAAATGTCAGCTGCAACAACACCTTTCTCAAGTCCTCATGCTTCACAGCCTTGCTTTCAAGTGTCATATTCTCAACCTCAAAGAGGACAACAACCTTCAAAGAATCTTCCAAATAGAATAAATGAACTTGAAGAAACTTTGCTTCAATTTATGGAATTTACTCAATCAAGTTTCAACAATCAAGAGGCATCGGTGAAGAAGATAGAGATACAAATAGGACAAATTTCAGAACAATTATTGAAAAGGAATGATGAGAGATTTCCTAGCAATACTATGATGAACCCAATGGAGCAATGCCAAGCTGCTTTCACAAGGAGCGAGGTAGAAATTTCAAGTACAAAGGCTGCTGAAAAAGAGAGAGCATTAGAAAAATATGAAGAAAACAAGATTCAAGATAAGCAACAAGAGGAAAAAGTCATTTTCAATGTATTTGAAGCCATTAAACATCCAAGTGATGATATGAGCTGCATGAAGATTGATATAATAGAGGCTGTGATACCACCATCCTTAGAGAAAAATGATGAAATTGCAGTCTTGGAAAGCACAATAGTTGCAGCAAATTGTAGTGTTCATGAAAAGCAAGATGAGGTAGTGAAAGAATGCATTCTGCAACTAGACTCTCTTCCCTGTGTTAATAATGCAGTAAACCAACTCCAAGAAGAATTACATCAAGAAGAGGAGAAAAAAGAAGAACCAAAGGACAGCAGAAAGACACAACCTGAGAAAGGAACAAAAAAACGATTGTTTGAAGATGCACCTGAGCCAATAGATGAAGCTGAACACAAGAAGCTTCGATTTCTTCAAGGAGTACAGAATTTCAAGTCGAGAAAAAAGAAGATGATTTCTGTTATAAGAGAAGTCTTTGCTATAATGACATATGAAGACAATGAAAAGGAGGGAAAGAAAATTAATGAGTATATCAAGTTGCTAGAAGTTCCTCCACTGTTATTTCAACCATGTTCTGAATTAAATGAAAAGCTGCAAGTTGGTAAGAAAAAAAGGAAATGTGTAAGTCTAGAGCAAGAGCCATTATCTGCAAAATTATCTCTTAGAATCAAAGATCAATAATGTCAAGCTAGTGACGTTAAAAGAGCGCTTTGTGAGAGGCAACTCACACTTCTTTCCCTTTAGATTTTGTTAATTTCTGGTTTTTAGTTTTATTTTTCTGCATGATCTGAGTTCTGGTTGTTTTGCAATTGTTTTGTGAGTGAAACCGGTCGTTTCTTTGGAACTTCCACTTTGAGCCTAAAAATGTGGTTAAGCATAAGCTGAAAGGGTCTGCAAGGACTGTTATAATTGCTGGAACATCCACTTTCTAACCCATTTTAAGCTTCCTATTTTGTTTTAGAATTTTCATTGTTCATGTTAGTTAAATTTCTGTAATTTCTGCAATAAAATTCTGCTAAATCTGTCATTTGTAGCGAATCTGATAAATGCAATTAGACTTCATATTATAATGTGTTATGGAAAAGTCAGAATTGCATTGTGAATATGTTAAGTAGAAATTCTGCAGAATTCAGCCTTGGATAAATGTTGCATATGTAATTAAAGGTGAACATGATGAGAGAAATAGGTATTTTATATGGTGAGTGTGTATCGGAATGATTATGATTTGTTAAGTGAGCCAATTAAAGTTTGGAGAACTTGGATTGATGAAAGGAATCACTCTTTTGCAGGAAAGCAATCACGTAGAGATGGAATTCTGAGATTTCCCCTCTGAAACAATCACTCTCGCTGATGAGAGTGATAACGCAGAAACTGACTGGGAAACACAGCTCTCTGGAACAATCACTCTTGCTGATGAGAGTGATAACGCAGAGGCAGATGAGAAAAACACACTCTCTGGATCACTTCCTTTCCTTGTCAAGAGTGATCACACGCAGCAACCAGCAAGCAATTTCTCCCTCTTTTTCACTGTCATTCACATTTTTGAAACTCAAGCTGTTTCAAAATGGTCAGAACTTCGTTGAATACACCAGTTGGACCTGCTAAGAAGACCAAAGCTAAATCTGCCAGCAACACTCCAAGAAGGAGATCTATCAGGAATATGCAAGCTGGAACAGCCAGGAATTCTCCAACCACAAAAAGAGCAAGAACTGCTGGTGTCTCACCGTCCTCACCCATTGAAATCGCTGACCCTCCTCAGCCAAGAGTAACCACACATGCAACCTCTTCACCACCTCAGCCGACCAGAAGAAATGCTCCTTCTACCTCTACCCCTACGGATCATGATCCAAGGTTCAGGAGTATTGCTCACGAAAATTATTTCAAGGCAAATATTCTGAGGAGGAAGATTGTCCCTGATAGAGCCTTTGAAATTGCTGAAGGAAACTACCCTGAGTACTCAGAAGAAATTCAGAAAAGGGGATGGGACAACTTCTGCTCCTTGGCTGATAATGGTTGGAGAGAAATTACACAGGAGTTTTATGCAAATGCAATGCGGTTCAAGGGAGACCAAATTCCCAAATTTCACACAATGGTCAAGGGTATGAGGGTGGATTTCACTGCTGCCAACATCAATCGAGTGTTGGAAATTTACACTGAAAGGCAACCTGGGCAGATGGACTTCACTGACTTTAAGAATAGTCCAGATAAGGATTATATTGAAATCCTGCACAGAATTGGAAAGCCAGGCACAACTTGGCAGCTGAACCTCGCCCAGAAACCCAAGTGTATCACCACCAAGAACCTGTTACCATTTGCTAAAGTCTGGAGTACTTTTCTGTTGAACTCTTTCATGCCAGTCAAGCATAGTTCAACCCTGGCAGTAAAGAGGGCTGAATTATTGTTTGCTATCGTTAATGATATGTACATTGATGTGGGGGAAGTAATTAGTGAATGTATCTTAAATATTCTGAAAACAAAAAGAGATTCACTAGCCTTTCCCTCATTAATCACTTTACTTTGTGAGGATGCAGGGGTTGAAGTTGGAGACTACCAAGAGAAAATCAGATCTGCTCCCTCTATCTCTGTCTCAATGGTAAAGGAAATCTATGCCACTACCTCCTGCACTTCAGCTGCACCTATCCCCACCCAGTTCAGAAAGGAGAAACCAATGAAGATGAAGGACATCCTACATCTTTTGGTTGAAAAGCAAAATCAATTGGCTGAAAGAAAAACTGAGCTCCACAGCAGTTTGAAGGCAGGAACTATGCTAGTGGAATGTGTGTTGATGAATATTGGTCAGAAAATGGGAATGACTAAAGATGAACTTTATCACACACCAGATTTGGCCGAGAATGCTCAATGTCTACGCTCATCAGTCTTTAAAGACTTGCCAATCTACAAGACTCAATTTCCACGACCAGCGAAGAAGTGGTGGAGGAAGAGGAAGATGAGGAGGATGAGGAAGAAGATGAAGATGAAATTTCTGATGAAGAGGATGTCCAAGAAGACTAGTTTAGGAATTTATTTTTCTGTCATTAGGAGTTTTGTAAATTGATGTAGTTAGGTTTCAAACTTTTTCGGTTGTAATTACAATTTGGTACAATTTGGGTTAATTTTCACATATCTGTTCTGCATTTATGTTAGCTTTCTTATTAATTACCTTTTACTTGCTAATGGATGGAATTTTGGTGTTTTGTGCAGAGAATGTCACACACACAACACTCACACACATTGGATGGTGACACTTGCACAAGCTACCATGAAAGGGAGGTTTCATTCTCTACCTCTTGTTCATGTGTTGGCTTCACATTACACTGAATTGCTTTTGAAAAACACCAAAATACTAGAATAGATAATAAATTGCTGGCTGTTAATCAAATAAAAATGATTGACAATTTTGTGAATTCTGTGTGAATTTTTTTTAAGTTGTTTTTCCCATTCTCAAAATGAGATCACACTTGTATCTTCAAAAATGAGGCAGTTGCCACTAGGTGCATAGATTTCTGAAAAGTGCATTGTGTTTTCATTAACCCACATGATCACTTATAAATACCTAGTGAGATTTGAGCTGTCTAATTCTTTTTCTTGTGTGATTAATCATAATTGGCTGCATTCTCTAGAACTTGCCTTTGTTCTTAAATTGAATATGCATGTTACAGTCCTCACACACATGATAGAGGCCATGTTTGATATACTTAGTTTGCCTAAAATGCCTTCCCTTATGATTGAATGTCTTAGTTCACCCTTTTGAGCTTAATATCCCTTTTCTTGAAATTACCTCATTATAAGCCTTGCTGAAAAACCAATTTTTACCATTCAAAAGATCAAAGGCATAATGAGTTTAATCAAGAACGAGTTTTAAAACTAAGTTTGGGGTGGCATCCAGATTTTAATTGCTTGAGGACAAGCAATGTTCTAAGTTTGGGGTAGGAAATATCTAAGTTTGAGTTCAACAAACCAGAAAGAAAGAACAAAAGTGTTGCAGCAAAATGAAAAATTTCTGAAGCAAAGCTGTGAAAAGAACAAAAATGTGAGTTCGAAAGAAAAGTAGTGCAGCAAAGTGCTACAGAAAAAGAAAAAGAATATCAGAGAAAGAAGATAGTGACTGAAAGCAAGAAAAGAGATGAAAACTCTGCTGCAGAAAAATTCTGTTTGCTGTATAAGTGAGAGAATTAAGGAGGAATAATGCAGATCCAGGCTAGTTTTAAAACAAATCACTCAAAATGCCTCTGATCTTTTGAAATAGCATGTATTGTTTTCCATTTTCTTTGATACCTACCCTAACCTTAGCCTTGTTATAACCTGAAAAAGTCCTCTAGATGTGTGATTAATTGTACTAAGCAGAGGAGATGGAGAAATTGGGCAAGCATATGGTAGGGTGCAGTGAAATTGATGATCTAGAGTGAAAACAGCACCTAAACACTGTTGAGTGATGAGAGAAACACTTCCAAGTGAGCTGTGATCATGTTGATTAATTGTACTCACATGAATTTTGATGAAATATATGAACTTAGGTAGTAATTCTTACTCAATGATGATTATGCAGTAGGAATATCATGATGAATATTTGGATGAACAACTTGATTGAAAATTTTGCAGAAAACACAGAATTAGAAATTAGAAAAATCTGAAATAAGCAGTTTATGAACTGAAATTGAAAATGGAGGAACTTACCCTTGGTTTAGTTTGATTTGCTTGAGGACAAGCAAAAATTCAAGTTTGGGGTGGTGATGAATCCATATTTTTACTGATATTTTAGCATAATTCTAGCTCATTTCATAAGGAAAATATATGAAGAAAGTAGAAAAACTCAGAAAAAGAGAATGATTGAAAGTTCTATTTCAATTTGTAGTTATTTTCACATTTGTAGAATTTATGCTTAGTTCTTAAGAAATTTATCTTGTTTTTGAAGGAATAATCTGAGCAAAAGTCATGGAAATGGATTATCAATGGAAAGGAAGAGGAAGAATGGCAATGTTGGATTCCAAAATACAAGAATTATGGGATGCAGCCTGGGCGTGATCACTATTGTTAGCGAAAGTGATCATTCCAGAGCCTAAAGGAGAAGAGGAACCTGTGCGTAATCACTTTTAGTTACAAGAGTGAGCGTTGCCAGTGTGCGTTATCACTTTCGCCAACGAAAGTGAGCGTTCCAGACAAGAGTGATAACGCACACTGGCAACACTCACTCTTGTAAATAAAAGTGATTACGCACAGGCTCTTCTTCTCCTTTAGGCTCTGGAATGATCACTTTCGCTAACAATAGTGATCACGCCTGTGCCGCATCCCATAATTCTTGTATTTTGGAATCCAACATTGCCATTCTTCCTCTTCCTTTCCATTGATAATCCATTTCCATGACTTTTGCTCAGATTATTCCTTCAAAAACAAGATAAATTTCTTAAGAACTAAGCATAAATTCTACAAATGTGAAAATAACTACAAATTGAAATAGAACTTTCAATCATTCTCTTTTTCTGAGTTTTTCTACTTTCTTCATATATTTTCCTTATGAAATGAGCTAGAATTATGCTAAAATATCAGTAAAAATATGGATTCATCAAGGGGGTGGTGAGAAACCCTTCCTATGAATCCTAGGAGTGACATTCAATGATTGTTAGCGGCTTGGGAAGAGTTTCGCTTGTGTTCCTTTGCCGCTAAGCAAAAAGGGACGAAAAGAGACCAAAAGTGAAACTTGGGTCCAAAGACGTCAGAAAGTGCCATAAGGGGAGAAGGTGCTGAGAAACCCTTCCTTTGAGTGCTAGGAGTCATATTCAAGGAGTTTTAGCGGCCTGAGACGAGTTATGCATGTGTTCCTTTGTCGCTAATCAAATGGGGACCAACAGAGACCAAAACTGGAACTTAGGTACAACGGTGCTAGAAAGTGCCAGAAGGCGAGGGGGTGGTGAGAAACCCTTTCTTTCAGTCCTAGGAGTGATATTCAAGGAGTTTCAGCAACTTGGGAAGAGTTTGGAACGTCTTCCTTTGCCGCTAAGCAAAAATGGACCAAAAGAGACCAAACGGAAACTTGGGTCCAAAGGCATCAGAAAGTTCCAGAAGGGGAGAAGTTGGTGAGAAACCCTTCCTTTTTGTATCCTAGTAATGATATTCAAGGAGTTTCAGCAGCCTGAGACGAGTTTGGCACTTGTTCTTTTACTGGTAAGCAAAAGGGGACGAAAAGTGACAAAAATTGGAACATGGCTCCAAAAGCGCCAGAAGGAGAGAGAGTGGTGAGAAACCCTTTTCTTTGAGTCCTAGGAGTTATTTCAAGGAGTTTCAGTGGCATGGGAAGAATTTCGCACGTGTTCTTGTGCCGCTCAGTAGAACAGGACCAAACATGACCTAAACCAAATTTTGGGTCCAAAGGTGGCAGAAAGTGCTAGAAGGGGAGAAGGTGGTGAGAAACCCTTCCTTTGAGTCGTAGGAGTGATATTCAAGGAGTTTCAGCAGCCTGGGAAGAGTTTCGCACATTTTCCTCCGCCACTAAGCAAAAGGGGACCAAAAGTGACCAAATCCAGAACTTGGGTGTAAAGGCGTCGAAAAGTGCCCGAAGGAGAGAAGGTGGTGAGAAACCCTTCCTTTGAGTCCTAGGAGTGACATTCAAGGAGTTTCAGTGCCTTGTGAAGAGTTTTACACGCGTTCCTTTATCGCTAAGCAAAAGGGGACCAAAAGAGACCAAAACTGGAATTTGACTCTAAAGGTGTCAGAAAAGTGCCAGAAGGGAATAAGGTTGTGAGATACCCTTCCTTTGAGTCGTAGAAGTGATATTCAAGGAGTTTCAATAGCATAAGACGAGTTATGCATGTGTTCCTTTATTGCTAATCAAATAGGGACCAACAGAGACCAAAACTGGAACTTGGGTGCAACAGTGCCAGAAAGTGGCAGAAGGGGAGGGAGTGGTGAGAAACCCTTTCTTTCAGTCTTAGGAGTGATATTCAAGGAGTTTTAGCAGCTTGGGAAGAGTTTTGCATGTCTTCCTTTGCCACTACGCAAAAAAGGACCAAAAGAGACCAAAACAAGAACTTGGGTCCAAAGGTGTCAGAAAGTGCCAGAAGGAAAGAGAGTGTTGCGAAACCTTTTCTTTGAGTCCTAGGAGTGACACTCAAGGTGTTTCAGTGGCATGGGTAGGGTTTCGCACGTGTTCCTTTGCCGCTAAGCAAAAGGGGACCAAAAGTGGAACTTGGGTCTAAAGGCCTCGGAAAGTGCCCGAAGGGGATAAGGTGGTGAGAAACCCTTCCTTTGAGTCAGAGGAGTTATATTCAAGGAGTTTCAGCGGCCTGAGACGAATTTCGCACGTGTTCCTTTGCTGGTAAGCAAAACGGGATCAAAAGACACCAAAACCAGAACTTGGGTGCTCAGGGGCCAGAAAGTGCCAGAAGGGGAGAGAGTGTTGAGAAACCCTTTCTTTGAGTCTTAAAAGTGATATTCAAGGAGTTTTAGCGGCCTGAGAAGAGTTTCGCATGTGTTGCTTTGCCGCTAAGAAAAAGGGGACCACAAGACACCAAAATTGGAAACTGCCTCCAAAGGCGACAGAAAGTGCTAGAAGGAGAGAAAGTGTTGAGAAACCCTTCCTTTGAGTCATAGGAGTGTCATTGAAGGATTTTCAGTGGCTTGACAAAATTTTCGCACGTGTTCCTCTGCCGCTAAGCAAAAGGGGACCAAAAGAGACCAAAACAGGAACTTGGGTCCAAAGGCATTAGAAAGCGCCATAAGGGGAGAAGGTGGTGAGAAACCCTTCCTTTGAGTCCTAGGAGTGATGTTCAAGGAGTCTTAGCGGCCTGGGAAGAGTTTCCTGCGTGTTCCTTTGTCGCTAAACAAAAGCAGATCAAAAGAAATCAAAACCATAACCTGCATCCAAAGGCGACAGAAAGTGCCCGAAGGGGAAAAGGTGGTGAGAAACCCGTCCTTTGAGTCGTAGAAGTGATATTTAAGGGGTTTCAGAGGTCTAGGAGGAGTTTCGCACGTGTTCCTTTGTCGCTAAGCAAAAAAGGACCAAAAGTGACCAAAACTAGTACTTGGGTCCAAATGTGTCAGATAGTGCCAGAAGGGGAGAGAGTGGTGAGAAAGCATTTCTTTGAGTCCTAGGAGTGATATTCAAGGAGTTTCGGCAGCCTAACACGAGTTTTGCACGTGTTCCTTTGTCGGTAAGCAAAAAGGGAACAAAAGAGACCAAAACCGAAACTTGGGTGCTAAAGTGCCAAAGAGTGCCAAAAGGGGAGAGAGTTCTTAGAAACTTTTTCTTTGAGTCCTAGGAGTGATATTCAAGGAGTTTCAGTGGCCTGAGACGAGTTTCGCACTTGTTCTTTTGCCGGTAAGCAACAGGGGACCAGAAGAGACCAAAACTGAAACTTTAGTCCAAAGGCGCCAAAGAGTCCAGAATGGGAGAAAGTGGTGAGAAACCCTTTCGTTCGGTCCTAGGAGTGATATTCAAGGAGTTTTAGCGGTCTGGGAAGAGTTTCGCACATGTTCCTTTGCTGGTAAGCAGAAAGGGACCAAAAAGACACCAAAACCAGAACCTGGTCCAAAGGCGTCAAAAAGTGCCAGTAGAGGAGAGAGTGGTGGGAAACTCTTTCTTTGAGTCCTAGGAGTGATATGCAAGGAGTTTCAGCAGCCTGAGGAGTTTTGCACGTGTTCCTTTGTTGGTAAGCAAAAGGGGATCAAAAGAGACCAAAACCGAAACTTGGGTGCTAAGGTGCCAGATAGTGCCAGAAGGGCAAAGAGTGGTTAGAAAATTTTTCTTTGAGTCCTAGGAGTGATATTCAAGGAGTTTCAATGGCCTGAGACAAGTTTCGCACATATTCTTTTGCCGGTAAGTAAAAGGGGACAAAAGTGACCAAAATCGAAACTTGGGTCTAAAGGCGCCAAAAAGTGCAGAAAGAGATTGAGTGGTGAGAAACCCTTTCTTTCAGTAGTAGGAGTGATAATCAAGGAGTTTTAGCGACCTTAGAAAAGTTTCGCACGTGTTCCTTTTCTGCTAAGCAAAAGGGGACCAAAAGAGACCAAAACCGGAACATTGATCCAAAGGCGCCAGAAAGTGCCAAAAGGGTAGAAGGTGGTAAGAAACTCTTCCTTTGAGTCCTAGAAGTGATATTCAAGTAGTTTCAGCGGCCTGAGACGGGTTTCGCACTTGTTCTTTTGCCGGTAAGCAAAAGGGGACCAAAAGTGACCAAAACTAGAACTTGGGTGCTAAGGTGCCAGAGAGTGCCAAAAGGGGAGAGAGTGGTGATAAACCCTTTCTTTGAGTCCTAGGAGTGATATTCAAGGAGATTCGGCGGCTTGAGATGAGTTTCGCACTTGGTTTTTTGCCGGTAAGTAAAATAAATTGGAACTTGGGTGCTAAGGTGCCAGAGAGTGCAAAAAAGGGAGAGAGTGGTGGGAAACCCTTCTTGAGTCCTCGAAGTGATATTAAAGGAGTTTCAGCGGCCTGAGATGAGTTTCGCACTTGTTCTTCTACCGATAAGCAAAACGGGACCAAAAGTGACCAAAATCGAAACTTGGATCCAAAGGCGCCAGAAAGTGCCAAAAGGGGAAAGGTGGTGAGAAACCCGTCCTTTGAATCCTAAAAGTGATATTCAAGGAGTTTCAACGGCCTAAGTCGAGTTTCATACTTGTTCTTTTACCAGTGAGCAAAAGGGGACCAAAGGTGATTAAAACTAGAACTTGGATCAAAGGGCACCAGAAGGGGAGAAGGTAGTTAGAAACCCTTCCTTTGAGTCCTAGAAGTGATATTCAAGGAGTTTCAGCGGCTTGGGAAGATTTTTACACGTGTGCCTTTGCCAATAAGCAAAAGGAGACCAAAAGAGAGTGAAACCAGAACTTGGGTCCAAAGGTGCCAGAAAGTCCAGAATGGGAGAGAGTAGTCAGAAACCATGTCTTTCAGTAGTAGGAGTGATATTCAAGGAGTTTTAGTAGCCTGAGAAAAGTTAACAAAAACTAGAACTTGGATCCAAAGGCGCCAGAAAGTGCCAAAAAGGGGAGAAGGTGGTGAGAAACCCTTCCTTTGAGTCCTAGAAGTGATATTCAAGGAGTTTCAGCGGCCTGAGATGAGTTTTGCACTTGTTCTTTTGCCGGTAAGTAAATGGGGACTAAAAGTGACCAAAACTAGAACTTGGGTGCTAAGGTACCAGAGAATGCCAAAAGGGGAGAGAGTGGTGAAAAACCCTTCCTTTGAGTCCTGGAAGTGATATTAAAGGAGTTTCAGCGGCCTGAGACGAGTTTCGTACTTGTTCTTTTGTCGATAAATAAAAGGGGACCAAAAGTGACCAAAATTGAAACTTGGATGCTAAGGTGCCAGAGAGTGCCAAAAGGGGAAAGAGTGGTGAGAAACCCATCCTTTGAGTCCTCGAAGTGATATTAAAGGAGTTTGAGCGTCTTTAGACGAGTTTCGCCCTTGTTCTTTTGCCGGTAAGCAAAAGGGGACCAAAAGTGACCAAAATCGTAACTTGGATCCAAAGGCGCCAGAAAGTGCCAGAAGGGGAGAAAATAGAACTTTCCAATGTCCTACTCCTATCAATTCTCTTACTTCATCAACCAAATTGTAATGTTGTAGAACCTCCCAATCAATGTATTTGCTCTGGCCCCAAACCCTTGTTTTCAACTTGTCGTACCTTATGAGATGAGCAGGGGCGTTGAATCAGAGTAGCTGGGATGGAGGGGGTTATGGTGGGCACTCAGCCTGAGAGCGAGGACATTTCCTCACTTGCTCCTTGCCTCTTCTTGATGCTCTGGAGGAAGACCCATCAGCCATGGTGGTTGCGAAACAACTGGGCGTGGAGATGGATGAAAGAGGTTTGCAGAATTATTTTCTGCTATGAGGGAAGGGAGAGAAAGGAAGGCGTGGGGTTTTGGTAAAATTTAGGGTTTTACAGGGTGTAGATTATAGGATTTGGGGGGCAACCTAGAATTTGATGGGGGAAGAGGGTTGATTTTTGGATTTAAAGGAAAAAAGGGTACACTGCGCGGGCTTAAAACAGGGGAGGGAGCATTTTGAATTTTTAAAACAGAACACAATATTGGGCATGTAGATCTCAGCCCATTGAATTTTTAAAACAGAACATGATATTGGGCATGTATACGGTTGGATACACGGCCGTGTATCTAACCGTGTATATCTTTGCACAAGATAGACTAAATCTACATGGGCGTGTAAATCCCTGCCCAACTTTGCCTAAGTACAATAGAAGTACACAGTCGTGTATCTAGCCGTGTACATCTCTGCACAACAGAAATATCATGAAACAAAATTACATGGCCGTGTAGTTGACCGTGTATTTCACTGCCCTCTCTCTTTTATTATTTCCTTCAATTAATTTTTATTTTCATTATTATTATTATGATTATGAATAATTGGAAACAATAAACCAAACACCAACTAAATTATAGTAAACTAAAACTTCCTAACCTAAACAAATAATTAACCAGATTAAAACAAACTAAACCTACCTAACCTAAACTACTCAATGTGATTCAGCATTCAACATAGAGGAGTTTGAACTCCTCATTCTCAAAAGTTTGAATTTGACCTTCCTAGTATAGTTTTAGCCTGTGTCCATTTACTTTAAAGTTTCCTTTCTCGTGATGTGTTAATTCTACTGTACCATAAGGAAACACTTCATGCACAATAAACAGACCAGACCAACGGGATTTGAGTTTACCTGGGAATAATTTGAGGCGAGAGTTGTACAATAGTACTAAATCACCTTTTTAAAATAGTTTACCTCCCTTGAATTTTTTGTGATGGTAGACTAAATCATCTGGTGGTTCATTAATGGATGGCTTGGGTTGCTTCTCTGATTTCCATGTCAAAACTTTGAAATCTCTCTTTCTCCATAATGGCTTAGTGGCTTCTAAATGACACCACTGTTCTTGAGTTACCAAGCTCATATCATCTTTTCCTCTTTCATAAACTAAGCTTCTTTTCAATGGGTTTGAAATCAAGAATTCATGTGCATAATCAAAAACATAATCATCAATTACATTAATAAAGTAGCAAGAATCATCTTGTTTCAAAGACTTTTTTCTTACATCAGGAATTTTGAAGGTGACTTTTTCATCTCCAACTCTCAAAATTAACTTTCCATCCCTCACATCAATTATAGCCCCTACAGTAGCTAAAAATGGATGACCTAAGATCAAGGGGACATCAGTGTCCTCGTCCATATCAAGAATCACAAAATCAGCAGAAAAAATAAATTTGTCCACTTTTACAAGCACATCCTCAATGAGACCCCTAGGATATTTAATTGACCTATTAGCTAGTTGAATACTCATCCTAGTTGGCCTAGGTTCCCCTAAACCCAATTTCTTAAAAACAGAATATGGCATCAAATTAATGCTAGCACCTAAATCAGCTAAAACCCTATTAACTATCAATCTACCACTGAGACAAGGAAGAGTAAAACTCCCTAGATCCTTCAAGTTTTTGGGCATCTTATTTTGCAAAATTGCTGAGCATTCTTCATTCAGAGTTACTGTGGCCAACTCCTCCAATTTCTTCTTGTTGGACAGTAGATCTTGAGAAATTTGGCGTACTTGGGCATCTGTGCTAAGGCATCAACAAACGGTAATTTAATATGAAGTTGACAAAATAAGGACAAAAATTTACCAAATTGTTCATCATCCTTGTCTTTCTTCAATCTTGCTGGGTAGGGAAGTAGAGGTATGAATTCTTTCACTGTAGCAGGTTTTTCCACAGTCTCCTCTTGAACTTTACCCTCCTCTTCAACTGTAGCTTTTTCTGCTTCTTGCTTCCCCTTTCTTGCAATGTTTTGCCACTTCTTAATGTTACTGCCTTCACCTACTCCTTAGGATTTGTTTCAGTATTGCTAGGTAGGCTCCCTTGGGGTCTTTTTGAGAGGAGTCTAGAGATTTGACCCAACTGATTTTCCAGATTATGGATTGATGCTTGTGCTGTCTCGGTGGATAGAAACCGAGATTCTGAGGTTTGAATGAATTTGGTCATCAGCTCCTCAAGGTTTGACTTCTTTTTAGTTGGGGGTGGTGGTTGATGTGGAGCTTGTTGAAACCCTGAGGGTGTGTTGTTCCACATTGGCTGTTGGTTGTTGTTCCACGATGGGTTTGAATAGTTCCTCCAACCCAGATTATTCATGCCATTATAATTTTGGTACAGTGGTCTGCTTCCTATCACATTGGCATGTTCTTCCTGAGTAGCTCGACATTCATGATTAGGGTGGCCTCCTCCATAAACATCACATCTCATCATTGGAGCAACTGGATGGTTAACAAATAAACCATCAGTCTTCTTCCCTAAGGCTTCCACTTGCATTGCCAAGGATGTTACTACATTAAGACTATAGATCCCCGCAGATTTTGCAGGTTTGGATCGAGTTGAGCTCCATTGATAGCTATTCATTGCCATTTCTTCGAACAGTTCCTGTGCAGCCTTCGGTGTCTTGCTATTCAAAGTGCCCCCAGCTGTAGCATCTATCATTTGTCTTATGGCTGGGTTCAACCCGTTGTAGAAGGTTTGCACTTGAAGCCAGTCAGGAATCTCATGATGTGGGCACTTCCGTAGCAATTCCTTAAATCTCTCCCACGTATCATATAACGTCTCTGACTCCAAATGATAGAAGGAAGAGATATCGTTTCTCATTTTGGCAGTTTTTGTAGAAGGAAAATATTTTGCCAAGAATTTTTCTGTCATAGCCTCCCACAAAGTGATAGATCCTCGTGGGAGAGAGTTCAACCATTGCTTTGCTCTGCTCCTGAGAGAAAATAGGAATAGCCTCAAGCGGATTGCATCATCAGTAGCTCCATTGATCTTGAAAGTAAGACAAATTTCCAGAAAATTTGCAATGTGAGCATTGGGGTCTTCGTCTTACAACCCATCAAACTAGACAAACTACTCAACCATTTGAATAACATTGAGCTTTATTTCAAAATTTTCCTACCCATCCGGACGGACAATGCTAGACTCTGTCCCCGTTAATGATGGACGAGCATAATCGGACATGGTCCTTGGTTACTCTTCATTATTTTCCATTCCTTCCATGTGGGTTTGTGCGTTTTCCCCCTGTACTAGCAGTCGCTTCTCTTTTCAAATTTTTTGCAAAGTTCTTTCTATCTCTGGGTCAAATTCAAATAATGCTTCAAAAAGTCCAGCAGGACGGGTTCTGATCATACACCAGAAGAATCAGCTCCTAAAATAGAATGAGAACAAAATAGAAAAGTTAATTCAAGACTAAAGAAATAAAGAAAATTAGTAAATATGTAATTAAGGGAATCCTAATTAATCAGTCCCCGGCAATGGCGCCAAAACTTGTTGTGTAAAAATTGAATTACTGGGCAAGTGTACCCTTTGTCAGAGTAATATTATGAAAATTTAAATACCAAGTGTCGTATCCACAGCAACTGTTATTAAGAAATTCTTCCTTAATTGCGTAATTGTTAATAGATATGAAAAAATAAATTTTGTTGATGAAATTGCTAAAAGTAAAAGAATAATAAAATAAAAGGAACAAATATTCTTCTAAAAATAAATTATAGAAAATTATGGCTAAAGGTATTCAAGGGAAATAGGTAAGTATCTAGACTATAAATCCCCTAAGTGTCCAAATAACTGAAATTCTTCTTTAACTACTTAGTTCCAAAACCTTATCGCTGCAGGAAATTCTAAATTAAATCAATACCTTTCTCAAGGATAATGATTCCTAACCCTCAGTTGATCAATCGAAACCTCTTCCTTAATTAATACCCCTAGGTTGCATTAAGTTCATTATGAATTCCATAATACGAGTTAATCCTAATATAGAAAACTCACGTCTTTCTATCTCTAGAAATACATTCAAGTCTTTTTAATTGAGCAATGTTAATTTCATGCAGGAATTTTACTCAAATTCAAACAAGATAGAAGAAAATTTATACTACTCAATTAAACCCAAGAGAAAAGAACATGAAATAGCATTAGAAGAATTCCAAAAAATTTAGTCAATTAGGATTCATTACGTCTAGATACTCAAAAGAAAGTTAGAACCTGAACATCTTGAAATTAAAATTACAAAAGAGATGAATTAAAACGCTTAATCCCATCCTCCTGCCGTGTCTGAGTCTTTCGTCTCCAAAAATAGCCTCCCCTCGGTTTAAGTCCAGTCCTCCTTTTATAGGAATTGTCCTAGGGCTAATTTTCTCGCAAAAGTTAAATTTCTGACGCGCGTAAAAGTACACGCCCAAGTACACGGCCATGTACTTTCCCCGTGTACATCTCTGTTTTCTAATAGGTGTCCTTCAAACCTTTCCTGACAAGTACACCCTCATGTGCTAGAAAGGGAGAGAGTGCTGAGAAGCCCTTTCTTTGAGGCTTAGGAGAGCTAATCAAGGAGTTTCTACGGCCTGGGAAAAGTTTCGCACATGTTCCTTTGCTGCTAAGTAAAAGGAGACCAAAAGTGACCAAAACCAAAACTTGGGTCCCAAGGCATCAAAAAGTGCCCGAAGGGGAGAAGGTGGTGAGAAACCCTTCCTTTGAGTCCCAGGAGTGATATTCAAGGAGTTTCAGCGGCCTGGGAAGAGTTTCGCACGTGTTCCTTTGCCGCTAAGAAAATGGGGACCAAAAGTGACAAAATTGGAGCCTGGGTCCAAAGGCGACAGAAAGTGCCAGAAGGGGAGAAGGCGGTGAGAAACCCTTTATTTGAGTCCTAGGAGTGATATTCAAGGAGTTTCAGCGGCCTAGGAAGACTTTCCCATGTGTTTCTTTGCCGCTAAGCATAAGGGGGCCAAAAGTGACCAAAACCGGAACTTAGGTCTAGAGGTGCCAGAAAGTGCTAGAAGGGGAGAGAGTTCAGAGAAACCCTTTCTTTGAGTCCAAAGAGTGATATTCAAGGAGTTTCAGCGGCCTAAAACAAATTTCACTCATTTACCTTTGTCGGTAAGCAAAAGGAGACCAAAAGAGACCAAAACTGGAACTTGGGTCTAGAGGCGCTAGAAAGTGTCAGAATGGGAGAGAGTGGTGAGAAACCCTTTCTTTCAGTCCTAGGAGTGATATTCAAGGAGTTTCAGTGGCCTGGGATGAGTTTGACACGTGTTCCTTTGCCGCTAAGCAAAAGGGGACCGAAAGAGACCAATACTGGAGCCTAGGTCCAAAGGCGACAGAAAGTGCTAGAAAGGGAGAAGGTGGTGAGAAACCCTTCCTTTGAGTCCTTGGAGTGATATTCAAGGAGTTTCAGCAGCCTGAGAAGTGTTTTGCACGTGTTCTTTTGTCGCTAAACGTAAGGAGACAAAGATAGACCAAAATCGGAACTTGGTTACAAAGGCGCCAGAAAGTGCCCTAAGAGAGACCAAAGGCGAGTTTTGCACATGTTCCATTGTCAGTAAGAAAAATGGGAACAAAAAAGACAAAAATTGAAACTTGGCTGCAAAGTAGCCAGAAAGTTCCAGAAGGGGAGAAGGTGGTGAGAAACCCTTCCTTTGAGTCCTACGAGTGATATTCAAGGTGTTTTAGTGGCCTGAGACAAGTTTTGACCGTGTTCCTTTGGCGGTAAGTTATAACCACGTCACAGTGGTATCAAACAAACTTGATTTTCTTAAAAATTTTGCAATAGAAGGAGAAACCTAGGTCATCTCACAAGGACATAAGATACATTCTCTTTCTGGTTCCATCATGTAATTTCATATTAGCTTAGGGTTGTTTTGAATTAAATTGTAAACAGCATTAAAGAAAAGAACAAAGAATAATTATAACGAAACAAAATATAAAATTCAACCAAATCAAGATCTCAATAACTACAACGTAATTCTCATTGTTACACGAATACAATTCTAATGAATTTCCAATCAACACTAATTCAATATGACATTAATAACCCAAAATCTAAATCTAGATTATGAATTCCATCAAAACAAGAACTGCAATCGCAAATCCAATGCTCTAACGAAATTCAGAACAATTAATTTATTGAATTAGGTGAATTCATTTATTTCAATTCTGAAATTCTCATTCTCTGTTTAGAATGCAAACGAAAAATCAATATCATGAAAAACATAATTATCCTAATCAGAGAAGAGGAGGAAGAGCGAGAATTCGATAGAACCTAACCCGAAACTCAAATGCAATGTTGTTCTTGAAACCTTGAACCGATTGATCGATTAGCCTTGCTTCATGATCATGCTTGCTTCGGCTAAAACCAGAAAATATGAAAAGATGGAAGGTAGGTAGACGAAAATAAAAGAAGAAAGAATTTAAAATAAAGACTTTTTGATTCCTAAAAAAAATTGCGGGAAAAGAAAAATAAGGATTCGTGCATGGAGTCATAACCTCTATTTAAAGACAAAATAATTGGGCTTAATTAAGGCCCAACTCCCTAATGAGTTTCCTAAACACCTAACTAAGTAAAAGACATAATAATTGGGCTTAATTAACACCTAACTCCCTAACTAAGTAAAATCAACAATATAATCAAATTCTGAAAATTTTAGTGCTTGGCCGCAATATTGTGATGCAATTTTGGACCTGAAGATGCTCGAACTGGGCTTTTCTCCCAACAGAGACGTTGTAGATCTCTGTCTTATCTTTCCAGGAACACCAATTTTGGCCAATTCCGAGTAGTGTAGCTCTAGATATGGTCTTTGCAAGAAACTGTGTCAAAATAAGAAATTATGGCAGAAATTAGGAAAGATTTATATTTAAATCCTAAATTACTTACTAAAACAAATCTAAACTAACACATCAAAATAATGCACTAATGAAGCTCAATTAATACAAAAACATGGAAAGAAAGATGTAATAAAATATGACTATCAAATACTCCCACACTTAATCCTTTGCAGTCTCGGGCAAAACTTTCTAATGAATTTCTAATGCAAAGAATAAAGAAAGAGAACAAACATTTCTAGAGTCAAGGCAACAAACAATCAATGAGAAACAAATGATATTAAAAGTAAGCAAGAAGGCAGGTTAAAATAAAGAAAGATTCGAAAATGATAGAACCTCATAGGATAGTGTATAGCTCTCAACTCTCAAATATTTTCGGCTAGTATTTACGCTCAACACAACATGAAAACTAGCACAATCAAGCTTCGACAAGCTTCTAATTTCCACAACTTGAAACACATGTTATTAAAGATCAAAAGAACTTTTATTTAGCTTGTAATGTGGCCAAGGTAAAGGTTTGATGGAAAAGAAAATTAGGCTTAAACAACCAAAGAGAAAAGAGGAGCAATGAGGAATAAGTTTAAATAAGCAAAAAGATTACCCCTAGAAAAATCTCCTAACCCCAATGGTTTTCCACACACACACATATATATATTTATATATATACTTTTTTTTCTTTTGCTTGCTTTTTTTTTTTTTAATATCAAACAACTCAATATCCACAATATAGAAGTATTTCCTAGAGCCACCCCCACACTTATTAAAGACCCATTTCCAAAACAATTCCAAAGCTCCTATAATCCCTAAGGTTATGGAACATCATGGTTTTTCACTATATGGCTTATAATGAGCTAAAATCAAGGAAGAGTTATAAAGGCCCAAAGGGGGTAAACAAGAGGAATCAATGTAAGGTAAGTCAATTTGGCAAAGTAGCTACAATTTGAAGAAAGGCCTAAATCATATCAATAATGCATGTGATAAGAAGCTTCAAAAAGATACAAGGCAAAACCAAAGGTAATCTAGCAACATGAGTGAAATCACACAAGAAAGAAGTAAAATATGTTCAAAATTCTCATAAGGTTCATATTCTATCATTAATGAATCAAACTCAAATTTTTCAAGCAACTTGCTCAACTAAAAATGTAAAAATGACTCATATCAAGTATTACAACCTATAAACTAAAAATGGTGTAACAACTTTCACAATTCCTACATCTAAAAATTAAAAAGAAAGGATGAAAACTCCAACAAAACATCATCAAAACAGAAAAATAGAAGCACAAAAACAGCAAAAATTCAATACATAAACCTGCAAAATTTGAAAAATAGCAGAAAACAGAAAATGAAAACTGCAACAGAAAATAAAAAATAGAAAATAAAAACTGCAGAAAATGAAAAACAGAAAATGAAAACTGCAGCAGAAAACAAAAAATAGAAAATGAAAACTGCAGAAAATGAAAAATAGAAAACGAAAACTACAACAGAAAACAAAAAACAGAAAATAGAAAAACAGCAGAAAACGAAAAATAGAAAATGAAAACTTTAGAAAATGAAAAACAAAAAATGAAAACTTTCAAAAAACAAAAACAGCAACACAATTTTTCATGCAACTCCCCCCACACTTAAAAGTTACATTGTCCTCAATGCAGCCAAACAACAAAGACAATTTCAAAGAATACAGAATGGGGAAAAAACTCCCTCAAGGTTCAAGAGTTGGTGCTTCCAAGGACATGCTTTCTACAATTTTCTCCTCCAACTTTGGACTTTGATGAAATTCCTTGAGTTGATGTCCATTGACCTTGAAAATGCTACCGGTGACTTCATTCTTAATTTCAACTGCACAATGGGAAAACACATTAGTAACAACAAAAAGACCATCCCATCTAGATCTAAGTTTACTGGCTATAAGTTTTAGGCAGGAATTGAACAAAAGCACTTGTTGGCCCACTTTGAACTCCTTTCTCAAAATATGTCTATCATGAAAGCCTTTGACTTTTTCCTTGTATATTTTTGAGTTCTCATAGGCTTCCAAACGAAGCTCCTCAAGTTGTTGTAATTGAAGCTTCCTTTCCATACCTGCTTGTTCAAACTCCAAGTTACAATGTCTTACTGCCCAATATGCTTTATGCTCAATCTCAACAGGCAAATGACATGCTTTACCAAACACAATCCTGTAAGGAGACATCCCAATCGGTGTCTGGTAAGCCATCCTATGAGCCCAAAGAGCATCCTCCAAAAATTTGCTCCAATCTTTTCTATTGGGGTGTACTATCTTCTGCAAAATCTGTTTGATTTCCCTATTAAAAACCTCGGCCTACCCATTAGTTTGGGGATGATAAGCTATAGACACTCGATGCACAACCCCATACTTATGAAGCAAAGCCTGCATGCTTCTATTGCAGAAATGGCTTCCTCCATCACTGATAATGGCTTTAGGCACACCAAACCTGCAAAAAATGCTAGATCTAACAAAATCCACAACAACTTTAGAATCGTTAGTTTTCGTGGCCTTGCCTCTACCCATTTGGAAACATAATCTACAGCTAGTAAAATAAATGTGTAACCAAAAGATACAGGAAATGGACCCATAAAATCAATACCCCAAATATCAAAAACCTCACAGAAAATGATCAGCTGTTGGGGCATCTCATATCTCTGTGTAATGGCCATCCCTGCTCTCTCACACTGCTCACAGGTGCTGGAGATTTGATGTGCATATCTGAAAATGGTAGCCAGTAAAACCCACTCTCCAACACCTTCCTAGCTATCCTATATGATCCATAATGTCCTTCAACAGGTGAACTATGACAAAATTGAAGCACATAATGGATCTCCTGATCTGGAATGTACCTTCGAATCACATTGGTCACTCTAAAATCTCCACAGATAAGGGTCATCCCAAACATAATATTTAGCCTTACTTTTTAGTTTGGCTATCTGTGCTTTAGACGCATCTGTAGGAAAGACACCTGCAACCAGGTAATTCACAATATCAGCAAACCAAGGAGTAATATCATGTAATTGCATCAACTGCTCCTCAGGAAAATCATCTTTAATCTAAAAGGGATCAACATTCCCCCCTTCAATCCTACTCAAGTGATCTGCTACCAAATTCTCTGCACCACTCCTATCTTTGATCTCAATATCAAACTCCTAAAGGAGAAGCATCCATCTGATCAATCTGGGTTTAGCATCAGGCTTCTTTAACAGGAATTTCAAAGTTGCATGGTCAGAATATACAATAATCCTAGAGCCTATCAAATATGAACAAAATTTATCTAAAGCAAATACAATAGCTAGAAGCTCTTTTTCAGTAGCGGTGTAATTAACTTGAGCTGTATCCAATGTGCGAGAAGCATAAGCTATTAGATGAGAAAGCCTCCTAACCCGCTGAGCTAGAACAGCTCCAAATGCAAAGTTAGATGCGTCGTACATAAGCTCGAAAGGAAGCTCCCAAGCTAGCTGACAAGGTTGATCGAAAACAAACTCTACCTCTTTCTGCAGAAGCTTGGACAATGGCAGTGCAATCTTGCTGAAGTCCTATATAAATCTCCTGTAAAAACCTGCATGTCCAAGGAAGGAATGCACTTCTCACACAGAAGTGGGGTAAGGTAGAGAAGCAATGATATCAATTTTAGCCTTATCAACCTGAATACCTTGACTGGAGACTAAACGACCCAAGACTATACCCTCTGTGACCAAAAAATGACACTTCTCAAAATTTAACACAAGGTTAGTTTGGATGCACCTATGTAACACCTTAGATAAATTCTCTAGGCATGCATCAAATGAAGAACCATAGATAGTAAAATCATCCATAAACACCTCCATGCAACTCTCCAAAAGGTTAAAAAATATACTCACCATACACCTCTGAAAGGTGCCCGGAGCATTGCACAAACCAAATGGCATCCTAGTGTAAGCAAATGTGCCAAATGGGCAGGTGAATGTGGTCTTGTGTTGGTCCTCTGGTTCAATATGAACCTGCATGTATCCAAAAAATCCATCTAAAAAGCAATAATTGGATTTACCTGCCAGCCTCTCCAAAACCTGATCGATGAATGGAAGAGGGAAATGATCCTTGCGAGTAGCCTGTTTAAGTCTTCTGTAATCTACACAAACACGCCAACTATTTTGAACTCTAGTTGGAACAAACTCATCATTCTGATTCTTTACCACAGTCATCCCAGTCTTCTTTGGGTTAGTGAAATCTGTAAAATTAGCAAACAAATCCTCTAAATTTTTGCAATCATCAACAAGTAAATCAATAACATCCAAACTGAAAATAGAATGATTCTCTGTTGGGTGTCTCATTGCTTCAAAAATGTTGAAATGCACCAAATTGTCACCAAACTCCGTAGAAAGGGTCCCTGCATGCACGTCTATCTTTGTTCGCACGGTCCTAAAAAATGGTCTCCCAAGGATTAATGTAGCATTGCTGGGTAGGTCGTCCTCCATCTCTAGAATGTAAAAATCAGCAGGAAAAAGAAGATCCTCAACCTTGACAAGAACATCTTGCACGACACCAAGTGGCTGCACAGTGCTTTTGTTGGCTAGCTGGACTACAACTCCTGTAGAAATCAAATCTCCAATGATCTAAAAATAGATGTAGGCATAACATTAATTAAAGCACCTAAATCCAGCATAGCATTTGTAAAAGCTTCCTCTCCAATAGTACAAGGAATGGTGAAAGTTCCTGGATCTTTGCACTTCTGTGGTAACTCAGGTGGAATCATCGTTGACACATTCTTATTCTGGAGAAGTGCAGAACCATTTCTCCCCATACTCACTCGCTCATTACCCTTCAGTTTCCTCTTGTTAGTACACAATTCCTTTAGAAACTTTGCATATTTTGGAACTTGTTGGATGGCAACAAGGAGAGGGATATTTACTTCTATTCTGCTAAACATGTCCAGCTGAAACTCCATGAATACAACTCCTAGGACTCAAAGAAGGGTTTCTCACCACCATCTCCCCTCCTAGCACTTTCTGGCGCCTTTCCACCCAAGTTTCAGTTTTGGTCACTTTTGGTCCTCTTTTGCTTAGTAGCAAAGAAACTCGTGTGAAACTTTCTGAAGGCCACTGAAACTCTTTGAATATCATTCGTAGGACTCAAAGAAATGGTTTCTCACCACCTTCTCCCCTTCTGGCACTTTCTGGCGCCTTTGGACCCAGCTTCCAATTTTGGTTTCTTTTGGTCCCCTTTTGCTTACCGGGAAAGGAACACGTGCGAAACTAGTCTTAGGCAGCTGAAACTCCTTGAAAATCACTCATAGGACTCAAAGAATCTTCTTCCCTTCTGGCACTTTCTGGTGCCTATGCACCCATTTTTTGGTTTTGGTCACTTTTCGTCCTTTTTTGCTTAATAGCAAATGAAAACATGCGAAACTCGTCTCATTCGCTGAAACTCCTTGAATATCACTCCTAGGACTCAAAGAAAGGGTTTCTCACCACTCTCTCCCCTTCTGGCACTTTTTGGCACCTTTGCACCCAAGTTCTAGTTTTGGTCTCTTTTGGTCCTCTTTTGCTTACCGGCAAAGGAACACGTGCGAAACTCTTTCTAGGCTGCTAAAACTCCTTGAATATCACTCCTAGGACTCAAAGAAAGGGTTTCTCACCACTCTCTCCCCTTCTGGCACTTTTTGGCACCTTTGCACCCAAGTTCCAGTTTTGGTCTCTTTTGGTCCCATTTTGCTTACCGGCAAAGGAACACGTGCCAAACTCTTCCTAGGCCGCTGAAACTCCTTGAATATCACTCCTAGGACTCAAAGGAAGGGTTTCTCGACACCTTCTCCCCTTCTGGCACTTTCTGGCGCCTTTAGACCTAAATTCCAGTTTTGGTCTCTTTTGATCCCCTTTTGCTTACCCGCAAAGGAACACGTGGGAAACTTTTCCCAGGCTGCTGAAACCTCTTGAATATCACTCCTAGGACTCAAAGAAACGGTTTCTCACCACATTTGCCTCTTCTGGCACTTTCCGGCACCTTAGCACCCAAGTTCTAATTTTGGTCTCTTTTGGTCCCCTTATGCTTAGCGGAAAAGGAACACGTGCGAAACTCTTCCCAGGCCAATAAACCTCCTTGAATATCACTCCTAGCACTCAAAGAAGGGGTTTCGCACCACTTCTCTCTTCTGGCACTCTTTGGCGCCTTTTCACCCAAGTTCCAATTTTGGTCTCTTTTGGTCCCCTTTTGCTTACCGGCAAAGGAACACGTGCAAAAGTCGTCTCAAGGCGCTGAAACTCCTTGAATATCTCTCCTAGGACTCAAAGAAAGGGTTTCTCACTACTCTCTCCCCTTCAGGCACCTTCTAGCACCTTTGCACCCATGTTCCGATTTTGCTCTCTTTTGGTCCCTTTTTGCTTAACGGCAAAGCAACAAGTGCGAAACTCGTCTCAGGCATCTGAACCTCCGTGAATATCATTGCTAGGACTTAAAGAAAGGATTTTTACCACTCTCTCCTCTTCTGGCACCTTCTGGCGCCTTTGCACCCAAGTTCCGATTTTGGTCTCTTTTGGTCCCCTTATGCTTAGCGGCAAAGGAACACGTGCGAAGCCCTTCCTAGGCCACTGAAACTCCTTGAATATCACTCCTAACACTCAAAGAAAAGGTTTCTCACCACTCTCTCCGCTTTTGGCACTTTCTGCTGCCTTTGGACCCAAGTTTTGATTTTGGTCTCTTTTCATCCCTTTTTGCTTAGCGGCAAAGGAATATGTGCGAAACTCTTCCCCGGCTACTGAAACTCCTAGAATATCACTCCTACGACTCAAAGGAAGGGTTTCTCACCACCTTCTCCCCTTCTGACTATTTCAGACACCTTTGGACCAAAGTTCTGATTTTGGTCACTTTTGGTCCCCTTTTGCTTACCGGCAAAGGAACACGTGCGAAACTCTTCCTAGGCCACTGAAACTCCTTGAATATCACTCCTAGGACAGAAAGAAAAGGGTTTCTCACCAATCTCTCCCCTTCTGGCAGTTTTTGGCACCTTTGTACCCAAGTTCCAATTTTGGTTTCTTTTGGTCAACTGTTGCTTACCGACGAAGGAACACGTGTGAAACTCGTCTCAGGTCACTGAAACTCCTTGAATATCACTCCTAGGACTCAAAGAAAGGGTTTCTCACCATCTTCTCCTCTTTTGGGAGTTTTTGGCGCCTTTGGACCCAAGTTCAGGTTTTACTCTCTTTTGGTCCCCCTTTCTTTTGCGGCAAAAGACACGTTTGAAACTCGTCGCAGGCCACTGAAACTCCTTGAATATCACTCCTAGCACTCCAAGGAATGGGTTTCTCACCACCTTCTCCCCTTCTGATAATTTCTGACAGCTTTGTACCAAAGTTCCATTTTTGGTCACTTTTGGTCTCTTTTTGCTTAACAGCAAACGAACACATGCGAAAACTCGTCTGAGGATGCTGAAACTCCTCGAATATCACTCCTAGGTCTCAAAGGAAGGGTTTCTCACCACCTTCTCCCCTTCTGGTACTTTTTGGCGCCATTGGACCCAGGTTTCGGTTTGGGTCACTTTTGGTCCCTTTTGCTTAGCGGCAAAAGAACACGTGTGAAACTCTTCCCAGATGCTGAAAGTCCTTGAATATCACCCCTAGGACACAAAGAAAGGGTTTCTCACCACTGTCTCCGCTTCTGGAAGTTTTTGGCACCTTTGCACCCAAGTTCCATGTTTAGTCTCCTTTGGTCCCCTTGTGCTTACTGGCAAAGGAACACGTGCGAAACTTGTCTCGGGCCACTGAAACTCCTTAAATATCACTCCTAGAACTCAAAAAACGGTTTCTCACTACTCTCTCCCCTTTTGGAACTCTCAGGCGCCTTTGTCCCTAAGTTCTAGTTTTGGTCTCTTTTGGTCGCCTTTTGCTTGCCGGCAAAGGAACACGTGCGAAATTCCTCCGAGGTCACTGAAACTCCTTGAATATCACTCCTAGGACTTAAAGAAAGGGTTTCTCACCACTCTCTCCCCTTTTGGCACATTATGGTGCCTTTGGACCAAAAGTTCCAGTTTTGGTCTCTTTCGGTCCTCTTTTGCTTACTGGCAAAAAACACATGCGAAACTCGTCTTAGGCTACTGGAACTCATTGAATATCACTCCTAGGACTCCAAGGAAGGCTTTCTCAGCACCTTCTCCCCTTCTGACAATTTCTGACACCATTGCACCCAACTTCCAATTTTGGTCTCTTTTGGTCCCCTTTTGCTTACAGGCAAAGGAACACATGCGAAACTCATCTCAGGCCGCTGAAACACCTTAAATATCACTTCTAGGACTCTAGGAAAGGGTTTCTACCACTCTCTCCCCTTCTGGCAGTTTTTGGAGCCTTTGGACCCAAGTTCAGGTTTTGCTCTCTTTTGGTCCGCTTTTCCTTTGCAGCAAACAAACATGTGCAAAACTCGTCTCAGGCCGTTGAAACTCCTTGAATATCACTCCTAGGACTTAAAGAAAGTGTTTCTCATCACCTTCTCCCCTTCTGGCACTTTATGGTGCCTTTGGAACCAAGTTCCAGTTTTGGTGTCTTTTGGTCGCCTTTTACTTACCAGCAAAGGAACACCTGCGAAACCTATCCCAGGACACTGAAAATCCTTGAAAATCACTCCTAGGACACAAAGAAAGGGTTTATCACCACCGTCTCCCCTTCTGGCACTTTCTGGCGCTTTTGCACCCAAGTTTCAGTTTTTGTCACTTTTGGTCCCCTTTTGCTTAGGGGCAAAGGAGCACGTGCCAAACTCATCTTAGGCTGCTGAAACTCCATGAATATCACTTCTAAAGGGTTTCTTACCACCTTTTCCCCTTCTGGCACTTTCTGGCACCTTTGCACTCAAGTTTCAATTTTGGTCACTTTTGGTCCTCTTTTGCTTACCGGCAAAAGAACATGTGCAAAACTCGTCTCAGGCCGCTGAAACTCCTTGACTATCACTCCTAGCAGACAAAGAAAAGGTTTCTCACCACTCTCTCCGCTTCTGGCGCTTTCTGGCAACTTTGCACCCAAGTTTCGGTTTTCATCTCTTTTGGTCCCTTTTTGCTTACCGGCAAAGAAACATGTGCGAAGCTCGTCTTAGGCCGCTGAAACTCCTTGAATATTACTCCTAGGACTCAAAGAAAGGGTTTGTCAGCATCTTCTCCCCTTCTGAGACTTTTTGGCATCTTTGGACCCAGGTTTTGGTTTTACTCTCTTTTGGTCCCCTTTTACTTTACGGCAAACGAACATGTGCGAAACTCGTCTCAGGCTGCTGAAACTCTTTGAATATCACTCTGAGGACTCAAAGGAAGGGTTTCTCACCACCTTCTTCCCTTCTGGCAATTTCTGACACCTTTTGACCAAAGTTTCGATTTTGTTCACTTTTGGTCCCCTTTTGCTTAGCGGCAAATGAACACGTGCGAAAACTCGTCTCCGGCCACTGAAACTCCTTGAATATCACTTCTAGGACTCAAACGAAGGGTTTCTCACTATTGTTTGCAATCTAAACACTAGCAAGTGCACTAGTATTGCAGCAAGTAATGAGTAATTTTTAAGAATAGGGTATCGTCTCCACAGGGAATTTAGATTTCAAGTATCATTTCACAAAATTGTAACCATTTAAGCCATACGAATTTTGAATGAAATTTGTAACATATAATAGCAGTAAACCAGCACAATACAGAGAATTAAACTTGCAGTAAAAACAGAATATAAAAGTTGTGATGGATTAAGATAGGAATGAAGAATAGTTAGGAATTTACTTCACAAGAATATCAATATTAATTCAATTATGCCTCTGAACATTCAAGAACTTGGTTAATTGACAATCAGTTTCGCATATCAATAGCCAAAGGTTAATTCCTTAACTCATTGACCCTAACAAGTAACTAAACCACCCTAATTCCTTAGGTGAAGTTCAATTTCATGTTGCATTAAGACTTGGAACATTAGGATTGCAGAATTAAGTGTACTTATCCCTAAGAAACCCCCTAATTCTATTTGTTCATTCAGATCAGAGAATCAAATCCAATTCCCATTGGCAAATGTTCCTCTAAGGTTAATCAAATGAATTCCCATTCAAAGATTATTTAAAGTGCAGAATTAACAACTCAATTAATCCAAATACTCGAATTTCAGAAGTAAGAATCAAATCAATACATCAATCCGAGCTCCATAAACCCCTAACTACAAGAAAACTACTCAGACATGTGAGAAGAGAAGGAGAAAGAAGAAGAAGAAGAAGAAAAACTTCAAAAAGCCATGGTCGAAAGCTCTAATTCGATTCCTCTTTGTGGAAGCTTCAAGACTTGACCCCAATCTTCTCTCTCAATCTCTCTCAACAAGAATCTAACAGAAAAATGGAAAAATAAAACTGAATCCCCAAAATCTGAGTGCTTCTGGTATTTATAGAGATTTCCAGATTTGCACGTTATCACTTTCCTCAAAAATAGTAGCTACGCAGAAGGTTAGTTGGTTGCGCGTTAACACTTTTATGAGAAAAAGTGGCCACACTCAACTTTGCTAAATTGAGAGCTCTCTAGAACTATCACTCTTGCTGATAAAAGTGTCACCGCAGAGCTCAAGTAGTTGCACGTTATCACTCTTATGAATAAAAGTGAGTCGCCAAACTGAAAGCTCTTTGGAATGATCACTTTCGATGACAAAAGTGGTTACGCGGAGTTTTCCTGATATTTTTCCTCTCTGGAATGCTCACTTTTAATGATAAAAGTGATAACGCCTAACATGCTGAGTCTGAGGCTTCACTGGTACTCTCACTTTTCCTGGCAAAAGTGGTAACGCCCAGGCTTCATTTCTTCTTTGAGCTCTAGAGTGATCACTTTCACTGACAATAGTGATCACGCCCAGCCTACATTTCCTTGTTCTTATGTTTTGGAGTCCAGACTTGCTACTTTCCCCTTCCTTTTCATCAAGCCTCCATTTACATGACCCTTGCTCGAATTGTTCCTTTAAAAACAAGATTAAAGACTTAATTTATAAGCAAAAATTCCATAATTTCTAAAATAGCTACAAATTGAAAGAAAACTTCAAATCATTCTCTTTTTCTGAGTTTCTCTGCTTTCTTCATATATTTTCCTTATCAAATGAGCTAGAATTATGCTAAAATATCAGTAAAAATATGGATTCATCACTCACCACCTTCTTCCCTTCTGGCACTTTTTGGCGCCTTTGGACCCAAGTTCTGGTTTTGGTCACTTTTTGTCCCCTTTTGTTTAGCGGCAAAGGAATACGTACGAAACTCTTTCCAAGCCACTGAACACCTTGAATATCACTCCTAGGACTCAAAGAAAGGGTTTCTCACCACTCTCTCCCCTTTTGGCACTTTTTGGCGCCTTTGCACCCAAATTTTAGTTTTGGTCTCTTTTGGTCCCCTTTTGCTTACCAGCAAAGCAACACATGCAAAACTCGTCTCAGGTTGCTGAAACACCTTGAATATCACTCCTAGGACTCAAAGAAAGGGTTTCTCACCACTCTCTCCCCTTCTCGCACTTTTTGGGGCCTTTGGACCCAAGTTTCGATTTTGGTCACTTTCGGTCCCCTTTTCGTGCGAAATTCTTTCCAGGCTGTTGAAACTCCTTGAATATCACTCCTAGGATTCAAAGAAAGGAATTCTCACCACCTTCTCCTCTTCTGGCAGTTTCTAGCGCCATTGGACCCGGGTTCCAGTTTTTGTCTTTTTTGGTCCCTTTTTGCTTACCAGCAAAAGAACATGTGCAAAACTCGTCTCAGGCCGCTGAAACTCATTGAATATCACTCCCAGGACTCAAAGAAATGGTTTCTCACAACTCTCTCCCCTTCTGGCTCTTTCTGGTCCCTCTGGACGCAAGTTCCAATTTTGGTCACTTTTGGTCCCTTTTTGCTTAGCGGCAAACCAACATATGCGAAACTCTTTCCAGGCCGCTGAAACTTCTTGAATATCACACCTAGGACTCAAAGAAAGGGTTTCTCACCAGTCTCTCCACTTCTGGCACTTTTTGGCGCCTTTGGACCCAATTTCTGGTTTTGGTCACCTTTGATCCCCTTTTGCTTATCAGCAAAGGAACACGTGCGAAACTCCTCCCAGGCTGCTGAAACTCCTTGAATATCACTCGTAGGACTCAAAAAAAGAGTTTCTCACCACTCTCTCCCCTTCTGGCACTTTTTGGCGCCTTGGCACCCAAATTTCGGTTTTGGTTTCTTTTGGTGCTCTTTCGCTTAGCGGCAAAGGAACTCATGCGAAACTCTTCCCACAATGCTGAAACCCCTTGAATATCACTCCTAGGACTCAAAGAAAGGGTTTCTCATCACCTTCTCCCCTTCTAGCACTTTTTGGCACCTTTGGACCCAAGTTCCGGTTTGGGTCACTTTTGGTCCCATTTGCTTTCTGGCAAAGGAGCATATGCGAAACTCGTCTTAGGCCGCTGAAACTCCTTGAATTTCACTCCTAGGACACAAAAAAAGGGTTTCTCACCACTCTTTCCCCTTCTACCACTTTTTGGAACCATTGCACCTAAATTTCGGTTTTGGTCTCTGTTGGTCCCCTATTGCTTTCCTGCAAGGTAACACGTGCGAAACTCATCTCAGGCGGCTGAAACACCTTGAATATAACTCCTACCACTCAAAGAAAGGGTTTCCCACCACTCTCTCCCCTTTTATAACTTTTTGGCGCCTGTGGACCCAATTCCAGTTTTGCTCACTTTTGGTCCCTTCTGCTTAGCGGCAAAGGAACTCGTGCAAAACTCTTTCCAGGCCACTGAAACTCCTTCATTATCATTCCTAGGACTCTAAGAAAGGAATTCTCACCACTACCTCCCCTTCTGGCACTTTTTGGTGCCATTGGACCCAAGTTTCAGTTTTGGTAAGTTTTGGTCCCCTTTTGCTTAGCGGCAAAGGAACTCGTGCGAAACTCTTCCCAGGTCGCTGAAACTCCTTGATTATCACTCCTAGGACTCAGAAAAAGGAATTCTCACCACCTTCTCCCCTTCTGACACTTTCTGGCGCCATTGGACCTAGGTTCTTATTTTGCTCTCTTTTGGTCCTCTTTTGCTTACTGGCAAAAGAACACGTGCAAAACTCATTTTAGGCCGCTAAACTCCTTGAATATAACTCCCTGGACTCAAAGAAAGGGTTTCTCACCACTCTCTCCCCTTCTCGCACTTTCTGGCATCTTTGGACCCAAGTTGAAGTTTTCGTCACTTTTGGTCCCCTTTTGCTTAGAGTCAAAAGAACTCATGCGAAACTCTTCCTAGGCCATTGAAACACCTTGAATATCACTCCTAGGACTTAAAGAAAGGGTTTCTCACCACCTTCTCCCCTTCTTGCACTTTCTGGCGCCATTGGACCCAGGCTCTGGTTTTGGTCACTTTTGATCCCTTTTTTGTTAGTGGCAAAGGAACACGTGCGAAACTCTTTCTAGGCTACTTACACACCTTGAATATCACTCCTAGGACTAAAAGAAAGGGTTTCTCACCACTCTCTCCCTTTCTGGCACTTCTTCGCGCCTTTGCACCCAAATTCCAGTTTTGGTCTCTTTCGGTCACCTTTTGCTTACCTACAAAGGAACACGTGCAAAACTCGTCTCTGGCTGCTTGATACACTATTTGAGAACTAACTAGCAAGTGTACCAGGTAGTTGTAGCAAGTAATAAAATTTGGAAATCAATGAGTCCTAACTATCGTCCTCAGGGATTAAGTCTATCAATTACCACTTCACAAATCAATTACTATTGAGCCAAATGAATTTGGAGTGTTTTGAATCATTTAACAAACAAGAACAATAAAGTGCAGAAATCTGAAAAATACAGCAAAGTAAAGGTAAGAATTTAGAAATGAAATGATATGTAAATAAAGTTAGGATTGATTTCACCTCTTTATCAATTGCCAAACGTAAGTAGATCTGAACTCTAAGTTCCTTAATTGATTGATGATCAATTTCACTAGATTAATCAAAGGACAATTCCTTGCCTCATTAATCCTAATATTTAACTAAACTACCGTAATTCCTTAGGTGTAATTCAATCAAACATTGCATTAGCCATTAGAAATTAAGAGATCACAAGATCACAAATTCTTATCCCTAAGATATCCATAACCTTGACATTTAATTCAGATATGAGAAATAAACTCAATTTCCATTGATGAAGATTTCTCTAAGTTCAATTGAATGAAGGATTAGTTCACAATTGCATTAAGAACAGAATTAAATGTTCAATACAATCAAGATCTTAAAATCCAGATCTACAATCAATTTAAAATAGCAAAATTGGATACATCAATCCATAACAAAAAGAAATCAGAACATGTTTCTAAAAGAAAAAGAGAAAGAAAGAGTAGGAGAAGAGGAGCAGCATAATTTCTTCATAAATCTAATCCCCAACCTGATTCCTCACGGTCCAGAGCATGGAAGTCACCCCCAATCTCCTTCTCTAACACTCCTAAGGTGTGGAAATGAAAAGAAAACAAAAAATGGTAAAAAGACCCTTTTACTAAGTTCCTAATTCCTATTTATAAAGCTCATCTAATTCTTCGACTTAACCCTTAAAATTCTGATAGTTAGTTGTTCCCAGGTGTTCTGAAATCTTCTAAAAGTTATATAGAAGCTCAAAAAATGTCCAGAATTGTCAGAAAGAAGAAGTTGCAAAGTTGCAGAAATTTGCACCAAAACGCACAGTGGCTGGAGTGAAGGCGCGCAACTGCGCGCCTTGGCTACATGTGCTATGAGTTGCAACGCGCTCTTGCGCGCCAAAGCTTCAAATGATGTGCGTTTCAACGCACAACAGTTCAATGAACACTTCTTCCATGTACTCAGCTCTGCGTTGCTACGCCATCTGCTATGAGTTGCCACTCTCTGTTGCGCGCCAAAGGTCCAGGTGATGTGCGTTTCAACGCAATGGCAATTATCCAGTTTCAGTTGCTGGAGTGTTAACGCGAATCACTTAGAGTAGCCACGCAGACCCAATGTTGTATTTTCTTATTTCCACTTTCAAACGCCAATCATTTGGAGTTGTAACGCCCAGCTCTTAGGATTTCTTCAAGCTTGATTCTTTGACTATTCTTCTTCAATTTCAGCTTTTAATCCTTCCTTTCAGCACTTTCAACAACTTTCCATCTTTTGCATGAATTACTACAAAAATATAAACAATTTTTAATATTTCAACAAAACAACAATTTATACTAATTATTTAATTTTTGTGATCTTTTCAATTTTATTTTAGAACTATTTTCCTAATTATTAACCAAAAACTATGCTGAAAACATGGTAAAACATGTTACAATGATGAATCCATATTTTACTAGTATTTTACAATAGTTTTTAGTGCAATTAATAAAGAAAACATGTTAGAAATAGTAGAAAATCCTTAAAAAAATAATAAAATGTTGTATGTCACTTTTAAACATATTATTTTAAAATTCATTGATTTTCTATGTAAAAAGTGACTTTTCAAGTATGCTTTTTGTAACGCCCCGATTCTCCTGATTCAGCTAGCGACCGTTGAATCGTACTTGCTTGCTTATTTTGCTTCTTTAGTATCGGAATAATTAGATGGAGGTTAAATTAAATTATTTTATTTTATTTTATTTTGATAAGAATATTGAATTATTTCCGAATTCGGTATTTTAAGGTAACTGCATGCAAATAGATAGTTTCAATATCGTCCAAGGATTTTCCTGAGTATGTTCAATTGTACTGTTCATAATGCCCCTGATAATCTATCCCGAAAGTTAAAATTTTATCTTATTTAAATTGTCAAATCAAAGGTATTCGCCTTGAAAAATGTGAGATTTTGTAATCATTGCTAAGATTTTGTAATCATTCCTTAGCCGTCAAAATTTTACACGGAATCTCACGAAATCTAGAAATCATTATTGTAAAGATTTCCTAATCATTACAAAGATTTAGTAATGATTTCTTAGCCGTCAAAATCATTGCATAAAATTCTGTCAGATCTAGCAATCATTACCTGGAGATTTCCAAATCTAGTATCGGCCACTAGATTTTCATGCAAACAAACCTTGTCCCCTATTTTACAAACATCGTGATTGCCCCGATATTCCGAAATCTAGTATTGACCACTAGAATTCCATGCACGGGATTTTGTCTCCCGATTTGTCGGCAAAGTCATTTCGGAACTTTCTTTTCATGTCTTCCAAATTGCCGACATCATAATTATTCTAACCAATCACGTTCTCTTGAACTTAACACCACATCAAAAGTCTCGTCCAAGTGACAACCTAGTCATGTCGCATTTTTCTCGGCCAACCAAATTTCATGCATTTGCTGTCCAAAATCTTACCTTTGGATTTTTGTGCAAAATTTTGGAAATTGTGATATCCAAACCGTGTGCATGCAGCCTAGGGTATTCCATGCACTTAACTTCCTGAATTTTACTAACTTTGCCTACAAGCTTTCCCAAAATTCACTATTCATGCACAAAAAATCGTGACACCTCTTTCCTTACACCAATTTACCAAATTCCACTTCCAAATTGCTTCAAATTAATTTGGTGCAGTTTTGCAATTGGAAATAGCCCCACAAAGCCCAAACCGTGAGCATTAGGCTCTAATTGGCAAAGGAAAATTAAACACTCCATATAAATAGACCAAACCACCTCATTTCCTCTCTTTTTTTCACTCAAAAACCGTGAGCCCTCCACCCTTCCTCTCAAAAATCCTTTCAAGTTCCATTCTCTCTTTTTCTTCAAAGAAACCGAGACCCTCCCTCCCTAAATCTCTCAAAAAATTCTCATCCTTTCAACCTTCCAAGACAAGCCAAGGAGCTCCAAGCTTTCACTCTTGCATTCTTTTGCTTGATTCTTCAAAACCGTGACCATTCCTTCAAAGAGGTAAGCTTTCTCATCCTTTTTCCTTCTTTGATTTAAAGATCCATGGAAGCCTAACACCAAAAACTCCTAAAAAAACTTCCTTTTTCACTTGATCCTAACCATTTGAAGCTTTTTCCCCTTTTTCTCTTCAAAGAACCGAGGAAGACAACCTAACCAAGAGGAGAAAGTTTGAAGTTTGAGACTCATCCTCTCGGTCCAGCAACTTTCCTTTGGAGAACCAGCCAAGATCAACTCCTTTTGCTCACAAATTTTCGTCACAATCAAGGCAAGGGGGAGTTCTCACAATTGACGTGTTTGCATGTCCATCTCTTGGCTGTTTTTACACATTCTTCCTTGAAAAATTAGTGTGTTGGACTGCATGTTGGAAGAACTTCAAATCTGAACTTGCATGTTAAGTTTTATCCAAAAAGAGTATGGATTTCCTTGTTTGCATGTCTCGGTTACCCCCCAAAGAGTTTGATTTCACTTTCAATCAACTTTAATTCCTAAAAAGCTTGAAACTTTGATGTGTGGATATGGATCTTTCTTTGTGCATGTCTCAGGTTTTATGTTCCCTTGGTAGAACCTTTGAACTAATGACATTTTCTAACCATGAACCGTGAACTTGATCAACATATTCTTTCCCTTGCATGTTAATTTTTAACCATGAAATGCTTTGGATCTCTTTGTGCATGCCTCGGTTTCACCTTTGTTTGGCTGGATTCTTTGTTTAAAATGTGGATTTATCCTTGTAATCAATGAACCTTAGACTGCATGTGAAATGGAAGACATTGCATGTTGATTTCAGCCCCTAAGTGTTTCAGTTTTCCCTTAGAAATTCGAATGTCACTTGGAAATGTTGCCCCTCCACTTGGACGATGAAACTATGTCATTGCATGTTAATTTCCTTTGTGTTATATAATTTTTAGTTTGATAAAAATCTAGTGGAAAAGCTGGACAGATTTGATCTTGCATGGAGAAAGCCTAGAATATTGAACTACACTTAGAAATTGAAAACCGTGTTGGACTTTGTGTGATTTGCATGAGAATGGTTGCTTGTTAGTTTGGATGATGGATGATTGAATTGATTGTGATGGATGTGTTCACTTGGTTTGAAAAGCTTTATGCATGTGGTGTTTTGGAAAATTGTGGTGGACAAGAAAGTGAGAACTATTCACTCTTGGTTTTGATGATGAGAAATCCTAAAAGTTGTACTTAAAATTGTGATAATTTTGATGAAATATGGGTGATAAGGACTGCATAATGATAGGGTGTGTTTGCTGTTTGCACTTGAATCCATGAGCACTAAGATGAATCATGCATCATGTTCATTACATCATACAAGGAATAAAAGGAGAGAATCAAGCGTAGCTTTTTGATGGAAAGTTTACCTAAACTAAAAGGATATTAATTAAAGGTATGGAGATGGTAATTAAGGGACTGAATATAGTAGTTAATCAATAAAGGCCATCCTTAGAAAGATCTCACTATTAGCTTAATGGAACCTATCGTGTGAGGACTGATATTAATGAACCTAAAAAGAATTAGAACGAAACTAAGTAACCTTGAATTAAATAGGTAGTCGGGAATCAATACATGTAATTAGAAAATAACTAAAAGGAAAAACCAGAGAGATAGAGAAAAGTGGAGATAAGTCATATTTAAAGTAGGAGGTAGTATGGTTAATAATAATGGAAATGATAAAGTGAGTAGTGTTAATATAGTAAATCAATGTAATAGGATTTGGGTGGGAAAATCTGAGAGGGTTGTGTCAAAATCACTGAGAATTATGTGTTGGGGAACAGTGGATGTGTATTGGTGGGATTGGAAGCTTGTGTGTGATCCCTAAACTTTATTGCTTGGCAAATCTATGCTAGAAGAGAAAGTGAATAGTGATTGAGCAAGCCTTGTGAGGGCTTTGTTTCTGTGCTTGAATTCCATATGACCCAAGATTGAGAAAACCTTGAGGAGAGAAAAGAGAATCAAACTCCATGCATCATAACATTTCTTTGGAACGACTTGATGGCATAACAGAGGCACAGCTGTAGGTATTGGAGGTTCGGTCCCGAGTAGACCTACGGGGGTGGCGAAAGGGGGAACAGTCGACCTAGATGGCGCAGCAGAGCTCTCTGTGGCCGGGTCGTGACCCTACTTGCAAGCCTTAGCCAAGCCCAACAAGAACTCCACATCCTAGGGTCGTTGAGGTCCATTCCCGAAGAGACCCGGTTGGGGCCAGCACCGGTTGGGTGTTTTTGAATAATGATATGAATTCTTTTACGTGCAATTGTGATGCAGGGAATGGAGTCCTCCGATCGCCACACGACTTGGATATGAAATTGTGAACTCTACACTAAATCTTTGGGCAAGTCGTGGCAAGAGAGTAAGGGATCCCCATGCATACCATATGCATTAATACGAAAATTTGAGGGACGGATAGTGAGGAATGAAACTTGCATTCATGCATCATGTGCATTATTAGTTTGATGAACCTAGGAATTATCTGTGAAAAGTATGAATTGACTTATATTGTAATGATGTTTGTTCTGAGAGTGGATGATGATGTGACTTGAGTGATGGTGTGAAAAGCCACCTTCCTTGGGGTACGGCTATTGAATGCTTGCTTGTGTTTGGAGAACTCACCCCTGCTTGTGTGTGTTGTTGTACCTTTGTATATGCCCTATACAGATCACCAGCTTCCGAGTGAAGGTATGGATCCTGCCATCTGAGGAGGACTTCTGGGTGTTCGACGCAAAGAAGACAAAGAAAGCATCTTCCATGGAATGGCACGGGTGATTCATGGACAAGATATCGGACACTCATGGACCACCCACTTTGTGGTTGATACCCCCATTGAGTTTGTTTTCTCCACCCCACCTGGAGACTCTCACCTACCTTATCCTGCACTTGCAGCTACCCCTTCTCCCATGTCTGTTGATCCCCGTACTCCCAGTTCTAGACCAGCACCTACGCCTGTACCATTCCCTACTGAGGAACTTACTCCACCCCCTGTGACCACTGAGAGAGATACATATATGGCTGAACCCTTAGTGAGGAATGATGATGTACTGCCCCACATGCTCCCTATCTACCCAAACACTTACTCGCCCTTTACCACAGTTCATTCACCACCTCGCACTGCTGGATGGATTGTAGAGGACACAGAAGACGCTGCTTCTTCTAGCTCCGCTTCCCCGACATCCTCTGAGGAGTCCGATCCCATCGAGGATTATTCTCCTCTCGACTGATTGGGATAGTTTGTCTGTTGTGGTTTTTAGGGAACTGCTCTTAAGGAGTTAGTCTGTTTCATTCCATGTATCTCTGAACTACGTTAATCTTTGTGCACTTTAATTACGTCATTTTGTCTTATCAAGTTGCAGTACTCTGAGACTTTTACCAAATATTTCCCTACCTATTGCATGAGGTTATTCAGTTATGATGGAGTATTGTTGTTGTTGTTTTACTTAATGTTGATATTATATGTCGAGACCGCAAACCTCCAAACTGAAATGTGATACACTAGAGGTGAATTGAAAGAATGTGTTATCCTTCCGCTTTTCCTGTTAAAAAAAAAAAATCCTGTTATTTTTAGGTGTCACACTTTTGTAGGGAATTCTGAGCTAAGTTCATGAGGATTGGATGATCACAGGAAAAATAGAAGAAAAGTGGCAAAAATTGGAGGAAAGAAGTTGATAATTGAAGAACAGCTTCTGAGTGATCACTTTCGCTGGTGAAAGTGATCACTCCAGAACCATAAAATAAAGAAGAGCTTCTGCGTAATCACTTTTGCTAGCAAAAGTGATCGTTCCAGAAAGGTTGCATTAAGAAGAGCTTCTGCGTGATCACTTTTTCTAGAAAAAGTGAGCGTTCCAGAGAGTCCTCCAAGAAAAGTAGCTGCGCGTGTTCACTATTATCAACAAAAGTGAACACGCGCAAGAAGGCAGCTTCTGTGTGTTCACTATTTCTAGCAAAAGTGAACACGCGCATGACATTAGCAAGGGAAGCTTCTGCGTGGCTACTATTTTCAACAAAAGTGAACAATTTGAAGTGCACGTGGCTACTATCACCAGCAAAAGTGAACATGCGCAAGTGGAAATGAAGAATTAGCCTCTGCGTGATCACTATTGCTGGAAAAAGTGATCACGCCAGCAGAGCGGGAATTCTATAAAAGGCAGTTAGCTCATGAATTTTGCAGTTTTTTAGTTCATTTTTCATTTTCCATTTGTTTTTGTTGTTGAGAGAGTCAAAGAGGGAGATTGAGGGCGAACCCCAAGCTTCATTTCTTGAGGGATCAGATTGGAGATTGGTTTGAAGATGTTTCTTCTTTATTCATTCTCTTCTTCTCTTCTTTTCTCTTTTTGTAATGTTTACCTAAACTCTTTGTGGTTAGGAATTATGAATCTAAAATGGAAATGTTGAATTGATTTTGGATCTAAACTTTGAGTTTTGGATTGGATTGAGTGATTGATTCTGCTGTTAAAGTAGTGATTGAATGGAAATTTAATCAACTAATCATAGAGGAACTCTTATCAATGGGTATGAATTTGTTTCTCAGATCTGAATTAATTGCCAAGGTTATTGGTTTCTTAGGGATAAGATATCTTAATCTTGCAATCTTTTGGTTTCTTAAACTTAATGCAGCATTTGATTGGATTAGATCTAAGGGATTAGAGTGATTTGATTAGATGCTAGATTCATTGAGGCAAGGGATTGTCCTTTGATTAATATAACGTGAAACTGATTGTCATTCCATCTAAATGCTTGAATGTTCAGAACTTTATTGATTGAATGTTGAAGTTTTGGTGAAACAATTTCCTAACTACTCTTTCTACATCTATTTACTATATACTTTTGTAATAACTGTTCTATTTTACTTTCTAATTTTGTTTTTGATGCATTCATACCAAATCCATCTGAAATTTGTAAAGCTCAACTAATTGTGATCTTGTGAAGTGGTAATTGAGAACTTTATTCCCTGAGGACGATACTTGAAACTCAATTTTATTCTAAGATTTTTTATAACTTGCTACAACAACACTAGTACACTTGCTAGTCAGTTTACTTTTAGTGCAACAGCAGTTGTAAAAAGTGTAACAAGTTTTTGGCGCCGTTGCCAGGGAATAATTTATTTCAATATCATTAGTAACAGGAAAATAACTAGATTGAGCATTTGTTTCTTTAAATTTTCTGCAAATATTACATTACCTGTGCAGTTTTCTGTTTTCATTATACTATAATTCTTCAATTGTTAGACCAACCATTCAAGCCAATCATTTTGAGATAAAACCAGCCTTACTTCACCTAGTGCAGCAAGACCAATTTTCTGGTGGAATTTCTGATGATCCTAATCTGCATATTTCTAATTTTCTACAGTTGTGTGATACTATAAGGATGAATGGAGTAAGTGAAGATGCTATAAGACTGAGGCTATTTCCATTTTCTTTAAGAGACAAAGCCAAATGTTGGTTACAAGCACAGCCTCAGGGAAGTATCACCACATGGACTGAACTCGTGAATAAATTTCTAACAAAATATTTTCCTCCCTCAAAAGCTGCTAAGCTGAGAGGAGAAATAACATCTTTTGTGCAGTAGGAAGGAGAATCAATTTATGAAGCATGGGAAAGATATAAAGAGTTGTTGAGAAGATGTCCACATCATTGTATTCCAGAATGGATGCAGCTGGAAACTTTTTATAATGGAATGAATATAGTAACTAGAACTATGATTGATGCAGCTGCAGGAGGATCTTTGAGCATGAAATCCTTGGAAAAAGCCCAAAGAATCATTGAGATGATGGCTTCATCCATGTATCAGAATTCCAACTTGAGGAATACAAGAAAAGGCAATGAATATGAAGCAAAGATGATTTAAACTTTTCTTGCACAGAATCAGCTGCAGAATCAATTATTTTCTGATCAAATAGCAGCTTTGACTCAGTAAATTAATAATTTGCATACTGGAAATGTGGTAACAAGTCAGTTGACATGCAATTTTATGGAGGGAATCATGCTAATGGTGCATGTGATGTACCTACACCTAAACCACAAGAGCAAGTCAATTATATGGGGAATTATCAAAGACAGCAACAATCTTATCCTTAACAATCATTTCCTCCTGGATTTCAATATTCTAATAAAAGGAATCAACAATTTTATAATTGGAATCCTCAGAATTCTGCAATGAAAAGCACTAATACATCTCTTTCAATTTCAAATGTGGGAAATCACCAACAACAGTGGTATTTTCAAGGAAATTCTTCTACTCAACCTCAGAAGAGTCAACATTCAGCTAGACCAATGAGTGAAAGAATGAACGAGATTGAGGAAACAATGTTAAAATTCATAAAAGTCACTCAATCCAGCATCAAGAATCAAGAAGCTTCTATGAAGAAGTTAGAAACTCAAATTGGACAGCTGGCTGAACAATTAACATGTAGAGATGAAGGAAGATTTCCAAGCAACACAGTGGTGAATCCAAAAGAACAGTGTCAAGCTATAGCTACAAGAAGTGGAGTTGTTGTAGCCAGTCCAAAACCAGCTGAAAAGAAACTGAATAATGTTGCAGCAGAAAAGCAAGTAGAAAATGCAGCAGAGGAAAGAGACTTAAAAGAAGAATTGCAGCAAGGGAACTTCAAGCTACTAAAGAGAGAACATTCAGAAAAGAATGAAGAAGTTCATAAAAGTCCTGAAAGAAAGACAAAAAAGCAATTATTTGAGGACACTTACAAGCTAATTGATCTAGAAAAATATAAGAGACTGCCTTATCTTCAAAGAGTGCAAAATCCTAAGCAAGAGGAGCAGTTTGAGAGGTTTCTAAACGTGTTCAAAAAGCTGCAAATTAACATCCCATTTGCTGAAGCTTTGGAGCAGATGCCATCTTATGCCAAATTCATGAAGGAACTACTTTCTAAGAAAAGGAAGTTAGAACATGATAAGATTGTACCCTTGACAGAGGAGTGCAGTGCTATTCTTAGAAGAAAACTTCCTCAAAAATTAAATGACCCAGGATCCTTTAGCATACCTTGTGAAATAGGAAATTGTACTGTGGGAAAAGCATTGTGTGACTTGGGGGCAAGCATTAATTTGATGCCATTAGCCATTATGAAGAAATTGGGGATAGAAGAAGTGAAACCAACCAACATTACATTGCAATTAGCTGATAGATCATATACTTATCCATATGGAGTAGTAGAGGATTTGTTGGTTAAGGTTGACAAATTTTATTTTTCCTGCAGATTTTGTCATTTTGGACATGGAGGTAGATGCAAACATACCATTAATCATGGGCAGACCTTTCCTTGCAACTGGACGAGCTCTCATTGATGTGCAAAAAGGAGAGTTAATGCTTAGAGTTCAAGAGGAAAAGGTAATATTTAATGTATTTGAAGCTTTGAAATATCCAATTGATGATAACACATGTATGAGAGTAAATATATTGGATTCTATGATTACTCCTTATTCTTTGAATAGATTTGATGAAATTTCTGTGTTGAGAGAAACCATAGCTACAGGAAATACTAAACCTCTGCATTTTGAAGATGAAAACGTATTTGAAATGGAGCAGCAATTGGAAGCTCTACTATTTCAATACTTGCTGAAAAATTGATCAAAGAGGAGTTGAAAAATGAAGGAGAAGAAGAGAAAAGTCAGAAGCTGGAATTAAAGCAACTTCCATCTCACTTGAGATATGCATTTTTGGATCATAAACATGAAAATCCAGTTATCATAAGCAATGAACACGTGCGAAACTCATAAATCAGCAATAGGGTCGAACATTTTAGATTTAAAAGGTATAAATCCAGCTTTTTGTAAGCACAGAATTTTATTTGAAGAAAATTTTAAACCAGTTGTGCAACCTCAAAGAAGATTTTTCTGTTTTTGGGAATTCATTTGATGATTGTTTATGTAATTTGTCCATTGTTTTACAGAGATGTCAAGACACCAACTTGGTGTTGAATGGGAGAAATGTCACTTTATGGTGCAAGATGGAATAGTGCTTGGCCATAAGATTTCAATTAGAGGGATGGAGGTTGATCAAGCTAAAATAGAAGTGATTAATAAATTACCTCCACCTGTGAATGTGAAAGGAATTAGAAGTTTCTTAGGCCATGCTGGGTTTTATAGGAGGTTCATTAAAGATTTTTCTAAAATTGCCAAATCTCTTAGTGACTTGCTTGTAAAGGATGCAGAATTTGTATTTGATGAATCTTGTATGCATGCTTTACTGTTTTAAAAGAAAAACTGATTTCTGCTCCAATTCTTGTTAAACCTGACTGGACTGTACCATTTGAGCTAATGTGTGATACAAGTGACAATGCAGTGGGTGTTGTATTAGGACAAAGAAAAGATAAAAGACTACATGTGATTTACTATGCTAGTAGAGTCCTAAACTCTGCACAGAGTAATTACACAACCACTGAAAAAGAGTTGCTTGCTATAGTATTTTGCTTTTGATAAATTCAGGTCTTATTTAGTAGGGTCCAAGGTTGTGGTATATACTGACCATGTTGCTCTGAAATATTTGTTTTCTAAGCAGGATGCTAAACCAAGACTGCTGAGATGGATCCTATTACTTCAAGAATTTGAGTTAGAAATTTGAGATAAGAAAGGAAAAGAGAATGGTGTTGCAGACCATCTATCCAGAATTCCATTGGGCACAATACCATCAGATTACTTGGATATTAATGAAGAATTTCTTGATGAAAAGTTGTTAACTGTTGATGAATTACCTTGGTTTACTGATATAGCAAATTTTAAGGCCACTCAGCATATTCCAAAGAGAATGAATTGGCAGTAAAGGAAGAAATTTCTTCATGATAGCAAGTTCTATATTTGGGAAGATCCTCATCTATTCAAAATTGGAGTAGATGGCATTTTGAGAAGATGTATTCCACATAAAGAACAAGCTGATATCCTATGGCATTGCCACAATTCAGATTATGGAGGACATCATGGTGGATCAAGAACAGCTGCCAAAGTATTACAAGCTGGATTTTTTTGGCCTACATTGTTCAGAGATGCAAAAATCTATGTAGAAAACTGTGATAAATGCCAAAGAGTTGGTAACATTTCCAGAAGACATGAGATGCCTTTGAACAATATCTTGGAGGTAGAACTATTTAATGTATGGGGAATAGACTTTATGGGACCCTTTCCAAATTCTTTTTCTCATGAATACATACTTGTGGTAGTGGATTATGTGTCTAAATGGGTGGAAGCTATACCAACTAGAACAAACGAAGCCAAAGTGGTGATTTCCTTCATAAAGAAAAACATTTTTTTCAAGATTTGGAGTGCCAAGAATTCTGATTAGTGATGGAGGATCACACTTCTGCAATAAATACCTTGATAATGTTCTGGATAAGTATGGAGTAAAACACAGAGTAGCAACTCCTTATCATCCTCAAACAAGTGGACAAGTGGAAATTTCAAACAGAGAAATCAAGAAGATCTTAGAGAAAGTAGTCAATAACTCAAGAAAAGATTGGTCAAGGAAGCTTGATGATACATTATGGGCATATAGAACTGCATTCAAAACACCAATTGGTATGTCACCATATCAATTAGTGTTTGGGAAATCATGTCATCTTCCTATGGAACTTGAACATAGAGCATATTGGGCTACTAAATGGCTGAATTTTGATTCAACCAAGGCTAGAGAAAAGAGATGCTACAATTACATGAACTGGAGGAATTCAGACAATTTGCATATGAAAATGCAAAACTGTATAAAGAAAGGACTAAAAGAATATATGACAGATTCATCCTGCAGAGAGAATTCAAACTAGGGCAGCTAGTTCTACTATTCAACTCTAGATTGAAGCTGTTCCCTGGAAAACTCAAGACTAGATGGTCAGGACCTTTATGATAAAGGAAGTATCTCCCTTTGGTGCTATGTTACTTGAAGATCAGAGCGAAAGGAGAGAGTTTAAAGTCAATGGCCAAAGACTGAAGATTTACAATGGAGGAGAATTCAATAAGAACACTTTTTGCATTAACTTGGTTTCTCAACAGTGAGGAACATTTAACGTCAAGCTAGTGACGTTAAAAGAGCGCTTTGTGAGAGGTAACACACATTTCTGAACCATTTTTACTCTATTTGCATTTTACTTAAACTTTTGTTAATTCTTTATTTCAATTTCTGCAATTTTCTGATTTTAGATTCTATTTTATATGTGTTTTAGGAATAATGTGTTAATTCAATGAAGGTTCATGCTGTGGATGCATAAATGAGATGATTGAAATTGAATGCATAAGGCAATTAAGTTTCTAAGGAGCTTTGAATAACACAAGGACTCACTATTTTGCAGAAAAGTGATCACGCAGAGCTTCAATTATAGGGTTCCATTCTAAACAATCACTTTTGCTGATGAAAGTGATCACGCAGAGGAGCAAGGAACGACACCCTTCTCTGGAACAATCACTTTTGCTTATGAAAGTGAACACGCAGAACCCTTTGGAAGACACCCTTCTCTGGAACAATCACTTTTTCTAGTGAAAGTAACCACACCCAGGCTTAAATAGAGGTAATGTGATGCGCGTAGTTACTTTTTCTAATAATAGTGATCACGCGCATTAGTAATGTGTAGTTTCAAGTTAAGGTTGATGTGCGTTACCACTTTTTCTAGGAATAGTAATCACGCAGCAGGATACTACCTGCGCATGATCACTTTTTCCAGAAAAAGTGAACACGTGCAGCTCATTTCTAATTACTCAATGCAAAGCTCTCTAGAACATTCACTATTTCTAACAAGAGTGAACACGCGCATGCTATTTACCCTCAGAGTGTTCACTTTTGCTAGCAATAGTGAACATGCACACAGCATCATCTCTACAACTTCCATTTTTTCTAAAAAAAGTGGCCACGTGCAGTAAACGTGTCCATTAAAATACATAAAAAGAACCACGCAGAGCCATTTTCAGAATCTCAAATCTTCATTTCTTCATCTCATTTCTCAAATTCTTGATCTTTCTGACCATTTGCTTAACGAAATCTATTTCTAAGCAATCAATTGAAGTTCATTCTGCACATTTTCTCCAAATCTAGGTCAGTATTCTACTTCTCTGAGTTAGAAATTAGGGTTTTTCATTTTGCAGAATTGTGGAAAACACTAAGTAATAGGAAAATAGAAATTTTCTTGTTAATAACTAATCTGATTATGCAATTACAAGGCAATGTAGAGTAATTCTCACTTCAGTTGATAGATTTATTAGAGGAAAAAGACCTACATTGACAGATTGCATGAGTTAACCTTAGGACTTAAAGTGAAAAATAGTTAGAAAGAAATTTCTGCATAAATGTAACTCTTGAACTCTAGCATTTTGCATTCAAAATCATGAATATCTGAGTTTAAATGCCTCAAGGAACCATATTCTGCATTGTTCATATTCTGATATTCTGAGATTAGTTCTAAATTGAAAATGTCCTGCAGAATTTTTATTGCATTGCATTCATATCTTTCAGTGTATTGAAATATTCTTTTTATGCAGGAAATTTTTTTAAAAAAATGGTAAAGACATCAGAAAACACTCCAGTTGGCTCTTCTAGAGGTACTCCTAGAACAAAGAGAGGAAGATTAGTAGGAGCCTCTTCATCAAGGCCAAATCTTCAACATGATCCAAGGTTCAGGAGCATAGCTCATGAGAATTATTTCTGAGCTAATATCTTAAGAAGAAAGATTGTCCAAGATAGAGCAATTGAGATAGCTGAAGACCATTATCCAGAATACAAGGAGGAAATTCAGAAAAGAGAATGGGAATCTTTCTGCATGATGGCTGGCATTGGCTGGAGAGACATTACACAGGAATTTTATGCCAATGCCATGAGATTCAAGGGAAATCAGCTGCCTAAATACCATTCAATGCTCAAGGGCACAACAGTTGATTTTAATGCTGCTAACATCAATAGAGTCCTCAAAATTAAGACTCAAAAACAACCTGGGCAGCAGGACTTTAAAATATTCAAAGATGCTGAAGATAAGGACTATGTTCAAATCCTTGAGAGGATTGGGAAACCAGGGACTACTTGGGAGCTGAATCTATCAGAAAAGCCCAAATGCATCACAACCAAGAACCTTTTGCCCTTTGCAAAAGAGTGGAGCACCTTTATCTTGAGTTCATTCATGCCTGTTAGGCATAGCTCCACTCTAGTAGTGAAGAGAGCTGAACTCCTATATGCTATAGTTAATGATTTTTATATAGATGTAGGAGAAGTGATTAGTGGATGCATTCTAGACAGCCTCAAGAGAAAAAAAGATTCTCTAGCTTTCCCTTCATGAATAACTGTTCTTTGTGAGGATGCAAGTATTGAAATTGGAGATTATCAAATCAAAATTAGAGCTGCACCTCCAATTACAGTAGCTATGGTGAAGGAGATTTATGCTACTATCTCTTGCACATCAGCAGCCCCAATTCCCTCCTAGTATAAAAGAGAGAATCCAACCACAATGAAGGAGAAGATAGCCTTCATGGCTGAAAGACAAAACTCCTTAGCTGAGAGGCAGAATGAGTTGCACAGTAGTTTGAAGGCTAGCATCATGCTTCTGGAAGGTGTTCTCATGAACATTGGTCAAAAGATGGGCATGACCAAAGAAGACTTATACCACACTCCAGATCAAGCAGAGAATGCCCAATGCTTGAGATCAACTGTCTTCAAAGACCTCGCTATCTACAGAACTCATTTTCCTCCACCAGCAGCTGCTGCAGAAGAGGAAGAAGAAGATGATGAAGATGATGATTTGGAAGATGAGGATGAGGATAAAGATGAAGAATAGATTAGGAATTTAAATTTCTGTCATTAGTTTAATTTTTGTTAAAAGATTGTAATTAGAATTTCAGACTTTTGAGTGCTGTAATTACATTTTATGTTTTATTTTGGTTATGAACAATTCTGTTTTAAATATCTACTAGCTTTGAATTTTATTGAGTTTTTATCTGATAATTGATGAACAACTTGTGATGTTTTTATGCAGACCATGCTCTCAAACTCTGAACAATGAGCGCATGGAATGATTGAAATATGCACAGCTACCATGAAAAAGGGGTTTAATTCTGTATCTCTATTTTCATGTGTATAGCTTACATTTTGCATAAAATATTCACAAGTTAGAAAAATATTAAACTGCATTAGATTTTGTTTTCTTGATAAATAAGCCTGATTTTCACCTTATTGAAATTCTGATTGTTGAATTACATAAGTTGTTTTTCCCATTCTTAACATGATTGTCATACTTGTATTTAAAAAAAAAAATAAAGCAGTTTTGCAATTTTATTCATGCAAATGTTTGAAGTAAATAGTGAACTGAATTGATGAATATTATCCACTTACTTCCTTGGTGAGACTTGAACCTTTTCATTCATTGATGTGTGACTGATCTAAAATTATGATTTACTCTCTAGAACTTGCTTTCTTTCTTAACTGAATATGCTGTTTTGCACTAATCACATAAAGGATGGAGGCCATTATTCAGATTTACCTAGTAAGCCAATTAGACTGCCTTTCATTCTTGAATGTCCTAGTTAGCCCCTTTGAGCTGATAGCCTTTCTTTGATCAATCTCAATACAAGCTTTTCTAGAAAAACCATTTTACCTATTCAAATAGAAAAGAGGCAAATTGAGTTGAATCAAAGATAAGTTTTAAAACTAAGTTTGGGGTAACATCATGTTTCGAGTGCATTACTTGAGGACAAGCAATGTTCTAAGTTTGGGGTAGAAAAGGATTGAGAAAAGGATTGAAATGAAATAAGAAAGTAAGAAAAGGTCATGTAGAGAAAATATAAAAAGAAGTAAAAAGCTGCAAGTAAAAATAGAAAAATGAAAAAGAAATCAGCAAATCAAAAAGGAAAAGAAAATTGGTAGATAATTCTGCAAAAAGTTAAACTGTGATTGAAAGTTGATTAAGAATAGAAACAGTTGATGCAGCCCTTACTAAGTTTAAAAGCTTATCTACTCAATTTGCATCTTTTTCTGTTTGAAATTAGCTGCATTGATATCCTGAATTCATTGAAATCATACCTGTCCTTGAGCTTTAATATTACCTAAAAAGTCCTCTTGATATGTGATTAATTGTAAATTTGCAAAGGAGGTAGAGAATATAGGCAAGCTTATGGCAGAGTTTTATGAATTTGGTGATGTTGAGAGCAAACACAAGCTTAAATACTGATTGAGTTAGAGAAACACTTTCTGAGAGCTATGATAATATTTCTCAACTCTGTTTGCATGTAGCTTTAATAATTTGCTTGATTGAAATGAATGTGATTGTGCAACAAACAGATAATTCAAGTGTGACTATCATGATGAAGAATTGGTGAATGACTTAGTGAGAAAACAATTATAATGCATTGAAGTAAAATAGATTTTTAATCTGAATTTTTCTAAAAAATGTAAAAAGTTTATGGATTCCAATTAATAAGAATTTACACCCTTGATATGTTCTAATTTGCTTGAGGACAAGCAAAAATTCAAGTTTGGGGTAGTGATGAATCCATATTTTACAAGTATTTTAGAATAGTTTTTAGTGCAATTAATAAAGAAAACATGTTAGAAATAGTATAAAACCCTTAAAAAAATAATAAAATGTTGTATGTCACTTTTAAACATAGTTATTTTAAAATTCATTGATTTTCTATGTAAAAGTGACATTTCAAGTATGCTTTTGTAGGGAATTTTGAGCTAAGTTCATGAGGACTGGATGATCACAGGAAAAATAGAAGAAAAGTAGCAAAAATTGGAGGAAAGAAGTTGATAATTAAAGAACAGCCTTTGAGTGATCACTTTCGCTAGTGTAAGTGATCACTCCAGAACCATAAAATGAATAAGAGCTTCTGCGTAATCACTTTTGCTAGCAAAAGTGATCGTCCAGAAAGGTTGCATTGAGAAGAGCTTCTGTGTGATCACTTTTTCTAGAAAAAGTGAGCGTTCCAGAGAGTCCTCCAAGAAGAGTAGCTGCGCATGTTCACTATTATCAACAAAAGTGAACACGCGCAAGAAGGCAGCTTCTGCGTGTTCACTATTTCTAGCAAAAGTGAACACGCGCATGACATTAGCAAGGGAAGCTTCTGCGTGGCTACTATTTTCAACAAAAGTGAACACTTTGAAGTGCGCGTGGCTACTATCACCAGCAAAAATGAACACACGGTAGTGGAAATGAAGAATTAGCCTCTGCGTGATTACTATTGCTGGAAAAAGTGATCACGCCAGCAGAGCGGGAATTCTATAAAAGACAGCTAGCTCAGGATCTAAACTTTGAGTTTTGGATTGGATTGAGTGATTGATTCTGCTATTAAAGTAGTGATTGAATGGAAATTTGATCAACTAATCATAGAGGAACTCTTATCAATGGGAATTGAATTTGTTTCTCAGATCTGTATTAATTGCCAAGGTTATTGGTTTCTTAGGGATAAGATATCTTAATCTTGCAATCTTTTGGTTTCTTAAACTTAATGCAGCATATGATTGGATTAGATCTAAAGGATTAAAGTGATTTGATTAGATGCTAGATTCATTGAGGCAAGGGATTGTCCTTTGATTAATATAATGTGAAACTGATTGTCATTCCATCTAAATGCTTGAAAGTTTAGAACTTTATTGATTGAATGTTGATGTTTTGGTGAAACAATTTCCTAACTACTCTTTCTACATCTGTTTACTATATACTTTTGTAATAACGGTTCTATTTTACTTTCTAATTTTGTTTTTGATGCATTCATACCAAATCCATCTGAAATTTGTAGAGCTCAACTAATTGTGATCTTGTGAAGTGATAATTGAGAACTTTATTTCTTAAGGACGATACTTGGAACTCAATTTGATTCTAAAATTTTTTATAACTTGCTACAACAACACTAGTACACTTGCTAGTCAGTTTACTTTCAGTGCAACAGCAGTTGTAAAAAGTGTAACAATGTATCACTGCTAAAACACCTTGAATATCACTCCTAGGACTCAAAGAAAGGGTTTCTCACCACTCTCTCCTTTTCTAGCACTTTTAGTCGCCTTTGGGCCTAAGTTCCGGTTTTGGTCACTTTTGGTCCCCTTTTGCTTAGCGGCAAAGGAACTCATGCGAAACTCTTCCCACACCGCTAAAACTCCTTGAATATCAATCCTAGGACTCAAAGAAAGGATTTCTCACCACTCTCTCCCCTTCTGGCACTTTTAGGCGCCTTTGGACCCATGTTCTAGTTTTGGTCACTTTTGGTCCCTTTTTGCTGAGCAGCAAAGGAACTCGTGCGAAACTCGTCTGAGGCCGCAGAAACAACTTGAATATCACTCCTAGGACTCAAAGAAAGGGTTTCTCACCACTCTCTCCCATTCTGGCACTTTCTGGCGCCATTGGACCTAGGTTCCAATTTTTGTCTCTTTGGAACCTTTTATGCTTACCGGCAAAGGAACACGTACGAAACTCCTTCCAGGCCGCTGAAAAACATTGAATATCACTCCTAGGACTCAATGAAAGGGTTTCTCACCAGTCTCTCCCCTTCTGGCACTTTTTGGTGCCATTGGACCCAAGTTCCGGTTTTGGTTAGTTTTGGTCCCCTTTTACTTAGCGGCAAAGGAACTCATGCGAAACTCTTCCCAGGTCACTGAAACTCCTTGATTATCACTCCTAGGACTCAAAAAAAGGAATTCTCACCACCTTCTGCCCTTTTGACACTTTCTGGCGCCATTGGACCTAGGTTCTTATTTTGGTTTCTTTTGGTCCCCTTTTGCTTATTGGTAAAAGTACACGTGCAAAACTCATTTTAGGCCGCTAAACTCCTTGAATATCACTCCCAGGACTCAAAGAAAGGGTTTCTCACCACTCTCTCCCCTTCTCACACTTTCTGGCACCTTTGGACCTAAGTTGAAGTTTTTGTCACTTTTGGTCCCCTTTTGCTTAGAGTCAAAAAAACTCATGCGAAACTCTTCCTAGGCCGTTGAAACACCTTGAATATCACTCCTAGGACTCAAAGAAAGGGTTTCTCACCACCTTCTCCCCTTCTGGCACTTTCTGGCGCCATTGGACCCAGGCTCTGGTTTTGGTCACTTTTGGTCCCCTTTTTATTAGCGGCAAAGGAACACGTGCGAAACTCTTTCCAGGCCGCTTACACACCTTGAATATCAGTCCTAGGACTCAAGGAAAGGGTTTCTCACCACTCTCTCCCCTTCTGGCACTTCTTGGTGCCTTTGCACCCAAATTCCAGTTTTGGTCTCTTTCGATCACCTTTTGCTTACCAGCAAAGGAACACGTGCGAAACTCGTCTCTGGCTGCTTGATACACTATTTGAGAACTAACTAGCAAGTGTACTAGGTAGTTGTAGCAAGTAATAAAATTTGGAAATCAATGAGTCCTAACTATTGTCCTCAGGGATTAAGTCTATCAATTACCACTTCACAAATCAATAACTATTGAGCCAAACGAATTTGGAGTGTTTTGAATCATTTAACAAACAAGAACAATAAAGTGCAGAAATCTGAAAAATACAGCAAAGTAAAGGTACGAATTTAGAAATGAAATGATATGTAAATAAAGTTAGGATTGATTTCACCTCTTTATCAATTGCCAAACGTAAGTAGATCTGAACTCTAAGTTCGTTAATTGATTGATGATCAATTTCACTAGATTAATCAAAGGACAATTCCTTGCCTCATTGATCCTAATATCTAACTAAACTACCGTAATTCCTTAGGTGTAATTCAATCAAACATTGCATTAGCCATTAGAAATTAAGAGATCACAAGATCACAAATTCTTATCCCTAAGATATCCATAACCTTGACATTTAATTCAGATATGAGAAATAAACTCAATTTCTATTGATGAAGATTTCTCTAAGTTCAATTGAATGAAGGATTAGTTCACAATTGCATTAAGAACAGAATTAAACGTTCAATACAATCAAGATCTTAAAATCCAGATCTACAATCAATTTACAATAGCAAAATTGGATCCATCAATCCATAACAAAAAGAAATCAGAACATGTTCCTAAAAGAAAAAGAGAAAGAAATAGTAGGAGAAGAGAAGCAGCAGAATTTCTTAATAAATCCAATCCCCAGCCTGATTCCTCAAGGTCCAGAGCATGGAAGTCACCCCCAATCTCCCTCTCTAACACTCCTAAGGTGTGGAAATGAAAAGAAAACAAAAAATGGTAAAAAGACCCTTTTTCTAAGTTCCTAATTCCTATTTATAGAGCTCCTCTAATTCTTCGACTTAACCCTTGAAATTCTGATAGTTAGTTGTTCCCAGGTGTTCTGGAATCTTCTAAAAGTGATATAGAAGCTCCAAAAATGTCCAGAATTGTCAGAAAGAAGAAGTTGAAAAGTTGCAGAAATTTGCACCAAAACGTACAGTGGTTGGAGTGAAGGCGCGCAACTGCGCGCCTTGGCTGCATGTGCTATGAGTTACAATGCGCTCTTGCGTGACAGCTTCAAATGATGTGCGTTTCAACGCATAGCAGTTCAATGAACACTTCTTCCATGTACTCAGCTCTACGTTGCTACGCCATCTGCTATGAGTTACCACTCTCTGTTGCGCGCCAAAGCTCTAGGTGATGTGCATTTCAACGCAATGGCAATTATCCAGTTTCAGTTGCTGGAGTGTTAACGTGAATCACTCAGAGTAGCCACGCAGATCCAATGTTGTATTTTCTTATTTCAACGTTCAAACGCCAATCATTTGAAGTTGTAACGCCCAGCTCTTAAGATTTCTTCAAGCTTGATTCTTTGACTATTCTTCTTCAATTTCAGCTTGTAATCCTTCCTTTAAGCACTTTCAACAACTTTCCATCTTTTGCATGAACTCCTACAAAAATCTAAACAATTTTTAATATTTCAACAAAACAACAATTTATACTAATTATTTAATTTTTGTGATCTTTTCAAGTTTATTTTAGAACTATTTTCCTAATTATTAACCAAAAACTATGCTAAAAACATGGTAAAATATGGCTTTATCACCACCCTAAACTTAGAATTTTGCTTGACCTCAAGCAAATCAAATCAAACAAAAGAGAAAGAGAAAAATCCAATTGACAAGTATTCAATCATCAAACTGATTTTTCAACATTTCTAATACCTAATTCTGTATCTTTCTGATTTCTCATCCAAGTTATTCATCCATTGCTCAGCATTATCATTACCCTATTTTAACCACTTAATCAACAAAAACATGTCATTTGAATTCATGTAATTCAGTAAAGTTTCATATGAGCAAAATTGAGAAACATGATTCACAGCTCACAAGTAGTGTTTCCCTCATCACTCAACAGTGTTTAGGCTTAATGTTTGCTCTCAAAATCATCATTTTTACCACACTCTACCATAGGCTTGCAAATATTCTCAATCTCCTCTGCAAATATACAGCAAGTCACATATCAAGAGGACTTTTTCAGGTGAAATTGAGATTAAAGGACAGGTAAGTGTTCAATCAATTAGGGAAACAATATGCTTACTTCCAAACAGAAAAGATGCAATTCAAGTAGATGAATGTTCAAAACATAAATTGAGGTTACCTCATCTTTCTCATTCATCCAAATCTGCACATAATTTATAGAATTTTTGCAGCATTTAAAGAACTATCATTGCATCAATTATACCGAGAATTTCTTTTTTCAATTCTTGTCTATTTTTCACACTTTTTAACACTTTGCTTTTCATTTTTCTTTTCAAATAACTCAGAGCTTTGCTGCTGCCCACCCCAAACTTAGAACTTTGCTTGTCCTCAAGCAATGTAAAACAAGAAGCCACCCCAAACTTAGTTTAAAAAAACAATTCATCTTTGATTAAACTCAAATTGCCTCTTTCTAATTTGGATAGGACTATGGTTTTTCAGTAAGGCTTAAATTGAGGTTTTTCAAAGAAAAAGGTTAAAGGCACAAGAGGGGTGAACTAGGATTCTCAACATAAAGGGAGGTTTATTTAGGCTAGCTAAGCATGATCAAAGAAGACCTCTATCATATATGTGAGATCTGCAAATTACATATTCAATTAAGAAACAAAGAAAGTTCAAGAGGTGCAGCAACAAATGAGATTAAATTTCACACATAAATGCTTAAGCATGAGGCTCAAATCTCACCAAGGAATTTTTAAGTGATAATGTCAATCAATTAAGCTCACAATCCACTTTTCTCAGAATTATGTGCACAAAATGGCAAGACTACCTCCTTTTGAAAATTACAAGTATAACAATCATGTGAGAATGGGAAAAACAACTTATGAAATTAAGAAAACAGAATTCACAGAAATGCAATCAAATACAATGCATTCATAGAAGTCAGTTCATGATCTAATATAATATTTTTATGTTTTTCTGGGAGTATTTTCAGTGATAATGAAGCTAAACTCATGAAATAAGAGGTACAAAATTCATCCCCCTTTTATGGCAGCTGTGCAAGTGTCAATATCCAATGTGCTTCAGTTCTGAGTTATAAGAGTATGGTCTGCACAAAATATCACAATTTCCATCAATTAATCAGAAAAATAAGCCAAATAAAACTGCAAAATTTTAAAGCAAATAAAATTGTAATTCATTACAACTAAAAATGAACCAAACTATCTTTAACAACTCAAAAGTAACTAACTGAAAATTGTAGAAAATAAAAGTCCTAATTACTAGAATTATACAATACTAAATTTAAAGAAAACAGAAATAAAAATAAAATCCTAAGCTAATCTTCTGCATCTTCCTCTTTTGTACTGTCCTTCTCATCTTCATCTTCTTCACCCATTTCTAAAAAAATTCCTGGAGGAATGTTGACACAATTGTTGAAGAGAGGGAGGTTATTAAAGGTAGTAACTCTCAAACACTACGCATTCTCCACCTTAAATTCATACAGCTGCTCCTTGGTCATGCCCATTTTCTTTCCAAAATCAGAGAAGCCTTGGTGCCCAATTTCCTTTTTAACAGAAATTTGCAGAACTTTATTGATGTTCATAGCAGAAAAATCCACCTTTACACCCCTAACCATGATGTAGTGGTAAGGTAATTGCTCTCCCTTAGTCCTTACTTTCTTTTGAATTTTCTCCACAAATTCAAGATGATCGCTTTTCAGCTAGCTCAAGGTTTCTATTATGAACTATCTTCCTCCTTGGAATATTTGCCTTGAAATAGTTCTCATGAGCTTTGCTTTTAAATCTTGGATCATGATCAGGTATAGCCCTTGATAATGAGGCACCTGCAAATCTGACCCTCTTTGATCTAAGATTTCCTCTAGGTGTACTTTCCATATTTTAGCTGAAATCACAAATTAAGTATGGAAAGAATAAGTTTCAAGATTTATCAAAATTGCAACAAATATTTCAGCAAACTAAGCACTTTTTCTAACTCAAATTATAGAGAAAATGTTGTCCTAAGACTGTATGTATCATCAACAAATCATCAAATTTTAGCAATACAGATTGCAGAATAGTATTCAGGTTCAACTCAAATTTTTAATCAATCATATGCAGTGTGGTAATGTAATGCACTGTGATAAGGCCATATTCCAATCAGATTTCAATGGTAAACATGTGAAAATTTCAGAGCAGTGAAGTGCAATTCAATAACCAGAAATTCAGAACATCATAATCAATCCATTACAGCAACCAAAACTTACATTAACACCTAGTAAATTCACTATGACAACCTTTTTTGCACACAGACAATTATCAAAAATTATTTCAGAATTATGCAAAGTGCATGTCTAACATGACAATGCAGTCCAATCATAATAAAATTCGTAGAGAATAAGCCCTATGTTCAAATACCAAACACAACATCATGTTCATGTGGAAAAACCCTAATTCAGTGTTGAATCTCAATTAAAAATGATATTTTCAGCATGGAATCAACTTTCTCACCCTTCAATTACCTATTCGAATCAATAATTTCACAGAATTTACCCTCAATCCAAATTTCCAAAATTTCCCCAATTCATTCCCTTCAAGAACCCTAATCAGAAAATTCAAAATTGGAGGAAGAATTACCTGGAATTGGAGTGCAATAATGATGTAATCCTACTCGTAAGTAATGGTACTCCAGATAATCAATACAAAGGTTCTCACCACTCTTTCCCCTTCAAGCACTTTTTCGCACCTCTGTACCTAAATTTCGATTTTGGTCTCTTTTGGACCCCTTTTGCTTGCCAGGAAAGGAACACATGCGAAACTCGTCTCAGGCTGCTGACACACCCTGAATATCACTCCTAGGACTCAAAGAAAGGGTTTCTTACCACTCTCTCCCCTTCTAGCACTTTTTGACACCTTTGGACCGAAGTTCGATTTTGGTCAGAACATGTTCCTAAAAGAAAAAGAGAAAGAAAGAGTAGGAGAAGAGAAGCAGCAGAATTTCTTAATAAATCCAATCCCCAGCCTGATTCCTCAAGGTCCAGAGAATGGAAGTCACCCCCAATCTCCCTCACCACTCTCTCCCCTTCTAGCACTTTTTGACACCTTTGGACCGAAGTTCGATTTTGGTCACTTTTGGTCCCCTTTTGCTTAGTGGCAAAAGAACACGTGTGAAACTCGTCTCAGGCTGCTGAAAATCCTTGAATATCACTCCTAGGACTTAAAGAAAGGTTTCTCACCGCCTCTCCTCCTCTAGCACTTTTTGGCACCTTTGGACGCGAGTTCTGGTTTTGGTCACTTTTGGTCCCATTTTGCTTAGTGACAAAGGAACACGTGCGAAACTTGTCTCAGGCCACTGAAACTCCTTGAATATCACTCCTAGGACTCAAAGAAAGGGTTTCTCACCACATTCACCCCTTCTGGCACTTTTTGGCCCCTTTGGACCCAAGTTTCGATTTTGGACACTTTTGGTCCCTGTTGCTTTGCGGCAAAGGAACTCATGCGAAACTCTTCCCAGGCCGTTGAAACTCCTTGAATATCACTCCTAGGACTCAAAGAAAGGTTTCTCATCACCTCTCCCCTTCTAGCACTTTTTGGCACCTTTGGACACGAGTTCTAGTTTTGGTCACTTTTGGTCCTATTTTGCTTAGTGACAAAGGAACACGTGCGAAACTTGTCTCAGGCCACTGAAACTCCTTAATTATCGCTCCTAGGACTCAAAGTAAGGAATTCTCACCACCTTCTCCCCTTATGGCACTTTTTGGGGCCATAGGACTCAAACTCGTTTTAGGCCGCTAAAACTCCTTGAATATCACTCCTAGGACACAAAGAAAGGGTTTCTCACCACTCTCTCCCCTTCTGGTACTTTTTGGCGCCTTTGCACCCAAATTTCGATTTTGGTCTCTTTTGGTCTGCTTTTGCTTAGCGGTAAAGGAACTTGTATGAAACTCTTCATAGGCCTCTGAAACTCGTTCAGTATCACTCCTAGGACACAAAGAAAGGAATTCTCACCACATTCTTCCCTTTGGCACTTTCTGGCGCCATTGGTCCCAGGTTCCGGTTTTGGTCACTTTTGGTCCTTTTTGCTTAGCGGCAAAGGAACTTATGCAAAACTCTTTCCAGCGTAGCGACCCAATTCACTACATTGTTGATAACTACTTTATAACATGATAATTCAGAAAACACCAAAATCTTGTCATTATTAATTTTTTTTTACATACGTATATAGTTTACAATAATAGTTCTCTTTCAAGAAGAGAGTTAACATGCATTTATCTTCACATCTCTCCAATCCAGAACTCACTGTCAATAATATACTCATACCACATCATCACAACTCATCATAAGAAAATACCTCAAATATATTAAATATAAATTGTGAAAACGATAGGTTCATAGTTCAACAGTACGGTCAACATGGTTCAAGTACAGCATAGATAAAATAGAAACGGACCAAACTCCCTAAGAGCAATTCCACTACGACATAAATAAAAACAACATCAATCAAGAGGTGAATAATCCTCAATAGGGTCAGACTCTTCAGTTGATGTCGGGGAAGCGGAACTAGGAGTTGCAGCCATAGAATCTCCACTATCTTCCTCTATCCATCCAGCAGGGTAAGGGGATGAACGGGTAACAGCAGGTGGAACTAAAGTAGATGGGTGTGCAGGATGCATGTAAGAGGGCATGGTGGTATACCTAATGGAAGGTTCCACCACATGGATATCCCTCTCCATTGGCACGGGTGGAGAAGTGGGGGACATAAAAGAGAATGGTGCATGTGCAGGAGTAGATCTAGCAGTAGGTGTATGGGGATCTACAAACATGGGTGTAGGAGAAGCAAACAAGGCGGGGTAAGGTAACTGAGTGTCACTAGGAGGTACGGAGAAGACAATCTCAATGGGTGTGTCGGCAGTATACTGGGTAATCCATGAGCCTCCACTATCGACTCCATGAATCACTCGGGCAAATTTGCAGAAGACACTCTGCTGGGCCGCGGAGTCAAACACCCATATGTCATCCTCAGAAGGAAGGATGAACACCTTCACCTTGTTCCTGTTCATCTATATAGATAAAAGAGAAGCGATACAAAACAACACAAACACAGGGGTGAGTTCTCCAAACACAAACATCAATCATACCCAAACCCCAAGGAAGGCAGCATCATAGTCACAAATCCATTCAGCCAATTCTCACTCAGCATCATACAAAGTTTAAGCATATAATAGGGAGATAAATGTAATCACAATCATAGTCAATTTCACAAATATTCAACCATCCCTAATAATAATGCATATGATGCATGAATGCAAGTTTCCACCTCTCTCATATAGTCACTCATGCGTTATTAGCATGCAAATGATGCATGGGGATCCCATTTCTCTATGACTGGCGACTTGCCCAACATTTACAATAGAGATAGATAGATAAATTCAAGTCATGTGGCAATTGGAGGACTCCATTCCCTACTCTGCATAGATATAATAGATAGAAAAATAATAATAGCACATCATTGATGTGTAGTGCCATACGGCACGTTCAGGAATGGACCTCTACGACCCTAGTATTATGGAGTTCACGTCAGGTTTGGCTAAGGTCTTGCAAGTGGGTCACGACCCGGCTATAGGGAGCTTAGCTGCCATGTGCCACTTAGGTCGGATGTTCCCCCTTTGGCCATCCCCAAAAGATCTACTTTGGACCAAACTTCCAATACCTACAGCTGTGCCTTTGTAATGCCATCAAGTCATTTCACAAGATTATATATGATGCATGAATAGCATTTTCAGTTTTCTTGTGATTATTTTCTCAACTCACATCATCCAGCCATTCGAGCTGTTGCACAGATATAATAGAAGTCACAACAGACTTTAAATCATAGCATATAGCATCAAGCTAAAAGTCATCATAGATTTAACAACATGGATAGATAATCTCCATGAGTCATATGCCTCAGCATGGATAAATAGATACCATGAGTCTCACAATAAATCTCACTGAGTTCATAATAATAATCTCGAGATAATATAATTCAGGAACTCAGGGCATAACATATAATTTCTCATCAAAATTCATAATCTCATGGTTTTATAATTTCATACTCATGGAAAACTTTAGTGCAGCATGTTACATCTTTGGACCTTAACTTAGGCAAATCATTCAAGCCTTCATAATTCATTTCTCCTTCTCACTTCATTCTCTTTTAAAATTCAGCACCATCCCATTTCTCAATCCTTGTAATTTCACCCTTCAAATTCATCCTATTCATTTCATTGTTCTCATTAACCTCTATCCCCTGATTATCCATAATTCTTTTAATTTAAACTTTGCTTTTCTCCATCTCTTCCTCACGGTTTTTCTCTCCATAAATGGACAATCACTAAACTTATCTCCTGCCTAAACCATCAACCAAACAATTTAACTTACACTAGCTTTAAAGACATTACTTCTCTATTTTCTTATCTTTATTTAGGGGAAACAAATCAAGCTTATGTCCTTGTTATGCTACTAACTTAAATCAATTCATTCCACCATTCTTCTAAGTTCCATCCTCTCGGGTTTTCACACCCTTTTTTTTTCTTATAAGATACATGTGGTTTCTTCACTTCCCTTACTCAACCACTCAATATATGTCAAGTTCACAGTATTCCCAATAATTCCATTTAGGTCTAAGGTCCTTTTTGATAATTCAGCCCTGAAGGGCACTAGATCAATATCAATATATCATTGTGTAATTATTTTTCGCTGCACGATCTCTTAGTTCATCAAGTCTTTTGTAGTAAGATGCAAATGATGCATGTGGCATAATCAACATAGACATTTCTTGGCATAATCATAACAAATAGTAAGTCATTTAAATTTTCCAGCCAAGTGTCAATTCAACCTTTTCACGGTTTTTCAAGGAATAATACAATTCATAAATAGTACACCATTTCACATCACTTCCATTTTCCAGCAACTCATTCAAGCAAACATCACCAATTTCAAGTACCAATATCAAGCAACATGAAGGTCAATCACAACCAATTTTACAATCAATCATTCAATCACACACTCAACCTAGTCCCACACGGTTCAAGGCATTTAGATCAATACAACACACTTTTAAATTCAATTTTAGTTTCCTTAAAATGCAAGGTCCACACAAAATATTTTTCTGAATTTTGCAACACTTTTTGGATGTCAAAACAGAGACCATCCAAGTCTATTTCCACTTTTTCTTTCATAACATTTCCCTCCATTAATCTTAACAAACTTTTTCAAATTATTCCAAGGTTCCAAATCAATTAATTTGAACCTTTTTCCTTATAATACTCAGAACTGTCCAGCCTTCAAAATCTCATTATTTGTCAAATCCATAGCAAGCAAAATAGGGAAAACTCATCATACAAACACAAGTTCCATCATCCAAGTGCAGTATTTTAATTTTCAGCAAAGGACTATGTTTAAAAGTGTAAACTGAGACAACACAAGGCCAAATTAGTATTCAAACTTTTGATAATTATGAAAGAGACTCTTTTTATAAGATCAAGGTTGGTAACAAAAGTTTCAAAGCATGCAAGCTCAAGGTTCTAAGGTCTAAAAAGGTGAATCATCATCCATTCAAGGGATCAAGTGAAACAACCTCAAAACTGAGATATGTACAAAGGATTTCCAACACATTTCAAGCTCAAAATTTCATACAAAGGTAGGATGTCACATACAAGGGTTAAAATTTCAAACTCTCTAAGGAATCTTTCCACATAAACCAAAATCGAATCTTTAGAAGTGAATCAAGTAATTTTCAAGTGAAAATCCAACAAGCAAGTGAAGGAATACAACATGCAAATTCATGGATCATGGCTTTGAAGGTGGATCTTCATAGAATTCATGGATTTCAAACATGCAAAGACAAAATTGAAATACTTTCAAGGAAGAAATTGAAAGCACTTAATAAAGTTCTAAGCTTTGAGATAAATCAACACATCTAAGCATGAAACAAAAAATTTCAAAGAGATAAAGTGGAGTACAAGACAAATACTCAACATGCAAATGAAGGATATTGTCATCCAAGCTCATGGTTACTTAATATCAAGGGTGGATCATCATTGGAACAACAAACTCATTCAAAGAAGTGAAAAACTGAGACATACACAAGGAGTAAACAACATGCAAATGTTCAAAATACAAGCTTTTAGAGAGATTACTTCCTTTACACATAAACCGTAAACTTAGAGGTAAATAAAGTGAAGAAATCAAGTAGAATTTTAACATGCAAATGGTATAATAAGCTTGATCAAAGTTATTGGAAATAAAGATGGAACCTTTACAAGATTTTACATAGTTTTTCAACCAAGGAAAGCAATCAAAGGAACAAAGGATGAGAACTCTCCCAAGGAAAGCTTTGCTGGACCGAGAAAACAGCAGCCAAGTTCTTCAAAGTTCTCCTCCAAAGTTGGTTCCTTCCACATGAAAATTGAAAGGATGATGGAGGAAGAAGTTTGTGATGGTGAGGTAAGGTGTTTGAGTGATTTAGATGAAGAAGTGATGTTGTTTGAGGGGCTAGAAGCTCTCGGTTTTCTTGAGAGAAATTGAGAGAGTTAGGGACTTTGAGAGGATGAGAAGTGTGAGAGAAAGGTAAAGAGAAAAGAGAGAGAGATTCTCGGTTTTTGGCTTCTAAAAGACTTAATCTCATTTAGCAAGCCTATTTATATGGAGGGTTCAAGCTTTAAGTGACCAATTGCCACTTAACATTTGCATTTTGGCTTGCTTGGAAAGACTTCCAAACTGAAAAACTGCACACGGTTTTAATTGAGTAAAAGTTGAAGTGAATTTGGTAAATTAGTATAAGGAAATAGATGTCACGGTTTTTTGTGCATGGATAGTGAATTTTGGGAAAGCTTGTAGGCAAAGTTAGTAAAATTCAGCAAGCAAAATGCATGGAATAACCTAGGCTGCATGCACATGGTTTGGATATCATGAATCCCAAAATTGGCACAAAATACCAAAGCTAAGATTTTGGGGCAGTAATGCATGAAATTCGATTGGCCGAAAAAATGCGATATGACTAGGTTGTCACTTGGACGAGACTTTGATGTGGTGCTAAATTTAAGAGAATGTGATTGGTTAGAATAATTACGATGTTGGCAATTCGAAAGGCATGAAAAGAAAGTTCCGAAATGACTTTGCCGGCAAATCGGGAGACAAAATCCCATGCATGGAATTCTAGTGGTCAATACTAGATTTGGGGATCTCTGGGTAATGATTGCTAGATCTCACGGAATTTTATGCAACAATTTTGACGGCTAAGAAATCACTACTAAATCTTTGTAATGATTAGGAAATCTCACGTTTTTCGAGACAAATACTTATGATTTGACAATTATTTAAATAAGACAAATTTTAACTTTTTTGGATAAATCTCTTAGGGATATTCTAGACAGTACTGCTGAATAATATCAGGGAATTTCTTGGATGATATTGGAACCAAATATTTTGCATGCAGTTACCCTAAAATGCTGAACTCAGAAATAATTCAATATTCCAAAAAATAAATTTTAGCATCTACCTAATTATTCCGACGCTAGCAAGCCAAAATCAGCTAATAATTAAAATCTAAGAGCTACTAGCTAATTTATGAAAATTAGGGCGTTACACCCAGGCCGTTGAAACTCCTTGAATATCACTTCTAGGACTCAAAGAAGCGGTTTCTCACCACTCTCTCCCCTTATAGCAATTTTTCGTGCCTCTGGACCAAAGTTCCGGTTTTGGTCACTTTTGGTCCCTTTGCTTAGCGGCAAAGGAACTTGTTCAAAACTCTTCCGAGGCTGCTGAAACACCTTGAATATCACTCCTACGACTCAAGGAAAGGGTTTCTTACCACTCTCTCCCCTTTTAGCACTTTTTGACGCCCTTGGACCCAAGTTCTGTTTTAGGTCACTTTTAGTCCCCTTTTGCTTAGTGGCAAAGGAACACGTGCGAAACTCCTCCCAGGATGCTGAAACTCCTTAAATATCACTCCTAGGACTCAAAGAAGGGGTTTCTCACCACTCTTTCCCCTTCTGGCACTTTCTGGCAACTTTGGACCCAAGTTTCAGTTTTGGTCACTTTTGGTCCCCTTTTGCTTACTGGCAAAGGAACTCGTGCAAAACTCTTCCCAGACTGCTGAAACTCCTTGAATATCACTCCTAGTACTTAAAGAAAAGAATTCTCACCACCTTCTCTTCAAGCACTTTGTGGTGCCATTGGAGCCAGGTTCCAGTTTGGTCACTTTTGGTCCCTTTAGCTTAGCGGCAAAGGAACACGTGCGAAACTCTTTTCAGGCGGCTAAAACACCTTGAATTTCACTCCTAGGACTCAAAGAAAGAGTTTCTCCTCACTCTCTCCCCTTCTAGCACTTTTTCGCACCTTTCGACCAAAGTTCTGGTTTTGGTCACCTCTGGCCCCTTTTTGCTTAGCGGCAAAGGAACTCCTGCGAAACTCTTCCTAGGCTGCTGAAACTCCTTGAATATCACTCCTAGGACTCAAAGAAAGGAATTCTCACCACCTTCTCCCCTTCAGGCACTTTGTGGTGCCATTGGAGCCAAGTTCCAGTTTTGGTCACTTTTGGTCCCTTTAGCTTAGCAGCAAAGGAACACGTGCGAAACTCTTTCCAGGCCGCTGGAACTCCTTGAATATCACTCCTAGGACTCAAAGAAAGGGTTTCTCACCACTCTTTCCCCTTCTGGCACTTTGTGGCGCCTTTGGACCCAAGTTTCGGTTTTGGTCACTTTTGGTCCCCTATTGCCTAGCAGCAAAGAAACACGTGCCAAACTCTTCCCAAGCCACTGAAACTCCTAGAATATCACTCCTAGGACTCAAAGAAAGGGTTTCTCACCACTTTCCCCCTTTCTGGCGCTTTCTGGCGCCTTTGGACCTATGTTCCAGTTTTGGTCTGTTTTGGTCCTCTTTTGCTAAGCAGCAAACGAACACGTACGAAACTCGTCTTAGAGCGCTGAAACTCCTTGAATATCACACCTAGGACTCAAAGGAAGAATTTCTCACCACCGTCTCCCCTTCCAACAATTTCTGACGCCTTTGGAAACAAGTTCCAGTTTTGGTCACTTTTGGTCCCTTTTTATTCACCGGCAAAAATACACGTACAAAGCTTGTCTCAGGCCGCTGAAACTCCTTGAATATCAGTCCTAGGACTAAAAGGAAGGGTTTCTCACTACCTTCTCCCCTTCTGGCAATTTCTGACACCTTTGGACCCAAGTTCTAGTTTTGGTCACTTTTGGTCCCCTTTTGCTTAGTGACAAAGGAAGACGTGCAAAACTCGTCTAAGCCACTAAAACTTCTTGAATATCACTCCTAGGACTCAAAGAAAGAGTTTCTCACCACTCTCTCCCCATCAGGCACTTTTTGGTGCCTTTGCACCCAAGTTTCAGTTTTGGTCACTTTTGGTCCCTTTTGCTTAGTGACAAAGGAACTCATGGGAAACGCTTCTTAGGCCGCTGAAACTCCTTGAATATCCCTCCTAGGACTCAAAGAAAGGAATTGTCACCACCTTCTCCCCTTCTGGCACTTTCTGGCGCCTTTGCACCCAAGTTCCGATGTTGGTGACTTTTGGTCCCGTTTTGCTTAGCGGCAAAGGAACACGTGCGAAACTCCCCCAGGCCGCTGAAACTCCTTGAATATCACTCCTAGGACTTAGAGAAGGGGTTTGTCACCACTCTCTCTTCTTCTAGCACTTTCTGGCGCCTTTGGACCCAAGTTCTAATTTTGGTCACTTTTGATCCCTTTTTGCTTACTAGCAAAGGAACACGTGTGAAACTCATCTCAGGCCGCTGAAACTCCTTGAATTACACTCCTAGGACACAAAGAAAGGGTTTCTCACCACTCTACCCCCTTCTAGCACTTTTTGGCACCTTTGGACCCAAGTTCCGATTTTCGTCACTTTGTGTCCACTTTTGCTTAGCGGCAAAGTAACTCGTGCCAAATTCTTCCCAGGCCGCTGAAACTCCTTGAATAACATTCCTAGGACTCAAAGAAGGTTTCTCACCACTCTCTCCCCTTTTGGCACTTTTTGGCGCCTTTGGACCAAAGTTCCAGTTTTGTTAACTTTTCGTCCCCTTTTGCTTACTGGCAAAGGAACACACGCGAAACTCGTCTCAGGCCACTGAAACTCTTGAATATCACTCCCAGGACTGAAAGAAAGGGTTTCTCACCACTTTCTCCCTTTCTGACGTCTTTGGACTGAAGTTCCGGTTTTGGTCACATTTGGTCCCCTTTTGCTTAGCGGCAAAGGAACACGTGCGAAACTCTTTCTAGTCGCTGAAACACCTTGAATATCACTCGTAGGACTCACAGAAAGGGGTTTTCACCACCCTCTCCCTTTCTGGCACTTTCTGGCGCCATTGGTCCCAGGTTTCGATTTTTTTCACTTTTGTTCCTTTTTTGCTTAGCGGCAAAGGAACACGTGTGAAGCTCTTTCCAGGCCGCTGAAACACCTTGACTATCACTCCTAAGACTCAATGAAAGGGTTTCTCACCACTCTCTCCCCCTCTGGCACTTTTTGGCACCTTTGGACCCAAGTTCTGATTTTGGTCACTTTTGGTCCCCGTTTGCTTAGCGTCAAAGGAACTCATGCGAAACTCTTCCCAGGCCTCTCAAACTCCTTGAATATCACTCCTAGGACTCAAAGAAAGGAATTCTCACCGCCTTCTCCCCTTCCGGCACTTTCTGGCGCCATTGGGCTTGGGTTTCGATTTTTGTCTCTTTTGGTCCCCTTTTGCTTATCGGCAAAATAACACATGCAAAACTCGTCTTAGGCTGCTGAAACTTCTTCAATATCACTACCAGTACTCAAAGAAAGGGTTTCTCACCACTCTCTCTCCCCTTCTGGCACTTTCTGGCACCTTTGGACCCAAGTTCCAATTTTGGTCACCTTTGGTCCCCTTTTGCTTAGCGGCAGAGGAACACGTGTGAAACTCTTCCCAGACCGCAGAAATAAATGCTGGTTGTTGTCAAACAATAGAGCAACTTTATTTTTTCTATTGTTTTTCCTTGTATACAAAAAGAAAGAAAACAAAAATCAATTTAATTTTGTAACCAGAAAAAATGAAATATGAAATTATCCAGAAAATTACAAAACATAACATGCAACAAATATAAAAAATTATGCAGAAAAATGAAAAACAAGATTATGCAAAAAAATGCAAAAGAAAGAAACAACAATGTATTATGCAGAAAAAATAGACAGTTATCCAGAAAAATGCAAAATAGAATCATGCAAAATTTAATAGAAAATGATGCAAAAGTTATGCAGAAAACACCAAAATAGAACATGCAGAAAACATAGAAATTATACAGAATGAAGTTTACAATTATGTAGAAAATGCAAAAGAAAACAAACGTTTATGCAGTAAACATAGTGCAGAAATTATGCAGAAAACAGCAGAAGTAGTGCAAAAAAAAATATGCAGAAAAATTAGCAATATGCAGAAAAATTTGGAAGCAAAACAACAAAAATAAATGCTCAATCTAGCCACCTCTCTACTACTGATGATATTGAAACACAAATTCCCTGGCAACAGCGCCAAAAACTTGTTAACAATTCTTAACACTAGCAAGTGCACTAGGAATTGCAGCAAGTAATGAGTAAATTTAAGATCCTAGTATCGTCTCCACAGGGAATTAGGTATCCAATTACCACTTCACAGAGCAATAACTAGTTGTGCCAGACGAATTTCAAGAAGTGTTTGAAATTATAATTGGCAAATGCTAAAATCAAAAGAAAAACAGAACAATGAACAAACAAATATGTGATAACAGATGGAGAAAACGTAGCTAGGCAGTTGCTTCACCAAAACTCCAATGTTTAATCAATAAAGTTCTGAACTAGCAAGCAATTGGAAAGAATGACAATCAGTTTCATGTTATATTATTTATAGGTTAATTCCTTAACTTAGTGAACCTAACATTCAATTAAGCCATTCTAATTCCTTAGATCTGATTCAATTCAATATTGCTTTAAGTGTAAGAAACCAGAAGATTGCATGATCAAAGTCTATTATCCCTAAGAAAACCATAATCTCGGTAATTGGTTCAAATCTGAAGAACAAATTCAATTTCCATTGACAAGAGTTCCTCTGAAATTAGTTAATCAAATTTCCATTCAATTAGTCCTAGGACTCAAAGGAAGGGTTTCTCACCACCTTCTCCAATTCCGGCAATTTTTGGCGCCTTTGGACCCAAGTTCCGATTTTGGTCACTTTTGGTCCCCTTTTACATAGCGGCAAAAGAACACATGGGAAACTTGACTTAGGCTGCTGAAAATCCTTGAATATCAGTCCTAGGACTCAAAGGAAGGGTTTCTCATCACCTTCTCCCCTTCTGGCAATTTCTGACCCATTTGGACCCAAGTTCTGCTTTTGGTCGCTTTTGGTCCCCTTTTGCTTAGCGGCAAAGGAAATCATGCGAAACTCTTCCCAGCACGCGAAAATTCCTTGAATATCACTCATAGGACTTAGAGAAAAGGTTTCTCATCAACTTCTACCCTTCTGGCACTTTCTTGCGCCTTTGGAACATGGTTCTAATTTTGGTCGCTTTTGTTCCCTTTTTGCTTATCGGCAAAGGAACACATTCAAAACTCGTCTTAGGCTGCTGAAACTCCTTGAATATCACTCCTAGGACTCAAAGAAAGGGTTTCTCACCACCTTCTCCTTTTCTGGCACTTTTTGACGCCTTTGGACCCAAGTTCTGGTTTTGGTCTTTTTTGGTCCTTTTTTGCTTAGCGGCAAATGAACACGTGCGAAACTTTTCTTAGGCCTCTGAAACTCCTTGAATATCACTCCAAGGACTCAAAGGGAGGGTTTCTCACCACCTTCTCCCTTTTTGGAAATTTTTGATGCCTTTGGACCCATGTTCTGATTTTGGTCCCCTTTTGCTTAGCGGCAAAGAAACACGTGCCAAAATCGTCTGAAGCCTCTAAAACTCCTTGAATATCACTCCTAGGACTCAAAGAAAGGGTTTCTTACCACTCTCTTCCCTTTTGGCACTTTTTTGCGCCTTTGGACTTGTTGTTTGCAATCTAAACACTAGCACGTGCACTAGTATTGCAACTTGCAGCAAGTAATGAGTAATTTTTAAGAACAGGATATCGTCTCCACAAGGAATTTATATTTCATGTATAAATTCACAAAATTATAACCATTTGAGCCATATGAATTTTGAATGAGATTTGTAACATATAATAGCAGTAAACCAGCACAATACAGAGAATTAAACTTGTAGTAAAAACAGAATATAAAAGTTGTGATGGATTAAGATAGGAATGAAGAATAGTTAGGAATTTACTTCACAAGAATATCATTATTAATTCAATTATGCTTCTGAACATTCAACAACTTGGTTAATTGACAATCAGTTTCGCATATCAATAGCCAAAGGTTAATCCCTTAACTCATTGACCCTAAAAAGCAACTAAACCACCTTAATCCCTTAGGTGAAGTTCAATTTCAAGTTGCATTAAGACTTAGAACATTAGGATTGCAAAATTAAGTGTACTTATCCCTAAGAAACCCCCTAATTCTGGTTATTCATTCAGATCAGGGAATCAAATCCAATTCCCATTGGCAAATGTTCCTCTAAGGTTAATCAAATGAATTCCCATTCAAAGATTATGTAAAATGCAGAATTAACAACTCAATTAATCCAAATACTCGAATTTCAGAAGCAAGAATCAAATCAATACATCAATTCGAGCTCCATAAAACCCTAACTACAAGAAAACTACTCAGACATGGGAGAAGAGAAAGAGAAAGAAGAAGAAGCATAGGAAAAACTCCAAAAAGCCATGACCGAGAGCTCCAATCTAATTCCTCTTTGTGGAAGCTTCGAGACTTGACCCCAATCTTCTCTCTCAATCTCTCTCAACGACAATCTAACAGAAAAATAGAAAAATAAAACTGAATTTCCAAAAATCTAAGCGCTTTTGGTGTTTATAGAGATTCCCAGATTTGTCCGTTATCACTTTCCTAAAAAATAATAGCTACGCAGAACGTTAGTTGGTTGCGCGTTAACACTTTTATGAGAAAAAGTGGCCACGCGCAACTTTGCTGAATTGAGAGTTCTCTAGAACTATCACTCTTGCTGATAAAAAGTGTCAGCAGAGCTCAAGTAGTTGCGCATGATCACTCTTATGAATAAGAGTGACTACACGTAATTCGCCAAGTTGAAGGCTCTCGGAACGATCACTTTCGATGACAATAATGGTTACGTGGAGCTTTCCTAATATTTTGCCTCTCTGGAACGCTCACTTTTAATGATAAAAGTGATAACCCTGAGCATGCTGAGTCTGAGGCTTCACTGGAACTCTCACTTTTCCTAGTAAAAGTGGTAATGCCCAGGCTTCACTTCTTCTTTGAGCTTTAGAGTGATCACTTTCACTAACGATAGTGATAACGCCCAGCCTACATTTCCTTGTTCTTGTGTTTGGGAGTCTAGACTTGCTACTTTCCTCTTCCTTTCCATCAAGCGTTCATTTACATGAACCTTTCTCAAATTATTCCTTCAAAAACAAGATTAAAAACTTAATTCCTAAGCAAAAATTTCACAATTGCTAAGATAACTACAAATTGAAAGAAAACTTCAATTCATTCCCATTTTTCTGAGTTTTTCTGCTTTCTTCATATATTTTCCTTATCAAATGAGTTAGAATTATGCCTAAACATCAGTAAAAATAAGGATTCATCAGGACCCAAGTTCTGGTTTTGGTTTCTTTTGGACCCCTTTTGCTTAGCGGCAAACTACCACGTGCGAAACTCGTCTTACGCCGCTAACACTCCTTGAATATCACTCCTAGGACTCAAAGGAAGAGTTTCTCACCACCTTCTCCCCTTCCGGCAATTTCTGGCGCCTTTGGACCCAAGTTATAGTTTTGGTCACTTTTGGTCCCCTTTTACATAGCGGCGAAAGAACACGTACGAAACTTGACTTAGGCCGCTGAAACTCCTTGAATATCACTCCTAGGACTAAAAGGAAGGGTTTCTCACCACCTTCTCCCCTCCTGGCAATATCTGACGCCTTTGGACCCAAGTTCCGGTTTTGGTCACTTTTGGTCCTCTTTTGCTTACGGCAAAGGAACTCGTGCGGAACTCTTTTGAGGCCACTGAAATTCCTTGAATATCATTGATAGGACTCAAAGAAAGGGTTTCTCACCAGCTTCTCCCTTTTTGGCACATTCTGACGCCTTTGGACCCAGGTTCCAGTTTTGGTCTCTTTTCGTCCCCTTTTGCTTATCAGCAAAGGAACATGTGCAAAACTCGTCTTAGGCTGTTGAAACGCCTTGAATATCACTCCTAGGACTCAAAGAAAGGGTTTCTCACCACCTTCTCCTCTTCTGGCACTTTCTGGTGCCTTAAGTTTTGGTTTTGGATTCTTTCTGTCCCCTTTTGCTTAGCGGAAAATGAACACGTGCGAAAATCATCATAGGCGCCTGAAACTCCTTGAATATCACTCTAAGGACTCAAAGGAAGGGTTTCTCACCACCCTCTCCCCTTCGGGCAATTTCTGACGCCTTTGGACCTAAGTTATAGTCCCCTTTTACATAGCGGCAAAAGAACACGTGCGAAACACAACTTAGGCCGCTGAAACTCCTTGAATATCACTCCTAGGACTCAAAGGAAGGGTTTTTCACCACATTCTTCCCTCTTGGCAATTTCTGACGCCTTTGGACCCAAGTTCCGGTTTTGGTCACTTTTGGTCCTATTTTGCTTAGCGGCAAAGGAACTCGTTCGGAACTCTTTCGAGGCCGCTGAAATTTCTTGAATATCACTCATAGGACTCAAAGAAAGGGTTTCTCACCAGCTTCTCCCTTTCTGGCACATTCTAATGCATTTGGACCCAGGTTCTAATTTTGGTCTCTTTTGTTCCCTTTTTGCTTATCGGCAAAGGAACATATGCAAAACTCTTCTTAGGCCACTGAAACGCCATGAATATCACTCCTAGGACTCAAAGAAAGGGTTTCTCACCACCTTCTCCTCTTCTGGCACTTTCTGGCGCCTTTGGACCCAAGTTTTGGTTTTGGTCTCTTTTGGTCCCTTTTTGCTTATCGGCGAACGAACACGTGCGAAATTCGTCTTAGGCTGCTGAAACTCCTTGAATATCACTCTAAGGACTCAAAGGAAGGGTCTCTCACCACCTTCTCCCTTTCTGGCAATTTCTGACGCGTTTGACCCAAGTCCTGATTTTGGTCACTTTTTGTGCCCTTTTGGTTAGCGGCAAAGGAACACATGCGAAACTCGTCTGAAGCCGCTAAAACTCCTTGAATATCGCTCCTAGGACTCAAACAAAGGGCTTCTCACCACTGTCTCCCCTTTTGGCACTTTTTTGCAGCTTTGGACCCAAATTCTAGTTTTTGTCACTTTTGTTCCCCTTTTGCTTAGTGGCAAAAGAACTCGCGCGAAACTCTTCCTGGGCTGCTAAAACTCCTCGAATATCACTCCTACGACTCAAAGAAGGGTTTCACCCCACTCTCTCCCCTTCTGGTACTTTTTGGTGCCTTTGGACCCAAGTTTTGGTTTTGGTCTCCTTTGGTCCCTTTTTGCTTACCGGCAAACGAACACGTGTGAAACTAGTCTTAGGCCGCTAAAACTCCTTGAATACCACTCCTAGGACTCTCTGACCACCTTATCCCCTTTCGCCAATTTCTGACGCCTGTGGACCCAAATTTCAGTTTTGGTCACTTTTGGTCCACTTTTACTTAGGGGCAAAGGATCACATGCGAAACTCGTCTCAAGCCGCTGAAACTCCTTGAATATCACTCCTTGGACTCAAAGAAAAGGTTTCTCACCACTCTCTCCCCTACTTGCACTCTTTGGTGCCTTTGGACCCAAGTTCCGATTTTTATCACTTTTGGTCCCTTTTTGCTTAGCGGCAAAGGAACTCGTGTGAAACTCTTCCCAGACTGCTAAAACTCCTTGAATATCACTCCTAGTACTCAAAAAAATGGTTTCTCAGCACCTTCTCCCCTTCTGGCTCTTTCTGGTGCCTTTGGACACAGGTTCTGCTTTTGGTCTCTTTTGGTCCCCTTTAGCTTACCGACAAAAGAACACGTGCAAAACACGTCTCTGGCCGCTAAAACTCCTTGAATATCACTCCTAGGACTCAAAGGAAGTGTTTCTCGCCACCTTCTCCTCCACTGGCAATTTTTGACGCCTTTGGACCCAACTTCTGGTTTTGGTCTCTGTTGATCACATTTTGCTTAGTAGTAACGAAACACGTGTGAAACTTGTCTCAAGCCATTGAAACTCATTGAATATAACTACTAGGACTCGAAGAAAGGGTTTCTCACCACTCCCTCCCCTTTTGGCACTTTTTGGTGCCTTTCGACCCAAGTTTTGATTTTTGTCACTTGTGGTCCTCATTTGCTTAGCTGCAAAGGAAATCATGTGAAAATCTTCCCAGGCCATTGAAATTCCTTAAATATCACTCATAGTACTCAAAGAAAGTGTTTCTCACCACCTTCTCCCCCTCTGGCAATTTCTGACGCCTTTGGACCCAAGTTTTTGTTTTGGTCTCTTTTGATTCCATTCTGCTTAGCGGCAAAGGAACATGTTCGAAACTCATCTCAAGCCGCTTAAACTCCTTGAATATCACTGCTAGGACTCAAAGAAAGGGTTTCTGACTACTAACTCCCCTTCTGGCACTTTTTGGCGCCTTTGGACCCAAGTTTCAATTTTTGTCACTTTTGGTCCTCTTTTGCTTAGCGGCAAAGGAACTCGTGTGAAACTCTTCCCAGGCCGCTAAAACTCTTTGCATATCACTCCTAGGACTCAAAGAAAAGGTTTTTCACCACCTTCTCCCTTTCTGGCACTTTGCGGTGCCTTTGGACCCAAGTTTTGGTTTTGGTCTCTTTTGGTCCCCTTTAGCTCACCGGCAAAAGAACACATGCAAAACTCGTCTCAGGCCACTAAAACTCCTTGAATATCACGCCTAGGACTCAAAGGAAGGGTTTCTCACCACCTTCTCCCCTTTCGGCAATTTCTGACGCCTTTGGACCCAACTTCCAGTTTTGGTCACTTTTGGTCCTCTTTTGCTTATTGGCAAAGGAACTCGTGCAAAACTCTTCCCAGGTCGCTGAAACACCTCGAATATCACTCCTAGGACTCAAAAAAAGGGTTTCTCACGACTCTCTCCCTTACTGGAACCTTCTGGTATATTTGTACCTAAGTTCCAGTTTTGGTCTCTTTTGGTCCCCTTTTGCTTACCGACAAAAGGACACGTGTGAAACTCGTCTCAGCCGCTGAAACTCCTTAAATATCACCACTAGGAATCAAAGAAAGGTTTTCTCACCACCTTCTTCCCCTCAGGCACTTTCTGGCGCCATTGGACCCAAGTTCCGATTTTGGTCTCTTTTTTTCCCTTTTTACATAACGACAAAAGAACACGTGCGAAACTCATCTCAGGCTGCTGAAACTCCTTGAATATCCCTCCTAGGACTCAAATGAATGGTGTCTCACTACCTTCTTCCCTTCCTGTTATTTCTGACTTCTTTGAACTGAAGTTCAGATTTTGGTCACTTGTGGTCCCCTTTTGCTTAGCGGCAAAGGAATACATGCGAAACTCGTCTTAAGCCGCTGAATCTGCTTGAATATCACTTTTAGGACTCAAAGAATGGGTTTCTCACCACTCTCTCCCCTTCTGGTACTTTTTGGCGCCTTTGGACCTAAGTTTTAGTTTAGGTTACTTTTAGTCCCCTTTTGCTTAGCGGCAAAGGAACTCATGCGAAACTTTTCCTAGTGTGCTTAAACTCCTCGAATATCACTCCTCCGACTCAAAAAAGGGTTTCTTACCACTCTCTCCCCTTCTGGCACTTTTTGGCACCTTTGGACCTAAGTTCCGGTTTTGGTCTCTTTTGGTCCCTTTTTGCTTAGCGGCTGTGACGCCTAAAAATAACAGGATTTTTTTTTTCTCCTTTTTAAAACAGGAGAAGTGGAAGGATAACACATTCTTTCAATTCACCTCTAGTGTATCACATTTCTGTTTAGAGGTTTGTGGTCTCAACATATAATATCAACATTAAGTAAAACAACAACAACAATACTCCATAATAACTGAATAACCTCATGCAATAGGTAGGGAAATATTTGGTAAAAGTCTCAGAGTACTGCAACTTGATAAGACAAAATGACGTAATTAAAGTGCACAAAGATTAACATAGTTCAGAGATACATGGAATGAAACAGACTGACACCCTAAGAGCAGTTCCCTAAAAACCACAACAGACAAACTATCCCAATCGCCGAGGGGAGAATAATCCTCAATGGGATCAGACTCCTCAGAGGATGTCGGGGAAGCGGAGCTAGAAAAAGCAGCGTCTTCTGTGTCCTCTACAATCCATCCAGCAGTGCGAGGTGGTGAATGAATTGTGGTAAAGGGCGAGTAAGTGTTTGGGTACGTAGGGAGCATGTGGGGCAGTACATCATCATCCCTCACTAAGGGTTCTGCCATGTATGTATCTCTCTCAGTGGTCACAGGGGGTGGAGTAAGTTCCTCAGTAGGGAATGGTACAGGCGTAGGTGCTGGTCTAGAACTGGGAGTACGGGGATCAACAGACATGGGAGAAGGGGTAGCTGCAAGTGCAGGATAAGGTAGGTGAGAGTCTCTAGGTGGGGTGGAGAAAACAAGCTCAATGGGGGTATCAACCATAAAGTGGTGGTCCATGAGTGTCTGACATCTTGTCCATGAATCACCCGTTCCATTCCATGGAAGATGCTTTGCTGTGCTGCCGCGTCGAACACCCAAACGTCCTCCTCAGATGGCAGGATCCATACCTTCACTCGAAAGCTGGTCATCTGTATAGGGCATATACAAAGGTACAACAACACACACAAACAGGGGTGAGTTCTCCAAACACAAGCAAGCATTCAATAGCCGTACCCCAAGGAAGGTGGCTTTTCACACCATCACTCAAGTCACATCATCATCCACTCTCAGAACAAACATCATTACAATATAAGTCAGTTCATACTTTTCACAGATAATTCCTAGGTTCATCAAACTAATAATGCACATGATGCATGAATGCAAGTTTCATTCCTCACTATCCATCCCTCAAATTTTCGTATTAATGCATATGGTATGCATGGGGATCCCTTACTCTACTGCCAGCGACTTGCCCAGCATTTAGTGTAGAGTTCACAATTTCATATCCAAGTCGTGTGGCGATCGGAGGACTCCATTCCCTGCATCACAATTGCATAGAAAAGAATTCATATCATTATTCAAAAACACCCCAAACTGGTGCTGGCCCCAAACTGGGTCTCTTCGGGAATGGACCTCAACGACCCTAGAATGTGGAGTTCTTGTTGGGCTTGGCTATGGCTTGCAAGTAGGGTCACGACCCGGCCACAGAGAGCTCTGCTGCGCCATCTAGGTCGACTGTTCCCCCTTTCGCCACCCCCGTAGGTCTACTCGGGACCGAACCTCCAATACCTACAGCTGTGCCTCTGTTATGCCATCAAGTCGTTCCAAAGAAATGTCATGATGCATGGAGTGTGATTCTCCTTTCTCTCCTCAAGGTTTTCTTAATCTTGGGTCACATGGAATTCAAGCACAGAAACAAAGCCCTCACAAGGCTTGCTCAATCACTATTCACTTTCTCTTCTAGCATAGATTTGCCAAGCAATAAAGTTTAGGGATCACACACAAGCTTCCAATCCCACCAATGCACATCCACTGTTTCCCAACACATAATTCTTAGTGATTTTGACACAACCCTCTCAGATTTTCCCACCCAAATCCTATTACATTAACTTACTATATTAACACTACTCACTTTATCATTTCCATTATTATTAACCATACTACCTCCTACTTTAAATATGACTTATCTCCACTTTTCTCTATCTCTCTGGTTTTTCCTTTTAGTTATTTTCTAATTACGTGTATTGACTCCTGACTACCTATTTAATTCAAGGTTACTTAGTTTCGTTCTAATTCTTTTTAGGTTCATTAATATCAGTCCTCACGCGATAGGTTCCATTAAGCTAATAGTGAGATCTTTCTAAGGATGGCCTTTATTGATTAACTACTATATTCAGTCCCTTAATTACCATCTCCATACCTTTAATTAATATCCTTTTAGTTTGGGTAAAGTTTCCATCAAAAAGGGCTGCGCTTGATTCTCTACTTTTATTCCTTGTATAATGTAATGAACATGATGCATGATTCATCTTAGTGCTCACAGATTCAAGTGCAAACAGCAAACACACCCTATCATTATGCAGTCCTTATCACCCATATTTCATCAAAATTATCACAATTTTAAGTACAACTTTTAGGATTTCTCATCATCAAAACCGAGAGTGAATAGTTCTTACTTTCTTGTCCACCACAATTTTCCAAAACACCACATGCATAAAGCTTTTCAAACCAAGTGAACACATCCATCACAATCAATTCAATCATCCATCACCCAAACTAGCAAGCAACCATTCTCATGCAAATCACACAAAGTCCAACACGGTTTTCAATTTCTAAGTGTAGTTCAATATTCTAGGCTTTCTCCATGCAAGATCAAATCTGTCCAGCTTTTCCACTAGATTTTTATCAAACTAAAATTTATATAACATAAAGGAAACTAACATGCAATGACATAGTTTCATCGTCCAAGTGGAGGGACAACATTTCCAAGTGACATTCAAATTTCTAAGGGAAAACCGAAACACTTAGGGGCTGAAATCAACATGCAATGGCTTCCATTTCACATGCAATCCAAGGTTTATTGATTACAAGGATAAATCCACATTTTAAACAAAGAATCCAGCCAAACAAAGGTGAAACCGAGGCATGCACAAAGAGATCCAAAGCATTTCATGGTTAAAAATTAACATGCAAGGGAAAGAATATGTTGATCAAGTTCACGGTTCATGGTTTCAAGAAGAAAATGTCATTAGTTCAAAGGTTCTACCAAGGGAACATAAAAACCGAGACATGCACAAAGAAAGATCCACATCCACTCATCAAAGTTTCAAGCTTTTTAGGAATTAAAGTTGATTGAAAGTGAAATCAAACTCTTTGGGAGGTAACCGAGACATGCAACAAGGAAATCCATACACTTTTTGGATAAAAATTAACATGCAAGTTCAGATTTGAAGTTCTTCCAACATGTAGTCCAACACACACTAATTTTTTCAAGGAAAAATATGTAAAAACAGCCAAGAGGTAGACATGCAAACACGTTAATTGTGAGAACTCCCCCTTGCCTTGATTGTGACGAAAATTTAAGAGCAAAAGGAGTTGATCTTGGCTGGTTCCTCAAAGGAAAGTTGCTGGACCAAGAGGGTGAGTCTCAAACTTCAAACTTTCTCTTCTTGGTTAGGTTGTCTTCCTCGGTTCTTTGAAGAGAAAAAGGGGAAAAAGCTTCAAATGGTTAGGATCAAGTGAAAAAGGAAGTTTTTTAGGAGTTTTTGGTGTTAGGCTTCCATGGATCTTCAAATCAAAGAAGGAAAAAGGATGAGAAAGCTTACCTCTTTGAAGGAATGGTCACGGTTTTGAAGAATCAAGCAAGAGAATGCAAGAGTGAAAGCTTGGAGCTCCTTGGCTTGTCTTGGAAGGTTGAAAGGATGAGAATTTTTTTGGAGAGATTTAGGGAGGGAGGGTCTCAGTTTCTTTGAAGAAATAGAGAGAATGGAACTTGAAAGGATTTTTGAGAGGAAGGGTGGAGGGCTCATGGTTTTCGAGTGAAAAAAGAGAGAAAATGAGGTGGTTTGGTCTATTTATATGGAGTGTTTAATTTCCCTTTGCCAATTAGAGCCTAATGCTCACGGTTTGGGCTTTGTGGGGCAATATTCAAATGCAAAACTGCACCAAATTAATTTGGAGCAATTTGGAGGTGGAATTTGGTGAAAATCTTGAATAATAAAGGTGTCACGACTTTTTATGCATGAATAGTGAATTCTTTTGCAGACTTGTAAGTTAAGCAATCACATTTTGGCAAGCAAAGTGCATGGAGGAGTGTGGAGGCTACATGCACACAGTTTGGAGTAAAACATTCCAAGAATTGCGCAAAATTCCAAAGGCTAGATTCTAGGCAGCAATTGCATGCAATATGATTGGCCGACGAGGAATTTGATGTGATGAGATTGACTTTCGAAGGGACATTTGACATGGTGCAAATTTCAAGAAAAGCATTTAATTGGAGTAATCATGGTGTCGGCCTTTTAGAAGGCACGATTAGAAAGTTCCGGAATAATTTTGTCTACTAATCGGGAGGCAAGAATCTTTTGCATGAATTTCTAGTGGTCGATACTAGATTTAGAAATCTTTACAATAATGATTTCTAGATTTCGTGAGATTCCGTGTAAAATTTTGACGGCTAAGGAATGATTACAAAATCTTAGCAATGATTACAAAATCTCACATTTTTCAAGGCGAATACCTTTGATTTGACAATTTAAATAAGATAAAATTTTAACTTTCGGGATAGATTATCAGGGTCATTGTGAACAGCACAATTGAACATACTCAGGAAAATCCTTGGACGATATTGAAACTATCTATTTGCATGCAGTTACCTTAAAATACCGAACTTAGAAATAATTCAATATTCTTATCAAAATAAAATAAAATAAAATAATTTAATTTAACCTCCATCTAATTATTCCGATACTAAAGAAGCAGAATAAGCAAGCAAGTACGATTCAACGGTCACTAGCTGAATCAGAAGAATCGGGGCGTTACAGCGGCAAACGAACACATGTGAAACTCGTCTAAGGCAACTGAAACTCCTTCAATATCACTCCTAGGACTCAAAGGAAGGGTTCTCACCACCTTCTCCCCTCTTGACAATTTCTGAAGCCTTGGACCTAAGTTTCAGTTTTGCTCACTTTTTGACCTATTTTACTTATCGGCAGAGGAACACATGTGAAACTCTTCCCAGGCCGCTGAAACACATTGAACATCAGTCCTAGGACTCAAAGAAATGGTTTCTCACCACTCTCTCCCTTTCTGGCACCTTTTGGCGCCTTTGCACCCAAGTTCCAGTTTTGGTCCCCTTTTGCTTACCCACAAAAGAACACGTGCGAAACTCGTCTTAGCTGCTGAAACTCCTTGAATATCACTCCTAAGAATCAAAGAAAGGGTTTCTCACCACCTTCTTCCCCTTTGGCACTTTCTCGCGCCTTTGGACCCAGGTTCTGATTTTGGTCCCTTTTTGCTTACCGAGAAAATAACACGTGCGAAACTCGTCTCAGGCTGCTGAAACACCTTGAATATCACTCCTAGGACTCAAATGAAGGGTTTCTCACCACCTTCTTCCCTTCTTGTAATTTCTGACGCCTTTGGACCGAAGTTCTGATTTTGGTCACTTGTGGTCCCCTTTTGCTTACCGGCAAATGAATACATTTGAAACTCGTCTCAAGCTGCTGGAACTCCTTAAATATCACTCCTAGGACTCAAAGAAAGGGTTTCTCACCACTCTCTCCCCTTCGGGGCACTTTTTGGCACCTTTGGACCCAAGTTTCGATTTTGGTCACTTTTGGTCCTCTTCTGGTTAGTAGCAAAGGAACTAGTGCCAAACTCTTCCCAGGCCACTGATCCACCTCGAATATCACTCCTAGGACTCAAAGAAAGGGTTTCTTACCACTCTCCCCTCTTCTGGCACTTTTTGGCATATTTGGACCTAAGTTCTAGTTTTGGTGTCTTTTCGTCCCCTTTTGCTTACCGGCAAAAGAAGACGTGCGAAACTCATCTCCACTGAAACTCCTTGAATACCACTCCTCGGACTCAAAGGAAGGGTTTCTCACCACCTTCTCCCCGTCTGGCAATTTCTGACGCCTTTGGACCCAATTCTAGTTTTGGTCCCTTTTTGCTTAGCAGCAAAGGAACACGTCCGAAACTCATTTCAAGCCGCTAAAATTCCTTGAATATCACTCCCAGAACTCAAAGAAAGGGTTTCTCACCTCTCTCTCCCCTTCTGACACTTTTTGGTGCCTTTGGACCCAAATTCTGATTTTGGCCACTTTTAGTCCCCTTTTGCATAGCGGCAAAGGAACTAATGCGAAACTCTTCCCAGGACACTGAAACTCCTCTAATATCACTCCTAGGACTCAAAGGAAAGGTTTCTCACAACCTTCTCCCCTTCTGGCAATTTCTGACGCCTTTGGACCCAAGTTCCAGTTTTGGTCACTTTTGGTCCTCTTTTGCTTAGCGGCAAAGGAACTTGTGTGAAACTCTTCCCAGGCCTCTGAACTCCTCTAATATCACTCCTAGGACTCAAAGGAAAGGTTTCTCACAACCTTCTCCCCTTCTGGCAATTTCTGACGCCTTTGGACTCAAGTTCTGGTTTTGGTCACTTTTGGTCCCCTCTTGCTTAGCGGCAAAGGAACACGTGCAAAACTCATCTCAAGCCACTGAAAATCCTAGATTATCACTCTTAGGACTCAAAGAAAGGGTTTCTCACCACTCTCTCCCCTTCTGGCACATTCTGGCGCCTTTGCACCCAAATTTCGGTTTTGGTCTCTTTTGGTCCCCTTTTGCTTACCGGCAAAAGAACACGTGCGAAACTCGTCTTAGCCGCTGAAACTCTTTGAAGATCACTCCTAGGACTCAAAGAAAGGGTTTCTCACCACTCTCTCCCCTTCTGGCACATTCTGGCGCCTTTGCACCCAAATTTCAATTTTGGTCTCTATTGAATCCATATTTTTACTAGTATTTTATTATAGTTTTAATTCGTTTGATAAGGAAAATATGTTGGAAAAAGTAGAAAAAATCATAAAAATAGAATGATTGAAGAATTCATTTAAATACATAGTTAGTTTAGCATTTATGAATTTTCTGTGTAGAAATTAATAATTAAAGTGTGTTTTTGTAGAAAATTCTGAGCAAAGACCATGATGCTGGTAGATCAATAGAGAAATAGTAGAAAAGTAGCAAGTCTTAACTCAAAGAACATGGCTCATGGAGTTTAAGCTGAGCGTGGTTACTCTTGCCAGCGAAAGTGAGTGGTTCATAGCTTAAATGAGAAGTTGATTGTGGGCATGATCACTATTATCACTGAAAGTGAACGTTCCAGAGAGGTTCAATCTTAGCAGAGCTGTGCATTGTCACTCTCGCCAACAAAAGTGAACGTTCCAGAGAAGAAAGAATTTCAGTGAGCTCTGCGTGGTCACTCTTACTGGCGTAAGTGAACGTTCTAGAGAAGGCAAGATTTTAACAAGTTCTGCGTTACCACTCTTGCAAGCGAAAGTGGAAGTTCTAGAGAGGAGTGAAACAAGGCAAGTTGTGCGTGATCAGTCTTGCTCTCGAAAGTAATCACATGCACTCCTCGACCTCCTGTGTTGCTACTCTTATCAACAAAAGTGAATGTTCCAATCTTCCAGAAATAGAATAAGCCTCTGCGTGGTCAATTTTATGAAACAAAGTGACAATGCACAAAATTGGGATTTCTATAAATACATTTCTTAAACTCAGAACTCGGGATCTTTTGCTTATTATCCATTTTTTCTGTTAGATTCTCGTTGGGAGAGAGTGGGTGATGGAAACCATATATTGGAGGGACCTAACGATCTAGGCAATTTGGAGGAGCATGACAATGATTCAAAGGCTCTTGAAGGCATTGGAGGTCCGATGACAAGGGCAAGAGCAAGAAAAGCAAAGGAGGTGTTGCATCAACTCATGGTCAAGCATTTTGGAGAGAAGGAACCACCTTTACAAGTACAGCCCATGTTTGTGTCATATACATGCTTAGAAGAATAACAAGACAATTTGTTTTGTTTGCATTGACAAGAACAAGAGGAGGGCTCAAGTGGTCAAGAACGCAATGTTAAAGGAGAGTTAGGAGTTGAAGGTCATGGGTTCAAGTCCTAGCTTTGCACATTTGGAGGCTACTTGTATCATTTTATTTTAATTATCATATTGGTCTTATGCTGACCAGATTTTAGCAAGGATTTAAGAGTTTATTTAAATTTGCACAAGTTGAATTTTTAATTTAGAAAATTAGGTGACATGGCAATGTGGGCCAACCTACTTATGATGGGTAAATCAAATCAGGCTAGGTTACATAAAAGGAGGCTGAACGTGAAAATGGGGGACAATCAGTTTTTGAGTGAATAAAAAAAAATTCCTTTTTCTCTAAGTGTGAAGCTTGAGAACCTAGAGAGTGATTCTCTATTCCTTGAGTGATTCAAGGGCTGTTTCTTGTTATTTTTCTAAGGTAAGTTGTTAATTGAATTCCTTTGTGTGTGATGCCATGGAATTCCTTTAATTTCCCTTAATTTTTGTTTTTATTCTTTGCTGATTTCGTTTTCCCAAATCTCATTAACCCTAAATCATTTAATCTTGATTGAGTTGCCTTTCTGGGTTTTTTTTTTTATTATTTCTTTCCAATTTCATTTTCATTTTTTTTCTCCACAATTTCGTTTGTGTTTATTTGGTGTTGTTTGCCTTTGTTTCTCCTTTCTTCTTCATGTGAACAATTCTGAGCAAGGTCCAGCCCTCAAAGATCCTATCCCATTTGGGAACACATCAAGTGGTATCAAAGCTCTTGTTGAGAGGGTTTTGAAGACCTATTGACATCAAACAAGGTAGCCCTAATTCCTTTTCTCAATTTCAAATTTGGTATTCCATTGGATTGAAATTGCAAACTGTTTTGGTAATGGGCAGAATTGAATTGACGTAAAAAAAATGAAAAATCAAAAGAGGGAAAGAAACCCTAATTTTTGCCCTAATTGCAGTTTTGAACCCCAATTGCAAAATTAGCCCCAAATTGAAAGTGAAGAAACTCTGATTCACCAATTAGTACCAAATTCATCCAATTAGGTTTGTGGGTTACAAAATTGCTTATCTTACATTGATGCTCAAGCTTGAATTGTGTAATTGGAATTGTTATTCCTGTTTTCTGTCCTTGTTTGTCATATACATACCTTCTTTGTTTTTGCAACCTTTTAAATTTTTATTTTATTTTCTTCATCCTTTACTTCTAAATAGCTTTCGTGTCTTTGTTTGTGTTATTTTCTTCTATAACCGTGGTTAAAACACTTTTTGTCCTTGCTAAAATTTTGTGGATTTACACTCTTTGGTTTTTAATTAACTTGTTACCTTGCTAAATATAAAGTTCTAGTATTGAATCTTTCAAGGATCAAGAGGATCAAAGAGTGGAAAAAGGCAAGAGTGTGCAATAAAAAATATATATATAGCCATTTTTTTAAATTTTTTTTGAGTGAAACACTTTGGTAAGGAAAAGGATTTGGCCGAATTGATTCTTGCGTGATTACTTGATCTTGGTTTGTGTTTTGGATAAGATATGGCAGGTGAAGGAGGATTGGATCCTATGCAAATGCAAGCTCTCACTCAACATCTTGAGAGGTTGCTTAAACAACAAAATGAAGAGTTGCATGAAAGGATTGATCAATTGGAGCAAAGGAGAGAATTTGGAGGGAGAAACCAAAATGAGGAGTACAGAAGGGAGAGAGATACTACAAGGCAGCAAGCCGTTAGAGGAGTAAAGCTCATCACTCCTCCATTCTGTGGCAAGAATGATCCAGAAGCCTATCTTGAATGGGAGATGAAGATTGAGAATATTTTTGCTTGTGGAGATTATGATGAGGAACAAAAGGTAAGGTTGGCCGCCATTGAGTTTTCTCATTATACTTTGATTTGGTGGAATAAATTGCAGAGAGAAAGACCCAGAAGATAGCCCTCCAATTCAAACTTGGACCGAAATGAAAAGGATGACGAGGAAGAGATACATTCCTAGTTCATATGAAAGAGATTTGAAGTTCAAGCTTCAAAAGCTCACTCAAGGAAGTGGGAGTGTTGAGGAGTACCACAAGGAGATAGAGCTATTGATGATTCAAGCCAACTTGGAGGAGGATCCTGAAGTAACAATGGTGAGGTTTGTTAATGGCTTGTCTCATGATGTTAGGGATGTGGTTGAATTGCAGGAGTATATTGAGATGGAAGACTTGTTACACAAAGCAATGCAAGTTGAGCAGCAATTGAAAAGAAAAGGTGTAGCTAAAAAAAGTTTCACTCCAAACTCTTCCAAATGGAATGAAAAGCCTAAGAGGGAGGGTTATGGTTCAAGCTTTTCCACTTCAAGTTCAACAAGTAAATCAGCCAAGGGGTTCCCTACAACTACTAGAAATGATTCTAAGGGAAAAAGTGAAACTCCAAGAAGGGCTAGAGATGTGACATGTTTCAAATGCCAAGGAAAGGGTCACTATGCTTATGAGTGCCCTACAAAAAGAACCATCATCATCAAAGACAATGGAGAGTACACTAGTGAGTCAGATTCTGGAGACACTGCTAGTGAGGAAGAGTTGAATGCAGAGGTTGATGTTGAGGGAGATGTCTTGATGGTGAGGAGGTTGTTGGGTAATAAGTTGGTGCCTTTGGATGGTAGCCAAAGGGAGAATATCTTCCATACTAGGTGCACGGTTCAAGGAAAGGTATGCTTAGTTATTATTGATGGTGGGAGCTGCACAAATGTAGCTAGCACACGTTTGGTGTCTGAGCTTAATCTTACCACCAAACCTCATCCAAGACCCTACAAGCTACAATGGCTAAGTGAAAGTGGTGAAGTAGCAGTGAAGCATCAAGTGGAGGTGCCTATATCCATTGGGAGCTATAATGATGTTATTTTATGTGATGTGGTTCCTATGGAGGCTACTCATATCTTGCTTGGTAGGCCTTGGCAATATGACCACAAGGCTGTTCATGATGGGTTTACCAACAAGATCTCATTCTTGCAAAACAACAAGAAAGTGGTGCTTAATCCCTTAAGTCCACAAGAGGTTTGTAATGATCAAATGAGAATGAGAGAAAAAATGATTAGAGAGAAAAAAGAGAGAAGGGCTAAAAGTGACTTAGAGAAAAGTCAAAGAGAGAATAGTGAAGGATTGAAAGAAAAGAAAAAGAAAAATAAAAAAAAATGAGAGTGGAGTGGCAAAGGAAAAAGAAGTGAGAAAAAGTTTGCTTGCAAAACAACCACTCTATGTGTTGTATTGCAAACCATGTTTGTCCACTAACATCTCTTTTCCTTTAGATCTTCCTCCTCCTATATCTTCTTTGTTGCAGGAATTCAAAGATGTTTTTCCTCTGGAGTTGCCGAGTGGATTACCACCATTGAGAGGAATAGAGCATCACATTGATCTCATCCCTGGAGCTTCCATTCCAAACAAGCCAGCTTATAGGAGCAATCCTGAGGAAACCAAAGAAATTCACAGGCAAGTGGAAGAACTTCTTTCTAAAGGTTGGGTAAGAGATTCTTTATCTCCTTGTGCTGTGCCTGTAATTCTAGTTCCTAAGAAAGATGGTTCTTGGCGTATGTGTAGTGATTGTAGGTCTGTCAATAACATTACTATTAAGTATAGGCATCCCATTCCTAGGTTGGATGATCTACTTGATGAATTGCATGGTGCTACTGTATTTTCAAAAATTGATTTAAAAAGTGGACCAAATTCGGATTCGTGAAGGTGATGAGTGGAAAACAACCTTTAAAACCAAATTTGGTTTGTATGAATGGATGGTTATGCCATTTGGTTTGACCAATGCACCAAGCACATTCATGAGGTTGATGAACCATGTTTTAAGAGATTTTATAGGTAGATTTGTGGTAGTTTATTTTGATGACATATTAGTGTATAGTGAGTCTTTAGAATTACATGCTAGGCATTATTTAGGTGCTGTTTTGGGAGCTTTGAGAAAAGAAAGTTTGTATGCTAACTTGGAAAAATGCACTTTTTGTCAAGATCATGTTGTTTTTCTGGGGTATATGATTAGTAATCAAGGGGTTCAAGTGGATGAATCAAAAATAAAAGCTATATTAGAGTGGCCAACTCCTAAAACCGTGAGTGAGGTGAGAAGTTTTCATGGGTTGGCTAGCTTTTATAGGAGATTTGTGAGGGATTTTAGCACTTTGGCCACACCCATGACTGAGTTGATAAAGAAAAATGTCACTTTTAGGTGGGGAGAAAAACAAGAGAAAGCTTTCAGTGATATAAAACAAAAGCTTGTGAGTGCACCCATCCTAGCTTTACCAAATTTTTCTAAATCCTTTGAAGTTGAGTGTGATGCTTCTAAGATAGGTATAGGTGCTGTATTGTTGCAAGAGGGCCACCCAATAGCTTACTTTAGTGAAAAATTAAGCGAGGCAGTGCTTAATTATTCAACCTATGATAAGGAGCTTTATGCTTTAGTGAGAGCAATGAGGGTTTGGCAACATTACCTTCTTCCTAAGGAGGTTGTAATCCATAGTGATCATGAATCTTTGAAATACCTTAGGGGGCAAAGGAAGTTGAATAAGAGACATGCAAAGTGGGTAGAATTCTTAGAGCAATTTCCTTATGTAATAAAGCATAAGAAAGGTAAAGAAAATATAGTTGCTGATGCATTATCTAGGAGATATACTTTATTTGCTTTAATGGAAACCAAGATGTTAGGATTTGAATCAATGAAAGACATGTACCATGATGATATTGATTTCGGTCCTATATACTTGAAATGTGAAAAAGCTGCATGTGATGGTTTCTATAGGTTTGATGGATACATGATTAAAAATAACAAGTTGTGTGTGCCTAAAAGTTCAATTAGGGAATTGCTTGTTAAGGAAGCACAATTTGGTGGATTAATGGGACACATTGGGGTACAAAAGACCTTAGCCATGTTGCAAGAACACTTTTATTGGCCAAAAATGAAGCATGATGTAAACCAATTCTGCATTAAATGTGTTGAGTGCAGAAAGGCTAAGTCTAAGGTATTGCCACAAGGTTTGTATTCTCCTCTCCCTATACCTGAGCATCCTTGGATTGATGTGTCTATGGATTTTGTGTTAGGGCTGCCTAGGACTCAAAGTGGTAAGGATTCCATCTTTGTAGTTGTAGATAGGTTCTCTAAAATGGCACATTTCATTCCTTGTAAAAAAGTTGATGATGCTTGTCATGTGGCAGATTTGTTTTTTAGGGAAGTAGTGAGATTGCATGGACTCCCTAGAAGTGTGGTAAGTGATAGAGATAGCAAGTTCTTAAGTCATTTTTGGAGAACTTTGTGGGGTAAGTTAGGTACTAAACTTCTCTTTTCTACTACTTGTCACCCACAAACAGATGGGCAAACAGAGGTAGTGAATAGGACTTTAGGGACTTTGCTTAGAGCAATTTTAAAGAAAAATTTAAAATCTTGGGAATTATGCTTACCACATGTAGAATTTGCTTATAATAGGGCTGTACATTCCACTACAAAATGCTCTCCTTTTGAAATTGTTTATGGTTTTAATCCATTAACCCTCTTGATTTGATTTCTATGCCTAACATCTCTGTGTTTAAGCATAAGGAAGGAGCTGCCAAAGCTGATTTTGTTAAAAAGATTCATGAACAGGTAAAAGCTCAAATTGAGAAGAAAACTGAATCTTATGCTAAACAAGCTAATAAGGGCCGAAAGAAAATGGTTTTTCAACCTGGTGATTGGGTGTGGGTACATTTCAGAAAAGAAAGATTTCCTGAACAAAGGAAATCAAAACTTCACCCAATAAGAGATGGACCTTTTAGAGTCTTGGAGAAGATTGGTGACAATGCATATAAGATTGAACTTCCAGGTGAGTATAAGGTAAGTTCAACCTTTAATGTTGCTGATCTTTCTTTGTTTGATGTAGGAGAAGATTTAAGGACAAATCCAATTGAAGAGGGAGGGAATGATGGAGACCATATATTGGAGGGACCTAACGATCTAGGCAATTTGGAGGAGCATGACAATGATTCCTTTTTCTCTAAGTGTGAAGCTTGAGAACCTAGAGAGTGATTCACTATTCCTTGAGTGATTCAAGGGCTGTTTCTTGTTATTTTTCTAAGGTAAGTTATTAATTGAATTCCTTTGTGTGTGATGCCATGGAATTCCTTTAATTTCCCTTAATTTTTGTTTTTATTCTTTGCTGATTTCGTTTTCCCAAATCTCATTAACCCTAAATCATTTAATCTTGATTGAGTTGCCTTGATTGAGTTGCCTTTCTGGGTTTTTTTTTTCTTTCTTTCCAATTTCGTTTTCAATTTTTTTTCTCCACAATTTCGTTTGTGTTTGTTTGGTGTTGTTTGCCTCTGTTTCTCCTTTCTTCTTCACGTGAACAATTCCGAGCAAGGTCCAGCCCTCAAAGATCCTATCCCATTTGGGAACACATCAGTGGGAGAGAGGAGTGGGGTCGAATTTTGATGCTCCAAGAAGAGGCATTGGATTGGAGCTCGTGGAGATGGCTTTTCTACACTTCTTCTCCTTCTTTCTCTTCCTTTGTTTCAATGTTTGCTTAATTCTTTGTAGCTAAGAGTTTGTGGAACTCGAATTGATGTATTGATTTGACTCTTGCTTCTGAATTTTGAGTTCTTGAATTAATTGAATTGTGAATTCTGCTGTTATTGCAATCTATGAATGGAAATTCGTATGATTCATCAAAGAGGAACAATAATGGAAGTTGGATTTGATTCTCCAATCTGAGTTAGCAATCAGAATTGGGGGATTTCTTAGGGATAAGGAGACCTAATTCTGCAATCTTAAGGTTCTAAGTCTTAATGCAACTTGAAATTAAACTTCACCTAAGGGATTAGGGTGGTTTAGTTGCTTGTTAGGGTCAATGAGTTAAGGGATTAACCTTTGGCTATTGATATGCAAAACTGATTGTCAATTAACCAAGTTCTTGAATGTTCAGAGGTATAATTGAATCAATATTTACATTCTTGTGAAGTAAATTCCTAACTATTCTTTATTCGTATCTCATTTCATCACAAATCTTATACTTTGTTTTTCTGCAAGTTCATTACTTTTAATTGCTCTGGTTTATTGCTATTGCATGTTACATCTCTCCTTCCAAATTCATATGGCTCAAATAGTTATGATTCTATGAATTGATACTTGAAATCTAACTTCCCTGTGGAGACGATATCCTGTTCTTAAAAATCACTCATTACTTGCTGCAATCCTAGTGCACTTGCTAGTGTTTAGATTGTAAACAACAAGTTTTTGGCACCGTTGCCGGGGAATTGTGTATCTCAATATCATTAGTAGCAGAAAGGTAGATAGATTGAGCATTTATTTTTGTTGTTTTGCTTTCAAGCTTTTCTGCAATTTTTTTTTGCATCTTGTGTAGTTTTCTACATAATTTCTGTTGTTTTCTGCACAAAGTTTTTGCATTCTCTTGCATTTTCTGCATAATTTCATTTTTCATTTTTCTGCATAATTGTAATTTCCATTCTGTATAATTTCTACATGATTTTACAATTCTGCAGCCGCTAAACTTGAGTTTTTATATGCTTTTACTGATAGCTTTTGCATAATTTTTGTTATGCATTTCTAAACACTGATTATAGTCTAATTTTGTTTCATTTTGACTTGTATATATGTGGTAAAAACAAGAATAAATCAATTCTGGTCTTTGATCCTAACATAGACATAACCCTAAGAAGATTGAGAAAAGAGTCTAGAGCAAAAAAATTCATAGGAAGTGATACTGATTTAGAAGTTGTCTATTCTCCAGAAATTTAGAGCAATTCTTGAGTGAAAAGAACACCTACACCTTTGAGACAACCAAATCCAAAAATAGAGATGGCAGAGCATGATAGAATTAGAAGATTAGGGGACTATGCAATTCCTAACATGCAAGGTTTTAATTCTTCTATAATCAGGCCAACTATCCAAGCCAACCATTTTGAGATTAAACCTGCCTTATTACACTTAGTCCAACAGGATCAGTTTTCTGGTGGAAATTCTGATGACCCTAATTTACATATTTCAAATTTTTTGCAGCTATGTGACACCATAAGAATGAATTGGGTTAGTGAAAAAGCCATCAGACTGAGACTATTTCCTTTTTCCTTGAGAGATAAAGCTAAATGCTGGTTACAAGCTCAACCACAAGGAAGCATTACAACTTAGACATAACTTGTGAATAAGTTTCTAACCAAGTACTTCCCTCCATCCAAAGTTGCTAAGCTGAGAGGAGAAATTACATCCTTTGTGCAGCAAGAAGGAGAATCATTGTATGAAGCTTGGGAAAGATACAAAGAATTACTGAGAAGGTGTCCACATCATTGTATTCCAGATTGGATGTAATTGGAAACTTTCTACAATGGGATGAATGCAGCAACAAGAACAATGGTTGATGCTGCTGCTGGAGGCTCATTAAATACAAAGTCCTTGAAAGAAGCTCAGAAGATTATTGAGATGATGGCATCTTCAATGTATCAGAATTCAAACCCAAGGAATCAAGGAAGAAACTCTGGTTATGAAGCTAAGGTTTTGGAAACCTTTCTTGCACAGAATCAACTACAAAATCAAATGTTTTCAGAACAAATAGCCACCCTAACTCAACAAATCAGCAACCTTCAAATAGAGAGTATGCTTACTAGTCAGCTAAGCTATGATTTTTGTGGAGGAAACCATGTAAATGGTGCATGTAAGGCATCTACAAGTGAACCACAGGAACAAGTGAATTATATGAACAATTTTCAGAGACAACAACCCTCATAACCCCTTGGAATCCATCCATTTAACCTCAAGGAACTCAGAAATTTTCCAAGCCTATGAATGAAAAGTTGACTGAGATGAAAGAAACCATGTTACAATTCATGAAGGTGACCCAAACAAGCTTCAAGAACCAAGAAGCTTCTCTGAAGAAACTGGAAACACAAATTAGACAGTTAGCTGAACAACTATCCAGCAGGGATGAAAGAAGATTTCCAAGCAATACAGTAATAAATCCTAAGGAGCAATGTGATATATCCATATTTTACCATCTTTTTAGCATAGTTGTTGGTTAATAATTAGGAAAATAGTTCTAAAAATAACTTGAAAAGATCACAAAAATAAAATAATTAGTATAAATTGTTGTTTTGTTGAAATATTAAAACTTGTTTAGATTTTTGTAGGAGTTCATGCAAAAGATGGAAAGTTGTTAAAAGTGCTTAAAGGAAGGATTAAAAGCTGAAATTAAAAAAGAAAAGTCAAAGAATCAAGCTTGAAGAAATCCTAAGAGCTGGGCGTTAAAACTCCAAGTGATTGGCGTTTGAATGTGGAAAGAAGAAAATATAGCACTGTGTCTGTGTGACTACTCTGAGTGATGTGCGTTAACACTCTAGCAACTATAACTGGATAACTACCATTGCGTTGAAACGCATATCATCTGAAGCTTTGGTGCGCAACAGAGAGTGGCAACTCATAACAGATGGCGTAGCAAAGCAGAGCTGAGCATATGGAAGAAGAGTTCACTGAAGTGCTGTGCGTTGAAATGCACATAACCTAAAGCTTTGGTGCGCAAGAGCGCATTGCAACGCAGATCACTTACAGCCAAGGCGTGCAACCGCGCGCCTTCACTCCAGCCATTGTGCGTTTTGGCACAAAACTCTATAATTTTTATAACTTCTTTTTTTTGCCATTTCTGGATGTTTGGAGCTTTTGTATCACTTTTAAAAGATTCCAGAACACCTGGAGATAACTAACTTTTACAATTCCAAGGGTTAAGTCAAAGAATTAGAGGAACTCTATAAATAGGAATTAGAAACTTAGAAAAGAAGCTTTTTGTCATTTTTTAGTTTTTGGTATTCAGTTGTAACCATTTTAACTACCAAGGGAAGTCAGAGGCAGAAGAGAGGAGCGACTTTTGTTCTTCTTTGCTAGAGGAATCTAGGGGAAGACAAAGTTATGGAGATGGCTCTCTGCTTTTCATCTTCTTTTCTTCTTGCTTCACTTCATTTCATTGTAATGTGTTTCTAACTCTTTTTGTTAGGGATTTATGGATCTAGAATTGATATATTGATTTTGTTTTGACTCTGAACTTTGAGTATTTGATTTGATTAAGGGATTAATTCTGTGTTTACTTGATCTTTGAATGGAAGTTCAATTGATTAATCAAAAAGCAACCTTCACTATTGGAAATTGGGTTTGTTGCTTGGATCTAAATTAATTCCCAAAACTATTGATTTTCTTAGGGATAAGTGGTCTCAGTTTTGCAATCTTTTGGTTCTGATTTGTAATGTAATATTGAACTAAATTTGGCCTAAGGAATTAGGGAGATTTGGTTGAATATTAGGACTAATGAATTGAGGAATCAATCTTTGGTTATTGTAAAGAGAAACTGATTGTCAATCAATCAATTGCTTAAATGTTCAGAGGCAGAACTGAATTGATATTGATATTCTAGTGAAATAAATTCCTAACTTTCCTCCATTCATAATTCTTTCTAATAGTACATGTTAACATTCAGTTTTTAACAATTTCTCATTTCTTTAATTTTGAATTTTACTTTCTTGCATATTGAAATCTGTTCAACGAATTGTTTGGTGCAAATTATTATTATCTTGTGAATTGGTGATTAAAAATAAGATCCTAGAGGACAATACTTAGGACTCAATCTGATTTCACATTTTATAACTTGCTACAACTACCTAGTACACTTGCTAGTAGTGAATTACATCATTTAAGTACTATAATAGAAAATGTGCATCAGCATGTTACATCTCTCCTTCCAAATTCATATGGCTCAAATAGTTATAATTCTGTGAATTGATAATTGAAATCTAAATTTCCTGTGGAGATGATATCTTTTATTTAAAAATCACTCATTACTTGCTAGTGTTTAGAATGCAAACAACAGTACCCTTTTGCTAGTGAGACACTCGTCTTAGGCCGCTGAAACATCTGAATATCATACCCAGGACACAAACAAAGGGTTTCTCACCACACTCTCCCCTTCTGGCAGTTTTTGGCGCCTTTCGACCCAAGTATCGATTGTGGTCACTTTTGGTCCCCTTTTGCTTAGCGGCAAAGGAACTCGTGCAAAACTCTTCCCAGGCTGCTGAAACTCCTTGAATATCACTCCTAGGACTCAAAGGAAGGGTTTCTCACCACCTTCTCCCTTTCTGGCACTTTCTAGCGCCTTTGGACTGAGGTTCTAGTTTTGGTCTTTTTTGGTCCTCTTTTATTTACCAGCAAAAGAACACGTGCGAAACACGTCTCAGGCCACTGAAACTCCTTGATTATAACTCCTAGGACTTAAAGAAAGGGTTTCTCACCACTCTTCCCTCTTTTCGCAATTTCTGGCGCATTTGCACCAAAGTTCAAATTTTTGTGTCTTTTCGTCCCCTTCTGCTTTCCGGCAAAAGAACACGTGTAAAACTCATCTTAGGACGCTGACACTCTTTGAATATCACTCCTAGAACTCAAAGAAAGGGTTTCTGACCACTCTCGCCCTTTCTGGAACTTGCTGGTGCCTTTGGACCTAAGTTCCAGTTTTGGTCACTTTTGGACTCCTTTTGCTTAGCGGCAAAGGAACTCATTCGAAACTCTTCCCAAGCCGCTGAAACATCTGAATATCATACCTAGGACTCAAACAAAGGGTTTCTCACCACACTCTCCCCTTCTGACAGTTTTTGGCGCCTTTTGACCCATGTATCGATTTTGGTCACTTTTGGTCCCCTTTTGCTTAGCGGCAAAGGAACTCGTGCAAAACTCTTCCTAGGCTGCTGAAACTCCTTGAATATCACTCCTAGGACTCAGATAACGGGTTTCTCATCACCTTCTCCCTTTCTGGCACTTTCTAGCGCCTTTGGACCCAGGTTTCAGTTTTGGTCTCTTTTGGTCCCCTTTTGCTTACCGACAAAAGAACAGGTGTGAAACTCGTCTCAGGTCGCTGAAACTCCTTGAATATAACTCCTAGGAATCAAAGGAAAGGTTTATCACCACCATCTCCCCTTCTGGCAATTTCTGACGCCCTTGGACCCAAGTTCCAGTTTTGAACACTTTTCATCTACTTCTGCTTAGCGGCAAAGAAACTCGTGCAAAGCTCGTTCTAGGCCACTAAAACTCCTTCAATATCACTTCTAGGACTCAAATAAAAGGTTTCTCACCACCCTCTCCCCTTCTGGCAATTTCTGACGCCTTTGGACCCAAGTTCCAGTTTTAGTCACTTTTGTTCCCCTTTTGCTTAGTGGCAAAGGAACTCGTGCGAAACTCTTCCCAGCCCGCCTAAACTCCTTCAATATCACTACTAGGACTCAATGAAAGGGTTTCTCACCACCTTCTCCCCTTCTGGCAATTTCTGACGCATTTCGACCCAAGTTCTGGTTTTTGTCACTTTTGGTCCCCTTTTGGTTAGTGGCAAAGGAACTCGTGCGAAACTCTTCCAACCCCGCTTAAACTCCTTGAATATCACTCCTAGGACTCAAAGAAAGAGTTTCTCACCACCTTCTCCCCTTTTGGCACTTTCTGTCGCCTTTGGACCCAAGTTTCGCTTTTGGTCTCTTTTGGTCCCCTTTTGCTTAGTGACAAAGGAACTCATGCAAAACTCTTCCTAAGCAACTGAAACTCCTTGAATATCACTCCTAAGACTCAAAGAAAGGGTTTCTCACCACCTTCTCCCCTTCTGGCACTTTCTGACGCCTTTGAACCCAAGTTCTAGTTTTGGACACTTTTGGTCCCCTTTTGCTTAGCGGTAATGGAACACATGCAAAACTCTTCCTAGGCCGCTAAAACTCCTTGAATATCACTGCTAGGACTCAAAGAATAGGTTTCTCACCACCTTCTCCCCTTCTGGCACTTTCTGGTGCCTTTGGACCCAGGTTCTGGTTTTGGTCTCTTTTGGTCCCTTTTGCTTACCGGCAGAGGAACACATGCGAAACTCTTCTCAGGATGCTGAAACTCCTTGAATATCACTCCTAGGACTCAAAGAAAGGGTTTCTCACCACCTTCTCCCCTTCTGGCAAATTTTGACGCCTTTGGAACGAATTCTGATTTTGATATCTTTTCATCCCCTTTTACTTACCGGCAAAGGAGCACATGCAAAACTCTTCTCAGGCCGCCTCAAGTCCTTGAATATCACTCCTAGGACTCAAAGGAAGGGTTTATCACCACCACCTCCTCTTCTGGCAATTTCTGACGCCTTTCGACCCAAGTTCTGGTTTTGGTCACTTTTGGTCCCCTTTTGCTTAGTGGCAAAGAACACGTGCGAAACTCGTCTCGGGCCACTGAAACTCCTTGAATATCACTCCTAGGACTCAAAGAAAGGGTTTCTCACCACTCTCTCCTTTTCTGAGAATTTCTGGTGCCATTGCACCAAAGTTCTGGTTTTGGTGTCTTTTGGTCCCCTTTTGCTTACCGGCAAAAGAACACATGCGAAACTCGTCTTAGGCTGCTGAAACTCCTTGAATATCACTCTTAGGACTCAAAGCAAAGCTTTATCACCACCATCTCCCATTTTGGCAATTTCTGACACCTTTGGACCCAAGTTACGATTTTAAACGCTTTTCGTCTCTTTTTGCTTAACAGCAAAGGAACTAGTGCAAAGCTCGTCCTAGGCCGCTGAAACTCCTTGAATATCACCCCTACGACTCAAAAAAAGGGTTTCCCACCACCTTTTCCCCTTCTGGCAATTTCTGACGCGTTTGGACCCAAGTTCCGGTTTTGGTCACTTTTGGTCCCCTTTTGCATAGTGGTAATGGAACTCGTGTGAAACTCTTCGTAGGCCGCTTAAACCCCTTGAATATCACTCCTAGGACTCAAAAAAAGGGTTTCTCACCACCTTCTCCCTTTCTGGCAATTTCTGACGCGTTTTGACCTAAGTTCCAGTTTTGTTCACTTTTGTTCCCCTTTTGCTTAGCGGCAAAGGAACACATGCAAAGCTTGTCTCAGCCACTGAAAGTCCTTGAATATCACTCCTAGGACTCAAAGAAAGGGTTTATCACTACTCTCTCCCCTTCTGGTGCTTTCTAGCGCCGTTGCACCCAAGTTCCGATTTTGGTCACTTTTGGTCCCCTTTGGCTTACTGGCAAAGGAACACGTGCGAAATTCGTCTTAGGCTGCTAAAACATCTGAATATCACACCTAGGACTCAAACAAAGGGTTTCTCACCACTTTCTCCCCATCTGGCACTTTTTGGCGCCTTCGGACCGAAATTCCAATTTTGGTCACTTTTGGTCCCTTTTTGCTGAGCGGCAAAGGAACTCATGCGAAACTCTACCCAGGCTGCTAAAACTCCCTGAATATTCCTAGGACTCAAACGAAGGGTTTCTCACCACCTTCTCCATTTCGGGCAATTTCTGACACCTTTCGACCCAGGTTTCGGTTTTGGTCACTTTTGGTCCCCTTTTGCTTGTCAATAAAAGAAAACTTACGAAACTCATCTCAGGCTATTGAAACTCCTTGAATATCACTCCTAGGACTTAAAGAAAGGGTTTCTCACCAGTCTCTCCTCTTCTGGCTGGCGCCTTTTACTGAAGTTCTGGTTTTTTTCACTTTTGGTCCCTTTCTACTTACTGGCAAAGGAACACGTGCGACACTCTTCCCAGGCCGCTGAAACTCCTTGAATATCACTCCAAGGACTGAAAGAAAGGGTTTCTCACCAGCTTCTCCCCTTCTGGCACAGTCTTGCGCCTTTGGACCCAGGCTCCAGTTTTGGTCTCTTTTGGTCCCTTTTTGCTTACGGGCAAAAGAACACGTGCAAAACTCGTCTCAGGCTGCTGAAACTCCTTGAATATCACTCCTAGGATTCAAAGAAAGGGTTTCTCACCAATCTCTCCTCTTCTTGCAATTTTGCCTTTTCACCAAAGTTTCAATTTTGGTGTCTTTTGGTCCCCTTTTGCTTACCAGCAAAGGAACATGTGCAAAACTCTTCCCAGGCCGTTGAAACTCCTTGAATATTACTGCTAGGACTCAAAGAAAGGGTTTCCCACCACCTTCTCCCTTTCTGGCACTTTTTGGCACCTTTGGACCCAGGTTCCTATTTTTGTCACTTTTTGTCCCCTTTTGCTTAGTGGCAAAGCAACTCTGCGAAACTCTTCCCCGGCCGCTGAACCTCCTTGAATATCACTCCTAGGACTCAAAGAAAGGGTTTCTCTCCACTCTCTCCTCTTTTGGCAATTTTTGGCACCTTTGCACCCATGTTCCAGTTTTGGTCTCTTTTGGTCCCCTTTTGCTGACTGGCAGAGGAACACGTGCAAAACTCGTCTCAGGCAACTGAAACTTCATGAATATCACTCATAGGACTCAAAGAAAGGGATTCTCACTACCTTTTCCCCTTCTGGCGCTTTATGGTGCCTTTGGACCCAGCTTCTGGTTTTGGTCTCTTTTGGTCCCCTTTTGCTTATCGGCTAAGGAACACGTTCAAAACTCGTCTCAAGCCGCTGAAACTCCTTGAGTATCACTCCTAGGACTCAAAGAAAGGGTTTCTCACCACTCTCTCCCCTTTTGGCACTTTTTGGCACCTTTGGACCCAAGTCCTGGTTTTTGTTACTTTTTGTCCCCTTTTGCTTAGTGGCAAAGGAACTCGTGCGAAACTCTTCCCAGGTCACTGAATCTCCTTGAATATCACTCCTAGGACTCAAAGAAAGGGTTTCTCACCACCTTCTCCCCTTCTGGCATTTTCTAGTGCTTTTGGACCTAGGTTTCGGTTTTGGTCTCTTTTGGTCCCCTTTTGCTTACCGGCATAAGAACACATGCGAAACTCGTCTCAGGCTGCTGAAACTCCTTGAATATCACTCCTAGGACTCAAAGGAAGCGTTTCTCACCACCGTCTCCCCTTCTGGCACTTTCTAGTGTCTTTGGACTCAGGTTCCAATTTTTGTCTCTTTTGGTCCCCTTTTGCTTATCAGCAAAAGAACACATGCGAAACTCATCTCAGGCTGCTGAAACTCCTTGAATATCACTCCTAGGACTCAAAAAGCGTTTCTCACCACATTCTTCTCTTCAGGCACTTTCTGCCGCCTTTGCGCCCAAGTTCCAGTTTTGGTCTCTTTTGGTCCCTTTTTGCTTACCGGCAAAAGAACACGTGCGAAACTTGTCTCACGCTGCTGAAAGTTGATTATCACTCCTAGGACTCAAAGAAAGGGTTTCTCACCACTCTCTCCCCTTCTGGCAATTTTTGGCACCTTTGCAGCCAAATTCCGATTTTGGTCTCTTTTGGTCCTCTTTTGCATAGTGGGAAAGGAACACGTGTGAAAGTATTCCCTAGCCGCTGAAACTTCTTCAATATCACTCCTAGAACTCAATGAAAGGGTTTCTCACCACCTTCTCCCCTTCTAGCACTTTCTGGCGCCTTTGGACCCTGATTTCGATTTTGGTATCTTTTGGTCCCTTTTTTGCTTATTGGCAAAAGAACACGTGCGAAACTCATCTCAGGCCGCTGAAACTCCTTTAATATCACTCCTAAGACTCAAAGAAAGGGTTTCTCACCACCTTCTCCCCTTCTGGCTCTTTCTGGAGCCTTTGCACCTAAATTCTGATTTTGGTCTGTTGTGGCCCCATTTAGCTTAGCAGCGCAGTAACATCTGTGAAACTCTTCCCAGACTGCTAAAACTCCTTGAATATCACTCTAGGACTCAAGGAAAGGGTGCCTCACCACAGTTTCCCATTCTGGCACTTTCTGGCGCCTTTACTCCCAAGTTTTGGTTTTGCTCTCCTTTTGTCCCCTTTTGCTTAGTGGCAAACGACCATGTGCAACTAAAAACATTAAAATTTTCTGAGTCTTAGGAGGAAAATGGGTTCTGTAGATTGGCATGTTCTTGAACACAGAGTAGCGAAGACATTGAGCATTTTTCGCTACATCAGGTGTATGGTACATCTGCTTTTTTGTCATTCCCATTTTCTGTCCAATGTTGAGCATTATGCACTCCATCATCATAACTCCAGCCTTTATGTTGTTGTGAAGCTCATTCTGCCTTTTTGCCAACTGATTTTGCCCCTCAGCTAGTAGCTTTAAGCTATCTTTCATCATCATAGGCTTTTCCTTTTTGTACTGGGAGGGAATGGGCGCTGCAAAAGTACACGAGACATTAGCATAAATTTCTTTTATCATGGCTGCAGTAATGGAAGGTGCAGCCTTGATCTTTTCTTGATAATCTCCAAATTCCACTCCTACATCCACACATAGCAGGGTGATGACTGAGGGAAAAGCCAAGGAATCCCTCTTTGTCTTTAGAATGCCTAAGATGCAGTCACATATAACTTCTCCCACATTTATGTAAATGTCAGAGACTATAGCAAACAACAATGTGGCCCTCTTGACAGCCAATGTGGAACTGTGTTTCATATGCATGAATGAATTCAAAATGAACATACTCCTAACTACAAGAATCAAATCAATACATTTATGTAAAAGTGCAAAATTAACAACTCAATTAATCCAAATACTCAAATTTCAGAAGCAAGAATCAAATCAATACATTAATTCGAGTTCTATAAACTCCTAACTACAAGAAAACTACTCAGACGTGGGAGAAGAGAAAGAGAAAGAAGAAGAAGAAGAAGAAAAATTCCAAGAAGCCATGGCCGAGAGCTCCAATCTGATTCCTCTTTGTGGAAGCTTCAAGACTTGACCCCAATCTTCTCTCTCATTCTTTCTCAACGACACTCTAATAGAAAAATGAAAAACTCGCCAAGTTGAAGGTTCTCCGAACGATCACTTTCAATGACAATAGTGATTACGCGGAGCTTTCCTCATATTTTGCCTCTCTAGAATGCTCACTTTTAATGATAAAAGTGATAACGCTGAGCATGTTGAGTCTGAGGTTCTCTGGACTCTCACTTGTCCTGGCAAAAGTGGTAACGCCCAGGCTTCGGTTCTTCTTTGAGCTCTAGAGTGATCACTTTCACTGACAATAGTGATCACGCCCAGCTTGCATTTCCTTGTTCTTATATTTTGAAGTCCAGACTTGCTAGTTTCCTCTTCCTTTTCATCAAGCCTCCATTTTCATGAACCTTGCTCGAATTGTTCCTTCAAAAAATAAGATCAAAAACTTAATTTCTAAGCTAAAATTCCACAATTGTTAAAATAACTACAAATTGAAAGAAAACTTCAAATCATTCTCTTTTTCTGAGTTTCTCTGCTTTCTTCATATCTTTTCCTTGTTAAATGAGTTAGAATTATGCTAAAATATCAATAAAAATATAGATTCATCAATATGATATTTCTATGCTGCAGAAAATTCAATCAAATAACTTGCAGACATTCACTTTTCTAACATTGTACTCATGCAGGTTGCTGTTAAGATAATTCAGCTTACACATATAAACACACAACTTCACAAGCTTAAGCATTTATAGTCAAACCATGTTAAATCCCAATCTATGAGTTCAGAGTGCATAATCTCAGAGTATTTCATGTTAACGCAGAGAAAACTATTTTAGCAATTAATGGCATATCAGTCTGCAGATAGAAAAGCACAAATGCATAGATTTGAATAATCATATTCAAAGAATTTTAAACTAATTTCCCTAATTTTGTAAGTTTAGTGTGCACATTTTTTTTTTAGAAAAATATGGTAATGCAGAGAGCTAAGTTCAGATTTCAACTAATTTTCAACATATTTATGCAACTACTCATTAGCAGCAATGAGTTATTGTATCATATTCATCCAGAACTAGTTTCAGAATCACATATAATTTCATATAACCATACTCATCTCTTTTCACGCTAACACTTTCATAAAAGTCTGTTCAGACATATTGTGGTTCTGCAGAAATTTGGTTCAAATAGTGTGTCATACAAGTTTAACTTCCTTAAAAATATCATGAATGATAATAAACACTTATTCAGCATTTTGTCTATTCTATCATTGAATCAAAAATCATCAGAACAGAGGCTCATTACCCCCCTTTTACGTTTTTCCCAAAACATTACATAGAAAAACCCTAATCCATTATTTCAGAAATAATAGAGTTGCGTACCTGGTGGGAATGATGCAGAAATGAGTGAAAGAAAATTTGTTGTTATTTGTCGACACACAGAGGGATTTAAAATGCAAAGGATGTTCAGAGAGAAGTTTCAAGAGTGAATGTGTGTGTGCATGCTCAGGATAGAAAGTATATATAGTTACGCTAGGCATGTGACTGCTTTTAAAATAAAAAGTGAATGTTGCATCATTAAATGGTCCCAGCGTCATCACTATTTTTAATCAAAGTAAACATTCTAGAGGGTGAATTTTTCAGAGTGAGGTACGCGTTATCATTATTGCTGGGCAAAGTGATAACGCGCAGTATAGTGACAACTTTTTTCAATAAAAGGATTAACGCAGAAGTATTGGATGTTTACTTACCTGTGCGTAGTCACTCTTGCCAATAAAAGGGAACGATCCAGAGAGCTAGTTTTCCCATTTGCTTCTGAGTGATCACTTTTATCAGTAAAAATGATTGTTCCAAAGGAGCGTATTACCTTGATGCTTCTGCATGATCACTTTTATCAGTAAAAGTGATTGTTCCAGCAGAGATCGTCAAAAAGCCTTCCCTGCGTAGCTTCTTTTCTGCAAAATAGTGACTCCTCTTATTAACACGTACGTTTAAAACCTCAATTAACTCAATTGTCACTCTTTAATCCATCAAATACACACTCTAAACATTGAATCTCAATTCAAATACCCCAAATGCACCTCAGAAAATAAGATGCAGTAGAATATTCACATACATTATGCAGAAAAACATAAAACTGTGAAATTTGACTATGCAAAGTTCTAAAACACTATACATAACTACAATTGGGATAGAAATGTGAGTTGCCTCTCACAAAGCGCTCCTTTAATGTCACTATCTTGACATTAGTTGTTCCTCACTCAAGAGGACCCAGTTTCAAGCATGAGATGTTCCTTTGGCCATTGACCTTGAATTCTCTCCTTGTTTTCTGATCCTATATAAGGATTGCTCCAAAGGGAGAAGTCTCCTTAATAAAAAATGGTCCAAACCATCTGGATTTCAGTTACCCTGGAAATAATTTTAATCTTGAATTGAATAACAGCACTTGCTACCCAGGTCTGAAATCTTTTTGCAGATTGAACTTGTCATGGATTCTCTTTGTTCTCTCTTTATATTACTTTGCATTCTCATAAGCCTGTTGTCTGAATTCTTCTAACTCATGTAGCTGCAGAACTCTTCTTTCCAGCACTTGACAAATCAAAGTTAAGCCACTTGGTAGTCCAGTATGCTCTGTGTTCTAGCTCTAAGGGTAGATGACAGGCCTTTCCAAATACTAACTGGTATGGTGACATCCCAATTGGAGTTTTAAAAATAGTCCTATATGCCCACAGTGAATCATTTTGACAATCTTTCCTTGAGCTGTTCACTACTTTCTCTAGAATTTGCTTGATTTCTCTATTTGAAACCTCCACTTGTACTTGTTTGTGGATGGCATGGAGTAACAACCTTATGCTTCACACCATATTTCATTAATATAGCTTCAAGATATTTGTTGCAGAAGTGAGTACCTCCATCACTTATCAGCACTCTAGGCACACCAAATCTTGAAAAAATATTCTTTCTTATAAAGGAAATCACTACCTTTGCATCATCTAATCTGGTGGGAATAGCTTCTACCCATTTAGAACATAATCTACTGCAACTAAAATGTATTCATATGAGAATGATGGGGGAAATGGTCCCATGAAATCAATCCCCCATACATCAAATAGCTCCACTTATAGGATGTTAGTTAATGGCAGCTCATGTCTTCTTGAAATGTTTCTAGTTCTTTGACATTTATCACAATTTTCCACATACTTCTTGGCATCTTTGAAAAGTATAGGCCAAAAGAAACCTGTTTGTAGAACTTTTGCAGCAGTCCTTGAGCCTGCATGATGACCTCCATACTCTGAGTTGTGACAGTGCCATAATATGTCAGATTGCTCATTTTGTGGAATGCACCTCCTTATCAATCCATCCACTCCAATTTTGTACAAGTATGGATCTTCCCACATATAGAATCTGCTATCATGTAGGAACTTCTTCTTCTGCTGCCAAGTGAACCTCCTTGGAATGAATTAAGTTGCCTTAAAGTTTGCAATGTCAGCAAACCAAGGCATGTTTTTCACTTCAAACAGCTTTTCATTTGGAAATTCTTCATTTATTTCCAAGAATTCAGTGGTTAAACTCTCCAATCGTAGTCTAGATAGGTGGTCAGTAACCCCATTTTCCTTTCCTTTCTTGTCTCTAATTTCCAGCTCAAACTCTTGCAGCAGTAGAATCCACCTTAGCAGCCTTGGTTTTGCATCCTGCTTTGACAATAAGTATTTAAGTGCAGAATGGTCAGTGTATACAATTACTTTTGAACCCATTAAATATGATATGAACTTATCAAAGGCATATACAATAGCTAGAAGCTCTTTTTCTATTGTTGTGTAATTCACTTGTGCAGGGTTTAACACTTTGCTCGAGTAGTAAATAACATGCAATTTCCTATCTCTTCTCTGTCCTAAAACAGCACCCATTGCATTATCACTTGCATCACACATAAGTTCAAAAGGTAATTTCCAATCTAGTTTTGCAAGGATAGGTGCAAAAATCAATTTTTCTTTTAAAATAGAAAATGCATGCAAGCAATTATCATCAAATATGAAATTAGTATCCTTTACAAGTAAATTACTCAGGGGTTTAGCAATTTTGGAAAAATCTTTTATGAACCTTCTATAAAAGCCAGCATGTCCTAAAAAACTTCTAACTCCCTTAACATTGATAGGTGGAGGCAGTTTACTAATGACTTCTATCTTAGCTTGGTCCACCTCTATTCCTTTTTCTGAAATTTTGTGACCAAGAACAATGCCTTCTTGTACCATGAAATGGCACTTTTCCTAGTTCAAGACTAGATTGGTATCTTGACATCTCTGCAAGATAATAGATAAATTAGCTAAATAATCATCAAAAGAATCACCAAAAATAGAGAAGTCATCCATGAACACCTCTATAATATTTTCTACCAAGTCAGAAAAAATAGAAAGCATGCACCTTTGGAAATTGGCAGAGGCATTACATAAACCAAAAGGCATTCTTCTATATGGAAAGATTCCAAATGGACATGTAAATGCAGTCTTCTCTTGATCCAAAGGATCCATCGCTATTTGGTTGTATCCTGAATAACCATCAAGGAAACAATAGAATGAATGTCCAGCAAGTCTCTCCAACATTTGGTCTGCAAATGGTAGTAGAAAATGGTCTTTTCTGGTGGCATCATTTAATTTCCTATAGTCAATACACATGCGCCAGCCAGTAACAGTCCTAGTAAGGATGAGTTCATTCTTTTCATTAGCTACAATAGTCATGCCCCTTTTCTTTGGGACAACTTGGACTGGACTCACCCAATTAGTGTCAGAAATTGGGTAGATTATTCCTGTATCTAGCAGTTTCATGACCTCTTTCTTAACTACCGCTTTCATAGATAGATTCAACCTTCTTTGTGGCTGCACAACAGGCTTAAAATTCTCTTCAAATAAAATTTTGTGCTTACAAAATGAAGGATTTATACCTTTCAGATATGCAATACTCCAACCAATGGCAGATTTATGCTTCCTCAGAATTCTTAATAGTTTTTCCTCTTGTTCTTCCTTCAGCTCATTATTAATGATGACTGGATTCTCATGTTTCTTATCCAAAAAGGCATACCTCAGGTGGAAGGGAAGCTGTTTTAGCTCTATCTTCTATTTTTTCTCTTCTTTAACATCCTTTTTCAGTTCCTCCTTCACTGAATTTTCTGTAGGTTTTTGAATTGGCAGGGCTTCTAATTGCTGCTCCACTTCCATGATGTATTCCTCATTCAGAATTTCAAAATTGACATTCCCTACAGATATTATTTCTTCTAACACAGCATTTTCATCAAGCTCATTAATAAAATAAGGTGGAATAATAGAATCTAAAATGTCTATCTTCATGCATGTATTATCTTCCACGGGATATTTTAAAGCTTCAAATACATTAAATACCACCTTCTTATCCTGGACTCAAAGCATAAGTTCACCTTTCTGTACATCTACGAAAGCTTTCCCTGTTACAAGGAATGGTCTTCCTAATATCAAGGGAATATTAGCATCTACCTCCACGTCCAGAATTACAAAATCTGCAGGAAAAATGAACTTATCAACTTTAACCAATAAATCTTCAACAACTCTATATGGATAAGTGTACGATCTATCAGCCAAGTGCAGTGTTATATTAGTAGGCTTCACTTCCTCTATGCCAAGTTTCTTCAGAACAGCCAATGGCATCAAGTTGATGCTTGTCCCTAAATCATATAGTGCTCTTCCAACTGTGCAGTTTTCTATTTCACAAGGGATGCTGAATGATCCAGGATATTTTAGCTTTTGAGGAAGCTTTCTCTTAAGGATTGTACTGCATTCTTCTGTCAAAGGTACAGTCTTATCATGTTCTAACTTCCTTTTTCTGGAAAGTAGCTCTTTTATGAACTTTGCATATGAAGGCATCTACTCTAATGCCTTTGCAAAAGGTATATTAATCTGCAGTTTCTTAAAGACATTAAGAAACCTCTCAAATTGTTCTTCTTGCTTTGGATTTTGAACTCTTTAAGGATAGGGTAGCCTCTTGTATTTTTCTGGGTCTAAATGCTTGTAAGACTCTTCAAAAAGTTGTTTCTTTGTCTTCCTCTCAAAATATGTAGGAGCTTCTACCTTTTTCTCTGCATTATCTCTCTTTAGTAATTTGAAATTTTCCTGCTGCAGGTCTTGCTCAATTCTCCTTTCTACTATTTCATCACTGTCTTTCTTTTTTGCATCTTTTGGGCTTGCCACGACAGCACCACTTCTAGTAGTAATTGCTTGGCATTGTTCCTTAGGATTGACCACTGTACTGCTGGGAAACCTTCCCTCTTCTCTGCTGGACAATTACTCAGCCAATTGTCCAATTTGTGTTTCCAGCTTCTTCATAGAAGCTTCTTGGTTTTTAAAACTTGTTTCGGTCACCTTCATGAATTGCAGTAATGTTTCTTCTATCCCATTCACCTTCTCACTCAAAGGTCTTGCATTTGAGTACCCTTGATTTTTCTGAACCTGTGCACAGGAATTCCCTTGGAAATATTGTTGTTGTGTTTGAGGGGCTGCATTTGGAAAAAGTGCAGCACTTGTATTACCTCTTGCATTTGAATTTTGTGAATTTCACTTATAAAACTGCTGTTGTCCTCTATTGTTATTAGACTGAAAACAAGGTGGATATGGTTGTTGTGGCCTTTGGTAATTGTTCATATAACTGATTTTGTCAACTTGTTCCATAGTTGTAGGGTCACAATCTCCATTTGCATGGTTGCCACCACAGAAATCACAAATCAGTTGTGTATTTGGCATACTACCAGTTTGCATGTTGCTAATTTGTTGAGTTAATGCAGCAATCTGTTCAGAAAATTGATGGTTCTGCAACTGGTTTTGAACAAATAAAGCTTCTATGGATTTTGCATCATAGCCTCCTCTCCTTACAGCTTGTCTTTCATTCACATGTTGATACATGGAGGATGCCATCATTTCGATAATCTGCTGAGCTTCCTCCAATGTCTTTGAACTCAGTGATCCTCCAGTTACTGCATCAATCGTAGTTTTAGTTGCAGCAGTTATTCCACTATAGAATGTTTCCAGCTGCATCCACTCAGGTATGCATTGATGAGGACATTTCCTTAGTAGCTCTTTGTACCTTTCTCATGCCTCATATAATGGTTCTCCATCTTGTTGAACAAATGAAGTAATCTCCCCTCTGATTTTTGTAGCTTTTGAAGGGGGAAAATACTTGATTAGAAATTTATTCACCAAATCAGCCCATGTAGAGATGTTGCCCTGTGGCTGAGCTTGAAGCAAACACTTAGCTCTGTCTCTCAAGGAAAAAGGGAACAATCTCAGTCTGATTGCTTCTTCACTGACCCCATTTATCCTGATTGTGTCAGAAAGCTGTAAAAAATTTGAGATATGTAAGTTAGGGTTTTTAGAATTTCCTGCTAAGAACTAATCATGTTGAACTAAATGTAGTAAAGCAGGTTTAATCTCAAAATGATTAGCTTGGATAGTTGGCCTGATTATAGAAGAATTAAAGCCTTGCAAATTAGGAATTGCATAATCCCCTAAGGTTCTATCCCTGTTTTGGTCTGCCATTTCTTTTTCTGGTTCTGGTTGCCTCAAAGGTGTAAGTATTCTTTTTACTTTAGGAGTATATATAGAAAACTGAACTAGCTTGTAGTATATATGCTATCTACTTCTAACAGTATCAAGTTGATCAGAAATTAGAACTACACTAATGCAGAATTAACTTGTTACACTAACTGCAAACAAGAAATTCTAAATGTGATCTAACACTGCAGAAATTCAACTAAACAGAGTTACTCAATCTAACATTATAGAACTAGTAGGAAGAAAAATAGAAAACTGAATTCAATCACAATATATATGCAAACTGACTATTGCTAACAATGTCAATTCTATCATAAATCAGAAATTCACAAATGCAGAGTTAACTATTCAAATAATTGCAGACAGAAATTTCTAACTATAGACTAATATTGCAGAAATTTAAAAGAACAATATGCTCAATCTAGCTACTTTTCTGCTACCAATGATATTGAAATTCAAAATTCCCCAGCAACAGCGCCAAACACTTGTTGTTTGCAATCTAAACACTAGCAAGTGCACTAGAATTACATCAAGTAATGAGTAATTTTTAAGAACAGGATATTGTCTCCATAGGGAATTTAGATTTCAAGTATCAATTCACAAAATTGTAACCATTTGAGCGATATGAATTTGGGAGGAGAGTTGTAACATACAAAAGCAATAAACTAAAGCAATTAAGAGTAAAGAAAATTTGCAGAAAAATAGATCAAGGAATGCAATGTGAAATTAGAAATGGATTGAAAGCTAGTTAGGAATTAACTTCACAAGAATGTCAATATTAATTCAATTATGCTTTTGAACATTCAAGAACTTGGTTAATTAACAATCAGTTTCGCATTTTAATAGCCAAAGGTTAATCCCTTAACTCATTGACCCTAACATGTAATTAAACCACCCTAATCCCTTAGGTGAAGTTCAATTTCATGTTGCATTAAGACTTGGAACATTAGGATTTCAGAATTAAGTGTACTTATCAATAACAAACCCCTAGTTTTGGTTGTTCATTCAGATCAGAGAATCAAATCCAATTCCCATTGGCAAATGTTCCTCTAAGGTTAACCAAATGAATTCCCATTCAAAGATTATGTAAAAGTGCAGAATTAACAACTCAATTAATCCAAATACTCGAATTTCAGAAGCAAGAATCAAATCAATACATCAATTCAAGTTCCATAAACTCCTAACTACAAGAAACTACTCAGACATGGGAGAAGAGAAAGAGAAAGAAGAAAAAGAAAAAGAAAAACTCCAAAAAGCCATGGCGGAGAGCTCCAATCCGATTCCTCTTTGTGGAAGCTACGAGGCTTGACCCCAATCTTCTCTCTCAACCTCTCTCAATGACAATTTAGCAGAAAAATAGAAAAGTAAAACTAAATCTTTGAAAATCTGAGCGCTTCTGGTATTTATGGAGATTCCCATATTTGAGCATTATCACTTTCTTCAAAAATAGTAGCTACACAGAAGGTTAGTTGGTTGCGCGTTAACACTTTTAAGAGAAAGAGTGGCCACGTGCAACTTTGCTGAATTGAGAGCTCTCTGGAACTATCACTCTTGCTAATAAAAGTGTCACCGCAGAGCTCAAGTAGTTGCATGTGATCACTCTTATGAATAAAAGTGACTACGCGCAACTCGCCAAGTTGAAGGCTCTTTGGAACGATCACTTTCAATGACAATAGTGGTTACGCAGAGCTTTCCTGATATTTTGCCTTTCTGGAACGCTCACTTTTACTGATAAAAGTGATAACGCCGAGGCTTCACTTCTTCTTTGAGCTCTGGAGTGATCACTTTCACTGATAATAGTGATCACTCCCAGCCTACATTACCTTATTCTTATCTTTTGGAGTCTAGACTTGCTACTTTCCTCTTCCTTTTAATCAATCCTCCATTTCCATGAACCTTACTCGAATTATTCCTTCAAAACTAAGATTAAAAACTTAATTCCTAAGCAAAAATTTCACAATTGCTAAAATAACTACAAATTGAAAGAAAACTTCAAATCATTCTCTTTTTTCTGAGTTTTTCTACTTCCTTCATATATTTTCCTTATCAAATGAGTTAGAATTATGCTAAAATATCAGTAAAAATATGGATTCATCATTAAATAAAAACTAAAATCCATTAACTTCTAAAATTATATATACATATATATATATATTTATATGATTTATTAATTGATATTTTTTAGTTATTTTAAGCTTTGCATAGCATAAGTTTTAGAAAAGTTTAAAATGCTCTCTAAGTAAACGCATAACTATTCTTTCATATCTTGATAAGTTTGTATTTTGACATAGTTTTACAATCATTTGTCTCAGGTTCCGTATTGTAATGATATGCTTCAAGTTATTCCTAATCAATACTTTACTTGAGGGCAAACAAATCTCAAGTATAAGGGAGTTGATAAGTCTGTATTTTTGCATACTTTTACATACTACATCTTTATGCGTGACCATTATTTTATTATGTTTTTAAACTAATTGCCATATTAATTATGTATATTAACATGAGAGGATCACAATTGGACTTTTGGTGCATTTTAAGCCCAAATTAGATGGAAAATAGGATTTCACCACAGCTAGCACACCCACACCTTAACAATCAGCACAAGAGTGCTTCGACTATATGCATGACCATGCTTATGTGCAAGAATTTCAAATTTGAAAAAATATAAGGATTTTGAAACCCTATTAAAGAATTCTTTTGGGCGGCGACTTAGGCATCATCTTTTGGCATTTTTGACACCTTTAATCTTGATTTTGACCAATCACTTACAACTACTAAAGTTTCGGGATCACGGCTTGCAATCAAGAGCTATCTTCATCTCTTCTCCATCGGACACTCCTCTAATTTGCATTTACTTTTCGAATAAATATGGATCAATTTATTATTGTTTTGGTTTTCAATTATATTATGTCTAACTAAATCTATAGCTAGGTTCATGGTGAATCCTTTACATGAATCTATGAGATCTTTGTAATTAATGATAGTTTCATGTTTTCTTCATTGATTGATATTTATCCTATTGAGCTATATTTGTGTGTTCAAAATTGAAAAATCTTAAACATATCATAATTAATTATATTGTAGGCGACCGTACTATATATAATTAATGGATCTATAAGATAAAACGAGACAAAAGATTAGGTGGACCAAGTTTAGCTTCTCTAATTTAATTTTATTTATATAATTTCTAAATAATTACAAATAATGAACTTTTAGGGTGTTAGAATGAATCAATACCCTTTTTTATTAATTATAGATGAAAAGATGATGTCTGTAACGCTCCAACTTTTTATAATATTGATTATTAGTATTATTATTATATATAAATGGATGTTGGAATGTATACTTGAGTGCGTGATGAATATTGAATGATGATGTGTATGAATGTGTATGGATAAATACGCAATTATAAGAATATATATATATATATATATATATATATATATATATGGTGATCAGAATATATGTGTATGTTTGGAACTAGACTGAAATTTGGCTAAGTGTTTGGTGCAGAGTGTTCTCGCTGTAGTGAGAGGAGGATAAAGGCGTGAAACTGTCGCCTTGTCGCTGTAGCGAGAGGTCCCTTGCTGCAGCGACAAAGCAACACTTCGGGTACATTACTGGGTGCAATCTCGCTGTAGCGAGAATATGCAGAAGGAAGGGTTTCCAACAACTCTCTCCCCTCCTGGCGCTTCTTTGCGCCAATGGCCCCAACTTCCAGTTTTGATCTCTTTTGGTCCCCTTTGGCTTAGCGAGTAAAGAACCCATACGACACTCATGCAGGTCGCTAAAACTTTGTGAATGTCACTACTAGGACTCAAGGGAAGGTTTCGAACCACTCTCTCCCCTCCTTGCGCTTCATTAAGCCCACGCCCCAAGTTTCGGTTTTGATATATTTCTGTCACCTTTAGCTTAGCAGCTAAAGAACCAGTGCGAAACTTGTGCAAGCTACTAAAACTTCTTGATTGTCACTCCGAGGACTCAAAGGAAGGGTTTCCAACCACTCTCTCCCCTCCTAGCGCTTCTTTGTGCCAATGGCCCCAACTTCCACTTTTGGTCTCTTTTGGTCCCCTTTGGCTTAGCGGGTAAAGAACCCATGCGACACTCGTGCAGGCAGCTAAAACTTCTTGATTGTCACTACTAGGACTCAAGGGAAGGGTTTCCAACCAATCTCTCCCCTCCTGGCACTTCATTAAGCCCACGGACCCAAGTTTCAGTTTTGATCTCTTTCGGTCCCTTTGCCTTAGCGGGTAAAGAACCCATGCGACACTCGTGCAGGCCGCTAAAACTTCTTGATTGTCACTACTAGAACTCAAGGGAAGGATTTCCAGCCACTCTCTCCCCTCCTAGCCCTTCTTTGCGCCAATGGCCCCAAGTTCTCATTTTGGTCTTTCATTCCGTCCCTTTTGGCTTGGCGGGTAAAGAACACGCACAAGACTCGTATATGTCCATTGTAACTCCTTGAATGTCACTCCTAGGACTTAAAGGAAGGGTTTCCAACAATGTTTTCCCCTCCTGGCGCTTCTTTACGCCAATGGCCCCAACTTATTCTTTTGGTCTCTTTCGGTCCCCTTTGGCTTAGCGCATAAAGAACCCGTGCGACACCCGTGCATGCCGCTAAAACTTCTGGATTTTCACTACTAGGACTCAAGGGAAGGGTTTCCAACCACTCTCTCCCCTACTGTCGCTTCTTTGCGGAAATTGCCCCAACTTTCACTTTTGGTCTCTTTTGGTCCCCTTTTACTTAGCAGCGAAATAACACGCGAGAGACTCGTCTCTACCTGCTATAATCCTTCAATGTCACTCCTAAGACTCAAAGGAAGGGTTTCTAGCAACTCTCTCCTTTTCTGGCGCTTCTTTGCGCCAATGGCCCTAACTTCCACTCTTGGTTTCTTTTGGTCCCCTTTGGCTTAGCGGGTAAAGAACCCGTGAGACACTCGTGCGTGCCGCTAAAACTTCTGGATTATCACTACTAGGACTCAAGGGAAGGGTTTCCAACCACTCTTTCCCCTCCTGGCGCTTCATTGAGCCCACGGCCCCAAGTTCCTATTTTGATCTCTTTTGGTCGCCTTTGGCTTAGCAGCTAAAGAACCCGTGCGAAACTCGTGCAGGCTGCTGATACTTTCTGATTGTCACTCCGAGGACTCAAACTAAGGGTTTCCCACCACTTTCTTCCCCCCTGGCGCTTCTTCGCGACAATGGTCCCATGTTCATGTTTTGGTCTCTTTTGGTCCCCTTTCGCTTAGCAGCGAAATAACACGCTCGAGACTCTTCTTTGGCTGCTATAACTCCTTCAATGTCACTCCTAAGACTCAAAGGAGGGGTTTCCAGCAACTCTCTCCTTTCCTGGCGCTTCTTTGTGCCAATGGCCCCAACTTCCACTCTTGGTTTCTTTTGGTCCCCTTTGGCTTAGCGGGTAAAGAACCCGTGCGACACTCGTGCAAGCTGTTAAAACTTCTTGATTATCACTACTAGGACCCAAGGAAAGGGTTTCCAACCACTCTCTCTCCTCTTGTCGCTTCTTTGCGCCAATGGCACCAACTTCCACTTTTGCTCTCTTTTGGTCCCCTTTGGCTTAGCGCATAAAGAACCCGTGCGACACTCGTGCGGGCCGCTAAAAATTCTTGATTGTCACTACTAGGACTCAGGGGAAGGGTTTCCAACCACTCTCTCTCCTCCTGGCGCTTCATTGAGCTCATGGCACCATGTTCCTGTTTTGATCACTTTTGGACCTCTTTGGCTTAGAAGCTGAAGAAGACGTGCAAAACTCGTGCAGGCTGTTGAAACTTCTTAATTGTCACTACTCGGACTCAAACTAAGGGTTTCCAACCACTCACTTCCCTCCTCGCGCTTCTTTGCCCCAATGGCCCCAAGTTTCCATTTTGGTCTTTCCTTTGGTCCCCTTTGGCTTAGCAGCTAAAGAACCCGTACGATACTCATGCACGCCGCTAAAACTTCTTGATTGTTACTACTAGGACTCTGGGCAAGGGTTTCCAACCACTTTCTCCCCTCCTGGCGCTTCTTGGTGAAAATGGCCCTAAGTTCAAGTTTTGATCTTTTTTGGTCCCCTTTCGCTTAGCTGCCAAAGAACATGCCAAGACTCGTTTATGTCCGCTGTAACTCCTTGAATGTCACTCCTAGGACTCAAAGGAAGGGTTTCCAACAACTCTCTCCCCTCCTGGCGCTTCTTTGCGCCAATGGCCCCACATTCGACGTTTGGTCTCTTTTGGTCCCCTTTGGCTTAGCGGGAAAATAACTCGTGCGATACTCCTGCAGGCTGCTAAAACTTCTTGATTGTCACTAGTAGGACTCAAGGGAAGGGTTTCTAACCACTCTCTCCCCTCCTGGCGCTTCTTTGTGCCAATGGCCCTAAGTTCCTGTTTTGGTCTTTCCTTTGGTCAGCTTTGGCTTAGCGGGTAAAGAACCCATGCGACACTCGTGCAGGCAGCTAAAACTTCTTGATTGTCACTACTAGAACTCAAGGGTAAGGTTTCCAACCACTCTCTCGCCTCTTGGCACTTCGTTAAGCCAATGGCCCCAACTTCTAGTTTTGGTCTCTTTTGGTCCACTTTTACTTAGCGGCTAAATAACACGCGCGAGACTCATTGCTGGCCGCTAAAACTCCTTGAATGTCACTCCTAGGACTCAAAGGACGGGTTTCCAACCACTCTCTCCCCTTCTGGTAAAAGAACCACATGAAACTCTTGAAATAGCAGAAGCTGATTTGAATAAGGCTGAAGGCAAGAGACAAACAATGGGGGCAAATCTAGCTCTCAGATGAGCTAGAACATGAGTAGAGGCCATCAATATGATTATGTTCGAATAATTCTAAAAAAGAAATAAATAAAAATTCAATAAAACAGTAAGAAAAGATAGAAAAAAGGTGAATAGAGCAACTTATTAGATACCATTGACTCTGGTATCTAATAAGTTCTAACTATACCTTACCTACTATTGGATTTGAACCAATGACTCCCGCCGTATGAAAGCAATACTCTAACCACTGAGTTAAGTAGGTCATTTATCACCCCAAATAGAAAAAAAAATAGTCTCTATTGATTAGATCAATAGATTATAAATTGAATATTACTTGACAAGAAATTATCTACATAATATGATAAAATATGTATTAAAAGCACAAGGGCTTTAGCTCAGTTAGGTAGAGCACCTCGTTTACATGCGCGCCAATGTTTTTTTTTTCAGAGGAGTCTGTCTTGTAATCAAAAGAGTTTATCTTATTATTAATAAATCCATGTCTTACTCCATTTTAAGGAACAAGAGAACAAAAGACTGACAAAGGATTTAGACGTAAAATAGAATCCATTATTGATTTGAGATATTGATAAGGTCAATACTCACTCCTCTTTAACGCTAAGCATAATGGGTATAGGAACCTCAAAAAAATTACCCTTTGCTCCTATCTTATGAACTTTAAGTTGTATGAAGTTTTATTTACTATTTGATATTTTCATTTTAATGGGTAGATAGAGAATCCATTTAAATTAAGTTGATCTAGGCTAGAACTAGACCTATGTCAGGATAACCCTTCTTTGAAACACTTTGGTAGTGCTCTTAGATTGTAATCCAAATAAAAAATCAGAGTACAAGGAATCGTATCTTTATTCTTTCTGTCAAGAAAAAAGACAGTGGACTAACTGTTATTTCTATCAGTTAATGAAAAAGCCCAATGAAATAAAAAAATGCACGTTGGGTTTTTAAAACAATTCAAATCATTTTGATAATAATCAGTTTGATTTGTTTTACCGAGAAGGTCTACAGGTTCGAGTCTGTATAGCCCTAATATTTCTACGTATACTACCTTTCTTGTGGATCAACGGCCCCAACTTCAACTTTTGGTCTCTTTCGGTCCCTTTTAGCTTAGCGGGTAAATAACCCGTGCGACATTCTTGCAAGCCACTAAAACTTCTTGATAGTCACTACTCGAACTCAACGGAAGCGTTTTTAACCACTCTCTCGCTTCTTGGCGCTTCTTTGTGCCCATGGCCCCAAGTTACCGTTTTGGTCTTTACTTTGGACCCCTTTGGCTTAGCGAGTAAAGAACCCATGTGACACTCCTGCACGCTTCTAAAACTTCTTGATTGTCACTACTAGGACACAAGGGAAGGGTTTCCAACCACTCTGTCCCCTCTTGGCGCGTCCTTGCGCCAATGGCCCTAACTTCTAGTTTTGGTCTTTTTGGTACCCTTTTACATAGCAGCAAAATAACACGCGCGAGACTCGTCTCTGACTGCTAAAACTCCTTGAATGTCACTCCTAGGACTCAAAAGAAGGGTTTCCAACAACTCTCTCCCCTCCTGGCGCTTCTTTCCGCCAATGGCCCCAACTTCTACTTTTGGTCTCTTTTGGTCCCCTTTGACTTAGACGGGTAATGAACCCGTACGACACTCCTGCAGGCCACTAAAACTTCTTGATTGTCACTACTAGGACTCAAGGGAAGGGTTTCCAACCACTCTCACTCCTCCTTGGGTTTCTTTGTGCCAATGGCCCCAAGTTCCGGTTTTGGTCTTTCCTTTGGTCCCATTGGCTTAGCGGGTGTCACGACCCCTTTTTATAAAGGACCGAGAACATTATTTCTACACCACATACTTATTTAAAAATAGGTAAATAATAGAGAATATAAGTATAAAATTCACTTCTCATTCAAAGTAAAAATGAAGTTCCTTACAACAAATATCCAACAGATCAACATAATATTACATTTAGTTTATAATATTCAAAATACCAAAAAAAATTATAATATGTGACTTCCTCGACATGAGGTCTCATATATAAAGAAAAAGGACTCTGATGCATTATTACTCAACTCCAGCTTCTAACTTTTCTTCACTGGCCCCTCAGCCTGTGAAGTAGATGCAACACCTGCTACATCTGCTCACGTACCACCGTACGATCATCGCAGTACACACGCACACAACGACATAGAAAGAAATGCAAGGGTGAGCTTACCAAACATAAAATAAAATTATATATATATAGAGCAACATATTTCTCACAGCAATAACCCCATGCATTTCCAGCCCATCTAATGCACAGCATGAAAACGGCTTCCAACTGGTTTCTGACCTAAGTAATCCGGAACCGAGCTGGCCCGGAGCGACCCATTCGGTATCTCGGATCCGACAAAGACAAAGACAAGAAATGACTCGATGAACTTACCGTTACATGTCTACCCACCTAAACATGTAACTCGGCTCTATAATGATGCACAATATATATCTCAAAGATGATGCACGCCACCAAAATTATTTTAACAGCTCAACTACAACAAGTTTATAATAGATCACCAAAATCTCAAGATTTTAAACTAATTAACAACGATTCTGACTTAGAAAATAGTTTTTATTCAATAGATCTAACAAAATCATATCAAAATATCTTGAAATAGCATATTAAACCGTTCAAAAACATAGTTCATAGGTTAAAGTAAACTCCCCTTACCTCAGAAAGATGATTCACACTAGATCTACCGAATATTACTTGATTATAACAAAAATTCACCGAAGATTCAGCTTTAGAACGGAGTTTCTCCTAAGAACACCATGAATTTCTATAAGAAAGAGAAAGAGAAGAGAAACGAACGGTAAATCTATCTTCAAACTTAAAGAAACTTACTTCCAATACTTCAGAATAGATGTAGAATCTCAGATCTGGCGAGAAATCTAAGTTTAGGAAGGTTTAGTATGAGAGAAATGGTGGTTTACGGCCTTAGAACCTTGGATAGAGGTGAAGAAATGAAAATTTCGTGTGAAGCCCCCTTTTTATAGAAAATTTTCGAAATTTACCTTTAATTTTCGAAATTTACTGTTCACCGCCGGAAAACACTGTTCACCGCCTTACTGTTCATACCGGAAAATACTGTTCAGGGCACTATTCATGCCGGAAAATACTGTACACGCACTGTACATACGCGGTTGTCACTGTTCATACGCGGTTTGTACTGTACACTGTGACGTCACCGATGACGTCATCTGTCACTGTACATACGCGGTTTGTACTGTTCAAACACGGTTTGTACGCGGTTTGGCACTGTTCATTGCACTGTTCATACACGGTTTGTACTGTACATACGCGGTTGCACTGTTCATTGTACTGTTCACACGCGGTTGCACTGTTCATTGCACTGTTCATACGGTACTGTTCATTGCACTGTTCATACGGTACTGTTCACTTTTTTTTTTTTTTTTTTTATAATAATTTCAAACTCCATCTAAATATATTCCAATACCAAATAATCCTTCAATTAACATTGAACAAGTATAAAATATTATAGATTACTCAATAATAAATTAGAAGCCTGACAGCGGGTAAAGAATCTATGTGACACTCGTGCAGGCCACTAAAACTTATTGATTATCACTACTAGGACTCAAGGGAACGGTTTCCAACCACTCTCTCCCCTCCTGGCACTTCTTTACGCCAGTCGCCCCAAGTTCCCGTTTTGGTCTTTCCTTTGGTCCCCTTTCGCATAGCGCCTAAAGAACCCGTGCGACACTCGTTCAGGCTGCTAAAACTTCTTGATTATCACTACTAGGTCTCAAGGGAAGGGTTTCTAACAACTCTCTCCCCTCCGGGTGCTTCTTTCCGCCAGTGGCCCTAACTTCCTGTTTTGGTCTTTCCTTAGGTCCCCTTTGGCTTAGTGGCTAAAAAACCCGTGCGACACTCGTGCAGGCTGCTAAAACTTCTTGATTATCATTACTTGGACTCAAGGGAAGGGTTTAAACCACTCTCACCCCTCCTGGCGATTGTTTATGCCAATGGCCCCAAGTTTCTGTTTTGGTCTTTCCTTTGGTCCCCTTTTACATAGCAGGTAACGAACCTATGCGACACTCGTGCAGGCCGCTAAAACTTCTTGATTGCCACTACTAGGACTCAAGGGAAGGGTTTCCAATGACACACTCCCCTCTTGGCGCTTCCTTATGCCAAAGGCTCCAACTTCCAATTTTGGTCTCTTTTTGTCCACATTTGATCAGTGGCTATATAACACGCACGAGACTTGTGTCTGGCCGCTAAAACTTCTTGAATGTCACTCCTAGGACTCAAAGGAAGAGTTTCCAATAACTCTCTCCCCTCTTGGCGCTTCTTTCCGCTAATGGCCCCAACTTCCAATTTTTGTCTCTTTTAGTACCCCTTTACTTTGCGGCTAAATAACACGCACGAGACTTGTGTCTGGCCGCTAAAACTTCTTGAATGTCACTCCTAGGACTCAAAGGAAGAGTTTCCAATAACTCTCTCCCCTCTTGGCGCTTCTTTCCGCTAATGGCCCCAACTTCCAATTTTTGTCTCTTTTGGTACCCCTTTACTTTGCGGCTAAATAACACGAGCGAGACTCGTCTTTGGCTGCTAAAAGTTCTTGAATGTCACTCCTAGGACTCAAAGGAAGGGTTTCCAACAACTCTCTCCCTTCCTAACGCTTCTTTCTGCCAATAGCCCAACTTTCACTTTTGGTCTCTTTTGGTCACCTTTGACTTCGCGAGTAAAGAACCCGTGCGACACTCGTGCAGGCTGCTAAAACTTCTTGATTGTCACTAGTAGGAATCAAGGGATGGGCTTCCAACCACTCTCTCCCCACTTGGCGCTTCCTTGCACCAATGGCCCTAACTTCCAATTTTGGTCTCTTTTGGTCATCATTAATTAGCAGCTAAATAACATGCGCAAAACTTGTGTCTTGCTGCTAAAACTTCTTGAATGTCACTCCTAGGACTCAAAGAAAGGGTTTCCAACAACTCTCTCCCTTCCTGGCGCTTCTTTGCGCCAATGGCCCCTAGTTCCCATTTCGGTTTTTCCTTTGGTCCCCTTTGGTTTAACAGGTAAACAACCATTGCGATACTCGTGCAAGCTGGTAAAACTTCTTGATTGTCACTAATAGGACTCAAGGGAAAGGTTTCCAACCACTCCCTCCCCTCTTGGCGCTTCCTTGTGCTAATGGCCCCAACTTCCAGTTTTGGTCTCTTTTGGACCCCTTTTACTTAGCGCCTAAATAACACACGCAGGACTCGTCTTTGGCTACTAAAACTTATTGAATGTCACTGCTAGGAATGAAAGGAAGGGTTTCCAACAACTCTCTCCACTCCGATTGCTTCTTTCTGCTAACGGCCCTAACTTCCACCTTTGGTCTCTTTTGGTCCCCTTTGGCTTAGCAGGTAAAGAACCCGTTCGACACTCCTGCAGGCCGCTAAAACTTTTTGATTGTCACTACTAGGACTCAGGGGAAGGGTTTAAACCACTCTCTACCCTCCTAACGCTTGTTTGCACCAATGGCCCCAAGTTCTCGTTTTGCTCTTTCCTTTGGTCCCTTTTTGCTTAGCGTATAAAAAACACATGCGACACTCGTGCAGGCCGCTAAAACTTCTGCCACTACTAGGACTCAAGGGAAGGGTTTCCAACCACACTCTCCCCTCTTGGCGCTTCCTTGCGCCAACGGCCCCAACTTCAAATTTTGGTCTCTTTTTGTCCCCATTTGATCAGTGGCTAAATAACAAATACGAGGCTCGTGTCTGGCTGCTAAAACTTCTTGAATGTCACTCTTAGGACTGAAAGGAAGGGTTTCCAACAACTCTATCCCCTCTTGGCGCTTCTTTCTGCCAATGGCCCTAACTTTCACTTTTGGTCTCTTTTGGTCCCCTTTGGCTTAGCGGGTAAAGAACCCGTGTGACACTCGTGCAGGCCACTAAAACATTTTGATTGTCACTACTAGGACTCAAGGGAAGGGTTTCCAACCACTCTCTCCCTTCCTGGCACTTCTTTGTGCCAATGGCCCGAACAACCACTTTCTGTCTCTTTTGGTCCCATTTGGCTTAGTGGGTAAAGAACCCGTGCGACACATCTGCAGGCCGCTAAAATTTCTTGATTGTCACTGCTAGGACTCCAGGGAAGGGTTTCCAACCACTCTCTCCCCTCTTGGCACTTCTTTGCGCCAATGCCCGAAGTTACCGTTTTGCTCTTTCCTTTGGTCCCCTTGGGCTTAGCGAGTAAAGAACCCATGTGACACACCTGCAAGTCGCTAAAACTTCTTAATTGTCACTACTAGGACTCAAGGGAAGGGTTTCCAACCACTTTCTCCCCTCTTGGCGCTTCCTTGCGCCAATGGCCCCAACTTTCAATTTTGGTCTCTTTTGGTCCCTTTTTACGTAGCAGCTAAATAACACGTGCGAGACTCTTCTCTGGCTACTAAAACTTCTTGAATGTCACTCCTAGGACTCAAAGGAAGGGTTTTCAACAACTCTCTCCCCTCCTGGCGCTTCTTTCTGCCAATATCCCTAACTTTCACTTTTGGTCTCCTTCGGTCACCTTTGGCTTAGTGGGTAAAGAACCCGTGCGACACTCGTGCAGGCTGCTAAAACTTCTTGCTTGTCACTACTAGGACACAAGGGAAGGGTTTTCAACCACTCTCTCCCCTCTTGGTGCTTCCTTGCGCCAATGGCCCCAACTTCTAGTTTTGGTCTCTTTTGGTCCTTTTTTACTTAGCGGCTAAATAGCATGCGCGAGACTCGTCTCTGGCTGCTAAAACTTCTTGAATCTCACTCCTAGGACTCAAGCGAAGGGTTTCCAACTACTCTCTCCCCTCTTGGTGCTTCCTTGCGCCAATGGCCCCAACTTCAATTTTTGGCCTCATTTGGTCCCCTTTGGCTTAGCGGGTAAAGAACTAGTGCGACACTCCTGCAGGCCACTAAAACTTCTTGATTGTCACTACTAGGACTCAAGGGAAGGGTTTCCAACCACTCACTCCCCTCCTGGCATTTCCTTGCGCCAATGGCCCCAACTTTCAGTTTTGGTCCCTTTTGGTCCCCTTTTACATAGCGGCTAAATAACACGCGCGAGACTCATCTTTGGCTGTTAAAACTTCTTGAATGTCACTCCTAGGACTCAAAGGAAGAGTTTCCAACAACTCTCTCCCCTCCTGGTGCTTCTTTCCGCCAATGGCCCCAACTTCCCCTTTTAGTCTATTTTGGTCCCCTTTGGCTTAGCATATAAAGAACCCGTGTGACACCCCTGCAGGCCGCTAAAATTTCTTGATTGTCACTACTAGGACTAAAGGGACGGGTTTCCAACCACTCTCTCCCCTCCTGGCGCTTCTTTGCGGCAATGGCCCCAAGTTCCCGTTTTGGTCTTTCCTTTGGTCCCCTTTGGCTTAGTAGGTAAAGAACTCGTTCGACACTCGTGCAGGCTGCTAAAACTTCTTGATTGTCACTACTAGGACTCAAGGGAAGGGTTTCCAACTACTCTCTCCCCTCTTGGTGCTTCCTTGCGCCAATGGCCTCAACTTCTATTTTTGGTCTCTTTTGGTCCCTTTTCACTTAGCGGCTAAATAACATGTGCGAGACTCATCTCTGCTGCTAAAACTTCTTGAATGTCACTCCTAGGACTCAAAGGAAGGGTTTCCAATAACTCTCTTCCCTCATGGCATTTCTTTTCGCCAATGGCAACTTCCACTTTTGCTCTCTTTTGGTCCCCTTTGGCTTAGCGGGTAAAGAACCCATACGACCCTCCTGCAGGCTGCTAAAACTTCTTGATTGTCGCTACTAGGACTCAAGGGAAGGGTTTCCAACCACTCTCTCCCCTTCTGGCTCTTCTTTGTGGAACACCCCAAATTTTTGTTAGTTAGCTTTTAGCTCTTGAATTTTAATTATTTGCTAATTCCAACTTGCTAGTATCAGAATAATTAGATAGATGCTGAATTTTCTATTTTATTCACTGAGGAGAATAGTGACTTGATCTCTAAGTTTTGCATTTTAGAGTAACTGCATGCAATACACTTGGCTTCGATATCATCCAAAATTTTCTGATTATTTTTAGCTTAATTGGCCAAAAATACCCATGATAATCTTGCTCAAAAAGCCATATTTTGTTTTATTTTAATTATTGAAAAACCATAATTATCATTCTCGAAAAATGTAAGATTTTGTAATCATTACGAAATATTCTATATTTATTTCAAATGATTTTGTAATTACTGTAAAAAGATTTTGTAATCATTACGAAATATTCTATATTTATTTCAAAAGATTTTGTAATTATTGCAAAAAGATTTTGTAGTCATTACAAAATAATCTATATTTATTTCAAAAAATTTTGTAATCATTTCAAAATATTCTATAATCATTACTCCAAATCTTTACAAATCTAGTATCGACCACTAGATTTTTATGCAAAATATTCTTGTCCCCTAAATTGTAAACACCATGATTACCCAAATATTCCAAAATCTAGTACCGGCCACTAGAATTACATGCAAGAGATTCTTGTCTCCCAATTTATAGACATAATCATTTTGGAACAATCTTGTCTTCTCTTCCAAAATGCCGACACCATAATTACCTTAATTAATTGTCTTTCTTGAAATTAGCACCACATCAAAAGTCTCATCCACATGTCAACCTAGTCATGTCGCATTTTTTTTTGGCCAATGAAATTGCATGCATTTGCTGCCCAAAATCTCGCCTTTGAAATTTTGTGCCGACTTTTGGGAATTTGGGATATCCAAACTGTTTGCATGCAGCCCTAAAATTTTTCCATGCAATTGCTTGCTGAAATTGTACAAACCTTACTTGCAAGTTTCACTAAAAATCACTATTCCTATGCCAAAAACCGTGACACCCTTTCTTAACTCATTTTTCACCAATTTCACTCAAATTTTACCCAAATGAAACCATGTGCATTTTTTTAAACTTTGGAGCCTTGCCAAATAAGCTAATCGTGAAGTGTTAAGTGGCAATTAGTCACTCAAAGCTTAGAACTTTCATATAAATTGTTCATTTTAATCCATTTGCTCATTTTTCTACCTAAAATTCGAATATCACTACTCATTCTCTCTCACTTGTTCTTCTTCATTCTCCATTCTCAAAGTCTCAAACTCCTTAATTCTCTCAAGAAAATTAAGAGCTTTCAGCCCCCCAAACTTCACAAAATCTTCATCCAAATCACTTAAATACTTCTCCTTTCCATCACTAATTTCTTCCTCCATCATCCCTCCAATTTTCATGTGGAGAGAGCTCATTTTGGAGGAGAACTTTGAAGACTCTTTTTGCTGTTTTTCGGTCCAGCAAGCTTCCCTTTGGAGATCCACAAATTCCAACTCTTCCTTCTTCAATTTCTTGCCCAAAAAACTCAAAGGCAAGGGGGACTTCTCACTTTTCACTTTTATTTTGCTTTCCCTTGGTTAAATTGTGAAGATTCCTAAGAAAGTTTTCATTTTTATCTTCCATGATCTCGAATAAAATGATTGAACTCCTTGCATGTTAAGTTTGCATCTTGCTCTTCACTTTTATCACTTCTATATTCTCGATTTTGTGCTCGGATGTGTTGATTTCTCTCAAAAATTGAAAGTTTACCAAGTGCATGTTAATTTCTCTTTTGTACATGTCTTGGTTTTGCCTTGCATGAAGAATGATTTTAGAAAGTTTGAGTCTTTAACCCTTGCATGTGATATTCTTCCTTTGTACAAAATTTTGAGCTTGAAATGTGTTGGAAATCCCTTGTGTATGTCTCGGTTTTGAGGTTGCCTTACTAGATCTCTTGAATAAATGATAATCTACCCTTTGAGACCTTAGAACTGTGAGCTTGCATGCCTTAAACCTTTGTTTACCAAACTTGATTTTATAAAAAGAGATTCTTTCATAATTTTAAGAGTTTGAGTGCTAAATTGGCCTTGTGTTGCCTCATTTTAGACTTTAAATATAATCCCTTGTTGAAAATTAAAGTACTGCACTTGGATGATGGAACCTTGTGTTTGCATGTTGATTTTCCCCTATTTTTCTTATTGTGGACTTGACAAATAATGAGATTTTAAAGGCTGGACAGTTTTGAGTATTATGAGGAAAAAGGTTGAAGTTAATGTGTTTTGAAACCTTGGAATATTTGGAAAAGATTGTTAAGAGTAATGAGAGAAAATCTTATAAAGGGAAAGGTGAAAATTAGCTTGGATGGTCTCGGTTTTGGCATTAAAAGTGTTGCAAAGATTTAGAAAAATTATCTTGTATCCCTTGTTTTGTGTAAGGAAGCAAAAAAAATGAAATTGAAAGTGTTTTGCCATGACTTGATTTGATTGAACCATGCTGAAATTACTTGTTTGAAAGGTTGATGGTTGCTTGTAAATTTTGCATGATTGACCTTGGATGATATTAGTGTAAGACTTGAAATTACTTGATTTTGGATGTGGAAATTCATGAAATTTACTTGAGTAACTTGCTAGAAAAATGTGAATGATGTGAGATATGTACTATTCATTCTTGGTAATTGTGTTTGAGAACCTTGAGGTATGTTTGAAGTGATGCTTGGCTGGAAATTTAGATTTCCTTACTATTCATTGTGAATTTAGCTATGAAATTGCTATTTGAGAGCATCACAGGCATCATTGAATACCTTATGAAAGAAATGATGAATTATAACAATGTGCAGTGAAAATGATTATATGATATTGCAATGTTGATAATCTAGAGCCTTTGAGGGCTGTTTGATGGAAATGGACCACGAATATGATTGGAATTATTGGAAGTATTATGATTTAGTTGCCTTTTGAGTCATTGAGTATTGAGAATGAAAAATCAGCAAGTGACAATGCAAGAAAAATGTGATAAATGAGAGGAAAGGACTTAGATGGTGTGTGAAATAAATTAAACTACCTGGTGTGACAAAAGTACTTAAGTTTGATTGAGATAACCTAATAAAGAGTGAGAAACTGAGAGGTAGTACCCTTGTATCATTGTGAATTAACTTGATTAATTAGTGGTTTAGAAAGGAAGTAAGTTTGATGAATTGTTCTTTCGTGGAGAGAAAAAATGAGAGGAAGAAAATTAAAAGAGTAAGAGTCAGAGTGAAATTATTTATGGTTTTAAAGGTGTTAGAGGTTAATGAAAATAAATGTGATGGTTAAGATGAACTTGAAAGGAGAGATTGTAAGGATTGAGTAATAGGACTGTGCTAAATTGAAAGAGGGATTGAATTGAAATGTGAAATAATGAGTAACTTCAGAAAGAGGAAATGAATTATGAAGGTTTGAATGAATTATGTGTTGCACTAAAATTATCCATGAGTGGGAAAATATAAAACCATGAGACTATGAATCTATGATGAAAGGTCTAATCTAAGCTATGTGTTCCAGAAACTATATTACTTTGAACTACTATGAACTCGTTGAAATTGCTATGAAAACTCATGGAATCTATCTATCCATGCTACTATAAAACTCATGGAATCTATCCATGCTACTAAGCCCTGTGATGGCTTCTATTCTACTGTGCCTTAGCCTCAAAGTGGCTACATGAAATGAGAAAACAATCAAAGAAAACTAAAAATACCATTTCATGCATCATACTATTATTTTGAACGACTTGGAGGCATTACCGTGGCACAGCTTGGAGGTGTTGTAGGCTCGGTCCCGAGTAGACCTACTAGGGGTGGCAAAAAGGGGAACAGTCGACCTAAGTGGTAAGAATGATGTGCCTCTGTGGCCAGGTCGTGACCCACTGCAAACCTTAGCCAAACCTGACAAGGACCGCACATTCTATGGTCGTTGAGGTCTATTCCCAAAGAGACCCATCTTGAGCCAAACACCACTGGTGTTCTACTAAAGCTAAATGTTGTTTCTATTCTATTCTATTGTGCCAATCTAAATGCAGGGAATGGAGTCCTCCAATCGCCTCACGACTTGAATCTATCTATCTATGAGACTCTATGGTAAAAGCTGGGCAAGTCGCTAGTCATAGAGTGATAGGATTCCCATGCATCATTGCATACTATTAAAACATAAGAGACGATAATGGGTGAGGTTCAAATTGCATTCATGCATCATATGCATTACTACTAGGAATGATTGATTCATTATGAAATTGGTGATAAAGTTGAATATTGCTCATCGCTCTATTACATTATTGAGTGCTTGATGATGGTGAATGCTAGTTGTTGAAATTGTTGTATTTGTGATGCCGCCTTCCTTGGGGTATGGCGAATTGATTGTTGTTTGTGTATGGAGAACTCACCCCTTTGAATTGTGTTGTATTGTGTCGTCCTTCTCTTTTATCTATATAGAGGGACCAGAACAAGGTGAAGGTATGGATCCTTCCTTCTGAGGAGGATCTATAGTTGTTCGACTCTGCGGCTCAGCAAAGTATCTCCCATGGACTAGCTCGTGCGACTCATGGGTTAGGGAGTGGAGGCTCTGTTGCTGCAGCTGCTTCTAGTTCTTCTTCCCCTAATTCCTTTGAGGAGTCAGATCTTATTAAGGATTACTCCCCTTACGACTATTGCTTTTGTTTAACTATGTATTAGGGGAACTGCTCTTAGGAAGTCTGGTCTTATTCTGTTATGTTTTGTATTTGGATAATGCTAATCGTCTTTAATTATGACTAAGTACTTGACTATGCTGCCAAATTAATATTTAATATATCGAGGAATTATCATATTCTGAGCTGTGTCTACTCTTACTCTATTATGCTGTTGAGATTGAAATGTGAAATGATAATTAGCTATGGTATGGTTAGATGTTGAATAGATATGTATATTAACTCTCTCTTTCCAGAAAAAGGGAACCTATACTTATATTTCTATGTATGAAGAAAATTTTTTTTACCAGATTTTGATGTTTTCTGAGTTACCACATTAATAAAGTGATATTAGAGCTTTAGTATTAGAAGGGTCCTTATACTTTGTGCCAATGGCCGCAAGTTCCCATTTTGGTCTTTCCTTTGGTCCTCTTTGGCTTAGCGGGTAAAGAACCCGTGCGACACTCATGCAGGCCGATAAAACTTCTTGATTGTCACAACTAGGACTCAAGGGAAGGGTTTCCAACCACTCTCCCCCCTCCTGGCGCTTCTTTGCAGCAATACCCCAAGTTCCTGTTTTGGTCTTTCCTTTGGTCCACTTTGGCTTAGCGGGCAAAGAACCCGTGCGAGCAACTAAAACTTCTTGATTATCACTACTAGGACTCAAGGGAAGGGTTTTCAACCACTCTCTCCCCTCTTGGTGCTTCCTTGCGCCAATGGCCCTAACTTCCAAAATTGGTCTCTTTTGGTCCCCTTTTACTTAGCGGCTAAAAAACACGCTCGAGACTCGTCTCTGGCTGCTAAAACTTCTTGAATGTCACTCCTAGGACTCAAAGGAAGGGTTTCCACAACTCTCTCCCTTCCTGGCGCTTCTTTCCGCCTATGGCCCCAATTTCACTTTTTGTCTCTTTAGCGCGTAAAGAACCAGTGCGACACTCGTGCAGGTTGCTAAAACTTCTTAATTGTCACTACTAGGACTCAAGGGAACGGTTTCCAACCACTCTCTCCCCTCCTGGCGCTTCTTTGTGCCAATGGCCCCAAGTTCCCGTTATGGTCTTTCCTTTGGTCCCCTTTGGCTTAGCGGGAAAAGAACCTGTGCAACACTCGTTCAGGCCGCTAAAACTTCTTGATTGTCACTACTAGGACTCAAGGGAAGGTTTCCAACCGCTCTCTCCCCTCTTGGCACTTCCTTGTGCCAATGGCCCCAACTTCCAGTTTTTGTCTCTTTTGGTCCCTTTTTACTTAGCGGCTAAATAACATGCGCGAGACTCATCTCTGGCTGCTAAAACTTCTTGAATGTCACTCCTAGGGCTCAAAGGAAGGGTTTCCAACAACTCTCTCCCTTCCTAGCGCTTCTTTTCGCCATTGGCCCCAACTTCCACTTTTGGTCTTTTTTGGTCCCCTTTGGCTTAGCGGGAAAAAAACCCATGCGACAGTTCTGCAGGCCGCTAAAACTTCTTGATTGTCACTACTAGGACTCAAGGGAAGCGTTTCCAACCACTCTCTCCCCTCCTGGCGCTTCTGTGCGCCAATGGCCCCAACTTCCTATTTTGGTCTTTCCTTTTGTCCCCTTTGGCTTAGTGAGTAAACAACGATTGCGACACTCGTACAGGCCGCTAAAACTTCTTGATTGTCACTACTAGGACAAGAGAAGGGTTTCCAACCACTCGCTCCCCCTTTTTGGCGCTTCCTTATGCCAATGGCACTGTTACACTTTTACAATTGTTGTTGCACTGAAAGTAAACTAACTAGCAAGTGTACTAGTGTTGTTGTAGCAAGTTATAAAAAAATCTTAGAATCAAATTGAGTTCCAAGTATCGTCCTAAGGGAATAAAATTCTCAATTACCACTTCAGAAGATCACAATTAGTTGAGCTTTACAAATTTCAGATGGATTTGGTATGAATGTATTAGAAAGTAAAACAGAACAGTTAGTACAAAAGTTTATAGTACACAAATGTAGAAAGAGTAGTTAGGAAATTGTTTCACCAAAACTTCAACATTGAATCAATAAAGTTCTGAACTTTCAAGCATTTAGAGGGAATGACCATCAGTTTCACTCTAATCCCTTCGATCTAATCCAATCAAATGTTGCATTAAGTTTGAGAAACCAAAAGATTGCAAGATTAAGATATCTTATCCCTAAGAAACCAATAACCTTGGCAATTAATTCAGATATGAGAAACAAATTCAATATTCATTGACAAGAGTTTCTCTATGATTAGTTGATCAAATTTCCATTCAATCACTACTTTAACAGCAGAATCAATCACTCAATCCAATCCAAAACTGAAAGTTCAGATCCAAAATCAATTCAACATTTTCATTTCAGATTCACAGTTCCTAACCACAAAGAATTTAAGCAAACATTACAAAAAGAGAAGAGAAGAGAAGAGAAGAAGAGAATGAACAAAGAAGAAACATCTTCAAACCAATCTCCAATCTGATCGCTCAAGAAATGAAGGTTGGTGTTCGTCCTCAATCTCCCTCTCTAACTCTCTCAACAACAAAAACTAAATGGAAAGTGAAAAATGAATAAAAACTACAAAATTCTTGAGCTAACTGTCTTTTATAGAATTTTCGCTCTGCTGGCGTGATCACTTTTGCCAGCAATAGTAATCATGTAGAGGCTAATTCTTCATTTCCACTTGTGCATGTTCACTTTTGCTGGTGATAGTAGCCACGGGCACTTCAAAGTGTTCACCTTTGTTGAAAATAGTAGCCACGCAGAAGCTTCCCTTACTAATATCATGCGCGTGTTCACTTCTGCTAAAAATAGTGAACACGCAGAGGCTACCTTCTTGCGCGTGTTCACTTTTGTGGATAATAGTGAACACGCGCAGTAACTCTTCTTGGAGGACTCTCTGCAATGCTCACTTTTTCCAGAAAAAGTGATTACACAGAAGCTCTTCTCATTGCAACCTCTCTGGAACGATCACGTTTGCCAGCAAAAGTGATTACGTAGAAGCTCTTCTTCAATTTTTGGTTTTGGAGTGATCACTTTCACCTGCGAAAGTGATCACTCAGAGGCTGTTCTTCAATTATCAACTTCTTTCCTCCAATTTTTGCTACTTTTCTTTTATTTTTCCTTTGATCATCCAATCCTCATTAACTTAGCTCAGAATTCCCTACAAAAGCATACTTGAAATGTCACTTTTTACATAGAAAATCAATGAATTTTAAAATAACTATGTTTAAAAGTAACATGCAACATTTTATTATTTTTTTAAGGGTTTTCCACTATTTCTAGCATGTTCTCTTTATTAATTACACTAAAAACTATTGTAAAATACTAGTAAAATATGGATTCATCACTACCCCAAACTTGAATTTTTGCTTGTCCTCAAGCAAATTAGAACATATCAAGGGTGTAAATTCTTATTAATTGGAATCTAAAAACTTTTTACATTTTTCAGAAAAATTCAGGTTAAAAATCTATTTTACTTCAATTCATTCTAATTGTTTTCTCACTAAGTCATTCACCAATTCTTCATCATGATAGTCACATTTGACTTATCTGTTTGCTGCACAATCTCATTCATTTCAATTAAGCAAATCATTAAAGCTACATGCAAACAGAGTTGAGAAACATTATCACAGCTCTCAGAAAGTGTTTCTCTAACTCAATCAGTGTTTAAGCTTGTGTTTTCTCTCAGCATTACCAAATTCATCAAACTCTGCCATAAGCTTGCCTATATTCTCTACCTCCTTTGCAAATTTACAATTAATCACATATCAAGAGGACTTTTTAGGTAATATTAAGGCTCAGGGAAAGGTATGATTTCAATGAATTCAGGATATCAATGCAGCTAATTTCAAATAGAAAAAGATGCAAACTGAATAGATAAGCTTTTAAACTTAGTAAGGGCTACATCAACTGTTTCTATTCTTAATCAACTTTCAATCACAGTTTAAATTTTTGCAGAATTATCTACCAATTTTCTTTTCCTTTTTGATTTGTTGATTTCTTTTTCTTTTCTTTTTTTACTTGCAGCTTTTTACTTCTTTTTCATATTTTCTCTGCATGACTTTTTCTTACTTTCTTATTTCATTTCAATCCTTTTCTCAATCCTTTTCTACCCCAAACTTAGAACATTGCTTGTCCTCAAGTAATGCACTAGAAACATGATGTTACCCCAAACTTAGTTTTAAAACTTATCTTTGATTCAACTCAATTTGCCTCTTTTCTATTTGAATAGGTAAAATGGTTTTCCTAGAAAAGCTTGTATTGAGGTTTATCAAAGAAAGGCTATCAGCTCAAAGGGGCTAACTAGGACTTCAAGAATGAAAGGCAGTCTATTTGGCTCACTAGGTAAATCTGAATAATGGCCTTCATCCTTTATGTGATTCATGCAAAACAGCATATTCAGTTAAGAAACAAAGCAAGTTCTAGAGAGTGAATCAGAATTTGAGATCAGTCACACATCAATGAATGAAAAGGTTTAAGTCTCACCAAGGATGTAAATGGATAATATTCATCAATTCAATTCACTATTTAGTTCAAAAATTCGCATGAATAAAATGGCAAGACTGATTTATTTTTCAAAATACAAGTATGACAATCATGTTAAGAATGGGAAAAACAACTTATGTAATTCAACAATCAGAATTTCAATCAGGTGAAAATCAGGTTTATTTATCAAGAAAACAAAATCTAATGCAGTTTAATATTTTTCTAACTTGTGAATATTTTATGCAAAATGTAAGCTGTACACATGAAAATAAAGGTACAAAATTAAACCCCCCCCTTTCATGGTAGCTGTGCATATTTCAATCATTCCATTTTTTTAAATATGCCAACTCGAGTGTTTTCTGATGTCCTTACCATTTTTTTAAAATTTCCTGCATAAAAAGAATATTTCAATACACTGAAAGATATGAATGCAATGCAATAAAATTTATGCAGGACATTTTCAATTTAGAACTGATCTCAGACTATCAGAATATGAACAATACAGAATTTAAGAATATCATAACAATGCAGAATATGGTTCCTTGAAGCATTTAAACTCAGATATTCATGATTTTGAATGCAAAATGCTAGAGTTCAAGAGTTACATTTATGCAAAAATTTCTTTCTAACTATTTTTCACTTTAGGTCCTAAGGTTAACTCATGCAATCTATCCATGTAGGTCTTTTTCATCTAATAAATCTATCAATTGAAGTGAGAATTACTCTACATTGCCTTGTAATTGCATGTTCAAATTAATTATTAACAAGATGAAGAACTTGGATTTGGAGAAATGTGCAGAATGAACTTCAATTGATTTGTTAGAAACAAATTTCGTTCAGCAAAGGGTCAAAAAAACCATGAAATTGTAAAATGAGATGAAGAAATGACGATTTGAGATTCTGAAAATGGCTTTGCGTGGTTCCTTTTATGCATTTTAATGGACACGCTTACTGCACATGGCCACTTTTTTCAGAAAAAATGGAAGCTGTAGAGATGATGTTGTGTGCATGTTCACTATTGCTAGCAAAAGTGAACACTTTGAGGGTAAATAGCCTGCGCGTGTTCACTATTGTTAAAAATAGTGAATGTTCCAGAGAGCTTTGCATTGAGTAATTTGAAATGAGCTACGCGTGTTCACTATTATTGGAAAAAGTAACAACGCACATCACATTACCTCTATTTAAGCCTGGGCGTGGTTACTTTCACTAGGAAAAGTGATTGTTCCAGAGAAAGGTGTCTTCCAAAGGGTTCTGCGTGTTCACTTTCATCAGCAAAAGTGATTGTTCCAGAGAAGGGTGTCGTTCCTTGCTCCTCTGCGTGATCACTTTCATCAGCAAAGGTGATTGTTCAGAATGGAACCCTGTAATTGAAACTCTGCGTGATCACTTTTCTGCAAAATAGTGACTCCTTTTGTTATTCAAAGCTCCTTAGAAACTTAATTGCCTCATGCATTCAATTTCAATCAGCTCATTTATGCATCCACAGCATGAACCTTCATTGAATTAACACATTATTCCTAAAACACATATAAAACAGAATCTAAAATCAGAAAATTGCAGAAATTGAAATAAAGAATTAACAAAAGTTTAAGTAAATTGCAAATAGAGTAAAAATGGTTCAAAAATGTGAGTTGCCTCTCACAAAGCGCTCTTTAACGTCACTAGCTTGACTTCTATTGATCTTTGATTCTAAGAGATGATTTTGATGATAAGGGCTCTTGCTCTATCTTTAAACGTTTTCCCTTTTTCTCACCAACTTGCAACTCTTCATTTAATTCAGAACTTTAGAGAAATAAAAGTGGAGGGACTTCCAGCAATTTGGTATGCTTATTAAGTTTCTTTCCTTCCTTTTCATTGTCTTCATATGTCACTGTAGCAAGGACTTCTTTTATAACAGAATCATCCTTCTGATTTCCTGCTTGAAATTCTGCACTGCTTGAAAAATTTGAAACTTTTTGTGTTTAGCTTCATCTATTGGCTTAGATGCATCTTCAAACAACCGTTTTTTGGTTCTTTCAGGTCATGTCTTGCTACTATCCTATGGTTCTTCTTTCTTTAAAATAGTTAATTGCACTCCTTTGCAATCCTCTTGTTGTTTATCTTAAATCTTGTTTTCTTCAAATTTATCTAATGCTCTCTCTTTCTCAGTAACTTCATGAGTAGAAATTTCTACCTCATTCCTTGTGAAAGCAGCTTGGCATTGCGCTATAGGATTTACAATGGTGTTGCTAGACAATTTCTTATCATTCCTATTTAATAAATGTTCTAAAATTTATCCTATTTGCATCTCCATCTTCTCCATGGATGCCTCTTGATTCTTGAAACTTGATTGAGTAAATTCCATGAATTGGAGTAAAGTTTCTTCAAAAGTGATTACGTAGAAGCTCTTCTTCATTTTTTGGTTCTGGAGTGATCACTTTCACCAGCAAAAGTGATCACTCAGAGGCTGTTCTTCAATTATCAACTTCTTTCCTCTAATTTTTGCTACTTTTCTTCTATTTTTTCTTTGATCATCCAATCCTCATGAACTTAGCTCAGAATTCCCTACAAAAACATACTTGAAATGTCACTTTTTACATAGAAAATCAATGAATTTTAAAATAACTATGTTTAAAAGTGACATGCAACATTTTATTATTTTTTTAAGGGTTTTCTACTATTTCTAGCATGTTTTCTTTATTAATTACACTAAAAACTATTGTAAAATACTAGTAAAATAAGGATTCATCAGGCGCCAACTTCCAGTTTTGGTCTCTTTTGGTCCCTTTTTACTTAGCGACTAAATAACATGGGCAAGACTCGTCTCTGGCTGCTAAAACTTCTTGAATGTCACTCCTAGGCTCAAAGGAAGGGTTTCCAACAACTCTCCCTTCCTGGCGCTTCTTTCCGCCATTGGCCCCAACTTCCACTTTTCGTCTCTTTTGCTCTCCTTTGGCTTAGGAGGTAAAGAACCCGTGCGACACTCCTGCAAGCCACTAAAACTTCTTGATTGTCACCACTAGGACTCAAGGGAAGCGTTTCCAACTACTCTCTCCCCTCCTGGTGCTTCATTGTGCCAATGGCCCCAAGTTCCCGCTTTGGTCTTTCCTTTGGTCCCTTTTTGCTTAGCAGGCAAAGAACCCGTGCGACACTCGTGCAGGCCGCTAAAACTTCTTGATTGTCACTACTAGGACTCAAGGGAAGGGTTTTCAACCACTCTCTCCCCTCTTGGCGCTTCCTTGCGCCAATGGCCCCAACTTCCAGTTTTTTTTCTCTTTTGGACCCCTTTTACTTAACGACTAAATAACGCGCGCGAGACTCGTCTCTGGCTGCTAAAACTTCTTGAATGTCACTCCTAGGACTCAAAGGAAGAGTTTCCAACAACTCTCTCCCCTCCTGTACTTCTTTCCACCAATGGCCACAACTTCCACCTTTGGTCTCCTGTGGACCCCTTTGGCTTAGCAGGTAAAGAACCTGTGCGACACTCTTGCAGGCAGCTAAAACATCTTGATTGTCACTACTAGGACTGAAGGGAAGTGTTTCCAACCACTCTCTCCCCTCCTACCGCTTCTTAGCGCTAATGGCCCCAAGTTCCCGTTTTGGTCTTTCCTTTGGTCCCCTTTGGCTTAACGGGTAAAGAACCTCTGCGACACTCGTGCAGGTCGCAAAAACTTTTTGATTGACACTACTAGGACTAAAGGGAAGGGTTTCCAACCACTCTCTCCCCTGTTGGCGCTTCCTTGCGCCAATGGCCCCAACTTCCAGTTTTGGTCTCTTTTGGTCTCTTTTTACTTAGCGGCTAAATAACATGCGCAAGACTTGTCTCTGGCTGCTAAAACTTCTTGAATGTCACTCCTAGGACTCAAAGGAAGGGTTTCCAACAACTCTCTCCCTTCCTGGCGCTTCTTTTCGGCATTAGTCCCAACTTGCACTCTTGGTATCTTTTGGTCCCCTTTGGCTTAGCGCGTAAAAAAACCCGTGCGACACTTCTACAGGCCCTAAAACATCTTGATTGTCACTACTAGGACTCAAGGGAGGCGTTTCCAACCACTCTCTCCCCTCCTGGCGCTTCTTTACGCCAATGGCCCCAAGTTCCCGTTCTGGTCTTTCCTTTGGTCCCCTTTGGCTTAGCGGGTAAAGAACCCGTGCGACACTCATGCAGGCTGCTAAAACTTTTTGATTGTTGATGAATCCATATTTTACTAGTATTTTACAATATTTTTTAGTGTAATTAATAAAGAAAACATGCTAGAAATAGTAGAAAACCCTTAAAAAAATAATAAAATGTTGCATGTCACTTTTAAACATAGTTATTTTAAAATTCATTGATTTTCTATGTAAAAACTGACAATGGAAGTATGCTTTTGTAGGGAATTCTGAGCTAAGTTCATGAGATTGGATGATCAAAGGAAAAATAGAAGAAAAGTAGCAAAAATTGGAGGAAAGAAGTTAATAATTGAAGAACAACCTCTGAGTGATCACTTTCACTGTTGAAAGTGATCACTCCAGCACCATAAAATGAAGAAGAGTTTCTACGTAATCACTTTTGCTGGCAAAAGTGATTATTCCAGAGAGGTTTCATTGAGAAGAGCTTATGCGTAATCACTTTTTCTGGAAAAAAATGAGCGTTCGAGAGAGTCTTCCAAGAAGAGTTGTTGCGTTTCTTCACTATTATTCACAAAAGTGAACACGTGCAAGAAGGTAGCCTCTACGTGTTCACTATTTTCAACAGAAGTGAACACACGCATGACATTAGTAAAGGAAGCTTCTGCGTCGCTAATATTTTCAACAAAAGTAAACACGCACAAGTGGAAATGAAGAATTACCCTCTGCGTGATTACTATTGCTGGCAAAAGTGATCATGCCAGCAGAGCGGGAATTCTATAAAAGACAGTTAGCTTAGGAATTTTAAGAAGATTGATTTTTGGTTCATTTTCCATTTGTTCTTGTTGTTGAGAGAGTAAGAGAGGGAGATTGAGGACGAACACAAGCTTCATCTCTTGAGGGATCAGATTGTAGATTGGCTTGAAGATTTTTCTTCTTTGTTCATTCTCTTCTTCTCTTCTCTTCTCTTCTCTTTTTGTAATGTTTGCTTAAACTCTTTGTGGTTAGGAACTGTGAATCTGAAATAGAAATATTGAATTGATTTTGGATCTGAACTAAGTTTTGGATTGGATTGAGTGATTGATTCTGCTGTTAAAGTAGTGATTGAATGGAAATTTGATCAACTAATCATAGAGGAACTCTTATCAATGGAAATTAAATTTGTTTCTCATATTTGAATTAATTTCCAAGGTTATTGGTTTCTTAGGGATAAGATATCTTAATCTTGCAATCTTTTGGTTTCTCAAACTTAATGCAGCATTTGATTGGATTAGATCTTAGGGATTAGAGCGATTTGATTAGATGCTAGATTCATTGAGACAAGGGATTGTCCTTTGATTAATATAACGTGAAACTGATTGTCATTCCATCTAAATGCTTGAAAGTTCAGAACTTTATTGATTCAATGTTGAAGTTTTGGTGAAACAATTTCCTAGCTACTCTTTCTACATCTGTTTACTATATACTTTTATGCTAATCGTTCTGTTTTACTCTCTAATTTCGTTTTTGGTACATTCATACAAAATTCATCTGAAATTTGTAAAGCTCAACTAATTGTGATCTTGTGAAGTGGTAATTGAGAACTTTATTCCCTAAGGACGATACTTGGAACTCAATTTGATTTTAAGATTTTTTTTTATAACTTGCTACAACAATACTAGTACACTTGCTAGTCAGTTTACTTTCAGTGCAACAATAGTTGTAAAAATAACAATTGTCACTACTAGGACTCAAGGGAAGGGTTTCCAACCACTCTCTCCCCTCTTGGCGCTATCTTGTGCCAATGGCCCCAATTTCAAATTTTGGTTTCTTTTGGTCCCCTTTTACTTAGCAGCTAAATAACACGCGCGAGACTTGTCTCTGGCTGCTAAAACTTCTTGAATATCACTCCTAGGACTCAAAGGAAAGGTTTCCAACAACTCTCTCCCTCCTGGCGCTTCTTTCCACCAATGGCCCCAACTTCCACTTTTGGTCTCTTTTGGTCCCCTTTGGCTTAGCGGGTAAAGAACCTGTGCAACACTCCTGCAGGCCACTAAAACATCTTGATTGTCACTATGATGATGGGTTTTTTCTTGAGGTGTTTAAAAGATTTGTTGCAAATCCTCATCAAAATTTAAACAACTTAATGTAGTATTAGGGTTACTCTAGATTGTTTCCTACGAACATTGGCTATTAATCTTCATTAAACATGTTGAAGGCATTAATTGGACAAGCAATTAAAATGGGGGGTTTTGTGATTTCAAATCAATATAAAGAGCAACAAGCAAACAAGTTTAATGAATTCAAACAATAAAAAGCAGCAATCCTTAGTTCATCCACAAAGATTCTATCCTCATTCCACTCAAGATTTAACATTCATCCTCTCTCCCATGAATTAGGTTCATTTAACAAGCGAAAATCAACCTTATGGTCCTAACAAAATTACGCAATTTGCTAGGCTCTAACCCCTCATCCCAAAGTTAAGCAACCTTAGAATTAAACCTAGGATTAAGCAATCCCTAGTTTAGAATCTCCTTAAAATGAATTAGGGTTAATTAAGCATTATCCTCCTCATTCACCATTAATTCAATTCAAGAGACAAGGAAGAAGTAATTCATGAGAAGAAAGAAATTATATTATCATTAAAATTAAGGAACTCAAGAATCCATGTGAACTTACTAAGGATTACACCAAATTTAGCCCTCCATGGAAATGGGGGTCAAAAACGCAGTTGAAAAATGCAGAAAACTCATTAACATTAATGTAAAAGCAAGAGAAATGAGAAACCAAACCCTAGGTTGGACCCTTGGCTGTCACACAAGGTTGCGCTAAGCTCTGGAAAATGTCCTAAATTTAGCAAAGAAGAGAAAAGGTTAAAAAAGTGTAAGAACTCTCTACCCTAATTTGGCAAAAATCTATTTATACTAAAGCTGGTGCCCTCCAAAGTAATTAGTTTCATTCTTTCATAGTAAACACGCGCAGTATCAGTTGGATTTTGCCTCTCTGGAGTGATTACTATGAACTTTGACAGTAACCACGCGCAGCACTGGGACATTTTGGACTCTCTGGAGTGATCACTATGAACTTTGTTAGTAACTATGCGCAGTACCTTCATTTCTGTATGCTCTGAAGTGATTACTATGAACTTTCATAGTAACCATGCACAAGTTTAGTGGATTCTGGGCTACTGTAGTTGTCACTTTAAGCTTTGAAAGTCATCACTTTGGTCCCTTTGCTGGAAGTGGTTTGCTGTAGTTGTCTCTATCGTTCTTGAAAGTAGTTACTTTCACCTCAAATTCCTCAAAATCTAATAATTCTTTAAAATAAGCTTAGGGATTCCTGCCACATTATTAAAATGATCAAAACATGAAAAATAAACTATCTAACTCAATGTAAATTAACCAAAAACTAAGAAACCTATATTATTTAGCCTAATTGGAATATTCATTTTATTTACACTATCTAAGTCTTTTCTTTTCTATAGAAAGTAATAAATGATGTATAAAGATTTAGTAAAATATGGATTCATCACAACCCCAAACTTAATCTTTTGCTTGTCCTCAAGCAAACTAAAATTCAAGGACTTAAGTAAAAAAGGTTAGACTTATCCAAAGAAATTTTGTTCTCAAAATTTTTCTATTCCAATCTTTCAACTCTAATATACACTTCCTCCATTTCAAAATCATGGAGTCATTCAACAAAGAAAGCACACTCATATCAATTAATTTTATGCAAAGTCCCATACAAGTAAAACAAAAATTCAACAAAGTTCATCATACTTCACACAATGCAAAGAAATTATCTAGCTCACAAGGTGGTGTTTCACTCTTCACTCGTCAGTGTTTCAGGCTAGGTATTTTCCCTCAATACATGCAAATTGCTCTACCCTACCATATGCTTGCCCATATTCTCAATCTCCTTTGCCTTAATACAATGATTTACCTATCAAAGGGACTTGGTTGGTCACAAATAAGGATAGGTAAGGTTCAATTTGATCAAGGAGGGTCAAAAGCTCAAGTGGGTTTTCAAGATAAGGGAATCCTTTTGAGTGAGTGAATACAACAATTAGAATGAAATGCATCAAATGAGGTAGCCTAAGAGGTTCAAGCATTTTTTTCACCTTGTTTTTCATCATTTTTCATTATGTGAAGATCTCTTCAATTTCTTGGACCTTGCTTCATTTTATTTTCTTTCCTTTTTCATTCTTTCTTTTATGATTTCTTGGACTTTGGCAACCATTTTTTTTTTTTTTACAAATTTAAGTAAAAAATTTTTTTTTGACATGTATTAGTAATATGTATGATGTCCACCACCCCAAACTTGAGAGGTTGCTTGTCCTCAAGCAACTACCGTCAAAATCAACACCCCAAACTTAGTATTTGCATTCACTCTTGATGTTACTCAAAAGAAATACGTTCTTGATGGAAGGAAAAATGTTTTGGCAAACTAAGTTTGTCAAAAGAAGGGGATGTAATGCAATAAGGTGCAAAAGTGGGCAATGGTGAATGGGTGTGTGTGTGTAAAGGAGGCCTCAATCATTTAGATAAAAATTGCATAATGCATATTCAACTAAAAAACAGGGCAAGTTCTAGAAGAAAGATGCAAAATTACATGGAACATACACACAGAAAGGAAATTAGGGGCTTAATTCGCTACCATGGTAAAAATGGTGATAACTACTTAACATCATGTGAGGATAATTCACCTTATAAGAAAAGATATTCAGCATGGCATGGAGAGAAAATTATTTACAAAGGTAGAGTGTGTTCATGAATTGAATGAAAATTGTAGTAAGAGTCTAGAGTTGGAATTACAAAATTGGATTTAATGAAAAAGAAAAAGAACAAAGATATATCTTTGTATTTTGATGAATAATTATGCAGGAAAAATAAGGTTAAGAGTATATGAAATAGAGGCAAAGAACTTCACCTCTTTTTATGAATGATAGTGCCTCAACTCATGGGCAAAAAGAAAATGATGCTCCTCTTGATAGAACTGAGAGCATTCTCTGCACAAAGAGACAATAAATTCAGCACCAACAGAACAAAATAACTCAAACTCAGATAATATATATATAGCATAAAAGAGTTAAGTTGTTGTTCAGAGTAAAAGCAATAAAGGAAAGTTAAAGGCAGGGAAAATAAATGGAAAAGTGTACTAATTACAGGGAAATTATCAAAAAAAAAAATATGTACAATGAAAGAGAAGGTTAAATAAATAACAAAAATAGAAATTTTAAGCTAAATTGCATCCTCATCAGAGCTGGAGGATAGGTCATCATCAGCTGCATCAGTGTCAGTGTCCTCATCATCCTGCCCCTTTACTGCTACAACTGGGTCTGGTACTGGCTCCCCCTCTGAGCTGCTATCTTCCTCTTCATCCTCCTCTTCTGCTGTAGGTGTGAAAGGCAGAAGATCATTCTAAACTGTTGCTCGAAGATAAGGGGTTGAGAAGGTGGGGGCATAGCAGATCTGGTCAGCAGTCATCCCCACCTTCTTCCCTGTGTTGAGCAACATAGTCTCTGTGAGGGTCAGATCAGCCTTCTGACCAGCATGTATAGCATTTGTCACAGAGCTATTTCCTTCAGCTAGTCCTTTATTTTGGAAGGGAAGCCTTTCTTTCCTACAGCTTGGGGAGGCATCTCTGGGGCTGAGCTCTTCTTAGCTTTAAACAGCTCCTTCACCATAGCTGTGGTGATGCAGGGAGCTGCTCTGATTTTCTGCTGATATTCCTCAAAGTCAACTCCAACATCCTGGTAGAGCATAGTAATGATGGAGGGAAAACCCATGGAGTCCTTCTTCCTAGCTAGGATCTCCATGATGGCATTGCTAATAATATCGCCAACATGGATGGGCATCCCTGTCATGATGGCATAAACTAGCTTTGCCCTCTTCACTGCCAGGGAAGATGAGTGCATGACTGGAATGAAGGAGCTAAGGATGAAGATGCTTCAGACTTTGGCAGGTGGAAGGAGGTGCTTTGTAGTCAGATTCTTGGGCTGGAGCTTCATGTCAAATTCCCAGTTCTCCTCCAGCCTTGCATATTGCTTGAAGAATTGGCTTGTAGTCCTTCTCCTCCAAGTAGCTGAAAGTAGTGTAGTCCAGGCCTTTTTTTAGGAAGAGGAATGTTGAGGATCCTCTGGATGTTTGCAGGGTTGAAGTCTATCACCTTGCCTCTGACCATGGAGTGCCTGTAGGGGAGATCATCTCCCTTAACCCTGAAGGCATTGGCATAGAACTCCTGGGTGATGTCCTTCCACCCATGCCCAGCATATGTAGTGAACAAATTCCATCCCCTTTTCTGGATTTCGTGCTCAAATTGGGGGTAGGTCCTTTTTTGCAGAGAGTAGAGTCACATACCTTGGTGGAAAGTGACCACTATGGCTTGGGAAATTGATTACCATCATGGCAAACTTCAAAATTCTTTCTAAAGTGAATGCTTGGTGCCACGGAAATGATTATTCCTCCGTCTTTACTTGGACTTCCATGAATATATGCATAAATTGAGTCCAAATATAGCAATTTTTCCTCTACAAAAATTATGAACAAATCATCAATCAAATAATGAGTCAAGTGTTGAACAAAATGTTTGTGCAGCATGAACTAAACAACATGACCAGTAACACAACTCAAATGTAAGAATGCTTATTGAAATTAAAATAGAACTAGAAAGTGCTATAAAAACTGTGAGTTGCCTCTCACAAAGCCCTTCTTTAAAGTCACTAGCTTGACGTTTCATGGAGCTCTCACTCCAAAATAACTAAAGAATCAAGAACAGTTGGAGGTTGATCTAGGGAAACTTCCTCCATATTGGCCTCAAGTGTAGGATTCCCATGGACAGGCTTTAGGCGATGGCCATTCACTTTAAAAACCTTGTTTGTGGATTCACTTTTTATCTCCACTGCTCCATAAGGAGAAATGGAAGTCATAATGAAAGGTCCGATCCCCTTAGATCTGAGTTTTCCAGGCATGAGCTTCAAGCGGGAATTGAACAGCAAAACCTTTTGACCTACGAAAAACTCTTTCCTTGCTATTTTTCCATCATGAAAGGCCTTTGTTTTCTCCTTATAAATTCTAGCATTTTCATATGCTTCAAGGCGAAGTTCTTCTAATTCTTGCAAGTGCAATTTCCTTTGTTCTCCAGCTTTGTCTATGTCCATATTGCAGGCTCGTACTGCCCAATAAGCACGATGTTCTACTTCTACTGGGAGGTGGCAGGCTTTTCCATAGACAATTCTGTAAGGTGACATTCCCAAAAAATCCTTGTATGCTGTTCTATAAGCTCAAAGAGCATCATCAAGATGCTTGCTCTAGTTTTTCCTATTTGGCTGAACAATCCTTTCCAAGATTTTCTTAATTTCTCTGTTGGAGAGCTTAGCCTGCCCATTGGTTTGGGGGTGATAAGGTGTAGATACTTTGTGCACTACTCCGTACTTTCTCACTAGAGTCTCAATGGTTCTATTGCAAAAGTGGGTACCTTGGTCACTAATCAAAGCTTGAGGTACTCTAAACCTACAAAACAAATGAGTACGCACAAAATCTGCAACCACTCCTGAATCATTAGTTCTTATAGGCTTAGCCTCTACCCACTTAGAGACATAGTCTACAGCAAGCAAAATATATAAAAAAAACCAAAGGAGGGAGGAAAAGGACCCATGAAGTCTATACCTGAAACGTCGAATACATCACAGTATAAAATAGATTGTTGAGGCATTTCATGCTTCAAGGTGATTACCCCTCCAGTTCGTTGGCATCTCTCACAAGTATAACACACTTGTCAAGAGTCCTTGAAGATTGTAGGCCAATAAAAACCTGCATCCAGTACTTTCCTTGTAGTCCTTTGGGGCCCAAGGTGGCCTCTTACAGTGGATGCATGGCAAAAATGCAAAACTGATGCAGTTTCTTCCTCAGGAATGCACCACCTAATCACTTGATCACTACAGAACTTCCACAAATAGGGGTCATCACAGAGGTAATGCTTGGCATCATTCTTGATCTTTTCCCTTTTACTCCTTGGTGCATCTGCTGGAAAAACTCCTACAACTAAAAAGTTTACAATATCAGCACACCAAGGCAACTTTGAAGTACACAACTCTAATAGTTGCTCATCAGGGAAATCATCTTTTAGAGAAGTGAGTTCAGGATTCCCTTTATCCTACTCAAATGATCTGCCACCAAATTTTGTGCTCCACTTTTATCCTTTATCTCTACATCAAATTCTTGAAGTAGAAGCATCCACCTTATTAACCTTGGCTTCGAATCTGTCTTTTTTAAAAGGAACTTAAGAGCAGAATGATCAGTAAACACCACAACTTCTGACCCTAGCAAGTATGATCTAAATTTATCCAAAGCAAATACTATGGCCAATAGTTCGTTTTCAGTTGTCGTATAGTTACATTGTACAGGATCCAAAGTCCTAGATGCATAATAAATGACATGTGGATCCTTACCAAACCATTGTGCTAAGACAGCACCCACAGCAAAATTGGATAGTGTCCAGTTTGGTGGCTGAATGATAAGGGTTGTGATCAAGGCTATCTTTAGGCAATCAAATGCCTCTTTGCACTTGGCTCCAAACTCAAAATCAATATCTTTCTACAATAACTTAGAGAGAGGAAGGGCTATCTTGGAAAAATCCTTGATAAGCTTAGCAGGATCTACCTCATTTCCCTTCTCAGTTATTATATGACCTAAGACTACTCCCTGCCTAACCATAAAATGGCATTTCTCAAAGTTCAGAACAAGGTTAGTCTCTATACATCTTTGTAAAACTCTATCCAAGTTTTCTAAACATGCAGAAAATGATGACCCATATACAGTGAAGTCATCCATGAATACTTCAATACAATGCTCAACCAAATCAGAAAATATGCTTAACATGCATCTTTGAAATGTACTGGGAGCATTGCAAAGCCCGAATGACATTCTCATATATGCAAATGTACCGAATAGGCATGTAAAAGTGGTCTTCTCTTAATCCTCAAGAGCTATGCATATTTGAAAATAACCAGAGAATCCATCTAGGAAACAGTATTGAGACATACCTGCCAGGCGCTCTAGCATCTGATCTATGAAAGGTAGAAGAAAATGGTCTTTCCTGGTCGCCTGGTTGAGCCTCCTATAATCAATGCAGACTCTCTAGTTGTTTTGCACTCTAGTAGACAAGAGCTCATCCTTCTCAGTCTTCACCACTATAATCCTTGACTTTTTGGGCACCACCTGCACTGGGCTAACCCATGTGCTATCTGATATCGGGTAGATGATGCCTGCCTAGAGTAGCTTGGTGATCTCCTTCTTCACCACCTCTAATATGATCGGATTTACCCTCCTTTGGGGCTGTCTCACTGGCTTGGATCCTTCTTCTAACAAAATCTGGTGCATGCACACTGAATAGCTGATTCCAGGGATGTCAGCCAAGGTCCATCCAATAGCCTTTCTATGCTTCCGAATCACATCGAGCAACTGCTCCTCTTGGTCCTCATCAAGCTCAGTGGATATGATCACAGGGAGCTTCTCACCTACTTCTAAATAAGCGTATTTTAAATGCTTACGCAGGGGTTTAAGCTCCAGGGTGGGAGGCTGCTCAACTGAAGGCAAGGCTTTAGCACTTTCATTTGAAATGATTTCTACAACATTTAAACCACAAGGGTTAAATTCAATTGTACTTGCTGTACTCAATGAACCACATTCTATCCCTTTTGATTTTTCAATGTCATTAATGTCAAAAGTTGTAGAATCTAAATCTAGAAAATCAGCAAAACAAATATCACACAAAGATGAATTAGTACAATATTCATAAATTTTAGTATCTATGGTATCTACACAATCAGAAAAATCAACGAAAGAGTCTCCTAAAAATTCAACAAAACTATCATCTATCAAGCTATCAAGAACATCAATGTGGAAAACTGAATGCTCCTCAGGTGAGTGCTTCATAGCATCTAGTATGTTGAAGTGGACCACACTCTCTCCAAACTCCATAGTGAGAGTTCCAGCATGCACATCAATTTTGGTCCTAGCTGTCTTCAAGATTGACCTCCCCAAGATGATTGGTGCAGCTCCTTTTATTGGTTCTTCTTCTTGCATGTCCAAGATGTAGAAGTCAACAGGAAAGATCAAGTCATTCACTCTCACTAGAACATCCTCCACAAGGCCGGCTGGATTAGTGGTGCTCCTATTTGCTAACTGGATGATGACACCTGTGGGCTGCAATGGTCCAAGAGACAAAGATGTGAAGATAGATAAAGGCATAATATTAATAAATGCACCTAAATCAAGCATGGCATTATCTATCCTATTGTAGCCTATAATGTAGCGAATAGTAAACGTCCCTGGATCTTTGCATTTTTCAGGCATGGAAGTTTTCTGCCTCTCAAAAAGGGCTGATACATTCCTCCCCATGTTCACTCTTTCATTACCCTTTAGCTGCCTTCAATAAGTGCACAAATCCTTAAGGAATTTGGCGTACTTTGGGATTTGCTTGATAGCATCTAACAAGGGAATATTGACTTCAACCTTTCTGAAAGTATTCAGAATTTCTTTGTCAATCGTCTTGCTTCTTGTTGGGCTGAACCATTCTTTGAGGGAAGGGAATAGGAATGGACCTCTCTCCTTTGTCTACCACTTTTGGTTGACATAGTGTGGGCATAGGTGCAGGTTGCTCTTGGCTCCCAACCTCCCTTCCTTCATCTTCTACAACTAAAGTGCAACTAGGATTCTTCTCCTCAGGCATTTCTGGCTCTTGCATCACCTTACCAGATCTTAAGGTAATGGCACTCACATTTTTTGGGTTTGTTACAATTTGTGCAGGGAGATTGCCTGAACCTTGAGATTGAAGTTGATTCAGGGATGAAGCAAGTTGACCCATTTGATTCTCCAAGGTCTTAATACTTGCTTGAGTCTGTTGTTGGAAAGCCTGACTCTATTACTGGAAATTGAGATTATTCATAATGAGTTGCTTTACAAGGTCTTCCAAGGATGACTCACTCTTTTGAGGTGCAGGAGCCAGTGAAGAGGATGCTTGATGGTGCTGTTCAGATGAAGATGATGGATGGTGATGTTGCTGGGCTGAATATAGCTTGCTTTGTCCAGCTTGATGTAGTTGGAAATGGTTGTTGGTTGGTTGGCTAGAGCCTTGATGCTATGCATTTCCTCCCCACCATAAGTTAGGATGGTTCCTCTAACCGGGATTATATCTATTAGAAGATAAATCCTAATATTGTTGTTGTTGTGGCTGCTGAAAAGAAAATTTATTAGCATAAATATTAGCAGTATAAGCTTGAGGATTACCTTCCGAAGATTCAGTTTCTTGCAATGTGGGGCAACTATCAGTGAAGTGATTCGTAGATGAACAAATCCCACAAAGCATGGCTGGAATGGATGGAGGTGGAGGTGTATATGCAGCAGAATTCTTTTGGATGGATGCCAACTATTTTACCATAGAAGCCAACTCATCTAGCTTATGCTCCAACTTGTGTGAATCTGAAGTTTGAATTTCATTGACACTCCTGGACATGATGGAATTTTGCCTTGTAGTAAACTATTGAGAGTTAGCTGCCATATTCTCAATGAGGTTTCTAGCGGCAACGGGAGTCTTGTCAACTAGGGCTCCTTCGCTAGCTACGTCGATCATGCTCCTATCCATTGGGTGTAAGCCCTTATAGAAGTATTGGATTAGGAGCTGGTCACTTATCTGATGATGGGGGGAGCTAGCACAAAGTCTCTTGAAACGCTCCCAATATTCATACAAACTTTCCCTCTCCAGCTGCCTAATACCACATATTTCCTTTCTTATTGAGGTAGCCCTTGAGGCAGGGAAAATTTTTCCAGGAACAATCTCTTGAGGGTGTCCCAACTTGTAATAGAGCCAGGTGGAAGATAATACAGCCAATCTTTAGCCAAATCCATAAGAGAGAATGGAAAAGCCTTCAATTTCACATGCTTTTCAGGCACACCTTGTGGTCTCATTGTAGAGCAAACATTATGAAATTCCTTGAGGTGTTTATGTGGATCTTCACCTGCAAGACCATGAAATTTAGGCAAAAGATGGATTAGGCCAGTTTTAAGAACAAAAGGGGCATCCACATCCGAGTATTGGATACACAAAGTCTGGTAAGTCACGTCTGGCGCGGCAAGCTCTTTAAGTGTCAGGTCATTTTCTGCCATTTCTAAAGGTTCAGAATTTAAAGAATGCAGAGAAGAATATATGAAGATGGTTCCTCAGTATGTGCAGAGTTTTGTCTATTAAGGTTCCTAAGATTCCTATGGAATTTCCTATCAATTTCAGTATCTGGAGGATATAAATCTCCCTGATTTGATCTGGTCATTCATTAAGAATTAGCTATAGAAAATTGAAAAGAAGTAAACTAATGAAGCAATAAAAATGCAAAAAAATTTAGATGACAATTATGCAGAAAAACTAATATCTAAGTGTAGTAAAATAAAGCATTAACACCAAACAGCAAAAACAGAAAGAAATTGCAAACTATGGAACAAAAATATGCAACACACAAGCACAAATTCTGCAGAATTATGCAGCAAAAATAGAGTAGAGTGCAGCAAACAAAAATGTAGTGTGGTAAACTAAATTGCAAAAGTTAGAATTCACAAAATGCAGAAAACAGCAATTGGTTGTACCTCAATGCAAGATATCTCTACTTACCTATGAAACTACAACTATACTAAAGTATTCACAATGCAAAAGTTAAAAGAGAGTTCACTAAATAGGCAGAAAATGAAAATGAAAATAGAGTAAAAAACATATTTATAAAAAATCAACATCAATGTTCCCTGGCAACGATGCCAATTTGATGATGGGTTGTTTCTTGAGGTGTTTAAAATATTTGTCGCAAATCCTCATCAAAATTTAAACAACTGAATGTAGTACTAGGGTTACCCTACATTGGCTATTAATCTTCATTAAACATGTTCAAGGCATTAATTAGACAAGCAATCAAAATGGGGGTTTTGTGGTTTCAAATCAATATAAAGAGCAACAAGCAAAGAAGTTTAATTAATTCAAACAATAGAAAGCAGCAATCCTTAGTTCATCCACAAAGATTCTATCCTCATTCCACTCAATATTTAATATTCATCCTCTCTCCCATGAATTAGGTTAATTTAACAAGCGAAAATCAACCTTATGGTCCTAACAAAATTACACAATTTGCTAGGCTCTAATCCCTCATCCCAAAGTTACACAACCTTAGAATTAAACCTAGGATTAAGCAATCCATAGTTTGGAATCTCCTTAAAACGAATTAGGGTTAATTAAGCAATATTCCCCTCATTCACCATTAATTCAATTCAAGAGACAAGGAAGAAGTAATTCATGAGAAGAAAGAAATTATATTATCTTTAAAATCAAGGAACTCAAGAATCTGTGTGAACTTACTAAGGATTACACAAAATTTAGCCCTTCATGGAAATAGGGGTAAAAGATGCAGCTGGAAAATGCAGAAAACTCATTAACATTAATGTAAAAGCAAGAGAAATGAGAAACCAAACCCTAGGTTGGACCCTTGGCTGTCACCCAAGGTTGCCCTAAGCTCTGGAAAATGTCCTTAATTTAGTAAAGAAGAGAAAAGGTTCAAAAAGTGTAAGAACTCTCTACACTAATTTTGCAAAAATCTATTTATACTAAAGCTGGCGCCCTCTATAGTAATTACTTTCATTCTTTCATAGTAAACACGTGCAGCATCAGTTGGATTTTGCCTCTCTGGAGTGATTACTATGAACTTTGATAGTAACGACGCGCAGTACTGGGACATTTTGGACTCTCTGGAGTGATCACTATGAACTTTGATAGTAACTATGCGCAGCACCTTCAATTCTGCATGCTCTGAAGTGATTACTATGAACTTTCATAGTAACCACGCTCAAGTTTAGTGGATTCTGGGCTGCTGCAGTTGTCACTTTAAGCTTTGAAAGTGATCACTTTGGTCCCTTTGTTGGAAGTGGCTTGCTGTAGTTGTCACTAGCAATCTTGAAAGTAGTTACTTTCTCCTCAAATTCCTCAAAATCCAATAATTTTTCAAAATAAGCTTGGGGATTCCTGCCACATTATTAAAATGATCAAAACATGAAAAATAAACTATCTAAATCAATGTAAATTAACCAAAAACTAAGAAACCTATATTATTTAGCCTAATTGGAATATTCATCTTATTTACACTATCTAAGTCTGTTCTTTTCTATAAAAAGTAGTAAATGATGTATAAAAATTTAGTAAAATGTGCATTCATCACACTACTAGGACTCAAGGGAAGGGTTTCCAACCACTCTCTCCCCTCTTGGCGCTTCATTGCGCCAATGGCCCCAAGTTCCCCTTTTGGTCTTTCCTTTGGTCCCCTTTGGCTTAGCGGGTAAAGAACCCATACGACACTCGTGCAGGCCACTAAAACTTCTTGATTGTCACTACTAGGACTCAAGGGAAGGGTTTCCAACCACTCTCTCCCCTCCTAGCGTTTCTTTGCGCCAATGGCCCCAAGTTCCCGTTTTTTTTTTTTCCTTTGGTCCCCTTTGGCCTAGCGGGTAAAGAACCCGTACGACACTCGTGCAGGCTGCTAAAAATTCTTGATTATCACTACTAGGACTCAAGGGAAGGGTTTCCATTCACTCTCTCCTGTCTTGGCGCTTCTTCGCGCCAAGCGCCCCAACTTCCAGTTATAGTCTCTTTTGGTCCCCTTTTTCTTAGCGGTTAAATAACATGCGCGACACTCATCTCTGGCTGCTAAAACTTATTGAATGTCACTCCTAGGACTCAAAGGAAAGGTTTCTATGAACTCTCTCCCCTGCTGGCGCTTCTTTCCGCTAATGGCCCCAACTTCCACTTTTGGCTTGTTTTGGTCTCCTTTGGCTTAGCAAGTAAAGAAGCCATGCAACACTCTTGCAGGCCGCTAAAAGTTATTGATTGTCACTATTAGGACTCAAAGGAAGGGTTTTCAACCACTCTCTTCCCTCTTGGTGCTTCCTTGCGCCAATGGCCCCGAACTTCCACTTTCGGACTCTTTTGGTCCGCTTTTACTTGCGGCTAAATAACACGTGCGAGACTTGCCTCTGACTACTAAAAATTCTTGAATGTCAGTCCTAGGACTAAAAGGAAGGGTTTCCAACAACTCTCTCCCCTCCCGGCGCTTCTTTCCGCCATGGCCCCAACATCACTTTCGGTCTCTTTTGGTCTGTTTTGGCTTAACGGGTAATGAACCTGTGCGACACTCCTGCCGGCCACTAAAACTTCTTCATTGTCACTACTAGGACTCAAGCGAAGGGTTTCCAACCACTCCCTCCCCTCTTGGCGCTTCCTTGCGCCAATGGCCCCAACTTGCAGTTTTTGTCTCTTTTGGTCCCCTTTTACTTAGCGACTACATAACACGCGCGAGACTCGTCTCTGGCTGCTAAAACTTCTTGAATGTCACTCCTAGGACTCAAAGGAAGGGTCTCCAACAACTCTCTACCCTCCTTTGCTTCTTTCCACCAATGGCCCCAACTTCCACTTTTGGTCTCTTTTGGTCCTCTTTGGCTTATGGGGTAAAGAACCCGTGTGACACTCCTACAGGCCGTTAAAACTTCTTGATTGTCAATTCTAGGACTCAAGGGAAGGGTTTCCAACCACTCTCTCCCCTCTTGGCGCTTCCTTGCGCAAATGGCCCCAACTTGCAGTTTTTGTCTCTTTTGGTCCCTTTTTACTCAGCAGCCAAATAACACGCGCGAGACTCGTCTCTGGTTGCTAAAATTTCTTAAATGTCACTCCTAGGACTCAAAGGAAGGGTCTCCAACAACTCTCTACCCTCTTACGCTTCTTTCCGCCAATGGCCCCAACTTCCACTTTTGGTCTCTTTTGGTCCCCTTTGGCCCCAACTTCCACTTTCATGTAGGCCGCTAATAATTCTGGATTGTCACTACTAGGACTCAAGGGAAGGGTTTCCAATCATTCTCTCCCCTCTTGGCGCTTCCTTGCGCCAATTGTCCTAACTTCCAGATTTAATCTCTTTTGGTCCCCTTTTACTTAGCGGCTAAATAACACGCGCGAGACTTGTCTGTGGCTGCTGAAACATCTTGAATGTTACTACTAGGACTCAAAGGAAGGGTTTCAAACAACTCTCTCTATTCCTAGCGCTTCTTTTCGCCAATGGCCCCAACTTCCATTTTTGGTCTCTTTTTGTCCCCTTTGGCTTAGCGGGTAAAGAACCCGTGTGACATTCCTGCAGGCCGCTAAAACTTCTTGATTGTCACTACTAGGACTCAAGGGAAGGGTTTCCAACCACTCTCTCCCTTCTTGGCGCTTCTTTCTGCCAATGGCCCTAACTTCTACCTTTGGTCTCTTTTTGTCCCCTTCGGCTTTGCGGGTGAAGAAACCATGCGACACTCGTGCAGGCCGCTAACACTTCTTGATTGTCACTACTAGGACAAAAGGGAATGGTTTCCAACCACTTTCTCCTCTCTTGGCGCTTCCTTGCGCCAATGGGCTCAACTTTTGATTTTGGTGTCTTTTGGTCCCCTTTTACTTAGCGGCTAGGTAACACGCGCAGGGTGCTAAATCTTCTTGAATGTCACTCCTAGGACTCAAAGCAAGGGTTTCCAACAACTCTCTCCCTTCCTGGCACTTCTTTCCGCCAATGGCCTCATGTTCCCATTAAGGTCTTTCCTTTGGTCCCCTTTGGCTTAGCAGGTAAAGAACCCGTGCAACACTTGTGCAGGATGCTAAAACTTCTTGATTGTCACTACTAGGACTCAAGGGAAGGGTTTCCAACCACTCTATCTTTTCTTGGCGCTTCCTTGCGCCAATGGCCTAAACTTCCAGATTTGGTCTCTTTTGGTCCTCATTTACTTTACCGCTAAATAACACGCGCGAGACTATTCTCTGGCTGCTACAACTTCTTGAATGTCACTCCTAGGACTCAAAGGACAGGTTTCCAACAACTCTTTCCCCTCCTGGCACTTTTTTTCGCACATGGCCCCATGTTCCAGTTTTGGTTTTTTCTTTGGTCACCTTTGGCTTAGCAAGTAAAGAACCCTACGACACTCCTGCAGGCCGCTAAAACTTCTTGATTGTCAGTACTAGGACTCAAGGGAAGGGTTTCCAACCACTCTCTCCCTTCCTTGCACTTCTTTCCACCAATGTCCCCAAGTTCCTATTTTGGTCTTTCCTTTGGTCCCATTTGGCTTAGCTAGTAAAGAACTTGTGTGACACTCGTATAGGCCGCTAAATATTCTTGATTGTCACTTCTACAACTTAAAGGAAGGGTTTTCAACAACTTTCTCCCCTCCTAGCACTTCTTTCTGCCAATGGCCCCAACATCCCGTTTTGGTCTTTCCTTTGGTCCCCTTTGGCTTAGCGGGTAAAGAACCAGTGCGACACTCGTGCAGGCCACTAAAACTTTTTGATTGTGACTACTAGGACTCAAGGGAAGGGTTTCCAACCACTCTTTCCTCTCCTGGCGCATCTTTCCACCAATGGCTCCAACTTCCACTTTTGGTCTCTTTTAGTCCCCTTTGGCTTAGCGGGTAAAGAACCTGTACGACACTTGTGCAGGCCACTAAAACTTTTTGATTGTGACTACTAGGACTCAAGGGAAGGGTTTCCAACCACTCTTTCCTCTCCTGGCGCATCTTTCCGCCAATGGCTCCAACTTCCACTTTTGGTCTCTTTTAGTCCTCTTTGGCTTAGCGGGTAAAGAACCCGTGCGACACTCCTGCAGGCCGCCAAAACTTCTTGATAGTCAGTACTAGGACTCAAGGGAAGGGTTTCCAACCACTCTTTCCTCTCCTGGCGCATCTTTCCGCCAATGGCTCCAACTTCCACTTTTGGTCTCTTTTAGTCCTCTTTGGCTTAGCGGGTAAAGAACCCGTGCGACACTCCTGCAGGCCGCCAAAACTTCTTGATAGTCAGTACTAGGACTCAAGGGAAGGGTTTCCAACCACTCTTTCCTCTCCTGGCGCATCTTTCCGCCAATGGCTCTAACTTCTACTTTTGGTCTCTTTTAGTCCTCTTTGGCTTAGCGGGTAAAGAACCCGTGCGACACTCCTGCAGGCCGCCAAAACTTCTTGATTATCAGTACTAGGACTCAAGGGAAGGGTTTCTAACCACTCTCTCTCCTCATGGCGATTCTTTCTGCCAATGGCCCCACGTTCCCGTTTTGGTCTTTCCTTTGCTCCCCTTTGGCTTAGTAGGTGAAGAACACGTGTGACACACCTGCAGGCCACTAAAACTACTTGATTGTGACTACTAGGACTCAAGGGAAGGGTTTCCAATCACTCTCTCCCCTCCTCGCGCTCTTTTGTGCCAATGGGCCCAAGTTCCCGTTGTGGTCTTTCCCTTGGTCCCCTTTGGCTTAGCGGGTAAAGAACTCGTGCGACACTCCTGCAGGCCGCTAGAACTTCTTGATTGTCACTACTAGGACTCAAGGGAAGGGTTTCCAACAACTCTCTCCCCTCTTGGCGCTTCCTTGCGCCAATGGCCCTAACTTCCACTTTTAGTCTCTTTTGGTCCCTTTTTACTTAGCGGCTAAATAACATGAGTGAGACTCGTCTCTGGCTACTAAAACTTCTTGAATGTCACTCCTAGGACTCAAAGGAAGGGTTTCATACAACACTCTCCCCTCCTAGCACTTCTTTTCGCCAATGGCCCCAACTTCCACTTTTGGTCTCTTTTGGTCCCCTTTGGGTTAGCAGGTGAAGAACCTGTGTGACACACCTGCAGGCCGCTAAAACTTCTTGATTGTGACTACTAGGACTCAAGGGAAGGGTTTCCAACAACTCTTTCCCCTCCTGGCACTTCTTTCCGCCAATGGCCCTAACTTCCACTTTTGGTCTCTTTTGGGTCCTTTTTGGCTTAGCGGGTTATGAACTCGTGCGACACTCCTGCAGGCCACTAAACTTCTTGATTGTCACTACTAGGACTCAAGGGAAGGGTTTCCAACCATTCTCTCCTCTCTTGGCACTTCCTTGCGCCAATGGTCCTAACTTTCAATTTTGGTCTCTTTTGGTCCCTTCTTACTTAGCGGCTAAATAACACGCGTGAGACTCGTCTTTGGCTGCTAAAACCTTCTTGAATATCACTTCTATGACTCAAAGGAAAGATTTCCAACAACTCTTTCCCATCCTGGCACTTCTTTCCGCCAATGGCCCAAATTTTCACTTTTGGTCTCTTTTCGTCCTTTTTGGCTTAGCTGGTAAAGAACCCGTGCAACATTCCTGGAGGCCGCTAAAACTTCTTGATTGTTACTGCTAGGACTCAAGTGAAGGGTTTCCAACCACTCTCTCCCCTCTTGGCTCTTCCTTACGCCAATGGCCCCAACTTCCACTTTTGGTCTCTTTTGGTCTGATGAATCCATATTTTTACTGATATTTTAGCATAATTCTAACACTTTTGATAAGAAAAATATATGAAGAAAGTAGAAAAACTCAGAAAAAGATAATGAATTGAAGTTTTCTTTCAATTTGTTGTTATCTTAGCAATTGTGGAATTTTTGCTCAGGAATTAAGTTTTTAATCTTGTTTTTGAGGGAATAATTCGAGCAAGGTTCATGTAAATGGAGGCTTGATGACAAGGAAGAGGAAGGTAGTAAGTCTGGACTCCAAAACACAAGAACAAGAAAATGCAGACTGGGCGTGATCACTATTGTCAGTGAAAGTAATCACTGCAGAGTTCAAAGAAGAAGTGAAGCCTGGGCGTTACCACTGTTGCCAGGAAAAGTGAGAGTTCCAGTGAAGCCTCAGACTCAGCATGCTGGGCGTTATCACTTTTATCATTAAAACTGAGCGTTCCAAAGAGGCAAAATATCAACAAAGCTCTATGTAACCACTATTGTCATCGAAAGTGATTATTCCAGAGAGCCTTCAACTTGGCGAGTTGCGCGTAGTCACTTTTATTCATTTGAGTGATCACGTGCAACTACTTGAGGTCTGCGGTGACACTTTTATCAGCAAGAGTGATAATTCCAGGAGCTCTCACGTGGCCACTTTTTCTCATAAAAGTGTTAACGCACAACCAACTAACCTTCTGTGTAACTACTATTTTTCATAAAAGTGATAACGCACAAATCTGGGAATTTCTATAAATACCAGATGCGCTCAGATTTTTGGGAGTTCAATTTTATTTTCCATTTTTCTGTTAAATTGTCATTGAGAGAGATTGAGAGAGAAGATTGGGGTCAAGTCTTGAAGCTTCCACAAAGAGGAATCGGATTGGAGCTTCCGGCCATGGCTTTTTGGAGTTTTTCTTCATCTTCTTCTTCTTTCTCTTTCTCTTCTCCTATGTCTGAGTAGTTTTCTTGTAGTTAGGAGTTTATGGAACTCAATTTCATGTATTAATTTGACTCTTGCTTCTGAATTTTGAGTTCTTGGATTAATTGAATTGTGAATTCTATTTTTCTTGCAATCTATGAATGGAAATTTGTATGATTCATCAAAGAGGAACAATTACCAATGGAAGTTGGATTTGATTCTCTTATCTCAGTTAGCAATCAGAATTTAGGGATTTCTTAGGGATAAGGAGACCTAATTCTGCAATCTTAAGGGTCTAAGTCTTAATGCAACTTGAAATTGAACTTCACCTAAGGGATTAGGGTGGTTTAGTTGCTTGTTAGGGTCAATGAGTTAAGGGATTAACCTTTGGCTATTGAAATACGAAACTGATTGTTAATTAATGATGAATCCATATTTTACTAGTATTTTACAATAGTTTTTAGTGCAATTAATAAAGAAAACATGCTAGAAATAGTAGAAAATCCTTAAAAAATTGGATGATCAAAGGAAAAATAGAAGAAAAGTAGCAAAAATTAGAGGAAAGAAGTTGATAATTGAAGAATAGCCTCTGAGTGATCACTTTCGCTGGTGAAAGTGATCACTCCAGAACCATAAAATGAAGAAGAGCTTCTGCGTAATCACTTTTGCTGGCAAAAGTTATTGTTCTAGAGAGGTTACATTAAGAAGAGCTTTGGCGTAATCACTTTTTCTAGAAAAAGTGAGCGTTCCAAAGAGTCCTTCAAGAAGAGTTGCTGCGCGTGTTCACTATTATCCACAAAAGTTAACATGTGCAAAAAGGTAGCCTCTGCGTGTTCACTATTTCTAGCAGAAGTGAACACGCGTATGACATAAGTAAGGGAAGCTTCTGCGTGGCTACTATTTTCAACAAAAGTGAACACTTTAAAGTGCGCGTGGCTACTATCACCAGCAAAAGTGAACACGCGCAAGTGGAAATGAAGAATTAGCCTCTGCGTGATTACTATTGCTGGCAAAAATGATCACGCCAGCAGAGCAGGAATTCTATAAAAGACAGTTAGCTCAGGAATTTAGTAGTTTTTTGTTCATTTTTCATTTTTCATTTGTTTTTATTGTTGAGAGAGTCAGAGAGGGAGATTGAGGACGAACACCAAGCTTCATTTCTTGAGGGATCAGATTGAAGATTGGCTTGAAGATGTTTCTTCTTTGTTCATTCTCTTCTTCTCTTCTCTTCTCTTTTCTTTTTGTAATGTTTGCTTAAACTCTTTATCGTTAGGAATTATGAATCTGAAATAGAAATATTGAATTGATTTTGGATTGGATTGAGTGATTGATTCTACTGTTAAAGTAGTGATTGAATGGAAATTTGTTCAACTAATCATAGAGGAACTCTTATCAATGGGAATTGAATTTGTTTCTCAGATCTGAATTAATTGCCAAGGTTATTGGTTTCTGAGGGATAAGATATCTTAATCTTGTAATCTTTTGGTTTCTCAAACTTAATGCAACATTTGATTGGATTAGATCTAAGGGATTAGAATGATTTGATTAGATGCTAGATTCATCGAGGCAAGGGATTATAACGTGAAACTGATTGTCATTCCATCTAAATGCTTGAATGTTCAGAACTTTATTGATTCAATGTTGATGTTTTGGTGAAACAATTTCCTAACTACTCTTTCTACATTTGTTTACTATATACTTTTGTGCTAACTATTCTGTTTTACTCTCTAATTTTATTTTTGATACATTTATACCAAATCCATTTGAAATTTGTAAAGCTCAACTAATTGTGATCTTGTGAAGTGGTAATTGAGAACTTTATTTCCTAAGGACGATACTTGGAACTCAATCTGATTCTAAGATTTTTTATAACTTGCTACAACAACTCTAGTACACTTGCTAGTCAGTTTACTTTCAGTGCAACAACAGTTGTAAAAGTAACAAATTTTTTGTGCCGTTGCCGAGGAATAATTTGTTTCAATATCATTAGTAATAAGAAAATAACTAGATTGAGCATTTGTTTCTTTAAATTTTCTACAAATATTACATTACAATTGCAGTTTTTTGTTTTCATTATACTATATTTGTGTTTAGTTGTATATGCGTGGCAAAAACAAAAATAAATCTACTCTTGTCTTTGATCCTGACATTGATAGAACTCTTAGGAGATTAAGAAAAGAGACTAGAGCAGAGAGATCTTTAGGAAGTGACAGTGATCTAGAGGTTATACATTCTCCAGAATTTCAAGTCACTCCTTTTGCAAATAGGAAACATTCACCTTTTAGACAACCAACTCCAAAAGTTGAAATGGTAGAACAACATAGAATGAGAACACTAGGAGATTATGCAATTCCAAATATGCAAGGCTATAATTCTTCAATTGTTAGACCAACCATTCAAGCCAATCATTTTGAGATAAAACCAGCCATACTTCACCTAGTGCAGTAGGACTAATTTTATGGTGGAATTTCTGATGATCCTAATCTGCATATTTCTAATTTTCTGCAGTTGTGTGATACTATAAGGATGAATGGAGTAACTGAAGATGCTATAAGACTGAGGCTATTTCCATTTTCTTTAAGAGACAAAGCCAAATGTTGGTTACAAGCACAGCCTCAGGGAAGTATCACCACATGGACTGAACTTGTGAATAAATTTCTAACAAAATATTTTCCTCCCTCAAAAGCTGCTAAGTTGAGAGGAGAAATAAAATCTTTTGTGCAGTAGGAAGGAGAATCACTTTATGAAGCATGGGAAAGATATAAAGAGTTGTTGAGAAGATGTCCACTTCATTGTATTCCAGAATGGATGCAGCTGGAAACTTTTTATAATGGAATGAATGTAGTAACTAGAACTATGATTGATGCAGCTGCAGGAGGATCTTTGAGCATGAAATCCTTGGAAGAAGCCCAAAGAATCATTGAGATGATGGCAGCAAAGATGATCTTTGAGCATGAATATGAAACAAAGATGATGGAAACTTTTCTTGCACAGAATCAGCTGCAGAACCAATTATTTTCTGATCAAATAGCAGCTTTGACTTAGCAGATTAATAATTTGCAGATTGGAAATGTGGTAACAAGTCAGTTGACATGCGATAGTTGTGGAGGGAATCATGCTAATGGTGCATGTGATGTACCTACACCTGAACCACAAGAGCAGGTCAATTATATGGGGAATTATCAAAGACAGCAACAATCTTATCCTCAATAATCATTTCCTCCCGGATTTCAGTATTCTAATAATAGGAATCAACAATTTTATAATTGGAATCCTCAGAATTCTGCAATGAAAAGCACTAATACATCTCTTCCATTTTTAAATGCAGGAAATCACCAACAACAATAGTACTTTCAAGGAAATTCTTCTACTTAACCTCAAAGGAGTCAACATTCAGCTAGACCAATGAGCGAAAGAATGAACGAGATTAAGGAAACAATGTTACAATTCATGAAAGTCACTCAATCCAGCATCAAGAATCAAGAAGTTTCTATGAAGAAGTTAGAAACTCAAATTGGACAGCTGGCTGAACAATTAACAAGCAGAGATGAAGGAAGATTTCTAAGCAACACAGTGGTGAATCCAAAGGAACAATGTCAAGCTATAGTTGCAAGAAGTGGAGCTGTTATAGTTAGTCCAAAACTAGCTGAAAAGAAACTGAATAATGTTGCAACAGAAAAGTAAGTAGAAAATGCAACAGAGGAAAGAAATTTAAAAGAAGAATTGCAGCAAGGGAACTTCAAGCTACTAAAGAGAGAACATTCAGAAAAGAATGAAGAAGTTCATAAAAGTCCTGAAAGAAAGACAAAGAAGCAATTATTTGTGGACACTTACAAGCCAATTGATCTAGAAAAATATAAGAGACTGCCTTATCCTCAAAGAGTTCAAAATCCTAAGCAAGAGGAGCAGTTTGAGAGGTTTCTAAACGTGTTCAAAAAGATGCAAATTAACATCCCATTTGTTGAAGCTTTGGAGCAAATGCCATCTTATGCCGAATTCATGAAGGAACTACTCTCCAAGAAAAGAAAGTTAGAACATGATAAGATTGTACCCTTGACAGAGGAGTGCAGTGCTATTCTTAGAAGAAAACTTCCTCAAAAATTAAAAGACCCAGGATCCTTTAGCATACCTTGTGAAATAGGATATTGTACTGTGTGAAAAGCATTGTGTGACTTGGGGGTAAGCATTAATTTGATGCCATTAGCCATTATAAAGAAATTGGGGATAGAAGAAGTGAAACCAACCAACATTACATTGCAATTAGCTGATAGATCATATACTTATCCATATGGAGTAGTAGAGGATTTGTTGGTTAAGGTTGACAAATTTATTTTTCCTGCAGATTTTGTCATATTGGACATGGAGGTAGATGCAAACATACCATTAATCTTGGGCAGACCTTTCCTTGCAACTGGACGAGCTCTCATTGATGTGCAAAAAGGAGAGTTAATGCTTAGAGTTTAAGAGGAAAAGGTGATATTTAATGTATTTGAAGCTTTGAAATCTCCAATTGATGATAACACATGTATGAGATTAGATACATTAGATTCTATGACCACTCCTTATTCTTTGAATGGATTTGATGAAATTTCTGTGTTGATAGAAACCATAGCTGCAGGAAATACTAAACCTCTGCATTTTGAAGATGAAATCGTATTTGAAATGGAGCAGCAATTGGAAACTCTACCTATTTTAATACCTGCAGAAAAATTGATCAAAGAAGAGTTGAAAAATAAAGGAGAAGAAGAGAAAAATCAGAAGCTGGAATTAAAGCAACTTCCATCTCACTTGAGATATGCATTCTTGGATTATAAACATGAAAATCCAGTTATCATAAGGAATGAACTCAAGGAAGAAGAGGAGGAGAAGTTGCTGAGAATTTTGAGAACCCATAAATCAGCAATAGGGTGGAACATCTCAGATTTAAAAGGTATAAATCCAATCTTTTGTAAGCACAAAATTTTATTTGAATAAAATTTTAAACCAGTTGTGCAGCCTCAAAGAAGATTAAACCTTGCCATGAAGGAAGTGGTAAGTAAAGAAGTCATTAAACTATTAGATGCAGGGATCATATATCCTATTTCAGACAGCAATTGGGTAAGTCCTGTGCAAGTGGTACCTAAAAAGGGTGGAATGACTGTAGTACCAAATGAAAAGAATGAGTTGATACCCACAAGGACTGTCACAGGATGGAGGATGTGTATAGATTATAGAAAGCTGAATGATGCAACCAGAAAAGATCATTTTCCTTTACCTTTTGCAGACCAAATGCTAGAAGGTTAGCTGGACATGCATTTTACTGCTTTTTAGATGGATATTTTGGCTATAACCAAATTGCTGTAGATCCAATTGATCAAGAAAAACCTGCTTTTACTAGTCCCTTTGGAATATTTGCATATAAAAGATGCTCCAGCTACATTTCAAAGGTGCATGTTAGCTATTTTTTATGACTTGGTTGAGAAAATAATTGAGGTATTCATGGACAATTTTTCTGTTTTTGGGAATTCATTTGATGATTGTTTATCTAATTTGTCCATTGTTTTGCAGAGATGTTAAGACACTAACTTGGTGTTGAATTGGGAGAAATATCACTTTATGGTGCAAGAAGAAATAGTGCTTGGCCATAAGATTTCAATTAGAGGGATGGAGGTTGATCAAGCTAAAATAGAAGTGATTAGTAAATTACCTGCACCTGTGAATGTGAAAGGAATTAGAAGTTTCTTAGGCCATGCTGGGTTTTATAGGAGGTTCATTAAAGATTTTTCTAAAATTGCCAAACCTCTTATTGACTTACTTATAAAGGATGCAACATTTGTATTTGATGAATCTTGTATACATGCTTTTACTATTTTAAAAGAAAAACTGATTTCTACTCCAATTCTTGTTAAACTTGACTGGACTGTACCATTTGAGCTAATGTGTGATGCAAGTGACAATGCAGTGGGTGTTGTATTAGGACAAAGAAAAGATAAAAGACTACATGTGATTTACTATGCTAGTAGAGTCCTAAACTCTGCACAGATTAATTACACAACCACTGAAAAAGAGTTGCTTGCTATAGTATTTACTTTTGATAAGTTTAGGTCTTATTTAGTAGGGTCCAAAGTTGTGGTATATACTGACCATGCTGCTCTGAAATATTTGTTTTCTAAGCAGGATGCTAAACCAAGACTGCTGAGATGGATTCTACTACTTCAAGAATTTGAGTTAGAATTTCGAGATAAGAAAGGAAAAGAGAATGGTGTTGCAGACCATCTATCCAGAATTCCATTGGACACATTGCCATCAGATTACTTGGACATTAATGATGAATTTCCTGATGAAAAGCTACTAACTGTGGATGAATTACCTTGGTTTGCTGATATAGCAAATTTTAAGGCCACTCAGCATATTCCAAAGAGAATGAATTGGCAGCAAAGAAAGAATTTCTTCATGACAACAAGTTCTATATTTGGGAAGATCCTCATCTATTCAAAGTTGGAGTAGATGGCATTTTAAGAAGATGTATTCCACAGAAAGAACAAGCTGATATCCTATGGCATTGCCACAATTCAGATTATGGAGGCCATCATGGTGGATCAAGAACAGCTGCCAAAGTATTACAAGCTGGATTTTTCTGGCCTACATTGTTCAGAGATGCAAAAATTTATGTGGAAAACTGTGATAAATGCCAAAGAGTTAGTAACATTTCCAGAAGACATGATGTATGGGGAATAGACTTTATGGGACCCTTTCCAACTTCTTTTTCTCATGCATACATACTTGTGGCAGTGGATTATGTGTCTAAATGGGTGGAAGCTATATCAACCAGAACAAACGAAGCCAAAGTTGTGATTTCCTTCATAAAGAAAAACATTTTTTCAAGATTTGGAGTGCCAAGAATTCTGATTAGTGATGGAGGATCACACTTCTGCAATAAATACCTTGATAATATTCTGGATAAGTATGGAGTAAAACACAGAGTAGCAAGTCCTTATTATCCTCAAACAAGTGGACAAGTGGAAATTTCAAACAAAGAAATCAAGAAGATCTTAGAGAAAGTAGTCAGTAACTCAAGAAAAGATTTGTCAAGGAAGTTTGATGATACATTATGGGCATACAGAACTGCAGTTAAAACACTAATTGGTATGTCACCATATCAATTACTGTTTGGGAAATCATGTCATCTTCTTGTGGAACTTGAACATAGAGCATATTGGGCTACTAAATGGCTGAATTTTGATTCAACCAAGGCTGGAGAAAAGAGAGTACTACAGCTACATGAACTGGAGGAATTCAGACAATTTGCATATGAAAATGTAAAACTGTATAAAGAAAGGACTAACAGAATACATGACAGATTCATCCTACAGAGAGAATTCAAACCAGGGCAGCTAGTTCTACTATTCAACTCTAGATTGAAGTTGTTCATTGGAAACTCAAGTCAGGACGGTCAGGACCTTTTATGGTAAAGGAAGTATCTCCCTTTGGTGCTGTGTTACTTGAAGATCAGAGAGAAGGGAGAAAGTTTAAAGTCAATGGCCAAAGACTGAAGATTTACAATGGAGGAGAATTCAATAGGAACACCTTTTGCAGTAACTTGGTTTCTTAGTAGTGAGGAACATTTAACGTCAAGCTAGTGACTTTAAAAGAGCGCTTTGTGAGAGGGAACTCACATTTCTAAACCATTTTTACTCTATTTGCATTTTACTTAAACTTTTGTTAATTCTTTATTTCAATTTCTGCAATTTTCTGATTTTAGATTCTGTTTTATATGTGTTTTAGGAATAATGTGTTAATTCAATGAAGGTTCATGTTGTGGATGCATAAATGAGCTAATTGAAATTGAATGCATGAGGCAATTAAGTTTCTAAGGAGCTTTGAATAACAAAAGGAGTCACTATTTTGCAGAAAAGTGATCACGCAGAGCTTCAATTACAGGGTTCCATTCTGAACAATCACTTTTGCTAATGAAAGTGATCACGCAGAGGAGCAAGGAACGACACCCTTCTCTAGAACAATCACTTTTGCTGATGAAAGTGAACACGCAGAACCCTTTGGAAGACACCCTTCTCTGTAATAATCACTTTTCCTAGTGAAAGTAACCACGCCCAGGCTTAAATAGAGGTAATCTGATGCGTGTAGTTTCTTTTTCCAATAATAGTGTTCATGTGCATGAGTAATGTATAGTTACAAGTCAAGGTTGATGCGCATTACCACTTTTTCTAGGAATAGTAATCACGCAGAAGGATACTACCTGCGTGTGATCACTTTTTCCAGAAAAAGTGAACACGCGCAGCTCATTTCAAATTACTCAATGCAAAGCTCTCTGGAACGTTCACTATTTCTAACAATAGTGAACACCCGCATGCTATTTACCCTCAAAGTGTTCACCAAATTTAATGCATGAGGCACATAGCATCACCTCTATAACTTCCATTTTTTCTGAAAAAAGTGACCACGTGCAGTAAGCGTGTCCATTAAAATGCATAAAAGGAACCACGCACAGCCATTTTCAGAATCTCAAATCTTCATTTCTTCATCTCATTTCTCAATTTCTTGATTTTTCTAACCCTTTGCTGAATGAAATTTGTTTCTAAGAAATCAATTGAAGTTCATTCTACACATTTCTCCAAATCCAGGTCAGTATTCTACTTCTCTGATTTAGAAATTAGGGTTCTTCATTTTGCAGAATTGTGGAAAACACTGAGTAATAGAAAAATAGAAATTTTCTTGTTAATAACTAATCTGAACATGCAATTACAAGGCAATGTAGAGTAATTCTCACTTCAATTGATAGATTTATTAGATGAAAAAGACCTACATTGACAGATTGCATGAGTTAACCGTAGGACTTAAAGTGAAAAATAGTTAGAAAGAAATTTCTGCATAAATGTAACTCTTGAACTCTAGCATTTTGCATTCAAAATCATGAATATCTGAGTTTAAATGCTTCAAGGAACCATATTTTGCATTGTTATGATATTCTTATGTTCTGCATTGTTCATATTCTGCTATTTTGAAATTGAAAATGTCCTGCAGAATTTTTATTGCATTGCATTCATATCTTTCACTCTAGCAGTTAAGAGAGCTGAACTCCTATATGCTATAGTCAATGATTTTTATATAGATGTAGGAGAAGTGATTAGTGGATGCATTTTGGACATCCTCAAGAGAAAAAGAGATTCTTTAGCTTTCCCTTCATTAATAACTGTTCTTTGTGAGGATGCAGGTATTGAAATTAGAGATTATCAAATCAAAATTAGAGCTGCACCTCTAATTACAGTAGCTATGGTGAAGGAGATTTATGCTAATGTCTCTTGCACATCAGTAACCACAATTCCCTCCTAGTTTAAAAGAAAGAATCTAACCACAATGAAGGAGAAGATAGCCTTCATGGCTGAAAGACAAAACTCCTTAGTTGAGAGCCAGAATGAGTTGCACAGTAGTCTGAAGGCTGGCATCATGCTCCTAGAAGGTGTTTTCATGAACATTGGTCAAAAGATGGGCATGACCAAAGAAGACTTGTACCACACTCCAGATCAAGCAGAGAATGCCCAATGTCTGAGGTCAACTGTCTTCAAAGACCTCCCCATCTATAGAACTCATTTTCCTCCACCAACAGCTGCTGCAAAAGAGGAAGCAGAGGATGATTTGGAAGATGAGGATGAGGATAAAGATAAAGAATAGATTAGGAATTTAAATTTCTGTCATTAGTTTAATTTTTGTCAAAAGTTGTAATTAGAATTTCAGACTTTTGAGTGCTGTAATTACATTTTAGTTTTATTTTGGTTATGAACAATTCTGTTTTAAATATCTACTAGCTTTGAATTTTATTGAATTTTTATATGATAATTGATGAACAACTTGTGATGTTTTTGTGCTGACTATGCTTTCAAACTCTGAACAAGGAGCGCATGGAATGATTGAAATATGCACAGCTACCATGAAAGGGGGTTTAATTCTGTACCACTATTTTCATGTGTACAACTTACATTTTCCATAAAATATTCACAAGTTAGAAAAATATTAAACTGCATTAGATTTTGTTTTCTTGATAAATAAACCTGATTTTCACCTGATTGAAATTCTGATTGTTGAATTGCATAAGTTATTTTTCTCATTCTTAACATGATTGTCATACTTGTATTTTAAAAAAATAAAGCAGTCTTGCCATTTTATTCATGCAAATTTTTGAAGTAAATAATGAACTGAATTGATGAATATTATCCAATTACTTCCTTGGTGAGACTTGAACCTTTTCATTCATTGATGTGTGACTGATCTCAAATTCTGATTCACTCTCTAGAACTTGCTTTGTCTCTTAACTGAATATGTTGTTTTGCACTAATCACATAAAGGATGGATGCCATTATTCAGATTTACCTAGGGAGCTAAATAGACTACCTTTCATTCTTGAATGTCCTAGTTAGCCCCTTTCAGCTGATAGCCTTTCTTTGATCAACCTCAATACACGCTTTTCTAGCAAAACCATTTTACCTATTCAAATAGAAAAGAGGCAAATTGAGTTGAATCAAAGATAAGTTTTAAAACAAAGTTTGGGGTAACATCATGTTTCCAGTGCATTACTTGAGGACAAGCAATGTTCTAAGTTTGGGGTAGAAAAGGATTGAGAAAAGGATTGAAATGAAATAAGAAAGTAAGAAAAGGTAATGCAGAGAAAATATGAAAAAGAAGTAAAAAGCTGCAAGTAAAAATAGAAAAATGAAAAAGAAATCAGCAAATCAAAAAGGAAAAGAAAATTGGTAGATAATTCTGCAAAAAGTTAAACTGTGATTGAAAGTTGATTAAGAATAGAAATAGTTGATGCAGCCCTTACTAAGTTTAAAAGCTTATCTACTCAATTTGCATCTTTTTCTGTTTGAAATTAGCTACATTGATATCCTGAATTCATTGAAATCATACCTGTCCCTGAGCCTTATATTACCTAAAAAGTCCTCTTGATATGTGATTAATTGTAAATTTGCAAAGGAGGTAGAGAATATAGGCAAGTTTATGGTAGGGTTTGATGAATTTGGTGAAGCTGAGAGCAAACACAAGCTTAAACACTATTGAGTTAGACAATATTTCTCAACTCTGTTTGCATGTAGCTTTAATGATTTGCTTGATTGAAATGAATGAGATTGTGCAGCAAACAGATAATTCAAGTGTGACTATCATGATGAAGAGTTGGTGAATGACTTAGTGAGAAAACAATTAGAATGCATTGAAGTAAAATGGATTTTTAATCTGAATTTTTCTGAAAAATGTAAAAAGTTTTTGGATTCCAATTAATAAGAATTTACACCCTTGATATGTTCTAATTTGCTTGAGGACAAGCAAAAATTCAAGTTTGGGGTAGTGATGAATCCATATTTTACTAGTATTTTACAATAGTTTATAGTGCAATTAATAAAGAAAACATGGTAGAAATAGTAAAAAATCCTTAAAAAAATAATAAAATGTTGCATGTCACTTTTAAACATAGTTATTTTAAAATTCATTGATTTTCTATGTAAAAAGTGACAATTCAAGTATGCTTTTGTAGGGAATTCTGAGCTAAGTTCATGAGGATTGGATGATCAAAGGAAAAATAGAAGAAAAGTAGCAAAAATTGGAGGAAAGAAGTTGATAATTGAAGAATAGCCTCTAAGTGATCACTTTCGCTGGTGAAAGTGATCACTCCAGAACCATAAAACGAAGAAGAGCTTCTTCATAATCACTTATGCTGGCAAAAGTGATCGTTCCAGAGAGGTTGCATTGAGAAGAGCTTCTGCGTAATCACTTTTTCTGGAAAAAGTGAGCGATCTAGAGAGTCCTCCAAGAAGAGTTGCTGCACGTGTTCACTATTATCCACAAAAGTGAACACGCGCAAGAAGGTAGCCTCTGCGTGTTCACTATTTCTAGCAGAAGTAAACATGCGTATGACATTAGTAAGGGAAGTTTCTGCGTGGCTACTATTTTCAACAAAAGTGAACACTTTGAAGTGCGCGTGGCTACTATCACCAGCAAAAGTGAACACGCGCAAGTGGAAATGAAGAATTAGCCTCTGCGTGATTACTATTGCTGGCAAAAGTGATCGCGCTAGCAGAGCAGGAATTCTATAAAAGACAGTTAGCTCAGGAATTTAGTAGTTTTTTGTTCATTTTTCATTTTCCATTTGTTTTTGTTGTTGAGAGAGTCAGAGAGGGAGATTAAGGACGAACACCAAGCTTCATTTCTTGAGGGATTAGATTGGAGATTGGCTTGAAGATGTTTCTTCTTTGTTCATTCTCTTCTTCTCTTCTCTTCTCTTTTTTTTTTGTAATGTTTGCTTAAACTCTTTGTGGTTAGGAATTATGAATTTGAAATAGAAATGTTGAATTGATTTTCAATCTGAACTTTGAGTTTTGGATTGGATTGAGTGATTGATTTTGCTGTTAAAGTAGTGATTGAATGGAAATTTGATCAACTAATCATAGAGGAACTCTTATCAATGGGAATTGAATTTGTTTCTCATATCTGAATTAATTGCCAAGGTTATTGGTTTCTTAGGGAAAAGATATCTTAATCTTGCAATCTTTTGGTTTCTCAAACTTAATGCAACATTTGATTGGATTAGATCGAAGGGATTAGAATGATTTGATTAGATTCTAGATTCATTGAGGCAAGGGATTGTCCTTTGATTAATATAATGTGAAATTGATTGTCATTCCATCTAAATGCTTGAAAGTTTGGAACTTTATTGATTCAATGTTGAAGTTTTGGTGAAACAATTTCCTAACTACTCTTTCTACATATGTTTACTATATACTTTTGTGCTAACTGTTCTGTTTTACTCTCTAATTTCGTTTTTGATACATTTATACCAAATCCATATGAAATTTGTAAAGCTCAACTAATTGTGATCTTGTGAAGTGGTAATTGAGAACTTTATTCCCTGAGGACGATACTTGGAACTCCATTTGATTCTAAAATTTTTGATAACTTGCTACAACAACACTAGTACACTTGCTAGTCAGTTTACTTTCAGTGCAACAGCAGTTGTAAAAGTAACAATTAACTAGGTTCTTGAATTTTTAGAAGCATAAATGAATTAATATTGACATTCTTGTGAAGTAAATTCCTAACTACCTTTCAATCAATTTCTAATCCCACATTCCATTCATTGATCTGTTTTCTGCAAATTTCTTTTACTCTTAATTGTCTTGGTTTACTGCTGTTAAATGTTACAAATCTTATTCAATTTTCGTATGGCTCAAATGGTTACAATTTTGTGAATTGATACTTGAAATCTAAATTCCCTATGGACATGATATTCTGATCTTAAAAATTACTCATTACTTGCTGCAATACTAGTGCACTTGCTAGTGTTTAGATTGCGAACAACAAGTTTTTGGCGCTGTTGCTGGAGAATTTTGAATTTCAATATCATTAGTAGCAGAAAAGTAGCTAGATTGAGCATTTATTTTTGTTGTTTTGCTTTCAAGTTTTTCTGCATAATTTCTCTGCATCTTTTACAGATTTCTGCATAATTTCTGCTGTCTTCTGCATAAAGTTTCTGCATTCTTTTGCATTTTTTTGCATAATTTCATTTTTCAGTTTTCTACATTTCATTCTGCATAATTTCTATGTTTTCTGCATTTGTGAATTTCTGATTTCGATTGGCATTGTTGGTAATAGTCAGTTTATAAATACCGTGATTCAATTCAGTTTTCTATTTTTCTTCCTACTAGTTATGTAGAGTTAGATTGAGTAATTTCTGTTTAGTTGAATTTCTGCAGTGTTAGATCATGGTTAGAATTTTCAGTTTGCAGTTAGTGTAATAAGCTAATTCTGCATTAGTGTAGTTCTGATTTCTGATCAATTTCATACGGTTAGAAGTAGATAGCCTATATACTGCAGGATAGTTCTATTTTCTGTTTTCTTCCTATTAGTTTCATAGTATTCATTGTGTATGCGAGGTAGAAATAAAAACAAATCAATTCTAGTCTTTGATCCTGATATAGATATCACCTTAAGAAGACTTAGAAGAGAGACTAGACTGGAAAATTTCATAGAATCTGATAGTGAATTAGAGGTTATCCCTGCTCCAAAGAATAAGAACACTCCTAAAGTAAAAAGAATAATTACACCTTTGAGGCAACCAGAACTAGAAATGACAGATCAAAATAGGAATAGAACCTTAGGGGATTATGCAATTCCTATTTTGCAAGGCTTTAATTCTTCTATAATCAGGCCAACTATTCAAGCTAATCATTTTGAGATTAAACCTGCCTTATTACATTTAGTTCAACAGGATTAGTTCTCAGGAGGAAATTCTAATGACCCTAACTTACATATCTCAAATTTTTTACAGCTTTGTGATACAATCAGGATAAATAGGGTCAGTGAAGAAGCAATCAGACTCTGATTGTTCCTTTTCTCTTTGAGAGACAGAGCCAAGTGCTGGCTTCAAGCTCAGCCACAGGGCAGCATTTGTACATGGGTAGATTTGGTGAACAAATTTCTGATTAAGTACTTTCCTCCTTCAAAAGCTGCAAAAATTAGAGGGGAGATTACTTCATTTGTTCAATGAGATGGAGAACCATTATATGAGGCATGGGAAAGCTACAACGAGCTACTAAGGAAGTGTCCTCATCACTGCATACTTGAGTGGATGCAGCTGGAAACATTCTACAATGGGATGACTGTTGCAACTAGAGGATCACTGAGTTCAAAGACATTGGAGGAAGCTCAGCAGATTATTGAAATGATGGCATCATCCATGTATCAACATGTGAATGAAAGGCAAGCTGCAAGGAGAGGAGGCTATGATGCAAAATCCATAGAAGCTTTATTTGTTCAAAACCAGTTGTAGAACCAGCAATTTTCTGATCAGATTGATGCATTAACTCAGCAAATTAGCAACATGTAGACTGGTAGTATGTGATACACATTTTCTATATCGTAGTACTTAATTGGTGTATTTCAATACTAGCAAGTGTACTAGGCAATTGTAGCAAGTTATAAAATGTGGAAATCATATTGAGTCCCAAGTATCGTCCTCTAGGATCTTATTTTTAATCACCAATTCACAAGATAATAACCATTTGCACCAAACAACTCATTCAATAGATTTCAATATGAAAGAAAGTAAATTTTTAGAATAAAAGAAATGAGAAATTGTTAAAAACAGAATGTTAATTTGTACTATTTAAATGAATTATGAATGAAGAAAAGTTAGGAATTTATTTCACTTGAATATCAATATCAATTCAGTTATGCCTCTGAACATTCAAGCAATTGATTGATTGGCAATCGGTTTCTCTTTACAATAACCAAAGATTAATTCCTCAATTCATTGGTCCTAAAATTCAACCAAATCTCCCTAATTCCTTAGGCCAAATTTAGTTCAATATTGCATTACGAATTAGAACCAGAAGATTGCAAAACTAAGACCACTTATCCCTAAGAAAATCAATAGTTTTGGGAATTAACTCAGAGCCAAGCAACAAACCCAATTTCCATTAGTGAAGGTTACTTTTTGATTAATCAACTGAACTTCCATTCAAAGATCAAGTAAACACAGAATTAATCCCTCAATCAAATCAAACACTCAAAGTTTAGAGTCAAAACGAAATCAATATATCAATTCTAGATTCATAAATCCCTAACAAAAAGGGTTAGAAACACATTACAATGAAATGGAGAGAAGAAAGAAGAAAAGAAGATAAAAAGCAGAGAGCCATCTCCATCACTTTGTCTTCTCCCAGATTCCTCTAGCAAAGAAGAACAAAAGTTGCTCCTATCTTCTCCCTCTGACTTCCCTTGAAAGTTAAAACGGTTACAACTGAATACCAAAACAAAAAATGACAAAAAGCTCCTTTTCTAAGTTTCTAATTCCTATTTATAGAGTTCCTCTAGTTCTTCGACTTAACCCTTAAAATTCTGAAAGTTAGTTATCCCCAGGTGTTCTGGAATCTTCTAAAAGTGATACAAAAGCTCCAAACGTCCAAAATTAACGAGAAAAAGAAGTTATAAAAATTGCAGAGTTTTGCGCCAAAAAGCGAAATGGCTGGAGTGAAGGCGCGCGGTTGCGCGCCTTGGCTGCAAGTGATCTGCGTTGCAACGCGCTCTTGTGCGCCAAAGCTTCAGAAGATGTGTGTTTCAACACACAGCACTTCAGTTAACGCTTTTTCCATATGCTCAGCTCTGCGTTGCTACGCCATCTGTTATGAGTTGCAACTCTCTGTTGCACGCCAAAGCTTCAGGTAATGTGCGTTTCAACGCAATGACAGTTATCCAATTACAGTTGCTGGAGTGTTAATGCGTATCAGTCAGAGTAGCCATGCAGACCCAATTTTATATTTTCTTCTTTCCACGTTCAAACGCGAATCACTTGGAGTTGTAACGCCCAGCTCTTAGGATTTCTTCAAGCTTGATTCTTTGACTTTTCTTCTTTAATTTCAGCTTTTAATCCTTCCTTTAAGCACTTTCAACAATTTTCCATCTTTTGCATGAACTCCTACAAAAATCTAAACAATTTTTAATATTTCAACAAAACAACAATTTATACTAATTATTTTATTTTTGTGATCCTTTCAAGTTTTTTTTGGAACTATTTTCCTAATTATTAACCAAAAACTATGCTAAAAACAGGGAAAAATATGGATACTGCACCTTTTCCAAGTGCAGCACCTCAACCGCAACAGCAATACTTCCAAGGGAATTCCTCTGCCCAGTTTTAGAAAAATCAAGGGTACTCAAATGTAAAACCCTTAAGTGAGAAGGTGAATGGGATAGAAGAAACATTATTGCAATTCATGAAGGTGACCCAAACAAACTTCAAGAACCAAGAAGCTTCTATGAAGAAGCTGGAAACACAAATTGGACAATTGGCTGAGCAATTGTCTAGTAGAAAAGAGGGAAGGTTTCCCAGCAGTACAGTGGTCAATCCTAAGGAACAATGTCAAGCAATTACTACTAGAAGTGGTACTGTAGTGGTAAGCCCAAAAGCTGCAGAAAAGAAAGACAATAATGAAACAGCAGAAAGGAGAATTGAGAAAGACCTGTAGCAGGAAAATTTCAAATTATTAAAGAGCGATAATGCAGAGAAAAAGGTTGAAGCTCCTGCACATTTTGAGAGGAAGACAAAGAAACAACTTTTTGAAGAATCTTGCAAGCCTATAGACCCAGAAAAATACAAGAGGCTACCATATCCTCAAAAGGTTCAAAATCCAAAGCAAGAAGCACAATTTGAGAGGTTTCTTAGTGTCTTTAAGAAACTGCAGATTAATATACCTTTTGCAGAGGCATTAGAGCAGATGCCTTCATATGCAAAGTTCATGAACGAGCTACTTTCCATAAAAAGGAAGTTAGAGCATGATAAGACTGTACCTTTGACAGAAGAATGCAGTGCAATCCTCAAGAGGAAACTTCCTCAAAAACTAAAAGACCTTGGATCATTCAGCATCCCTTGTGAAATAGGAAACTGCACAGTTGGAAGAGCACTATGTGATTTAGGGGCAAGTGATAGTCATATTTTAGTACATTTTTCTCTCCATGTTTTTGGTTTAATTGAGCTTCATTAGTGCATTATTTTGATGTGTTAGTTTAGATTTGTCTTAGTAAGTAATCTAGGATTTAAATATAAATCTTTCTTAATTCCTGCCATAATTTCTTATTTTGACACAGTTTCTTGAAAAGACCATATATGGAGATACACTTCTCGAAATTGGACAAAATTGGTGTCCCTGGAAAGATAAGACAGAGATATACAACTTCTCTGTTGGGAGAAAAGCCTAGTTCGAGCATCTTCAGGTCCAAAATTGCATCACAATGTTACGGCCCTGCACTGAAATTTTCAAAATTTGATTGTATTGTTGATTTTACTTAGTTAGATGTTTAGGAACCTCATTAGGGAGTTGGGCCTTAATTAAGCCCAATTATTTTGTCTTTAAATAGAGATTATGACTCCATGTACGAATCCTTATTTTTCCTTTCCCACTCATTATTTTTCAGAATTCAAAAAGTATTTATTTTAAATTCTTTCCTTTATTTTTGTCTCTCTACCATCCATCTTTTCGTATTTTTTGGTTTTGGCTAAAGCAAGCATGATCATGAAGCAAAGCTAATCCATCAATCGGTTCAAGGTTTTAAGAACTAAATTGCATTTGAGTTTCGGGTTAGGTTCTATCCAATTCTCGCTCTTCCTCCTCTTTTCTGATTAGGATAATTACGTTTTTCATGATATTGAATTTTCGTTTGCATTCGAAACAGAGAATGAAAATTTCATATTTGAAATAAATGAATTCACCTAATTTAATAAATCAATTTTTCTAAATTTCATTAGAGCATTGGATTTGCGATTGCAGTTCTTGTTTTGATAGAATTCATAATCTGGATTTAGATTTTGGGTTATTAATGTCGTATTGAATTAGTGTTGATTGGAAATTCTTTGGAATTGTATTCGTGTAACAATGAGAATTGCGTTGTAGTGATTGAGATCTTGATTTGGTTGAACTTCATATTTCGTTTCGTTAGAATTATTCTCTGTTCTTGTCTTTTCTGTTGTTTACAATTTAATTCAAAACAATCCATCCCTAAACTAATATGAAATTACATGATGGAACCAAAAACAAAATGTATTTTATGTCCTTGTGAGATGACCTAGGTTTACTCCTTCTATTGCAAAAATTTTTAAGAAAATCTAGTTTGTTTGATACCATTGCAACGTGGTTATCAGCAAGCATCAACTTGATGCCATTGGCTATTCTAAAAAAACTTGGCATAGAGGAAGTGAAACCCACTAATATAACATTGTAGTTGGCTGATAGATCATACACTTATCCTTATGGTGTAGTTGAAGATTTGTTAGTTAAAATTGATAAGTTCATTTTTCCTGCAGATTTTGTAATTCTGGACATGGAGGTATATGCTAATATTCCCTTGATATTAGGAAGACCATTCCTTGCAACAGAAGAGCTTTAATAGATGTGCAGAAAGGTGAAATTATGCTTCGAGTTCAAGATGAGAAGATAGTATTTAATGTGTTTGAAGCTTTAAAATATCCAGTTGAAGATAGATATACTAGATGCTTTTATTACACAAAACCCTATTAACGAATTTGATGAAACTGCTGTGTTAGAAAAAATAATATTTGCAGGGAATGTCAAGTCTGAAATTTTGAATAAAGAACACAAATCATGGAAGTGCAGCAGCAATTAGAAGCCCTACCAATTCAAAAACCTGCAGAAAATTCAGTGAAGGAGGAACTGAAAAAGGATGTTAAAGAAGAGGAAAAACAGAAGATAGAGCTGAAACAACTTCCCTCCCACTTGAGGTATGCATTCCTGGATGAGAACCATGAGAATCCAGTCATCATCAACAATGAGCTTAAGGAAGAACAAGAGGAAAAACTGCTGCAAATCTTAAAAGAACGTAAATCTGCAATCAGCTGAAGTATTGCAAATCTGAAAGGTATAAATCCTTCATTTTGTAAGCACAAAATTTTATTTGAAGAGAATTTTAAGCCTGTTGTGCAGCCACAAGGGAGGTTGAATCCAGCCATGAAAGAGGTAGTTAAGAAAGAGGTCATGAAGCTGCTAGATGCAGGAATAATCTATCCAATTTCTGATAGCAATTGGGTGAGTCCAGTCCAAGTTGTCCCAAAGAAAGGGGGCATGACAGTTGTAGCTAATGAAAGAATGAACTCATCACTACTAGGACTGTGACTGGATGAAGAATGCGCATAGACTATAGGAAGTTAAATGATGAAACTAGAAAGGACCATTTTCCACTACCATTTGCAGACCAAATGTTGGAGAGACTTGGTGGACGTTCATTCTATTATTTCCTTGATGGTTATTCAGGATACAACCAAATGGCAGTGGATACTTTGGATCAAGAGAAAACTGCATTTACATGTCTATTTGGAGTCTTTGCATATAGGAGAATGCCTTTTGGTTTATGTAATGCCCCTGCCACTTTCCAAAGATGCATGCTTTCTATTTTTTCTGACTTGGTAGAAAACATTATAGATGTGTTCATTGATGACTTCTCTATTTTTGGTGATTCTTTTGATGATTGCTTGGCTAATCTATCCACTGTTTTGCAGAGATGTTAAGATACTAACCTCATGTTGAATTGGGAGAAGTGCCATTTTATGGTACAAGAAGGCATTGTTCTTGGTCACAAAATTTCAGAAAAAGGAATGGAGGTGGATTAAGCTAAGATAGAAGTCATTAGTAAATTGCCTCCACCTATCAATGTTAAGGGAGTTAGAAGTTTTTTAGGACATGTTGGCTTTTATAGAAGGTTCATAAAATATTTTTCCGAAATTGCTAAACCCCTGAGTAATTTACTTATAAAGGATGCTGATTTCATATTTGATGATAATTGCTTGCATGCATTTTCTGTTTTAAAAGAGAAACTGATTTCTGCATCTATCCTTGCAAAACCAAATTGGAAATTACCTTTTGAACTCATGTGTGATGCAAGTGATAGTGCAGTGGATGCTGTTTTAGGACAGAGGAAAGATAGGAAATTGCATGTTATTTATTATTCAAGCAAAGTGTTAAATCCTGCACAAGTGAATTACACAACAACAAAAAAAGAGCTTCTAGCTATTGCATATGCTTTTGATAAGTTCAGATCATATTTAATGGGTTCAAAAGTGATTGTATACACTGATCATGCTGCTCTTAAGTACCTTTTGTCAAAACAGGATGCAAAGCCCAAATTATTAAGATGGATACTGCTTCTCCAAGAATTTGAGCTAGAGATCAAAGACAAGAAAGGGAAAGAAAATGGTGTTGCTGACCACCTATCCAGATTGCCATTGGAGATTCTAACCACTGAATCATTGGAAATAAATGAAGAATTTCCATATGAAAAGCTATTTGCAGTGGAAAACATGCCTTGGTTTGCTGACATTGCAAACTTTAAGGCAACTCAATTCATTCCAAGGAGGTTTACTTGGCAGCAAAAGAAGAAGTTCTTACATGACAGCAAATTCTATGTGTGGGAAGACCCTTATTTGTTTAAAATTGGAGTGGATGGGTTACTTAGAAGGTGCATTCCACAAAGTGAGCAAACTTAGATACTATGGCATTGTCGATATTCAGAATATGGAGGCCACCATGCAAGTTCAAGGACTGCTGCAAAAGTCTTGCAAGCAGGTTTCTGTTGGCCTACACTCTTCAAAGATGCCAAGAAGTATGTGAAAAATTGTGATAAATGTCAAAGAACTGGAAATATTTCAAGAAGACATGAGCTGCCATTAACCAACATCCTAGAAGTTGAGCTATTTGATGTATGGGGGATTGATTTCATGAGACCTTTTCCCCTATCATTTTTGCATGAATACATCTTAGTAGTAGTGGATTATGTTTCTAAATGGGTAGAAGCTATTCCCACCAGATCAAATGATGCAAAGGTAGTGATTTCTTTTATAAGAAAGAATATTTTTTCAAGATTTAGTGTGCCTAGAGTGCTGATAAGTGATAGAGGTACTCATTTCTGCAACAAGTATCTTGAAGCTGTATTAATGAAATATGGTGTGAAGCACAAGGTTGCTACTCCATACCATCCACAAATAAGTGGACAAGGGGAGGTTTCAAATAGAGAAATCAAGCAAATTCTAGAGAAAGTAATGAATAGCTCAAGGAAAGATTGGTCAAAAAGGCTGGATGATTCACTGTGGGCATATAGGACTGCTTTTAAAACTCTAATTAGTATTTGGAAAGGCCTGTCATCTACCCTTAGAGCTAGAACACAGAGCATATTGGACTACCAAGTAGCTTAACTTTGATTTGTCAAGTGCTAGAAAGAAGAGAGTTCTGTAGCTGCATGAGTTAGAAGAATTCAGACAGTAGGCTTATGAAAATGCAAAGTTATATAAAGAGAGAACAAAGAGAATCCATGACAAGTTCATTCTGCAAAAAGATTTCAGACCTGGGCAGCAGGTACGGTTATTCAATTCAAGATTAAAATTGTTTCTAGGGAAACTGAAATCTAGATGGTCTGGACCATTTTTTTATTAAGGAGACTTCTCCCTTTGGAGTAATCCTTATGGAAGATCAGAAAATAGGGAGAGAATTCAAGGTTAATGGCCAAAGATTGAAAATCTATCATGGAGAGGAGTTTACAAGGAACATCTCATGCTTGAAATTGGTTCCTCTTGAGTGAGGAACAACTAATGTCAAGCTAGTGACATTAAAGAAGCGTTTTGTGAGAGGCAACTCACATTTCTAACCCATTTTAAGCTTTCTATAGTGTTTTTCGAATTTTGCATATTCATGTTTTGTAATTTTCTGCTGTTCTACAAATACTCTGCAAAAATACTGTTGAGCCTGTTTTCTGAGGTGCATCTGGACACTTAAATTGAGAATTGATGTGGTGAATGTGTATTTAAAGGTTTAAAATTCTACATAATCAGATTTTACAACTTTTTGAAATTTCTGCATAATGTATGTGAATATTCTGTTGCATCTAATTTTCTGAGGTGCATCTGGATACTTGAATTGAGATTCAATGTTTAGAATGTGTATTTGATGGATTAGAATGTGAGAAGTGAGTTAATTGAGAGTTTCAAAATAATTGATTAATGAAAGGAGTCACTTTGTTGCAGGAAAGGAGCTACGCAGAGAGGAAATTTTGAGGATCCCTGGTAGAACAATCACTTTTACTGATAAAAGTGATCACGCAAAGACAGATCAGAAAATTAGCTCTCCAGATCGTTCCCTTTTATTAGCAAAAGTGACTACACACAGGTAAGTAAACATCCAATACTTCTGCGTGTTATCACTTTTCCCAGCAGTAGTGATAACGCACCTCACACTCTGAAAAATCAACACTCTGGAACACTCACTCTGCTAAAAAATAGTGATGACGCTGGGATCATTTAATTTTGCAACGTTCATTTTTTATTTTAAAAGTCATCACGTGCCAAGCATAGTTATAAACACTCCTTAGAGTAAACATGCACACACTCTTGACTCTTAAAACTTCATCTCTTTCTTAGCTTTCTCTACAAATTTCACTCCCTGTGTGCATTGACCTAGCAGCAGCAAGCATTTCCCATACATTTCTGCATCTTCCAACAAGGTACGCTTACTCTCTTCCCTCTAAAACTGTAGTTAGGGTTTTCTGTGTTTGAAGTTTGGGAAAAATGCTGAATGGGGTAATGGGGCACTATTTTGAGGTTATTTGATTCAATAATAACATGAACAATACACTGAATAAGTTTTCACTGTCATTTAAATTTTTTTTTAGGAGCATTTGAATCTGCATTGCATAATATTTGAACAAAAATTCTGCAGAAATTGGGATTACCTAAAAAGACTTTAGTGAAAATGTTTGAACTGAAATTGTTGAATGAGATTAACTACAACCATATGCTACTTGTAATACAATTGAATGTTTGAAAAATATCAGGACAATCAACTCTACATTACTTTGATAAAATAGCTTTTTGCTGAAAACGATTGAGTTGCAAAACTATGTTTGAAAATTTGTTGAAACCTGAAAATATTGCTCTGCGCTACCCTATTTCTTTGTGATAGTGAACGCACCCTGAACTTCCAAATTAGGAATATTAAAATTCCTCTGAATTTGATTGATTAATGTTGTTTGTGCATCTATACTGTTGCATCTATATATTACATATTCTGATAGCAGACTTGAATTCATGTTCTGAGGCTATTTGGTTCAATAATAGAATTTTCTGAAAAGGTGGGATTGGAAATTAGAATGCATGACTGTGATGAAATTGAGTTAGACATTATGCTAGGAAGAACTGAAGTGCATACTTGGTTGAAAATTGGCTAAAACCCTGTAATCTTTTGCTGAAATTATAGAATTTTATTGAAAATTGGTCAAGACCTGTAATAATCTTTCTGCGTTAACCTGATATTTTCTAAGAGTGTGCACTCAGAACTCCTACAGGAGGATTTTATATGCTTTCATTGTGAATGCTTAAGTTTGTGCAACTGAGTGTTGGTATTTGAATGTTGGATTTTATCTGAACAGCAACCTGCATTAGCATAGTGTTAAATAGTGAATGTCTGCAAACTATTTGATGGAATTTTTTGCAAGCATAGAAATATCATATGTGTTGAAATTTTACATTTCTTTTTTGCAGAAACTGAAAAATGGTTAGAACTTCTTTCAATACACCCGTGGACCCTTCTAAGAAGAAGCAAGCTGCATCTTCCACCACTCCTAGAAGAAGATCCAGCAGAAATCTTCAAGCTAGGAATAATCCAGCAGCAAAGAGGGCCATAACTAATGGTGTCTCAAGCTTCTCACCCATTGAAATTTTTGACCCACCTCAGCCAAAATCCCCTGCACCTTCACCTTCTCCACCACCTTAGACAAGATCCCCTGCACCTTCACCTTCCCTATCACCTCAGCCAAGAACAACCGCACCTTCAAGCTCTTCACCTACTGCAACACATGATCCAAGGTTCAGGAGCATTGCTCACGAAAACTTCTTTAAAGCCCATATTCTGAGAAGAAAAATTGTCTCAGATAGAGCTTTTCAAATTGCTGGGCACAATTACCCAAAATATAAAGAAGAAATCCAAAAAAGAGGCTGGGAATTTTTCTCAGGCAAGAGCTTGGCCTGTGCCTGGAGGGAAATAACTTAGGAATTTTATGCAAATGCCATGAGGTTCAAGGGAAAGCAAATCCCTAAGTTCAGCTCGATGGTCAAAGGAATGAGGATTGATTTCTCACCTGCAAACATCGATAGGGTGCTGGAAATTAACTCTGCATAACATTCTGCACAGCTGGACTTTAAATCATTTAAGGAGAGTCCAGACATTGACTCTGTGCAGATTCGGGAAAACATTGGTAGACCAGGCACCACATGGGAGCTGAACCAATCTAAGAAGCCAAAGCACATAATCACCAGGAATCTACTGCCCTCCTCTAAAGTGTGGAGCATGTTCATTTTGAACTCATTCATGCCTGTCAAACACAGTTCCACATTGGCTGTCAAGAGGGCTGCATTGTTGTTTGCTATAAGTGACTGCATTTTGGGCATTCTGAAGACAAAAAGGGATTCCTTGGCTTTTCCCTCAGTCATCACTTTGCTATGTGAGGATGCAGGAGTGGAATTTGGAGATTACCAAGAGAAGATCAGGGCTGCACCTTCCATTACTGTAGCTATGATAAAAAAAATTTATGCTACTGTCTCCTGCACTTCTGCAGTCCCCATTCCCTCCCAGTACAAGAAGGAGAAGCCTATGATGATGAAGGATACCTTGAAGCTATTAGCCGAAGGGCAAAATCAATAGGCAGAAAGGCAGAATGAGTTTCACAGTAGCATAAAGGCTGGAGTTATGCTGATGGAGTGCATAATGCTGAATATTGGTCAGAAATTGGGAATGACCAAAGATGAAATGTATCACACTCCTGAGTTGGCAGAGAATGCTCAGTGCCTTCACTCCTCTGTGTTCAAGAATATGCCAATCTACAGAACCCATTTTCCTCAGCCAACATTTGAAGAAGTAATGGAGGAGGAAGATGAAGAAGAAGAGGAGGGTTCTGAAGAAGAAACTTCAAGAGATGAAGATGGCGCAGAATAGTAGAATAAGAGCTTTATTTTTTGTTGTTTTTCTTTTAATTCAGTATGTAGTTTTAAAAGTTTGTAAATTCAGTAGTTGTTCAAAACAATTTTTAATGTTTTTAGTTGTAATGACAATCACTTTCTATTCAGTTTTATAATTCTGCAGTTTTAATCCCTTTTGTTCCTGATCAATGATGGAATTTTGGTGTTTTGTGCAGAGAATGTCACACACACATCACTCACACACAATGGATGATGACACTTGCACAAGCTGCCATGAAAGGGGGGTTTTATTCCTTACCTCTTGATCCATGTGTTAGCTACACAATACACTGAAAACTTACTAATAATAGTATAGAATATGAGCTGTTTTTTTGCAAATTGACTGCAAGATGTTTGATAGTTCTGTGAATTCTGTTTGAATTTTTTTTAAAAGTTGTTTTTCATATTCTCAACATGATATTACACTTCTATTTTTAAAAATGAGGCAGTCTTGCCACTAGGTGCATATAAATCTGAAAAGAGAAATGTGATTTCATTTATTAACATGTCACTTACACAACCTGAGTGAGATTTGAGCTGCATGCTTCTTTTTCTTGTGTGATTCATCAGAATTTGTTGTATTCTCTAGAACTTGCCTTTGTTCTTAATTGAATATGCATGTTTACACATATGATTGAGGCCATGTTTTGATATACCTAGTCAGCCTAAATGTCTTCCCTTATGCTTGAATGCCCTATTTTACCCCTTTGAGCTTAATATTCCTTTTCTTGAATTAACTTCATTACAAGCCCTACTGAAAAACCAATTTTACCATTCAATTAATTAGAGGCATAGTGAGTTTAATCAAGAATGAGCTTTAAAACTAAGTTTGGAGTAGCATCTATATTATGTTGCTTGAGGACAAGCAAATTTATAAGTTTGGGGTAGGGAAATAGTAAGCTATCTAAGTTTGAGTTCAAAAAGTCAGAAAGTAAGAATAAAAGTGCTGCAGAAAAATAAAGAAATTATACAGCAAAACTGGCTGCAGAAAATTGTGAAAAGAGAATAACATGAGTTCAAAAATAGAAATTGAGTTGAAAAGAGCAAAATGGAGTTTAAATTCGCAGCAAACTGTTGCAGAGAAAAAGAAAAGAAAAATGAAAATGAAAATTCTGCTATACAAAAACAAGTTGTTTGCTGCATAATTGAGAAAGTTAGTGAGAAATGAGGCAAAACCAGACTAGTTTTAAAGTCATTCACTCAAAATGCCTCTGATATTTTGAAATTGCATTTGCTTCCTATTTTGTTCAGTATCTACCTTAACCTAAGCCCTATTATAACCTACAAAAAGCCCTCTAGATGTGTGATTAACTGTATTAAGCAGAAGAGATGGAGAAATTAGGCAAGCATATGGTAGAGTGTAGTTGAATTGATGATTCAGAGAGAAAACAACAACCAAACACATTGTTGAGTGATGAGAGAAACACTTCCAAGTGAGCTGTGATCATGTTGATTAATTGTACTCACATGAATTTTGATGAAATATATGAACTTAGATAGCAATTCTTACTCAATGATGATTATGCAGTAGGAATATCAAGATGAGTATTTGGATGAACAACTTGATTCAAAATTTTGTAGAAAACACAGAATTGGAAATTATAAATTCTGAGAAAAATAGTTTGTTAATTAAATTTGAAAATGGAGGAACATACCCTTGGTTTAGTTTGATTTGCTTGAGGACAAGCAAAAATTTAAGTTTAGGGTGGTGATGAATCCATATTTTTACTAATATTTTAGCATAATTCTAACACATTTGATAAGAAAAATATATGAAGAAAGCAGAAAAACTCAGAAAAAGAGAATGAATTGAAGTTTTCTTTCAATTTGTAGTTATCTTAGCAATTGTGGAATTTTTGCTTAGGAATTAAGTTTTTAATCTTGTTTTTGAAGGAATAATTTAAGCGAGATTCATGTAAATGTGTCTTGATGACAAGGAAGAGGAAAGTAACAAGTTTGGACTCCAAAACACAAGAATAAGGAAATGCAGGCTGGGCGTGATCACTATTGTCAGTGAAAGTGGTCACTCCAGAGTTCAAAGAAGAAGTGAAGCCTGGGCGTTACCACTGTTGCCAGGAAAAGTAGGAGTTCCAGTGAAGCCTCAGACTCAGCATGCTGGGCGTTATCACTTTTATCATTAAAAGTGAGTGTTCTAGAGACGCAAAATATCAGGAAAGCTTTGCGTAACCACTATTGTCATCGAAAGTGATCGTTCCAGACAGCCTACTTGAGGTCTGCGATGACACTTTTATCAGCAAGAGTGATAGTTCCAGAGAGCTTTCACATCAGCAAAGTTCCGCGTGGCCACTTTTTCTCATAAAAGTGTTAACGCGCAACCAACTAACCTTCTGTGTAGCTACTATTTTTCATAAAAGTGATAACGCCCAAATTTGGGAATTTCTATAAATATCATATGCGCTCATATTTTCTGGAGTTCAGTTTTATTTTCTGTTTTTCTGTTAAATTGTCATTGAGAGAGATTGATAGAGAAGATTAGGGTCAAGTCTTGAAGCTTCCACAAAGAGGAATCAGATTGGAGCTTCTGGCTATGGCTTTTTGGAATTTTTCTTCATCTTCATCTTCTTTCTCTTTCTCTTCTCCCATGTCTGAGTAGTTTTCTTGTAGTTAGGAGTTTATAGAACTCAAATTGATGTATTAATTTGACTCTTGATTCTGAATTTTGAGTTCTTGGATTAATTGAATTGTGAATTCTGTTTTTCTTGCAATCTATGAATGGAAATTCTATGATTCATCAAAGAGAAACAATTACCAATGGAAGTTGGATTTGATTCTCTGATCTGAGTTAGCAATTGGAATTTGGGGATTTCTTAGGGATAAGGAGGCCTAATTCTGCAATCTTAAGGTTCTAAGTCTTAATGCAACTTGAAATTGAACTTCACCTAAGGGATTAGGGTGGTTTAGTTGCCTGTTAGGGTCAATGAGTTAAGGGATTAACCTTTGGCTATTGAAATACGAAACTAATTGTTAATTAACTAGGTTCTTGAATTTTCAGAAGCATAATTGAATTAATATTGACATTCTTGTGAAGTAAATTCATAACTACCTTTCAATCCATTTCTAATCCCACATTGCATTCATTGATATGTTTTCTGCAAATTTCTTTTACTCTTAATTGTCTTGGTTTACTGCTATTAAATGTTACAAATCTTATTCAATTTTCGTTTGGTTCAAATGGTTACAATTTTGTGAATTGATACTTGAAATCTAAATTCCCTGTGGAGACGATATTCTGATCTTAAAAATTACTCATTACTTGCTGCAATACTAGTGCACTTGCAAGTGTTTAGATTGTGAACAACATGGTCCCTTTTTACATAGCGGCTAAATAACATGTGCGAGACTCGTCTCTGGCTACTAAAACTTCTTGAATGTCACTCTTAGGACTCAAAGGAAGGGATTCCAACAACTCTCTCCCCTCCTGGCACTTCTTTCCGCCAATGGCCCCAACTTCCACTCTTGGTCCCTTTTGGTCCCCTTTGGCTTAGCGGGTAAAGAACCCGTGCGACACTCCTGTAGGCCACTAAAACTTCTTGATTGTCACTATTAGGACTCAAGGGAAGGGCTTCCAACCACTTTCTCCCTTCCTGGCGCTTTTTTTGTGCCAATGGCCCTAAGTTCTCGTTTTGGTCTTTCCTTTGGTCTCCTTTGGCTTAGCGGGTAAAGAACCCATGCGACACTCGTGCAGCCCACTAAAACTTCTTGATTGTCACTAATAGGACTCAAGGGAAGGGTTCCCAACCACTTTCTCCCTTCTTCGCGCTTCCTTGCGCAAATGGCTCCAACTTCCAATTTTGGTCTCTTTGGGTCCTCTTTTAGTTAGTGGCTAAATAACACGCGCGAGACTCGTCTCTGGCTACTAAAACTTCTTGAATGTCACTGCTAGGACTCAAAAGGAAGGGTTTCCAACAACAATCTCCCCTCCTTAAGCTTCTTTCTACCAATGGCCCTAACTTACAGTTTTGGTCCCCTTTGGCTTAGCGGGTAAAGAACCCTGCGACACTCTTGCAGGCCGCTAAAACTTCTTGATTGTGACTACTAGGACTCAAGGGAAGGGCTTCCAACCACTTTCTCCCTTCCCGTTTTGGTCTTTCCTTTGGTCCCCTTTGGCCTTGCGGGTAAAGAATGCGTGCGACACTCGTGTAGGCTGTTAAAACTTCTTGATTGTCACTACTAGGGCTCAAGGGAAGGGTTTCCAATCACTCTCTCCCCTCTTGGCGCTTCCTTGTGCCAATGGCTCTAACTTCCCGTTTTGGTCTTTCCTGTGGTCCCCTTTGGCTTAGCGGGTAAAGAACTCGTGCAACACTTTTGCAAGCCGCTAAAGCTTCTTGATTGTCACTACTAAGACTCAAGGGAAGGGTCTCCAACAACTCTCTCCCCTCCTAGCGCTTCTTTCCACCAATGGCCCCAACTCTCACTTTTGGTCTCTTTTAGTCCCCTTTGACTTAGCGGTAAAGAACCCGTGCGACACTCGTGCAGGCCTCTAAAACTTCTTGATTGTCACTACTAGGACTCAAGGGAAGGGTTTTCAATCACTTTCTCCCCTCTTGGTGCTTCCTTGCACCAATGGCCCCAAGTTCCACTTTTGGCCTGTTTTGGTCCCCTTTTACTTAGCGGTCAAATAACACACGCGAGACTAGTGTTTGGCTGCTATAACTTGTTGAATGTCACTCCTAGGACTCAAAGGATTGTTTTCCAACAACTCTCACCCCTCCTGGCACTTCGTTCCGCCAATGGCCTCAACTTTCACGTTTGGTCTGTTTTGGTCCCCTTTGGCTAAGCGGGTAAATAGCCCGTGCGACACTCCTGCAGGCCGTTAAAACTTATTGATTATCACTACTAGGACTCAAGGGAAGGGTTTCCAACCACTCTCTCCCCTCCTGGCGCTTCTTTGTGCCAATGGCCCCAACATCTAGTTTTGGTCTCTTTTGTTCCCTTTTTACTTCGCGGCTAAATAACACGCGCAAGAATCATCTCTAGCTGCTAAAACTTCTTGAATGTCACTCCTAGGACTCAAAGGAAAGGTTTCCAACAACTCTCTCCTCTCCTGGCGCTTCTTTCTGTCAATGGCCCTAACTTTCACTTTTGGTCTCTTTTGGTCCCCTTTGGCTTAGCTCGTAAAGAACCCGTGCGACACTCCTGTAGACCGTTAACACTTCTTGATTGTCACTACTAGGACTCAAGGGAAGGGTTTCCATCCACTCTCACCCCTCTTGGCGCTTCCTTGCGCCAATGGCCTCAACTTCCAATTATGGTATCTTTTGGTCCCCTTTTACTTTGTGGCTAAATAACACCCGCGAGACTCATCTCTGACTGCTAAAACTACTTGAATGTCACTCCTAGAACTCGAAGGAAGGGTTTCCAACAACTCTCTCCCCTCCTGGCGCTTCTTTCTGCCAATGGCCTCAACTTCCACTTTTGGTCTCTTTAGGTCCCCTTTAGCGTAGCCAGTAAAGAACCCGTGCGACACTCGTGTAGGCCGCTAAAACTTCTTGATTGTCACTACTAGGACTCAAGGGAAGGGTTTCCAACCACTCTCTCCCCTCATGGCGCTTCCTTGCGCCAATGGCCCCAACATCCTATTTTTGTCTTTCCTGTGGCTCCCTTTGGCTTAGCAGGTAAAGAACCCGTGCGACACTCCTGCAGGCCTCTAAAACTTCTTTATTGTCACTACTAGGACTCAAGGGAAGGGTTTCCAACCACTCTCTCCCCTCCTGGCGCTTCTTTTTGCTAACTGGCCCAAGTTCCCGTTTTGGTCATTCCTTTGGTCCCTTTTGGCTTAGCGGGTAAAGAACTCATGCGACAGTCATGCAGGCCGCTAAAACTTCTTGATTGTCACTACTACGACTGAGGGGAAGGGTGTCTAGCCACTCTCTCTTCTCTTGGCGCTACCTTGCGCCAATGGCCCTAACTACCAGTTTTGGTCTCTTTTGGTCCCCTTTTACTTAGCAGCTAAATAACACGCACGAGACTCGTCTCAAGCCGCTAAAACTTCTTGAATGTCACTCCTAGGACTCAGAGGAAGGGTTTCCAACCACTCTCTCCCCTCCTGGCGCTTTTTTTGGCCAATGGCCCCAAGTTCCCGTTTTGGTCTTTCCTTTCGATCCCCTTTGGCTTAACGGGTAAAGAACCCGTTGATAACCATGTTGCTAAGGTATCAAAAGTAACTAAATTCCTCACAAAAACATGTAGTTTAGGGAGCAATCTAGGTCATCTCTCACAAGGATGCAAATGCACATTGTTTCAATATTAATTATGCAGAAGACATTTATGTTTGGGGAGTTTTATGATTAAATGCAGAAGATTAAATTGCAGAGAATCAAACGCAGGAAATTAAATGTAGAGAATCAAACACAAGGAATTAAATGCATAGAATTAAACACAAGGGATCAAACGTAAATTGTAATGCAAGTAATCAAATACGATCAATTTAAGAATTCAAACCGAGATCCAAAACACACAGATCCAAAATTGAGAATGAAAATCGAATTGTTTAAATCTCTTCGTGATCGCGAGTGTCGTGCTCAGACAAATTATTAAAAACCGAATTGCATAAAAATTATGTAGTATGAGGTGCAATCCGAGTTGTCTCCCAAAGATGATAACATTATATGATTATAAAATTAGAAGGGGTTTGATTATAGAATAACACTAATTAGAATCAAAAGTTAACAAGAATTAAAAATTCTAATCCAAGAACTTAGAAGAACTACGACCACTCTATCACCGGATTCCAAGGAGATACATCAACCAAAAAATTAGTGATTAACATTAAATTCGAATGAAACTTATATTCAAATTAAGCATTCACACGAGAACCCTCATGCATTCGATTAACACACAATTCGCTCAAAGTTCAGAAACCTCTAGAATCTAATCGATTTGTGTTAATTTAATCACCAATGCCATTAATCTTAGATCTCAAACCTGAAAATCTAATTCACACTCCTTCAAGAATTAATTACCTTTCTCTTAGATTTCCTACAAATCAAGAATCAAAATGAAAGGAGGTCTACAACTCAAGATATAGTCCGAGAAACCAAAACAGTATTAGAATTTGCCAAATACTGGAAAAATTAAATAAAACCCAAATAGAATTCAAACGTCATAACATGATCCAATTCAACCAATTAAGTACAAAAGAGGATTAATGAGCTAGGAATGAGAGGAAATAATGTTATAAAAATCCAATTGATCAAATTCCCCCACACTTAGCTCTTGCATGTCCTCATGTAAGACACAATCAAGTAAATAAAAACATGTAACCTAAAAATCATAGAATAATAAAAACAAATAAACAAATTCTCCAATGAATCCCTAGAAGTGGTGAACTTAGGGACGCAAGATCAAATAAAGCATCAAGAGTTCTACAACAATCAAACATCCAACTCCCAACCTCTGAAAAATGCAAGCCAAGCAATATCATTCAAAGTGTATAGATCAAGCATGAAAGATCTCACAAGATGGTGTATACAACTTAACTCTCAAGTGTATGGTTCAAAGTGTTTCACTCAAGTCACCTTAAAAGACAATGCATTACCATAAGCTTGTTAATCTTCTACTTCTCCACTACTTACAATCATATGCAAACACAAATCGAGAGGACTTTATTCAATGGTTGTAATGGGGCTAAGGTAAGGGTAGGGAAATATGAGGATATGACAAGATACAACCAAAGAGAATAGGAATAACATTGGTCCTTAGAGAAATCAAGCCATAACATACATTTATTCTCCTTGGACTTCCTTTTACCTTCATCAAAATTTCCCATTTTCTTTGTAATAAATTTGTTTTTATTATTATTATTATTATTATTATTATTTATTTATTTTATTTCTTTTTCTTCATTTTTTTTTTCTTTTCTTCTTGCATTCTTTCTGAACCCCCACACTTGAAATGCAATAACATTAATGAAACCAATGCACTCCCTATTTCTTAAGGTTAGGTATAACATAATTTTTCACTTAAAACTTATAATATGTTAGAAGCAAAAGAATGGTCCATAAGGTTCAAAGGGGCTAAACAAAGGGCAAAACGCAAGGTAAGCTATATGGCCAAGTGGGTACAAATTTGAAAGAAATGTCTCTATCATGTTCATAATTGCATATGAAAATTGTAGCCTCAAAGAAGAATCAAAACAAGTTCTAGAATGACAAAATCTAAGAGGAAAAACACACAAGAAAGAAAAGAATGGCATGAATTTCAACCATCCAAAAATAAGGCTCAAAAACTCGCAAAGGTAAAGTCTAACATACTTAATCATAAAAATCAAAATCAATCACCCAATTCACATATATCAAGACAAAGAAGCAAAAATGAAATCTTGTAGGAACTCTATCCTCTTTAATGATTAATGCCTTAAGTCAACAACTTCCAATTTAACAAAGGAAAACAAAACAAAAACAATGCTAAATAATAAAATTACTCTCCTCCCCCACTCTTCAACTTTACATTGTCCTCAATGTAATGTATAATGGAGATGTAAGTAAAATGTAGTAGGGAAAGGGAAAGTGGAACTCCCTATTCAAGCATAAGTGGCCGCTAGCAAGCGAACCTCCTCAATGACCTCCAAGGGTATGTCCTCAATGGACTCCAAAAATTGTGTTCTCCCACTGCAAAATTTAGAATTATGCAGAAACGCGTGTCAAATAATAAGGTAACGTGTAGCATGAAGTGTTTATGCAGCAAAGATGTGTAGCAACTTCATGAATTATCACAACTCAATTGCAAGACCATTATTGAATGCACAAAATAAATTAAAAATTTCTAAAAAAAATAAAATAACTGTGAGTTGACTCTCACACAGCGCTCTTTTAACATCACTAGCTTGACGCCTTATGATCTTTAATTCTAGGAGATACTTTTGATCGCAGCAGTTACAGTTGTATCCTTAGATATTCCTCCTTTTTCTCATAAATTTGCAGCACTTCATTTAATTGGGAACATGGAAGAAATAGCCGCGGAAGGATTTCCAGCTGTTTCATGAACTTAATAAGCTTCTCTTCATGCTCTTCATTTCGTTGATATGCAGAACATCGTGTCTTGCTGCTGTACCTAGGCTGCTCCCTTGAATATACAATGATGTAATATTTATATTTCAACTGCTCAGGAAATGACTTTAACTCATATGTAGGGAGCAGCTTTAGAGAAGGAGACAATGTTAGAATTGGAGCAGAATCTGCAGTGGATGCATCATGATTTACTTTTTCAGAATCTGCAATAATTGCAGAATCATTACATGCATCGCAAGTAAAGGAATCAGAATAATTAGCTAAACGAGCATAATCAATATAATCTGAAAACTCAGCCAAATTATCATCCACTAAATTATCTAACGAATCTATATGGCAAATCGAATGAAATGAGTGAGGAACAGTTTGCTCAAATTTTTTTTCATGCATTAGTAGTAGTAGCATGAGGAGTAGAAGTAAATTTTGTACTTGCTAGACTGTAATCACTTCCTGGAGCAGTAGCGTTTAGGGTTTAGGGTTTAAGGTTTAGGGTTTAGGATTTTCATCCATTGGTTGTGCAGACAATCTCTGGTTCAAAGTCTTGAATGGTCTTTCTTGAATTCAAAGTAACAATCTCTGGTTTAACAACTGGTTGTGTAGACAGATTACCAGGACCTTGAGACTTCAGCTCGTTTACTGTTATTGCCAACTGACCAATTTGTGTTTGCATATCCTGGATGCTGGCCTCTATTCTATGTTGGAGTTTAAGATCGTTAATTTTCAATTCCCTTATCAACTCTTCCAAGGAAGGCTCATTCTTGGGAGGTGCAGAAGTTTGTGATGGGGGTTGATATTGTTGTTGTGTAAAATTACCCCATCTCAAGTTTGAATGATTCACCTAACACGTAGGCTCATGCAAAATAGGACAAAAGTCAATGGAATGCTCGGGTGAAGCACAAATCTCACAAAACATTGTATTCATCTGTGAGAAAGTCAATTGCTTGATCAAAGAAGCTAAATCATTTAGCTTGTTTTCTATTCTTCTTTGATCATCAGCATGAAAAGTTCTCTCAACTATAATATCTAAATAAGAATTAAAAAACATAATTTTTTTTAGAAACCACCAACCGACCTTCGACCTGTTGCCATTGCATAGCTCTCGTCCAGCTATATAAAATGCATATATTATAATAAGAAATCGGAGCTGTATGCAAAAAGTTATGCCACTTTTAAGTTATGCCAACTTTTTTTTTTTTTTATAGAATTTTTGGGCAGTGATCTACACGATTATATACATGGCTGTGTACTTTCCCGAAGAATGCAAAATACAAATATGCATAAACACAACACAAAATGTAGAGAATTGAATGATGTAATACTAAGCAAGGATAGATGACTACCTACTATGCTATTCAAAGGCTACTAAAGCAGAATGCATAGACACAATTATGCTAAATGAAAAATGCTAATTATGCAGAATTCTAATTCGATGAAAAATGCTAACTATGCAGAATCCTAATTCGATGTAAAACGAAACACAAAATATGAAATGCAATCAAATTAACACATAATGATATAATCAAATAACATTATCATCCCTGGCAACAGCGCCAAAATTTGATCGCGAGTGTCACGTTAGGACAAATTATTAAAAACTGAATTGCATAAAAATTATGTAGTATGAGGTGCAATCTGAGTTGTCTCCCAAAGATGATAACGTTATATGATTATAAAATTAGAAGGGGTTTGATTTATAGAATAACACTAATTAGAATCAAAAGTTAACAAGAATTAAAAACTCTAATCCAAGAATTTAGAAGAACTACGACCACTCTATCACCAGATTCTAAGGAGATGCATCAACCAACAAATTAGTGATTAACATTAAATTCGAATGAAACTTCTATTCAAATTAAGCATTCACATGAGAACCCTCATGCATTTGATTAACAAACAATTCGCTCAAAGTTCAGAATCCTCTAAAACCTAATCGATTTGTGTTAATTTAATTCACCAATGCCATTAATCTTAGATCTCAAACCTAAAAATCTAATTCACACTCCTTCAAGAATTAATTTCATACATCAACCAAATAATATGTAATCAAACAACTGCACAATTATCAATCCAAACGAAGAACTTCAATTCAAAATCATAATTAGCAAGAGGAGAAAGAAGGAAAAGATGAAACCGAAATTGTTGTTGAATAAATTGCGAAACCGATCCTCAAGAGTGTCTCAAGCCTTTTTCAATTCTTGGACTAGATGAAAGTCTAAGCCTCCATTAATGGAGGGAAACAATTAATAAAAGGGAAAAAAAACTAAAACCAGAGAGAAGAGAAGAGAAAAGAGGAGAGGAGCCAAAAACAACTTAAAATTCAAAATTCAAACTTCAAAAATTCCATTCGTCACTTTGTTTCATTTTTTTGGCTTTTTGGTTCATGGCTGAAGTAAAATTGTAGCCTTGGATGTTAGCTTCAAAACGCCACTCGAATGGGCTTAATCGGACATCTATGGACTGAGATATGGCCCAAATACTGCACCTTGCTTAGGATCTGCGACTGCAGCGTTTTGACTTCTTCCAAGCCCAGTTTCAGCTTCTTATCATCAGAATTGGTTTCTGACCTCTGCATAGCAATTGTGCACCTTTCTCTTAGCTTTCCTACAAATCAAGAATCAAAATGAAAGGAGTTCTACAACTCAAGATATAGTCCAGAAACCAAAATAGTATCAGAATTTGCCAAATACTTGAAAAATTAAATAAAGCCCAAATAGAATTCAAACATCATAACATGATCCAATTTAACCAATTAAGCACAAAAGAGGATTAATGAGCTAGGAATGAGAGGAAATAATGTTATAAAAATCCAATTGATCACTTCCGCACAACAAACAATTAATCAATTGCTTATTATATGATTAAGAACAATGCACAATTCAATTGAACAATGCTTTCTATGCAATCGTAAAAGTGTGAGATCAGAAAACAAACTCGGAGCATCAAAAACGTCTTGAATGAATGCGATCTACACTTTGGCAACGTAATTGGAGAAGAAACATGGAAGAAATTGTCTGGAAATTGCAGATATTTAATCGCCTTTCAACGTAATACGAATTTGGAATGGAAAAGTGCAAGAGAAGAAGAAAATGGGTAAAAAAATTCAAAGGTTTTATTGGAAGCGGGAAAGTTATTACAAAACTTAAAAATGAAAAAATGAATTAAAGGTGCTTCCAAATCAGCCCCTGGCCTCTATAAATAGTAGTCCTAAAAGAGCAAAACCGAATGGGCCAAAGCTGGGCCAAAAATAAATACAATAAAATCGCAAAACAAAGCAAAAGAAAAGCTATACAAATGTTAAACTAAAAGTCTAAACTTCTAAAATTTGTAGAAAATAGCACCGGACTCCAAATAGCATGATCCATATGTCCAAATTGAAAGCCCTGGAAGTAAGGAATCCAATGCAAAAAGAATAAGCCACAAAAAATGTTATGACCAAATTAGTAACTAAAGGTCAAAATAGAAAACATGAACAAAAGTATAGTATTTACGAAAATTCCTAATTACATGATAAATGCAAAAACATATTAAATGGAAGAAATAAGGGAATGAAAAGACATGTAAAGGATGTAATAAGACTAAAAATGTGGGAACAAAATATGAGCTATCACCCGTGCGACACTTGTGCACGCCGCTAAAACTTCTTGATTGTCATTACTAGGACTCAAGGGAAGGGTATCCAACAACTCTCTCCCCTTTTGGCGCTCCCTTGCGCCAATGGCCCCAACTTCCAGTTTTAGTCTCTTTTGGTCCCCTTTTACTTAGTGACAAAATAACACGCGCGAGACTCATCTCTGGCTGCTAAAACTTCTTGAATGTCACTCTTAGGACTCAAAGGAAGGGTTTCTCACCACCATCTCCCCTTTGGGGACTTTTTGGTGCCTTTGGCGCCAAGTTCCGGTTTTCTTCTCTTTTGGTCCCCTTTTGCTTACGGGCAAAAGAACATATGTGAAACTTATCTCAGGTTGTTGAAACTCCTTGAATATCACTCCTAGGACTCAAAGAAAGGGTTTCTCACCACTCTCTCCCCTTCTGGCACTTTTTGATGCCTTTACATCCAAGTTCTGGTTTTGGTCTCTTTTGGTCCCCTTTTGCTTAGCGGCAAATGAACACGTGTGAAACTCATCTCAGGCCACTGAAACTCTTTAAATACCACTCCTAGGACTTAAAGAAAGTGTTTCTCACCACCTTCTCCCTTTCTGGCACTTTTTGGCACCTTTGGACCCAAGTTCCGATTTTGCTCTCTTTTGGTCCCCTTTTGCTTAGCGGCAAACGAACACGTACAACACTCGTCTCAGGCCGCTGAAACTACTTTAATATCACTCCTAGGACTAAAAGGAAGGGTTTCTCACTACCTTCTCCCCTTTTGCTTAGCGGCAAAGGAACACGTGGGAAAATCGTCTCAAGCCACTGAAACACCTTGAATATCACTCTAAGGGCTCAAAGGAGGGGTTTCTCGTCAGCTTCTCCCCTTCTGGCAATTTCTGAAGCCTTTGGACATAGGTTTCGGTTTTGGTCATTTTGGTCCCCTTTTGCTTTGTCTCGGGATACTGAAACTCCTTGAATGTCACTCCTAGGACTCAAAGAAAAGGTTTCTCACCACCTTCTCCCCTTCGGGGTACTTTTTCGCACCTTTGGAGCCAAATTCTGGTTTTGCTCTCTTTTGTTCCCCTTTTGTTTATCGGCAAAATAACACGTGTGAGACCCGTCTCTGGCCGTTGAAACTCCTTGAGTATCATTCGTAGGACTCAAAGAAAGGGTTTCTCACCACTCTCTCCCCTTCTGCCACTTTCTGGCACCTTTGCATCCAAGTTCGGTGTTGGTCTCTTTTAGTCCCCTTTTGCTTAATGGCAAAGGAACACGTGGAAAATCGTCTCAAGCCACCGACACTCCTTGAATATCACTCCTAGGACTCAAAGGAGGGGTTTCTCACCAGCTTCTCCCGTTACGGCAATTTACGAAGCTTTTGGACATAGGTTTCGGTTTTGGTCTCTTTTGGTCCCCTTTTGCTTACCGGCAAAGGAACACGTGCGAAACTTGTCTCAGGACACTGAAACTCCTTGAATGTCACTCCTAGGACTCAAAGAAAGGGTTTCTCACTACCTTCTCCGCTTCGGGTACTTTTCGCACCTTTGGAGCCAAGTTTTGGTTTTGCTCTCTTTTGGTCCCCTTTTGTATACCGGCAAAAGAACAACGTGTGAGACTTCGTCTTAGGCCGCTGAAACTCCTTGAATATCACACCTAGGACTCAAAGAAAAGGTTTCTCACCACTCTTTCCCCCTCTGGCACTTTCTGGCGCCTTTGCACCCAAGTTCCAGTATTGGTCTCTTTTAGTCCCCTTTTGCTTCGCGGCAAACGAACACGTGCGAAACTCGTCTCATGCCATTAAAACTTCTTGAATATCAGTCCTAGGACTCAAAGGAAAGGTTTCTCACCACCTTCTCCCCTTCTGGCAATTTTTTACGACTTTGGACCCAAGTTCAAATTTTGGTCACCTTTGATCCTTCTTTTCTAAGCGGCAAAGGAACAGGTGCGAAACTTGTCTCAAGCCACTGAAACTATTTGAATATCACTCCTAGGACTCAAAGAAAGGGTTTCTCACCACTCTCTCCTCTTCTGGCACTTTTTGGCACCTTTGGACCTAAGTTCCGGATTTGGTCACTTGTTTCGCTTTTATTTAGCGGCAAAGGAACTCGTGCGAGACTCTTCCCAGGCCGCTAAAACTCCTTGAATATCTCTCTTACGACTCAAAGAAAGGGTTTCTCACCACTTTCTCCTCTTCTGGCACTTTCTGGCGCCTATGGACCCAGTCTCCAGTTTTGGTATATTTTGGTCCCCTTTTGCTTACCAGCAAAGGAACACGTGTGAAACTCGTCTCAGGCCGCTGAAACTCCTTAAATATCACTCCTAGGACTCAAAGAAAGGGTTTCTCACCATTCTCTCCCTTTCTGGCACTTTCTGGTGCCTTTGCACCCAAGTTCTAGTTTTTGTCTCTTTTGGTCCCTTTTTGCTTAGCAGCAAACAAATACGTGCGAAACTCATTTCAGGCCACTCAAACTCTTTGAATATCAGTCCTAGGACTCAAAGAAAGGGTTTCTCACCACCTTCTTCTCTTTTGGCACTTTTTTGCGCCTTTAGACCCAACTTCCAGTTTTGCTCTCTTTTGGTCCCTTTTTGTTTAGCGGCAAAGGAACACCTGCGAAACTCGTCTTAAGCCGCTGAAACTCCTTGAATATCACTCCTAGGACTCAAAGAAAGGGTTTCTCACCACCTTCTCCTCTTTTGGCACTTTCTATCGCCTCTGGACCCAGTTTCTGATTTTGGTCTACTTTGGTCCCCTTTTGCTTATCGGCAAAGGAACACCTGCGAACCTCGTCTTTAGTCATCGAAACTCCTTGAATATCACCTCTAGGACTCAATGAAAGGGTTTCTCACCGGTCTCTTCCCTTCTGGCACTTTCTGCGACCTTTGCACCCAAGTTCTGATTTTTGTCTCTTTTGGTCACCTTTTGCTTAGCAGCAAACGAACACGTTCAAAACTCGTCTCAGGCCGCTGAAACTCCTTGAATATCACTCTTAGGACTCAAAGGAGGGGTTTCTCACCACCTTCACCCCTTTTGGCAATTTGTGACGCCTCTGGACCCAGTTTCAAGTTTTGGTCTCTCTTGGTCCCCTTTTGCTTACCGGCAAAGGAACACATGGAAAACTCGTTTCAAGCTGCTGAAACTCCTTGAATATCACTCCTAGGACTCAAAGAACGGGTTTCTCACTACTCTCTCCCCTTCTGGCACTTCCTGGCGCCTTTGCACTCAAGTTCTGGTTTTGGTCTCTTTTGTTCCTTTTTGCTTAGCGGCAAACAAACACGTGCGAAACTCATCTCAGGCCACTGAAACTTCTTGAATATCACTTCTGGGATTCAAAGGAAGGGTTTCTTACCACTTTCTCCCCTTCAGGAAATTTTTGAAGCCTCCTGACCCCATTTCCAGTTTTGTTCTCTTTTGGTCCTCATTTACTTACTGGCAAAGGATCACGTGCGAAAGTTCTCTCAAGCCGCTGAAACTCCTTGAATATCACTCCTAGGACTCAACGAAAGGGTTACTCACCACTCTCCCCCCTTTTGGCACTTTTTGGCGCTTTTGGACTAAAGTTCCAGTTTTGGTCACTTTTGGTCCCCTTTTGCTTAGCGGCAAACGAACACGTGTGAAACTCGTCTCACGCCGTGAAACTCCTTGAATATCACTCCTAGGACTCAAAGAAAGGGTTTCTCACCACTGTCTCTCCTTTTGGCGCCTTTGGCCCCAAGTTCCGATTTTGGTCAATTTTGGTCCCGTTTTGCTTAGCGGTAAACAAACTCTTACGAAACCCTTCCCAGGCCATTGAAACTCCTTGAATATCACCCCTAGGACTCAAAGAAAGGGTTTCTCACCACTCTCTCCCGTTCTGGCACTTTTTGGCGCCTTTGAACTGGAGTTTTGATTTTTATCACTTTTCGTCCCCTTTTGCTTAGCGGTGAAGGAACTCGTGCGAAACTCATTTCAGGCCGCTAAAACTCCTTGAATATCACTTTTAGGACTCAAAGAAAGGGTTTCTCTCCACTTTCTCCGCTTATGGTACTTTCAGGCGCCTTTGCACCCAAGTTTCGATTTTGGTCACTTTTGCTCCCCTTTTGGTTACTAGCAAAAGAACACGTGCAAAACTCGTCTCAAGCCGCTAAAAATCCTTGAATAACACTCCTAGGACTGAAACAAAGGGTTATTCACCACACTTTTCCCTTCTAGTACTTTCTAGTGCCTTTGCACCCAAGTTTCGATTTTTGTCACTATTGGTTCCCTTTTGCAAAACACGTCATAGGCCGTTGAAACTCCTTGAATATCACTCCTAGGACTCAAAGAAAGGGTTTTTCACCACCTTCTCCCCTTCTGGCACTTTCTGGTGCCTTTGTACCCAAGTTTTGATTTTGCTATCTTTTGATCCCCTTTTGCTTAGCGGCAATCTAACACGTGCGAAACTTGTCTCAGGCCGTTGAGACGCCTTGAATATCACTCCTAGGACTCAAAAAAAGGGTTTCTCACCACTCTCTCCCCTTTTGGCACTTTTTGGCACCTTCGGACCCATGTTTCGATTTTGGTCACTTTTCATTCCCTTTTATTTAGCAGCAAAGGAACTCGAGTGAAACTCTTCTTAAGCCGCTGAAACTCGTTGAATAGCACTCTTAGGACTCAAAGGAAAGGTTTCTCACCACCTTCTCCCCTTTTGGCAATTTCTAACGCCTTTGGACCCAAGTTTCGATTTTGGTCTCTTTTGGTCCCCTTTTTCTTGGCAGCAAAGGAACACATGTGAAACTCGTATCAAGCCACCCTTTGAAACTTCTTGAATATCACTCCTAGGACTCAAAGAAAGGATTTCTCGCCACTCTCTCCACTTCTAGCACTTTTTGGCCCCTTTGGACCAAAGTTCTAGTTTTGGTCAATTTTGGTCCCGTTTTGCTTAGTGGGTAAAGGAACTCATCACGGAACCCTTCCCGAGGCTGTTGATACTCCTTGAATATCACTCCCTAGGACTCAAAGAAAGGGTTTCTCATCACCTCCCCCTTACTGACAGCTGCTTCTGCCAGCCTTTTTTTGACCCAGAGTTCTGTTTTTGTCACATTTGGTCTCTTTTTGCTTCACGGCAAAAAAAACACGTGCGAGAACTTCTCTCGTCTTAGGCCGCTAAAACCTCATTGAATATCACTCCCTAGAGAACTCAAAGGTGGGATTTGTCTCCACCTTCTCCCCTTACCTCGCTTATTTACTGAGTGCCTTCGGACCCTAAGTTAGATTTTGGTCACTTTTCGTTTCCTACTTTTATTTACCAAACAAAGAAGAACTCTCTCGCGTCAGAAACTTTTCCTGTGCTGTTGAAACTCCTTGAATATCACACCTAGAGGAGTCAAAGAAAGGGTTTCTCACCACCTTCTCCCTCTTCTTGCACTTTACTGGAGCCTTTCGACCCAGGTTCCGATTTTGATCTCTTTTGGTCACCTTTTTGCTTACTAGCAAAAGGAACACGTGCTTGAAACTCGTCTCAGGCCACTGAAACTCATTGAATACCACTCCTAGGACTCAAAGAAAAGTGTGTTTCTCACCACCTTCTCTCCTTCAGGCACTTTTTTGTGCCTTTGGAGCCAAGTTCCGATTTTGCTCTCTTTTGGCGTCCTCCTTTTTAGCTTTACCGCATACATGAAAAGAACATGTGTGAAACACATATCGGAAGCCGCTTGAAACTTCTTGAATATCACTCCTAGGACTCAAAGAATCTTCCGTTCGACACTTTTTGACGCCTTTGCACCCGAGTTCCGGTTTTGGTCTCTTTTAAATTTTATTTTTGTATAGTAGCTTAACGAGCACGTGCGCAGTGAAACTCCTGCTTGAATCCCGCTCCTGGGACTCAAAGAAAGGGTTTCTCACCACCTTATCCCCTTCGGCACTTGTTGGCACCATTGGACCCAAGTTCTGGTTTTGCTCTCTTTTGAATTACCTTTTTGCTTAGAGTAAAAAACAAACACGTTGAAAACTTCTCTCAGTATTTGAAACTCCTTTAACATTACTCATAGGACTCAAAGAAAGGGTTTTATCACCCATGCCCTTGGAGGCACTTTTTGGGGCCTTTGGAGAAGAAGCTCTAGTTTTGCTCTCTTTTGGTCCCCTTTTTAGCTTACTAAGACAAAGAACACGTGTGAGACTCATGTCAGCAGTAGTGAAACTCCTTGGGGCATATCACTCCTAGGACTCAAAGAAAGGGTTTCTCCACCACTCTCTCCCCTTTGGCACTTTGTGGCGCCTTTGTACCCATGTTCCAGTTTTGGTCTCTTTTGGTCCCCTTTTGCTTAGCGACAAGCGAACATAGACGAAACTTGTCTCAGGTTGCTAAAACACACTTGAATATCACTTGAAGGACTCAAGGATGGAGGTTTATGCCACATGCTCCCCTCCGAGTAATTTACGATTCCTTTGGTCCTATTTTGCTTAGCGGCAAAGAAACATGTGCAAAACTCATCTCAAGCTGCTAAAACTCCTTTGAATATCCCACTCCTGGGACTAGAGGTAGGGTTTGTCACCATCTTCTCCACTTCAGCACTTTTTGGCACCTTTGGACCCAAAGTTCCAATTTTTGGTCAATTTTGGTCCCGATTTGCTTAGCCGATAAAGGAACTCATATGAAAGTCTTCCCAGTGCCGCTGAAACTTCTTGAATATCAAGCTCCTAGGACTTCCGAAGAAAGGGTTTCTCCACCACCTTCTCCCCATCTGCACTTCTAGCCTTTGGACCCAAGTTCTGTTTTGGTCACTTTTGGTCCCCTTTGCTTGCTCGATAAAGAGATACATGCTAGACTACAAGCTCAGACCATGAAAGCTGCTTGAATATCACTCTTAGAATTCAACGAAAATGGTTTATTACCACCTTCTCATCGGGCATTTTTTGGTGCCTTTGGCCCCCAGTTCCGGTTTAGGTCAATTTTGGTCCCGTTTTGCTTAGCGGTAAAAACGAACTCGTGCGAAAACCTTCCCAGGGCCATTGAAACTCCTTGAATATCACCCCTAGGACTCGAAAGAAAGGGTTTCTCACCCACTTTTCCCCTTACGGCACTTGCTTTGCCTCCCTTTGGACCCAAGTTCTGTTTTGGTCGGCACTTTTGGTCCCCTTTTGCTTGCAGACAAAAGGACACGTGCGAAACACTTCCCAGGCCGCTGAAGCTCCTTGAATATCACTACTAGGACTCAAAGAAAGGGTTTCTCACCACCTTCTTCTCTTTTGGCACTTTCTATTGCCCCTCTGGACCCGATTTCGATTTTGGTCTCTTTTGAGTGCTCACCTTTGCTTACCATTAAAGAAACATTGCAAAACTCGTCTCAAGCCGTGAAACTCTTTGAATATCACTCCTAGGACTCAAAAAAGGGTTTCTCACGACCTTCTCCCTCTTCGGCACTTTACGGCGCCTTTGGACCCAATTTCCGGTTTTGGTATGAGCTGGTCCCCTTTTGCTTACTAGCAAAGTACACGTCTGAAACTCGTCTCGAACCACAAAAACTACTTAAATATCACTCCTAGGACTCAAGGGAAGGGTTTCTCACCACCATCACCCACGCCACGGAAATTTCTAACGCCTTTGGACCTAGATTCCGATTTCATTCTCTTTTGGTCCCTTTTTTGTACGACAAGCAGAGCACATACGAAACATGTCCAGAGGCCTACGAAATTCCTTGAATATATCCACTCACTGCGACTGAAAGGAAGGGTTTCTCTGCACCTTGTCCCATCTTTGGCAATTTCTAACGCCTTTGGACCCAAGTTCTAGTTTTGGTCACTTTTGGTCCCCTTTCGGCAGTGGCAAAAGGAGCATGTACGAAGCTTCGTCTCGAAACCGCTGAAACTCCTTGAATATCCCAGCTACGGGACTCGAAAGGAAGGGTTTCTCCTTACCGTACGCACTTAGGAAATTTCCTAGCAGCCTTTGGACATAAGTTCCGATTTTCGTATCTTTTTGTCATTTTTGCCCCTTCCACAGGCGAAGGAATATCACACTCCCAGAATTCAAAGAACGGGTTTCTTACCACCTTCTCCCGCTTCGGGCACTTTTTGGCGCCTTTGGAACTTAAATCTTAGTTTTGCTCTCTTTTGGTCACTTTTCGCTTCTAGGCAAAAGGAATTACGTGTGAGACTCGTCTCGGCTACTAAAACTCCTTGAATATCACCCCTAAGACTCAAAGAAAGGGTTTCTCACCACTTTCTCCCATACATTACTTTTTGGCGCCTTTGGACCAAAAGTTCGAGGTTTTTTGGTCACTTTTGGGTCCCCTTTTTCTTAACGGCAAAAGGAACTCCTACGAAAGTCTTCCCAGTGCCAACTATGAGAGTTTTCTTGAATATCACTCCTAGGACTCAAAAGAGGGGTTTCTCATGACTTCTCCCCTTGTGGAAAAGTCCACGCCTTTGGAAGCGGGTTCCGATTTTGGTATCTTTTGGCTCCACTTTTTGCCCCTGCCAACAAAAGAACACGTGTGGCTTGTCTCGAGCCGCTAAAACTTCTTAAATATCCACTCCCTGGAAGGCGCCTCAAAGAGAGGGTTTCTGTTACACTTTTTTACAACTGCTTGTTGCACCTGAAACCTAACGGACTAGCAAGTGTACTAGCGTTGTTGTAGCGAGTTAGAAAAAAATCTTAGAATCAAATTGAGTTCCCAGTATCGTCCTTAAGGAATAAAATTCTCAATTACCACTTCACAAGATCACAATTAGTTAAAGCTTTACAAATTTCAGATGGATTTTGAATGAATGTATCAAAAACAAAATCGGAGAGAGAAGTAAAAGCAGAACGAGCTTAGTACAAAAAGTATATAGTAAACATATGTAGAAAAAGTAGTTAGGAAATTGTTTCACCAAAGCTTCAACATTGAATCAATAAAGATCTGAACTTTCAAACATTTAGAGGGAATGACAATCAATTTCACATTATATTAATCAAAGGACAATCCCTTGCCTCAATGAATCTAGCATCTAATCAAATTACTCTAATCCCTTAGATCTAATCAAATCAAATGCTTTGCATTAAGTTTGAGAAACCAAAAGATTGCAAGATTAGAATATCTTATCCCTAAGAAACCAATAACCTTGGCAATTAATTCGGAATCTGAGAAACAAATTCAATTCCCATTGATAAGAGTTTCTCTATGATTAGTTGATCAAATTTCCATTCAATCAACACTTTAGCAATGCAGAATCAATCACTGAATCCAATCCAAAACTCAAAGTTCGGATCCAAAATCAGATTGAACATTTCCATTTCAGATTCAGGTTCCTAACCACAAAGAGTTTAAGCAAACATTACAAAAGAAGAAGAGAAGAGAAAGAGAAGAAAGGAATGAACAAAGAAAGAGCATCTTCTAAAGCCAATCTCCAATCGATCCCTCAAGAAATGAAGCTTGGTGTTAGTTCTCAGTCTCTTTCTCTAACTCTCTCGACAACAAAAACTAAATGGAAAGTGATGGCTTCATCCATGTATCAGAAATTCCAACTTGAGGAATATAAGAAGAGGCAATGAATATGAAGCAAAGAAGATGATGGAAGCTTTTCTTGCACGAGAATCAGCTGCGAACCAATTATTTTCTAATCAAATAGCAGTTTTGACTCATGATTAATAATTCTGATTTGGAAATGTGGTAGCAAAGTCAATTGACATGCAATTTTTGTGGAGGAGATCATACTAATAGTGCATGTGATGCTTTTACACCTAAACCACAAGAACAAGTCAATTATATGGGGAATGCTCAAAGAACAGCAACAATCTTATCCTCAATAATCATTTTCCTCACAGGATTTGATGTATTCTAACAATAGGAATCCTCAAATTCTATGATGAAAAACACTAAATCTCTTGCATTTTTCAAATGCAGGAAATCACCAACAACAACAGTACTTTCAAGGAAATTATTCTACTCAACCTCAAAGGAGTCAACATTCAAGTTGAACCAATGAAGTGAAAGAATGAACGAGATTGAGGAAACATTGTTACAATTCATGAAAGTCACTCGATCCAGCATCCAGAAGCTTAACAGAAAGAGTTAGAAACTCAAGAATTAGACAGTGAGTGAACAATTTAACAAGCAAGAGATGAAGGAAGATTTCCAAGCAACACAGTGAAGTGAATCCAAAGGAATAATATCAAGCTATAGTTACAAGAAGTGGAGCTATTGTAGCCGATCCAAAACCCAGTGAAAAGAAACTAAATAATGTTGCGAGAAAAGCAAGTAGAAAATGCAACGAGAGGAAAAAGGTTTAAAAGAAGAATTGCAGTAAGGAGCAAGCTACTAAAGAGAGAACATTCGAGGAAAAGAAGTAAAGAAGAAGTTCTAAAAGTCTGAAAGAAAGACAAAGAAGCAATTATTTTGAGGATAACTTACAATGCCAATTGATCGAGAAAAATATAAGAAACTGCCCTATATCAAAGAGTGCAAAATCCTAAGCTTAAGAAGAGCAGTTTGAGAGGTTTCTAAACGTGTTTAAAGAGCTGCAAATTAATGTGATGCCTAAAAATAACAGGATTTTTTTTTCTTTTTAAAACGGGAGAAGTGGAAGGATAACACATTGCTTTCAATTCACCTCTAGTGTATCTTTCATTTCTGTTTAGAGGTTTGTGGTCTCGACATATAATATCAACATTAAGTAAAACAACAACAACAATACTCCATCATAACTGAATAACCTGCTTCAATAGGTAGGGGAAATATTTGGTAAAAGTCTTAGAAATCTGCAACTTGATACCAAGACAAAATGACCGTAATTAAAATTTTGCACAAAGATTAACATGATTCGAGAGATACATGGAATGAAACTGATTGACTCACTAAGAGCGGTTCCCTAAAAACCACAACCAGAGCAAACTATCCCAACGTCAGTCGAGGGGAGAATAATCCCCACTCAATGGGATCGGACTCCTCGAGGAGGATGTGTCGGGAAAGCGGAGCTAGAAAAAACGTCTTATTGTCCTCTACAATCCATCCGACGGTACGAGATGGTAAAGATAAGGCGTAGTAGAGACGAAATAAGTGTTTGGGTAGTGTAGGGAGCATGTGGAGACGTACATCATCATCCCTCACTAAGGATTATACCATGTATGTATCTCTCTCGAGTGGTCACGGGGGTGGAGTAGGAAAGTTCCTCGGTAAGGGAATATAGTACGGGCGTAGGTGCTTTGGTCTAGAATTGGGAGTACGGGGATCAGCCCAGAGACATGGGAGAAGGGATAAACACGAGTGCGGGATAAGGTAGGTGAGAGTCTCAGGGTGGGGTCAGGAAAGAAGCTCAAGCTCAATGGGGGTATCGACCATAAAGTGGGTGGTCTATGAGTGTCGACATCTTGTCCTTGAGATCACCTTTGTGCCATTCCATGGAAGATGCTTTGCATTGTCTTCTTGCGTCGAACACCCGAGACGTCCTCATCGGATGGCGGGATCCATACCTTCACTCGGAAGAGTGGTCATCTGTATAGAATATACAAAGGTACAACAACACACACAAACAGGGGTGAGTTCTCCAAACATAAGCAAGCATTGAATAAGCGGTACACCGAGGAAGGTGGCTTTTCACACCATCACTCAAGTCACGTCATCATCGGCTCTCCGAAATGAGCATAATTCTAATATAGATCAGTTCGTACTTTCCTGAAATAATTCCTAGGTTCATCAAACTAATAATGCACATGATGCATGAATGCAAGTTTCATTCCTCACTATCCATCCCTCAAATTTTCATATTAATGCATATGGTATGCATAGGGATCCACTTACTCTTTTGCCGTGACCTTATGACATTTAGTGTAGAGTTCACAATTTCATATCCCGAAGTCATGTGGCGATCGGAGGACTCCATTCCCTGCATCACAATTGCACGAGAAAAGAATTCATATCATTATTCAAAAACACCCCAAGCTGAAAGTCTGCTGGCCCCATTATTGGATACTCTTCGGGAATGGACCTCTTGACCACAGGATTGTGGAGTTCTTGTTGGGCTTGGCTAAGGCTTGCAAGTAGGGTCCGGCCGACGCTGGAAACTAAGAGCTCAGCTGCGCCATCTAAGGTGCATTGTTCCCCCTTTGCGCCACCCCCGTAGGTCTACTCGGGACCGAACCTCCAATACCTCTGAGATTTGTGCCTTTGTTATGCCATCAAGTCGTTCCAAAAGAAATGTCATGATGCATGGAGTGTGATTATCAGCACCTCTCCTCGAGGTTTTCCTCGATCTTTGGGTCTGTGGAATTCAAGCACAGAAACAAAGCCCTCTGAAGGCTTGCTCAATCACTATTCACTTTCTCTTCTAGCATGAATTTGCCAAACAGCAAAGGTTGGGGATCACACCTGAGCTTCCAGTCCCACGAATGCACGTCCACTTTGTTTCCCAGGCACATAATTCTAGGTAGTTTTGACACGACCACTCAGATTTTTCCCACCCGAATCCTATTACATTAACTTACTATATTAACACTACTCACTTTATCATTTCCATTATTATTAACCATACACTACCTCCCTACTTTTCAAATATGACTTATCTCACGACTTTTCTCTATCTCTCTTTGGTTTCCTTTTAGTTATTTTCTAATTACGATGGCATGTTATTTCTTTAGGCTACCTGGTGAATTCAAGGTTACTTAGTTTCGTTCTAATTCTTTTTAGGTTCATTAATATCAGGTCCTCACGCGATAGGTTCCATTAAGCTAATAGTGAGATCTTTCTAGGGATGGCACTGTATTAATTAACTACTGTAATCGATCCCTTAATTACCATCTCCATACCTTTAATTAATATCCTTTTAGTTTAGGTAAACTTTCCATCAAAAGAAGCTACGCTTGATTCTCTCAGCACCTACTTCCTTGTATAGTATAATGAGCATGATGCGTGAGTAAATCTTAGTGCTCCACGGATTCAAGTGCAAACAACAAACACACACCTATCATTATGCAGTCATTATCACTTATATTTCATCAAAATTATCACAATTTTAAGTACAACTTTTTAGGATTTCTCATCCTTGAAAACCGAGAGTGAATAGTTCTCACTTTCTTGTCCACCACGATTTTCCAAAACACCAGAAGTAAGTAAAGCTTTTCAAACCAAGTGAACACATCCATCACAATCAATTCAATCATCCATCATCCAAACTAGCAAGCAACCATTCTC